>CM049412.1:13040000-13747500 GCA_026929865.2 Hyperoplus lanceolatus | reverse complement strand
GAGTTCCTCATACCTCCAGCCAGACTATTGTGCGGCCACTGTGTGATCGTATGCAGACTATTGTGGGAGGGGAGTTTTTCTGTCGTGTGGAGCTGGTTAACTGCTGGACGAGGGGTCTAACTTAGGGCATGAGATGCTGACGGCATTTGTCTTGTTGACTTGAGAACTGTGGAACAACTGGAGATCAACATTTTGCATGAAAAAGATACTCCATGCAGAGGTTGATAGATACATTTGCTTTATTTGAAATACATTTCAGCCCACTATATTCATGTACTGTAACAGATATTACTTCTCAGATTCAGATTGTATAGTTAAAACATATGAGCATCTTGACATATTTAACAGTATATCAAAACAAATTCTATTTTAGCTCCACGCTGAAATATTAAAATGCATTAATGCAATAGTATTGATGATAATCCAATGACACATTTCTTTTTGCGAAATTACTTTTAACACTTTTGTGATATTGATGCTAATAATAATGCACCTTTACTTAATTTTTATAGTGGATATTTAGCCTGCTTATAATTCAGTATTTGAATCAAAGATCTCCTTCCACCACTGTTGTTGCTGAGCAGCTGTAACTCTGTCTGTTCTGATGAGCAACTGAACAAAAGATATGTATAATATACCGTATTGCATCAGACTTGCAGCATTTTCTCTAAGTTTAGGGGTTCAGATGTTTTTGTATTTTTAAAGGCCTGTCATCATCGGATTAAAGAAAAGAAGACTCAAGCACAAACCTTGCTGGTTTATACAGCTGCTATCAAATTATTGATTTATAGACACAGACTAATGTAGAGTGGTTTGATCATAGGCAATGCTACAGAACAGCTGTGGTTCTTGGTGCCAGGACACTTTAGTGAGGTTTAAAACCATAGTTCCACTGCCACATATCAAACACTTTGGGTATTTGGAATGACATGGCATCCCAAAAAACACTATACCAGCTAAGATTTGAACATTAAATTGAAGAGATACAATTGCAATGTTATTTCCCAACTCTTTACTTTAACCAGAGCCTCTTTCTCCTCCTCTCTTCCTTACTTCACCCCCCAGGAGCTCTCAGATTAAGAGAAAGCTCACTCAATCCCTCTTTATCTTCCAGCAGGCCCCCACTCCAATTCCACTGAGTCCCTACAGCAATGTGTGTGTGTGTGTGTGTGTGTGTGTGTGTGTGTGTGTGTGTGTGTGTGTGTGTGTGTGTGTGTGTGTGTGTGTGTGTGTGTGTGTGTGTGTGTGTGTGTGTGTGTGTGTGTGTGTGTGTGTGTGTAGAGGGCTGGTGGTGGGAGGACAATGGGCAGTAAGGGGGTTGGTTGAATGGGACCATTGAGTCTGCTCAGCCAAACAGAAAAGCATCTTCCATCTCACTTCAAACCCCACAGTTTCACTCTGTACAACCAGGCCTTTAATCTCCATAATTACTCCCTGACACATGCATGTTTACACCAAAACGCGCACACATATATATACAGGCATACATATCATGTATATAAATATGTGATTTATTGTTTGTGCTAATCACAGGAAAATTATATTTGTTTTGGAAAATACATTCATTCTATGGATGGAGTGATTATCAGTACTTACAATATATATCATCAATGCAGGCAACCAAAGCGAGCACAAATTGAGCCATTCCTTCTTTTTACACACTGAGACAATTGCTGGTAAACAAACATGTATAATGTTACTTTTGTGGCATAAAGCATCATATTTTTCAGTGAGCTGAGTTGATGATGATTTCATATGTGAAGACACCTACCTTGTTGTTATTGTCTTTTCTCTCATGGCGTGTGCCACATTGCATTGTACACACATGATGACTGGACTGCAGCCAGAGTAGAGTTGGTCTGTGTGACCACTTCCATGTGGCAGTAAAGGTACAAGAGAATCATGCAGTGTTTGCTGTCTATAGTTTTGTGTTTTTGCAACCATTCGATATTTAACTAAATCTTGAATGTCCTGTTGTAAGTGTGATCAGTTTTCAGTCCCAAAAAGTTTGAAAGTATCCCAATCAGCTCATAGTCTTTCATTTTCCCTTTATTTACTGTTCACCTGCATCCCGACCTAAGTATAGGATGGGAACTGTGCACTCAATCGCCCTCTTTCATTCTTCATAAGCCTATACGGCTAGAGAGTAACACGTTAACAGATGCATACGGAGATGAATTCCCAAAGCCATCTAAGCCTCATCCTTCTTTACTGTAATAGAACAAATAGCTGCAACAGCTGTGTCACAATATGTATGTATATATGTACAACCTAATTCACGGTAAGCCCCTTTAACAAGAGGCATTATCGTAAACAGACAGTGGGACAAAGGCGGCAGGGCCTCGCCAGTGAAAGTGCTGTCACAGAGTGCAGTATCACCGACAGTTCTTGTCACTGTTACACATGGGCCATTTAAACTCCACCGAGCTCGTTAGCCTAGATCCAGCCCTGCGGCCAGCATGCTCATTGTGTGTCCAGCACACTGAATCATTGTATGGGAGGATAATCCATACAGGGTAATTGTTACACCCTACCAGTCAACACATAAGGACAGCAGGATTTAGGTATATGTATGGACGGATGTGTGGGTTGATCCATGCGTCCAAATGACATGTGCAGATAGATAGATACAGATGGATAGAACTAAGAAGTTATAGGATATTATATTTTTCCTTATAACTATCTACTTTATCAAATTCTGGTTCAAATGTCCTCAAACACACACACACACACACACACACACACACACACACACACACACACACACACACACACACACACACACACACACACACACACACACACACACACACACACAATTCAGCTGGCCACATTTCTTTCTTTCTTTCTTTCTTTCTTTCTTCTTTCTTTCTTTCTTTCTTTCTTTCTTTCTTTCTTTCTTTCTTTCTTTCTTTCTTTCTTTCTTTCTTTCTTTCTTTCTTTCTATATCTATCTAACCCTCAATCCATCCATCTATCAGCCCTCTCGACACCAGGCAAGCAGCAGGTCTGTGTGTTGGAATGACATCACACACACACACACACACACACACACACACACACACACACACACACACACACACAGATGAACAAAGGGTGCATGCAGCAGGAGATGTGGTGTGTGTGCCGTGTGTGTGTGTGTGTGTGTGTGTGTGTGTGTGTGTGTGTGTGTGTGTGTGTGTGTGTGTGTGTGTGTGTGTGTGTCAGTGACAGGGTAAGGCTGGGTCCGGGGCATGGGGGGTGGTTGAAGCTCCATATGGGCACCCCACCCCCTCCTCCCCTGCAAACAGGCAGATGTCAAATGGGATGTGCCTCCCTGATAGGGCACAGGGTCACACTACACAGGGGTAAATAACAGAACAGTAGGGACAGAGAGAGAGAGAGAGAGAGAGAGAGAGAGAGAGAGAAATGCCTTCCTGCCAACCCTCCCCAAAGCACACCAAAAGAGATGCATACACATGCTACCTACCAGAAAAAAAGCTGCTGACACAAACATGCCAACACACAGCCATGGGAAGTGTATTACAATCAGTCTAACAGAGAACAAAGCTTAAACCTGACTTCTGATTTAAATGAATAAGTAAATTCCTTTCAGCTGAAATGAAAACATTACAAAAATATCTATGTATAACTTTGTGCAACAACCATGCCTGATCACTCTTCAGATATTGGTAGATTGGAAGACGTTCACAAGTTAAATTGTGGATTTACTCTTCAATTTATGTCATTGGTGTATTGTCTATCAGTTTATTGCACTTCCTTTTTTTCTTCAAAATAAAAGTCCATCGACGACTGCAAATAATTCTTACAGCATACGTTTCAGAACATTTGGCATTGGTCCATTCATTTCTAATATTTAACACTAACACCATTGATATACATGGGTTTGACAAAATTGGATTATAATAAATAATAGAGAAACACCTGGTAACCCTAACCCTAACCCTCAACCTACAGCCTCAAAAAGGACTGTAAAGTTTAATCACCACAACTTTAATACAGTTCCTTTAATCACTATAACTTTCATTACATTATGCATTTATTGCCAGGTTAGTTGTATAACAATGCTTTGTTTTTCAGCGAAGCGTACCTAACAAATTGGCATCTGAGTGTGCTTCAATATCAGTGATATTGTGTGTGTTTGTGTATAAAGAATGCATGTCATGTGTCTGGCAGCATTTAACTGTGAAGGGAGATGCAACTCGATTCAAGGACAGGTGTCAGTTGTATATGTGTGTGTGTGTGTGTGTGTGTGTGTGTGTGTGTGTGTGTGTGTGTGTGTGTGTGTGTGTGTGTGTGTGTGTGTGTGTGTGTGTGTGTGTGTGTGGAGGTATGGGCTGCAGTCCTAAACAAAGCAGGGGAATGGACATGCACACATGCATGCTCGTGCACACACACACACACACACACACACACACACACACACAGGCTGTTCTCTGTGTATGGAGAACTCTTGAATGGTTACGCCTGCAGGGCAGGAGTAAGGTTACTTTACATACTGCACTTACAGCTCCCTTTACCACTGGGGTATAAAATGGATTTGAATGAGAAAGAGGGGAACAGAGGGGTGGAAGAAGGAGGGAGAGAAGGGTGAGAAGGGGGAGGAGGGGACTCCCTTTGTGTAACAGGAGGTCTGCTGCTGCTGCTGCTCTGGCATGGCTATGGAGATGGAGGAGCGGGGTCACTCACTCTCCCCTGCTCTCTCTCCCTCTGTCTCCCTTCACTATAGGCTGGCTGCTCTGTCTCTCTCCATCCATCCCTTCCTCCCTATTAGCATAGCAGCTGCCTGATACAGGGCGTAGGGTGGGGACTGGCCAGGTTGCTGTGTGCATATGTGTGTGAGAGGGTGTTTGTCGGAGGGAGGGATGTTGAGGGATTGGGGGGTGGGGGGCAAGTATAGAGGGGGGGTCCAGTCAATGGCGGTCCGTCTGGCTGGTGAATAGCAGCTAAAGCAGGCCCCCGCGAGCTAGACAAAAGGAGCCCTGGAGGGGAGGGGAGGGGATGGGGTCGGGGTGTGTGAGGGGTGACGGAGGGAGGGAGCGCTGGAAGAATGAGCCAGTGAATGGAGCGCCTTGTCACTGGCGCTATGGAAAAGCAGCACAGAATGAACTGGAAGAATGGAAGAAAAGTTCAAAAAGGAGCGAAGGGCAAGGAAAAGACCGGCCCGACCACCTGTCTCTCTCTCTCCCTCCCTCACTCTCTATCTCACTTTATTCTTTTTACTCCCCTTCTTAATCACAGGCAGACTTTGAGGAGGAGGGGGGTGTTCACTTGGTCGTGCTTGGCGACAGACATGTTTTTGTTTTCGGTGGAGAAAGTGTTGTATCAGCAGGATTTAAAGCTCACTGTCATCTACCAGGCATAGCCCAGACTCTGTGCTGATTCTACTGCACATGGGCTACTACTCTACTGATGTTTAAATGGCTGTGTGCTCCAATCTGTAAAATGACTAAAACGAAGAAAAAAAGCACATAGCAAGACTGTCAATAGGGATTTCACACAGAAATAATCCCCCCAAAAATGTACTGATAAGTTAGGAGATGAGGGATGTGATGGTGGACAACAGCAAGAGGTGTTGTTGCCATGATAACAACTAAAAAGGACCTAAATAAACTTTCTGTCGTTAACTGAAATGCTGCAAGCGAGCCTTTAAACATAAAAATAAAATAGAATGTTGGATGAGTGGTTGTATTTCAGCTATACAGTCTTAATCATTAATGTATACAAAGTGGTTAATGTTGATGTATATAAGACAATACTGAGCCTTTTAGTGTCTTTTAAGTAATATGTCATATAAAGATTTGCATGATTTCGTCACAGCCATAAAACAATAAAGACAAACACATCATACCTCTTTAGAGATGTTACGCTCTTCCCAATCTCTGCAAGTCCTGTCCCCAAAAGATGTTGTTGCTAGAGCAACTGACCAGAAGGACTGAATTAAAGGTGCCATTATCGCACTTGCCATGTGTTGCCACAGTGGCTGCTGTTTATAGTAAAGTGTATATTTGCATTCCAGTGCCTAATCTACCGATACTTCCATACTATTTAGTGTGCCATAAAAGGATTTAGGATGTCCCAATACATGTATTTCAAATACACACCTTGATGTCTAACTACACCAATCATGCATCTATAGCCAGGATGTTTTTTTTGGCTGTTTTGACCCACAATCCTCTGCACAGTGGAAATTACTTCACATGAACTAAGCCGCAGAGAGAGTACAATCATGGACTCCGACGGACATATAAGCTAGAGGGTCAAGTTCAAAGTGCAATGTAATGATGAATAATAGTATGTCCTAATTGTATCCACACTGTGTTTCAAAGTACTTCATTTTAAAGGGCAGCTGCAGTATGTAGTATAGTAAAAAGAAGTAGTAAGTTGTGCAATCTGGAATGTAAGGGTTGATGCATTTAATGTTGGAATTGTTTGAACTTTTTGCTGTTCTGTTCATGCAACAGCCATTCATTAAAACAGTGAATAAAGTAACATGTATTGTGAAGGAGTGGGGCTAGTGAGGAAACCAGAGAATTATCACCACAATCTGCAGCTCCCCTACCATCTTTAAGTCATTGATTTGTTTAACAGTACCAAATGTTACTGTTTAGAACAACTGTATGCTACAACTGTAATTTGATTATATTCTGGTAAGGATGCTTTGGAAAATTACTGATATATGTTGCTTATATAACAAACGTATAACTTGTCAACTGCTATGCAGTCAAATCAACATAATGCTGGCCATACAAGTTGTGCTAATACTGGAATGGCAATATTGTTTATAATATTAAATGGACTGAAATGCCCAAATGAGAACATCTGTATAAATTAAGCCTCAGGCGGACAGGTGTGCTTGTTGTGGAAAATTAACTTAGAACCTGTGAGCACTAGCACTGAACTGCTATGCCTCGTGCCATACTCCACTGACTGTTGTAAACATACAATATGTTAAGGCCCTGCACACCAACACAGGTATTTTCAATTACTGTGGCTGATTGGAACTGTAGTTGGGTGGAAGTTTGTTGGAGCAATGGTGGGAAATAATGAGTGACATCACCACACTGTATTTACTATTAAGAATGATAAGGACATCGTCCATAGGGATAACATTAAAATATCCAGCTATAGCTCTATAGCTGAAATCTGCCTGTTGCATTCAAAAAGCACATACAAAAACTTGTTACAAGATTAACTAAATTCTTCAATTACTTTTTCAAGTACTTTGCATCATCTCAAGAGTAAAAATAGTACAAGTTAGTTTAACCTTAACAAACTGAGGTCAAGTGTCCGAGTGTATGTTTTCTAATTCAAGATACTGTTAAATGCTTCTTTAAGTTCCTCTTTGCGTTGCTCTTATCGCTCAACCGGGTTCCTGCGGTAACTCTTAAAGTTCCTCATACTTGATCTCATCCTAAATATAAAGCAGATCTCATTCCAACAAGCCGTTTGCATTACATCATTTCTCAATGTGACGAGCGTGTCAATACCACTTTGAGGAACACGGGATCGCACAATCAAAGCGCACAAGTAGAACAGCGGCCGTTTTAAAATGAGGAATTTGGTGTTGCAGACAGTGACCAATTAAATTTCATTTTGCACACATCACAGTATGTTCAGTTAATCTTGTGCCTTACAGATCAAGTGTAAACCCTTCAAATGAGGGCTGTAAGGCATGGTTATGAATATTTTATGAGCCTCTGAACAATGGCCTTTTGAATGGAGATAATCACACAGATGCACTTGATTGCAGCTGCTGTAACACGGAGTCCACCAACAATATTTATCTCCAAAAATACCAAAACAGACAATACACACACACACACACACACACACACACACACACACACACACACACACACACACACACACACACACACACACACACACACACACACACACACACACACACACACACACACACACACACACAGAAAAGTAAGCACCTATGTTTGCCGATGACGAATGTTTTTTGAATTTCTGGATCTAATGCTGCTGTCTTATTTTTCTTGAGTCAGTGCAATTATTCCCAAAACAGTTCTTCATCTGATTTTGCTCTCTCCCTGTCTTCTCTGCAAAAGAAAAATGTATCCCCCAAATGCCTTGTATCTTGTCTAGCTCACTGAAAGCTCTGCTGCTTACAGGCCAGACCAAGATGAGCAAGGGAAGCCAAGGCACATGAAGAACCTATTAGGGGGCCTAGCAGCCAGCAGCAACCCTGGGAGGCCAGCCAACTCAGTGTGTGAACAATAGGGAACCCAGCTCAACAAAAACATCCTGCAGAAGTGAGAGACTGGAAGGAGAGAGAGAGAAAGCGAGAGGAAAGGACAAGCAAGCCAGATAGCCCGTTCAGGGGGCTGCCACGCTATCAAAACACAGAGAGGGGCTTGGTGTTTAGAGGAGCAAAGATTTCCTGATGTGGAGTTTGACAAAGAAATGCAGAGCGGTGTGGCTTGGTGTGAACATATGAGCTGATGTTATAGATAGTTAAGCAAGCAAGTTTATATGCAGCCCTACATAACAACGACTTCTAGTACAGCTTCTCTTCCACCCTACACTCTTTGCTCAAACATTTGTTGTTAACTGCAGGTCGACACCCAGTAGGTGTTACAACACAAACAGTCGGACATGTAGAAAGATGTGTTGTTGTGTCACTCTTCCCACGACCCTCCCACAGCCGTAATATCAGTTGCAAGTCAGCACTTTCACGAAACGGGTGGGGTTGTTGTGGGGGGGGGGGGGGGCATGACTCAATCGAAAAGGGTTCATTTCTAGTTAACAGGTGCCATAGACTCGCAGGGAAAAAGCAGGCGGCCTAAATTTAACCAACTGTGTCTTGTTTTCTATCTTATCAGTCTACAAGTAGAGTAAATGAGAGATTTAAAAAAATAAAGGACAATAAGTCTAAACTGAAAAGAATACGGTAGACTATGATCGTTTAAAGGCTTATCTTTAAAATCACATCAAGTTTCAACACACTCGTGCAGTGTTTCTTTTTGGCTACATATACATCAGTGCATTCCAACTACTTTTTGTGACTCACAACTGAATGAAGTTAGAGGGGTTAACAGTTTAACAGACCATTTCATGCACCTCTACAGGAGGCTAAGTGAGTGCATATTTCACAAGTCAAAATGTAACAAAAAATAGACATATAAATCAATTAGATGAAACAGTGTTTGTTCCCCTCCACCAAATCAGCTGATTGCAATTGCTTTTTTAAGAAGTAGCTTATGAGACGGGGGTTAGAAAACGTGGAAGGAACAAAGCTAATTTGAGAAAAAGAGTGAAAGACACTCAAGTGAGAGCCCAACGCAGGTTGTTAGCAGGGAGCTGTACTGCAGCAGTGCAAAAACGTATGCTTTAGTCGTTAGAAAGAGAGCACAAGAGGAGTATGTGTTGGAAAGTTTTTTTTTTAGTGTGTGGGGGTAACATAAAACCAGCTCTCCCACAACACACACAGGGGAGGGGACCCTTCTTTAAACTGAGCCTACCCACAATGCACCGGGGCTCTTTTATCCCGGCAGTGAAAGGATGAGGCCAGATGAATGACAAAGGGAGAGAATGGGGATCTGGGTTGGGCCCGGCTTGGAAGACAGGGGAGGGAAAGAGAGAGAGAGAGAGAGAGAGAGAGGAGGGTATGGGGTGTGTGTTTTTCCCAAACCAACCTTTTTCCATGAAAAATGCAGGAGGGAGGGAGCTCTTGCTTGGGAGAAGAAATGTATGCGTACACAGAGGGCTTGAGTTTAATGATTTCTTTACTGGCTTGTACACAAATGTACAAAAATAATACAGCACTCATCGCCACATGACGTCACGTCATCATCACAGTGTTACAAACGTTTGAAGTAAAAGAATACAAACAAAAGAAAATAATAAATCAAACATGATGGAACATCTGCATCACTCATGAAAAAAAACAGCTGTTTCCTCTTGCTTGAAATGAAGCAAGACCAGAAACACAACTTGGTCCAAAGAAGTCAGCACTTTTTTTCTTTTTTCTCTGTTTTTTTATTTTAAAAATCATCTCACTCATGTACACCAATCCGGTGGCTGGCTCCTTACGTCATAAATGTTATGACCCTGGTAAGCCAAACAACCACACAACCGTGCAATTTTTTTAAAATCATGTTACAATGATCTTACCATCAAATGTATTATTCCCCTTTCAAAAAAATAAACAGGAAGACAGCACTTCAGAAAAGAAAGTGCCCCAAGATATCATCATCATCCTCGTCATCATCAGAGTCCATATATATATATATATATATCCATATGTATATATACATACACCCAATCACAGAGATACACGCAATCTTTGTTAAAAAAACATCATGTCTTTTCCACAAAGTAACACACACATTAGGACATTATCACCTGGAGCATATATTTATACAATAGTATTTTGTTGTGTTTGTTTTTTTCTATTCAGAAAAAGATTTAAATGTTGACACATAAAAGCCAACTTTTCAACAACAGTCATCAGTGCAATATTCAAACAAAACAAAACAAACGAGAAAAAAAAGAACAAACATCAAGTTTAAGACAAGCGATGCATATTTCATTTGTTGCCTGATACCAATCTATATTGATGTAGTGGATCTATCGCTTTAGTTACTTGTTGCTGTTCCGGGTTTGAAATGGGAAGTTCTCAGTCTGAATGACTGTTTAACACAGTGACACCGGGTGGGGTGGGGGAACCCCTATGAGAAGCATGCAGACACACACACAATCACACACACACACACACACACACACACACACACACACACACACACACACACACACACACACACACACACACACACACACACACACACACACACACAAACACAGCTTCTCATAAGGGGAACCTATGCTGATGTGAAGCTTCTATACCATTGGCCATTTGAGCAGTAGGCTTTAAAAAAAGGGAAGAAACATCAAAATTAACAAAAAAAAATAGAACATACAAGCAGCATTGATACAAATGTTAGGGTGGCATGACTTTCAGAATGCAGCAGGCGTGTTTATAAAACCCAATTATTTTTCGTTCTTTTCTATCCTTTTCTGTGACATCCTGCAATAGTCATGTGTTGTTGCTTTTTAAAATCTTCATCGTCCAAGAGTATGGGTCCTGCTCAGTAGTAGTAACTATTTTCCAAAGCCTTGGCTCCTGCAGTTACCCCGTACAAACACTGGGGGCGCACAAGGCTCCGCATTTTTTTGTGCAATATAACTCCCTGCATTTATAAGCCATTTTTCTTTTTTCTACTTGTTTTAAAAATGTATGACTGAAAAAATATTGAAAAAAAAAAACAGGCTGATGAAGACACACACATAGAGAGAGATAGACAGATAGAGACAGGCACGGACTCCCTTGCAGAAACTTGTCAGAATTGGTTTGGTTGTGTATAGTGTAGAATAAACTGTCCCGACCGAGGATGCAGATGTTGGGTTCATTGCATCTTCTGTATTGAAGTCCAAACAAATAAACAAACAAAACACACTGGCATGCGGGTGATCACAGACAAATGGTGAATCTCTCCAGAGTGGCTAGAGAGCTGAACAACTTGAGAATACTTTATAGTCGAGGTAGCTGGCAAAAGGCATCCAAACAAAGTCCTTTTGATGGGAGAAGGGGGTGGGTCAACAGGGGGGTTTCTTGGTGGGGGGGGGGGGGGGGGGCTGGCAGGTCTACCTCCACACGGGACAGTTTATACTACGAGTCTGAAGCAGCTTTGAGTCACCCTAGAAATTCTTACACTTAAAAGATTTTTTTAAGAAGAAGAACCACAACATATTCAAAAATGCATCTTCTCAAATGTACCTTCATAAATAAAAAAAAAAAAAAAATCAAAAACCCAGTCTGCTTTCACAGTGATGACTAGGATGTTAATAAAATACTGAAAGGAGATTATAAAGTGAATTCCAAATGCGACTTTTTTTTATACAAAGCGGAAGCAGCGGTTTTTCTTTCTTTCTCGTCTTTCTTTTTCTCTCTCTCTCAATAACACTGACCACCTGCAAAGTGGTCGCACTGGTCCTAAAGAAAGCCGGACGCCAGCATGGCAAACGAGATCTGCTCGCTGCAGAAGGCAGAGCGCACTCAGCTATAGTCTACTGTCTCTTTTTCTCTTAAAAAAAGTAAAGCTATTGTGTACAGTACTTCACAACATTGATGGAGTCAGTTGTTGTGTGACATAATGATTACACATCTGAAAGCGTGTTGGATAGCCATAATGCCGCTCTTTGAGGAGAAAAAAAATTATCAAAATGAATCTATGAAAGAAAACGGACCTCTGGCAGCCAACAGAGGGCAACCCTTCTTCTCTTGTTCATGTGTCTTCCCTTATAGATATTCCAGCATGCAGCCATTTAGCATCAAGTGCCGTGTTTAATATATATTTTTAAAAAATAACTTAAAAGGGGGAGGGAAAGGGGGTTTAAGAGTGAACAATGAGGAGCAACAGGTTAAAATCTGCGCCCCCACAAAGAAACTATTCAACTGTACTGTGGGGATGGGAGGTCATGGATGGGGTGGAGGAGGGGGGAGAAAAAAAACTGGGCCATCTGCACTCTGGACACACACACACACACACACACACATGTGATACACACAGACACTGGCTTCTTTTATAGCTAGTGGACGACAAGATCTAGACACATTCAAGAGGAAAAGCTTTAGTACCAACAAACTCACCGAAAAGGCGTTTTTCTTTTTTTAATGTTAAAGATTCGTGTTGAAGCGCTGTGTATGAACCATGAGGTGCTGCTTCGCTCAGGAGTGCACAGAGGGCCCCGTTTTGGTTTGCAATGAGGGAAGAATATTGTGCATATATACATAGCCTATATATTTATACATAGGCTATATATATATTTGGTACAACTTAATTAATAATGGCAGTTTTGCTTTTACAAGAGCCCGGCTTTCCCACGTGTGTTGTAGTTCTATTTTCCACTTGTTGTTGTCTCTTTATCTCTTTATTTTTACCTGACAGCAGAGACACAGATCACCGGGCGCCAGACGAGTACTTGGCCTTGGTGATGAGGTATAGCACAATGTCCTGGTGGCCCCCGAAGGCGGCGATGTGTAACGCGCTCCACCCTTCCCTGTTGGCCAGACGGATATCTGCGCCAAACTTCACTAGCAGTTTTACCAGCTCCAGGTTGCCGTCAATGACGGACTGGTGCAGGGCCGTCTGTCCCTCTGGCCCGAAAGAGTTGACGTTGAACTCGCAGTTTGTCATGTTCTGCAACAACGAGTGCAGCTCCTTGGTGTTGCCCTTCTTCACCGCCTCCTGGAAGCAAGTCGACACGTCCGCCTGGCTCATGGCTGCAGCGCGCTGGAGAGTGGGGAAACGGTAATCCGGCCCGGCCTCTAAAGCTCTCTGGTCTGGTGACAATGCCACAGTTACACTGGATTAAGGCACTTTAGAGTACGTAGTGAAAAGGAGCAGTTTATATATCCCAAAAAGGACAAGGGAGTAAAATAGCACACTTGGTGTGCAAAAAATGTTAATATTTGAGAGATATCCTAAAATTTTAAAAAGTGCTCTCAAGCGATCCAGGGGTCTCTGGAGGTGCCTCTGTTGTAGCAGCAGTAACAGCAGGTAGTAGCCTATAGCAGGGGGATGGAGAAGAAGAGAGACACCTCCGTCTTCACTCGGGCCAAATTGGAAGTACGACCAACTATCTCCACGGGGCAGCCTGATCCCTCCGCAGCTTTTCCTTGAACGGTCCGACCTGTTTCCTGGCTACGCGGTCCCGGCTAAACCTCGCTGCTCGTGGGGCCAGGGTCTCTGGAAAAGACGATAACAAAAACAAGGACAAGAGAAGTCCGCATGAATCCCGATTATTAAACCAACAGACTGCGAGAGAGACCCCACATTCCGCCACATCCATGCGTGAGAGAGAAAGAGAGAGAGCAGACCTTTACGCACGCATATATACTGCTTGATTCTTATTTTTTTTTTAATATCATGTCTTGAAATGTAATCCGCTGCTGATTTTTGTGACTTACCTGTGAAAGGATGGACGGGTCCGTGGCGACGAAAAAAAAGCTACAAATCCACACCGTGTGGCCCCCGGGTCTGTGTCCTCCGCGCGGTCCTTGTGAGTCTCTGCCCTGCGCTGCGCACTGGGGGAATATTTTACGCGTCCTTTATTTGCATGACAATACAGAGCCAAAGAATCAACTGTGGAGGAATGGGCGGAAACCCGGGGAGGTTATAGGCTGCCCGGCTCGTTTAGGGGGTGGGATCAGGGTCCCTGTGAATCTTTGCTTGGTGGGGAGGGGGGTGTGGTCTTCCAAAGGGGTAGAGGAGGGGGAGCCACAAAAAGTTGTTGCAGAACTATTAAACAATCCGCCCGCAGCAATATTAAGGTGGTGGAGCCCCGTATCCGAGCCGACGACCCCCAGGAAGTAGGACTGAGAGCCGGGGGCATGGCGCTGAGAAAGTCGCTGAGAAAGTGTGCACGATGTACAGGATCATCCGTGGGTTTAACATCAACAGGAAGGAACTTGACACACAAAAAGCGTCAATCTAGCCCACTGCACTTTGTTTCATTGACAGCTAATGGTGACTTTAAAGGATGCACGAGCTCATTTCACGCAATATTAAAATGTGCCAACTTTCAACAGCAAACGCTCAAGAAAAAGTAAATGATCAGATTTAACTTCTTACTCTCCCTTTATGGCTCGTATTATGACTGTGGAAATGGGTTAATATGTCTCTTTTTTAAGTGCAGGGCTATCTGGACTCATTAACAACCTGTCAGTGTAAATGGGGGCAGAGAAGGTGCCGATAATGACAAACCAGCCAGGAGAGAGTGTGGTTTACAGCTATGTGCTGCTGTTGCACTTTTACGTAGTCCAACTTTCTCTGCAGTTGTGACCCTGACATGAATAGCTGACGTGCCATGCACTGGCAGTGAACGTCTCGGTTAATCAGTAGCCTACCAAAATACGAAATGTAAAAATAAATCAAATTAACACAGTTTGGGGCTCTTGTGGATAACGGCTATTTAAAAATCAGATGATGTGTGGCGCTGTTAAAAAATAAATTAAAAAGATTCTCTCCAAATGGTCAAAAAGGAGGTATATGAATACAGGTTTATTAGTGGCTGTCTCAACTGGGGACGCATCTTTTTCGGAAATAAAATATGCGTTACCTCCGAACAAAATGGGAATGGATAGTCAAAACACACTAACCCCCACTAACACCTCGGAGGACGAGATTATATGCGGCTGTTTAAATCATAAACTGCGGATATATTCCAGTTGTTTTGAACTGACAACACGGCGGGACTTCAAATAACAAAAGCCCTGCGCTACTTCCTTTTTGCAAGTGAAAGAGGTGACGCTGCGCGCAGATTGTCACGCCGCTCTGCTTCCCCCCGCCACCGTGGGAACTGGGTGCCTATGTATGTGTGTGTGTGAGAGAGAGAGAGAAAAGGGAGACGGAGAGAAGGTGGTGATAGATATTGATCGCTAGGACACACAGTTTGACAGAGAGAATGCATGTGAACCTGACAGATCTGAATAGACGGAGGAGGAGGGTGCGAGAAAGACGCAGGTTTACGTCGAGCCTCCCTCGGGCCGTTTGCTCCGTTTGGCGGCCCGGCAAATCATAATCTCGTCCTGTTGTAACCATTTGCGAACCGCTCTTATGGTCTGGTGGCTTTCACACTGTCCTCGCTTTCCCACACTCTTGAACTGTATAGCCTACATTTGGTTCACGTCTGTGGCCGCATCGGTCTACGTGATGTGATTGTGCGTCTGTGGGTTACAGTGTGGGAGAGACAGCAACAGAGATCTAACATATGATATGATGGTCACACAGCCTATTTTATTTCATCAAATATGACACACACAAAAACAAAAAACAAAAACAGCACTGTCGAGATATTTTAGGAGCAGCCTGTTCAATTATTTAATTTTGGGACGCATTTTGATTTGCATACATAATTGGAGTTGTTTTTGTTGTTATTGAAGCGTAGTAAACATATTAAAGACATCAAATGTGGCATATAAAACATAGTTCAATCGCCGTTCTACCGACATGCACAAACTGGTTTATCATACCAAGTGTTATCATAGAGACAGTAGGCCTATTTATGCATCAAGTTATGTTACCACAGAAGCCAACCTAAACAACTACAAATAAAGGATTAACCATAAAATGGAGCAGAAATGTCACCTTATACTCACACCAACTGTCACCCTTGTCCATTATATTTCTGCACCCCATCACTCATTAATCAAAACCAACCACGTTTGATTTCTCGGTTCCATTATTTTTAATAACAGGACACCTCATGGTGCATTATTAAGGTTTAAGCCACTGCCACAACTGCTAAACTGGAACTGATCCACGCTAGCCTTTTAAAGGTGTGTTTATAGCTTCAGAATAGATTATGTTGTATATTGTAGGCTACCCCTCTAATAAACCCCTTTAATGCAGATGTGGGCTTTACGAAATTGACTTGACTGGTGAAGTAAGTATCAGCCATAAATTAACTGTTGCTCTGGTTATCTGCAAGTTAACATACCACACGCACTGATTTAGAGCTGCGGTGTAACTCGGCTATATGTTTGAAGGCGTCCCAGACAGTGCACAATGTAGTTTAACTAGGCTTCTGCCACCCAATCACAAACCAGCATTGCTGTATTATAGTCAATGTTTGTCATTGGTGTGTTGAATTTGAGATATTTTACTTTAAAAGTTGCCCAAGTGAGGAAAAGCGAGGCATGAAAGGTCAACCAGTTTGCATGGGAGATGTGATTCACATGTTTGATGCATCTGCAGGTGAGTGTGTTTGTTTGTGTGCTAGAAGTGGCCCACAGCTGCAAACGCTCCAAAACAAAGGCTGCGGTCTGAGTCATTACAGAAATGTGGTGAATACTGAGCCCAGGACTTTTTTTTATGTAGGCTACAGATGTTCCTCTCTACAGTCATCATATGGCACGGCATTGACTTCCATGGGCACACTGGAGGTTGTGGTTCAAAACTCTTATAGCACATTGGCAGGAAATGTCCAAAGAAGATGGTTTATGGTTACTTTTTCTGTTGGTATTTTTAGGATCAGTGAAAGTGCTTTTTTTAACATCGTGTTTGTGACATGCGTGCTTTGATTTTCTCTTAAAGTTACTGAATGGTGCAGAACATCTTCTGGAAAATCAGGAACATCTGTCCGCTATCGGAGCTTTGGCTGCAGTGCGTCTGGACTCTTGGAAAACATTTGCTCAGACCGCAGGAGCCAAAAGTTTCTTCGACTGGATATGTTTCTCCCCCCACCAAACTCTGTGGCATTTGCTCTCCTCCCTCTCTCTCTCTCTGCCCCCCTCCCTCCACATACACCACTTCACTCCTGAGTCTGTCTTGGTAATGTGTGTGTCTGGGCAGAAGCACCCAAAGCAAGATACAATCACGTGGTTGTTGTGTGGGTACACTTCAAACTGAAATGATATATTTGAAATAATTAAATTAAATTCTCAGATTATCTCTTTGACTGAGACCAATTATTAACACAGTCGGGTTAAAGGCTAACATTCAGTTTAAAAGGTCATATGAAGAAATCCGTGCGTGCGTAAAAGCGCACGCCAATTTGACCTATATTTCGTAATAATCGATCTCCAAAAATCAGAAGGTCATCCATTAGTGTTCAGGTTCCGCTTCGCTGAGGCCAATTCTACTAAATGGAAACTGATCATAGAGAAAGAATAAACGTCTACGCCGGTTCTATTTTTGCAGCCATATCTCTGTGCTATTGCTGTGTTGATAAACATTACATTTTTCTTGCAGCGACACAGAACAGAAGACAGTAGACTAGCCGCGAAGTATTGTTGTGGTGTGTATTTCTCTCCTGTAAACGGAGCACCGGACAGATTGGTGCGCTGTGCCGAGACCCGGGGCAGCCGGGGCCAGACTAGACGGGAGGAGCCTCCCGTCCCGGTGGTGCGCAAGCATGGCGCTGAAGAAGAGGATAGATAGAAAAAACTCTAGCACTTCAATAGACATAAAACTGTCATGTAAGAATGTTTGTTTTTGTTTTTTTAATTTGTCCGCTTTGGCGATATTGTGGTTTTGCATTCATGTCAGAAAGCATGTTGAGGTTGAACTCAGTATGTGTCTGTGTGTGTGTTAGAAAGAGAGAGAAAGAGGCGGGGGGGCGGGGGTGTATGTGACGTAAGCCAGGAGGGAGTGGCCTTCTGAATCCAATTCATTCCGGGCACCACGTGTCCTCAGAGCGTGGGAAAGAGGCGAGCTTTTCTTCCCAGCAAAGAAAGAGCAAGGATCAAATAACACGGTGCTGCAGCAGAAAGCTCGCGCTCTGCTCTGCGCTGAGGCAGGGGCCGCGACCACCCGGACAAAGACGGGCAAGACACACAGAGGGTTTCATTTGGGAGCTAGGGTGTCGACTTCATTTATAGCAATAGTAATACTCCAGAATAAGACTAATGTTACAGCAGTTATTATTATAGAGTCTGCGATTTAAAAAGAAAGGCAATATGCCAAGAGTTTTTGTATTCCAGGATATGTATGTTTGAGAAGAATTGTATTAGAATATATTTATAGCAGTAGGCCTAACTAAAAATATAGGCGTCTTGCTTTATTTGCGGATATAGAGTTTTTTTTATTTGTTTATTTTTATTGTAACGCCCCAAAACAATAATAAGACCAGGTTGATCTCCAGTCAGTCTTCCACAGGCATGCTGCATCCAGTTTATCATCCACATTTTTCAACATCTGAAAGTCTAATATTAATTTAATATAAAGATGGGAATATGCATCTCTTGTCTAAATTCATGTGCAAACAAAAAGATGCCCACATCTTCTTTTTTAGGAAGATGTTGGAAAATAATTGATGAGCAATAAGATCAGATTCAGAACCACTCCAATATCTATGACTTTATGCCATAGCCAGCAGACAGTTAGGGTAGATTTATAGTTTTTCTTAAGTTAACAAAATACACACCCTCAAAGCTCACTAAATAACAAACTTTAAAATGATTGTAGTATTTATATATTATAACATTATATGATATGTAGATCCAAACAAAGCTGAGCCATGCTTGCTGTTACCCCTTCATTCCAGTCTTTGAGATGATTAGCTTAGCTATCACAATTGGTTAACTTTTACAGCTACAGGCTTGGAGGATTATTTTGAATACATTATTAATTTGCATATGATAAATTGTCATGCTGGAGGAGCAGAGACTTTAAGCTGCCAAATACATTTTTATTTTCACAATTTATTGTATTATTATTGCTCCATGTCAACCTGTCCCCTTGTGAAGTCCCACTAACTTCACAAGCGGACAGTAACTCCCAAGAACTTCAGCCTACACATATTGAACCCTTTACATCTGACGATGATGTGATGATCAGGTTAATATGGCGTGCATGTTCTGGAGAGAAAAAGCTCTCATTAAATACCTTAGACGTTACAAACAGAAGATCAGTCTCCATCTCCCTGCAGCAGCCACTGCGATTTCAAACACAGTCATTAAAAACACATTTACCTCAGTGATTCACAGTGTGACCTGTCTTTGGAAATCTCTGTGGCTTTTTTGATCCAAGTTAAGTGATCAATTAAATAAAGTGCACATCTGGCTATGGTTATGGTTTTTCTCAGATTTTAGGAGTGTAAAACTCAGCCTTGTTACATAGTCTCAACGAAATGCATTCTGTGTGCTGGTCCAGAATATACAAACAGAAAATGCTGTAATTGCAGCCCCCACCCAACCAACCACACACACACACACACACACACACACACACACACACACACACACACACACACACACACACACACACACACACACACACACACACACACACACACACACACACACACACACACACACACACACATTAAAACCCTTTCATTTTCTGCAATCACACACATTAGATGTGCGGTTTGTGAAAAGATCAGAGGAAAGTAAGAAAGACAGGTATGTGAAAATATGTTGGGATTTAGACGGTGCATGTGTTGGGTTACTCTGTGACCTGTCTGCCCCTGGGCCTCGGGGCAGGAAACCCCCCACACTGTCAGTGTTACACCAGACTGACATCAGTGAAGCTGAGGTGATCTCATCAATCTGTCCCCTCTTTGTGCTCCACCATCTGTTTCTGAAAAACATGGACAATTAAAAATACCTGCAGACAGATAAGAAAGGATTTGGATTCTCACAAATTAATAAATTAAATGAAAATCGGTTTATTAACACATTCAGCTCTCAGCTAAATTATTAAAAATTTACAAATGTAGTAACGGAGAATGACAATTTACAGTACCACAGACCGCAAAAAAAGGCCAAGGAACTCCCGTCATACTTAAATTGCAATGTAAAAACAAACCAGAAAGTGTCAAATGGAACCCACTTTCACATGCTAATGCATAAGCTAACTTTATGCGCTTTACAGTTTGATGATGTTGATATAAGTCCCTGCTGTGCAGGAATAAATGTCGTACAGTTCAAATGAACCATGAATCAACATGAATGTGCCATAGAATAACAGTGAATACATAAAAAAAACTAAAAATGACAAAGTCAAAAACCTTCTTTGGTTTTGGACTGAGTCTAAAACTCTTATGAACACATTAAAACTTTCTAAACTGAGCATCTGAACAGAGCTTTGGGCTGATAATAGATGTGAAAACATGAGGTAAGTCTGTCATTTTAACTCACTTATCAAGGGAAGGACTGTTGAGTTTATTAATTCTATATCCAAATGATTTGTAATGATAAGTGACAAACGTTGGTGTTCCACTAGACGCACTAAATTCACAGTCTCCATGCCTTCTTTTACAATTTAACGTAATTTTTAAAATATAAAAAAAGGGAAACATTTACAACCAATATTAAATATGAGGCATTTTGATCAGATTTAATGACAGCTGTGTGCCGAATGCGTAAAAAATAGAATCCTGAAATTGGTCTTTCAAGGTCAGTTAAACTGCAATAGTTTAACGTGGGTCAGTTCTGCTGTGATGTGGCTGCTCCAGTGTCCTCGCCCGTAATGTGTAAGACCTCCTGGAACATGGAGAGGACGCGGCCGAAGTGAGAGCCTTCCCAGAACACCTTGCCACATCTGGTGCAGACGTAGAATGTGGGTATCCTGGGCAGGAGGCCGAGGGGCACGGCATGTAGCTGTATGGGAGCACCGCCGGGAAAGGTCAAACTGTCGGGGTCCAGGCCAGAAAGGGGGGCCCACTGACACTGAACGGCATACCTGGGCAGTTCAGGGCTCTCACTGGGGGTCACTATGTCACTGAGATTGTCCTCTCCCTCTTGTTGTGTGTAGTCAGTGTTATCCTCCTCTAGCAGAAATCCTACAAATAAAAATGTCATAAGACTTTTTGTCAGAATTATAAACCTTATATATTGTACTCGGTACCAGACACCTAAAATGACCTCTGTTCCGTAATACTGTGTGCTTTGACTGACCTTTCTCTTTCAGCATTCGGACCATGTCCTCTCTGGGCACTGCCACGTACTGATCGCTGTTACACGCCTGGATTAAAAAAGAAAACAAAAAAAAACAAGAAGAAGAAGAAGGGGTAAAGAACTGCTACTAAATGGTTACTTTACGCTAAAGAACAACACATTAATAATCTGAGTTTTTTTTTCTTTATTGTAAGAAAAGACATGGTAGATCAGTAAAAATGGAACAAGATACATATAGTAGGAAGAAGAAAAAACACAAGGGCTTGTTGCGTGGCCCTCCTTAAACAGTATGCCACATTTTCAGATTAAATTTGAAATGTGTTAATGTTGACAAAAGTATAAAATGAAAAGATTAACAGGATGCCAGCTAATGTAGAGGGCTGTTAAAAAAATTGTAAAAATTAATAAATATATATATAGGGGAAGGTGGGGTGATTTGTGCAACTTTTTACTCAAAGTGATTTTAAAGTGAGGCCTTGACAGTTATGTCTCCAACTCAAATATGTACATATATTTCAGGATGTTGTGCATCCCTGGCAATAAAAACTTTGGATCTGGAATAAACTGTTTAAGAAATATAGCTTTCGGAAAAAAAGTTGTCTTGTCGCACAAATCACCCCACTAAGTCACCATCATCATCTTTCTGGCCATCTGAACTCTCATCAGTGGTGTCGTTAAGTGGAATTGAGATGTCACTCTCTCCTGAGCTACTGTAGACTATCACTTTCTTTTGGTGACCAGCGTATACAGCCATGCCACTGGCACAACTCTCAGAAATGTACTTTGCACTAGTTGCTCCGTGCTTGTGGAACCAACTGCCACCTGACAAATGTGATTCCCCCCTACATTTCTGCCTTTAAATCAAGGCTCAAAACCCATATGTACACCCTGGTGTTTCCTCCCCATTAACCTCTGCACTACTTACTTACCTCTGCACTACTATCTGTGTTTATGTGGATGTATGGGCTTTACGTCTTTTATTTTGGTTATTGTTATTTTACCTTCATTGTTTACCTACTGAATGCACTATGTACAGCACTTTGGACAGTGCAAACTGTCATAAATGTGCTTTTATAAATACATTTTACTTACTTACTTACTTATAACTCACCCAGGCCCTTGCGCACAAATCACCCCATCCCCAGAATTTTGGATAATAGGCATGATGCAGCAATTTAGGGTTGACATTGTGCTAACTATATAGACTCAAAGTGTAGCATACCAAAGCACTAAAACATGTGTCAAATGTTTTCAAACGTGTCTATAATTGTTCAGACACAATAATCAAAAAACCTTGATCATGGAAATTTTACTTTGAAAGGCAAAACACAGTTTTTTGAGCTTAAATGTGCTTATATCTTATTCCTTGTGTCTCCCTTCTTTACAGGATGAGTCAAATGGATGGCTCTTCTTAAATATGTGGTCACATTTCCAATTTCTTCCACGGTTTTCTAGAAACAAGGGGTTTTGCAACTTCCAAAATGCACAAATCACCCCACCTTCCCCTATATATATATATATATATATATATATATATTTTTTTTTTACATAACGGGAGAAAGGCGTTTCTCACTAATCCTATTGGCAGATAGCAGATAGTGACTTTAATCCCTGTCAGTCACATAGCGTGTGAAACTGTAAGTGTGCTCTGGTTACGCCATGGCAACAAACTATAATGACAAAGGTTCACCTGTTCAAGTGTTAAAACCCCGGTGTAGAACAGAGTCGCAGAGCCTGAAAACTTGTGTGGACCCATTCACACCAACGACAAACAGACATTTTCCCCTCTCTGAGTGGCTGCCTCTGGTGTGAAAGGGGGCTAAGTGTTACCGACCGCTCAGATCAGTGTGAGTGTGTGTGTAGAGACAGCGTTTACGCCTCAGTGACATTCACATGTCCATGTTGTCCTGTCCTTCTCAATGGTAAATGTCTGCGTGGTGGGACATTAGTGACCTCTCGTTTGCCTGCCCCTAACATGCACACACACACACACACACACACACACACACACACACACACACACACACACACACACACACACACACACACACACACACACACACACACACACACACACACACACACACACACACACACACACACACACACACACACACACACACACACACACACACACACACACACACACACTCGTCTGTGAGCCATCCTGACAGCACGTTGGTGCTAAAAGCCTTGTCAACACACCTGAGCTCCACCCAGCAAACAGCACTCAACTCAAGAGGTGGGCTGTAAATCAAACCACACTCACGGTCCCTCACAAAGCTGGATCTTTGAGGAGCGCGCTCAAGGCCAGCTCGTCTGTCTTTAGCCAGGGTAAAAAGTTAAATGAAGACTGCAAATCAGAAAAAAAGTATGTGGCCTCCTCTGTGTGCACATGCAGAGCGGTGTTTGCCTCTGCGGTAACTGAGGTCAGCACAGGAGAAAGACGGCTAGACAGTGGAGGTGTGGGAATAGCAGAGGTGTCATCTCTCGACCTGTCTGTGGGAATGAAGCTCATCTCTCCCTTGGTACATTCTCTTCTTTGTATTCTGCCTCACTTACACACAGACTCACACACAGACACACACACACACACAAAGAATACATTCACAACATTTTACAGTTCACCAAGGCTACACACTACAGTGCGCATAAACCATTCCTGCATACAAGTGCACATGCAGCGCATACACACGGCTCACACATACAAGCGCAGGCGGCAGCCAGGAAAACAGACCCAGCTATTTGCTCAGCTCAAAGTTTCCCAGAGTCGAGCAAGCCAGAACCTGCTCTGAACTCTCCAGGCTAAGCCACGGACCGGCAGGCACACACGCACACAGACTCACACACACACAACCTCCAAGGAAATAATTTGATCTTTGATTAATCAAAACACACGCTTGTTACGAGAGCAAAGAATCTTCAGAGATCTATTAGACACATGAATAAAAAGAGACATTATGAGGGAAGTTCAATAACATTTATACATCACATTATGTGCACAGTTAACACACATAGTGATAGTAACAGACATGCAGCTTAACCATACATGAACAGGCAGTGCTTTATGGTTCTCATGGAAATGGACATAACAAAATGAACTCTTGAGGTCTCGGGGAGCCTTATATTTTTGAATGAACACAGATGGTGGCTCCTTGCTTTCATTTGAGATTTGAAACCAGGTTGGACCGGATGAGTTTTTTTTAACATTTCCTATGTTTTTGGGTTGCCACAGAACAGGAGGACTTGATTTATCCTCTGTAGTGCTAGAGGTTACACACACACAGTTGTCAGAAGCATAAAGGTGCCGTGCTCTGCTGCTCGTGCATGTCTTGCGACACAGAAAGCATTGGACTGACAGTATTGTCAAACTAATTCAAATGCTGCGTGTTTGCACAGGCAAAACCTCACATTTGTGATCATCAAGTAGCACGGGATGTGGCTTCAGCCGGCACAGTCTGTCCAGGTCGGTCAAAGGGGCTTTTTGAAGCTTTTAGCCCGCGACCGGTTCACTCTGCCATGTTTATGATGCCGTTCTAAACATGTGTCTTCCAGGTGCATGTCTTCCCTAACCACAACTCACAAACTTTTCCCCATAAGCACCAAATGTGCTGACCAAACTGCAGTGGAAATGCTGGTTTGTCTTTATAGATTGACATTTGCAAGCATACCAAATTTGGCTTTAAGGTTTTCTTTCTTGCAAGTTAAGGCCACACATTTTCCTTTAACTATAGAAAGTTTTCTGAAGTTGCTACATTTCCTCTCCCTGTCTGCCTTTTGTTATGTGTTTTTCAGGGAACCTCCTGCATTCTCACACTTGGTGTGGCTGTGCCAGAGAAAGAATGCTCCTTGCCGTGACAACAAAGGATATCTAAAGTGTGATACTGTGTTTCAAAGGATGGGAGGCGGTGGAAAGAAAGAGGAGAGAAAGGGGGATAGTTGGAAAGAGAGGGAGGGGGAAAGGGGGGGTGGAAGATTTTTTCCCCTAACGTTCTCACACACACACTGCAATGGTTCTTTAGGCAGCTCCCATGGGAAAATCCTAGACCAATCTCAAAAGGCAATGCTTTTAGGGCCGATGTAGGTCACGTGATCAGACCAGCCAATCGGCCGCTAGTGATTTGATTCAAATTGTTCTAGGACAGGTAAAGGGGCAGCGTGGGAACTGGAGACACAAGAAGAGCCAGAGCAGAGACAGAAGTGCACCACTGTGTCCCTTTAAATATGTTGTCTTTTCCTGCTAAAGTCCAATGTCCAATTTTAAGGTTATTTTTAAGGTTATTCCAATGTTCCAAGTTCTGCTGTGGTCTAAAACATAAACACAATAATACTGTACAGTGTGCCTTCTCAAAGAACAAAAATAAAACATATAGCACTGTGAAATGATGCAGGTCCATTGTCAAGCTCAACTGGAAAAAAAAGTGCCACCTCATACTTAGAAGTGATGAGTAATTAGAAGCCAATCTGCCAAAAAGCATTGACCTTCTTTCTCCTGCTTTCCCACGCAGCCCGAAGGTCATGCAAGGTGATTTGGAAAGCCTCCAACAGCGATGGGACAATCTCACGCACAATTCTTTCTGGACGGACGCAAACTGCGGGAAACGTGACCCCGTTTTTTGTTTTCTTTGGCTGGACAAAAAGGAAGGAGAAAAGGAGTGGAAGCATTTCACTTCATTTGCATGCTCTCCCAAATGAAAAAAAGCTGACATAATTTCAGAGTTAATCATGGAAATCAAGTTATCTTTTGAGTGGAAAATAAAACCCTAAACACCATTTATCAGTGTGCAACGTAGTACCAGCAAACAAAAGGGTGATGGGTAGTCGTTCCCTTTTAATAATAAAAACCTGACTGGAAGACATAAATACTACATTGATTTGGTTCAGTAGCAGCAACATTCCACTACTTGCTTCACTATAATTTATCGTACAGCTTTTAATCTTGTGCGACACATGCAATGACTGTGTTTCACATGTGGTCAGTAGTTCTTAAAGTATTTTTGTGGATCCGTTTTAAAAGTACATCCTTCCTGTATTTACTGTATCTAGACACCTGGAGGATAGGTCACTTTTTTCTCCTGCATCAGACATGGCAGTGACCTGCTAGATGTACTTTCCCACAGTGTCCTGAAGGCATCTGGCCAGTGTTCTCAGCCCCGACAGTCTAAAGGTAATTACCAGCTCCGCTAAATAACCACTAACACCTGACAGCAACCTGAACTTGGACCACAGCGGCGGCCTGTCCTAGCTTGACATCACACACACCTTCCTCTGACTCACTTTGCTCTCACACATATACACACACACACGAAAATATACACTAATGAACTCACACATACTTCACAGGCATGAAGATGTAAAAACTCTCACACACACATTCACACCCTTTCCTGACTCATGTTTGCACCCGCTCATTTGCACCTGCATGAAACTCATTTTACAGAAGTCACGTTATTTCCTTCCAGATTTTTTTTCCCAGGGTTGTGAATCACCCGGCTGTGTTAAACGGAATATGAATATGTTAATGCTGTTTGTTTTATTAGGTTCATACTCACCGGGAATTTTAACAATATGGAAATTGACATGCATGAAAACATATAACAAATCATCCAAGACAGATGATCTCAATTTTCTATACCTGTAAGGCTTCGGGGGGGAGTTTGGGACACAGGTGCGGACCAAGGGGTTTCTAAAAGTTATCCCCGGAGAGATAACCACTAAATCGCAACGCGACACTGGGATGGGGGAGAAAACAAAAAGCACAAAGTTGTGCAGGGCCACACAGGCTACCTTTTAATATTGAAAACTAAAACAAGAACAAAACCACCGCTGCCCAGCAGCTGAACGGACACACACACAAAACAGAAGACTATGAAACACAGGGAGCACTCAGAGACAACCTCTCACTACCTCTTAAGGTGAGATAATGAGCAGCACAGAGCACTGGGATCTCAGGGCATATATCATCTCCTCACACCTGGGTCCAATCAGCCAATCAGTGCCACACACCAGATTGCAGTGAGGGAATCAGTCACCATTCTCACGGAGAACCTTCCGTCTCCTCACAATACCAAGTTGCTTTTTTTTTTTTTAATACAAGCTCCTTTATTCAGTCAGTCTTCATAGATCAACATCCATTCCTCATCAGCATTAAAGGTGGAGTTAGCAATTCTTGAGAACGTTTGTCGTCAAAATCACTTTGTCAAAATCCGTGAATATCTCTTCATGATCTGCTACCTGAAAGCCCCAACCACAGCGAGTTCTACCAGCATCCAATGCGTAAGTGACAAAAACTGCAGTTGCATCAGGTGGCCACTAGGGGCAGGTTTCAAAACGGAGCAATTTCTCATTGACTCCTATGTTAAATATGCCATTTTCACAGTATTATTAAACCTATTTATGGCCTGGTACAAAAAAACATTCTAGTCTGTATGTTCAGGTCATATCACCATGAAAGCACTGAGGGGGGTGAATTTTTCTCTAGCAGGCTAGTTTTTCTTCTTTTGGAGGGTAAAATGTATGAAAAATTAGGGGCACGGTCTCTTGAGCTACCCGCCCGTTGGCCCTCACTTCGCCTCGGAGGTATACGTCAGCTAGATGGGCGTATCTCATATAAATGCCCTTTTTTGGAAGGGGACATGAGGCGAAGTAAAACTATGACAAGATGATGACGTGCATAAGCCATGACGATTGGATGCAGTTGGAATAACTGAGGTCAGCCTGGATGCTACATCCATTTTATATACTATCTATGGATAATACACAGCATAGGCTCTGTAAACGGATTAGTGAACAAAAAGGGCCCACTTTATCAAGCAACATGCCCGTTTACAGAGCCTAGGATATCAATTTACACCAGATTTCTTTTCAGCGCACACGGTACACTTTATTACAGTAGTTGGAAGATACGTTTCTGCATACACATTACACTACTGTAGTTTTAGTGTTTATTTTTGACTGAAAATAATTTAATATGTAATGTAACGCTTCTTACTACATTAGGTGATGGTGTGAATTGATGAAAGCCTTTCATTCTTTATCATTAACATTTATTGGTTTACTGTGGTGAAATCCAGGACTCATATCTTTGACTTCAATATTTGTCAAGAAAGTATTTCCTTATTTTATGCAGCTCTTTTTGAAGTCTTTCTCCTTCGATTTGTTTACCTCTTACTCAATCTCTTTTGGTTTCTCGCTCTTGTAAACTCTGTTTTACACTTTGGACCATTTTGCTCACCCTTCACTTGGCCTCAACAATTCTTTCCCTTTTCTTCCCTCTCCTTTGCTCCCTTATTCCCTTCTTTATTAGAGCTCACTAAAGAGGGTAATCAAGAAGATAATTGTGTAGAGTCTAGCAGATAACAGTCTAGCCGTCAAGCCAAATAACACTAGTGCTTTCCCTGGGCTTCACACTGTCAGTTTCTTCTGTTTTTTAACCCACTCAACCTTCAACCTCCACCTCTCTCTCTCTCTCCTATTGAACTCATGTCTTCTCTCTTTACTTGTTCTCTGTCCTGCTTGAAGCTCTGTCTACCTCCTCCCAGAATTCCCTTCAATCCCAAAATCTCCTTCGCACCAGTTTTCCCTCACCTCTAACCTCATTAATTCTCTCCTTCTCCAAGTACTTTTACTCCCTCCCCTCTCTCTCCTCAGATGCCTGATAGCTGAGGAAAACAAGGTGCTGAAAAGGTCTATTGACAATGCTTCATCTGGGGAGGTAGGATGGTCTAGAGGAAAGGTGGCCAACCAGTAACCATGAGGTCGCTGGTTCGATCCCCGGCATCGGACAGGAGGGTGTTAGTTAGTAAAACTAGTGGTGGCTGGTGTTACGCCAGCGGTGCCCACTACCATTGTGTCCTTGAGCAAGACACTTAACCCCAAACTGCTCCTGGGGCGCTGTACTATGGCTGACCCGGTAACACTTTATAATAACTATCCGTTGTAACTCGTTAATAGATCATTAGTAAACTCTTAATTAATGATTATTAATGATTTGTTAAGTGTTTGTTAGCAGTTTGTTAAGGATTTATAACAATGGTAGATAGTTAATAGCTTAATAATTGAATCAGTTAATCTGGGACGAGGCTGAAATAGGCTATAGACTATACACAGTGCATGGGCAACTGAGGGCAGCCCCATTTTCAAATATTTTTAAATAAACTCAATGCACACTGTGCATGCCATGGACTTGAACGTGACGTGATCAGTTAATCTCGGATTACCTCCCAGATGAAACTGATTCAATTATTAAGCTATTAACTATCTACCATTGTTATAAATCCTTAACAAACTGCTAACACACACTTAACAAATCATTAATAATCATTAATTAAGAGTTTACTAATGATATATTAACGAGTTACAACGGATAGTTATTATAAAGTGTTACCGCTGACCCTGCGCTTTGACCCCCTCCGAAATGTGGTAATTTGAGAGGGGATATGCGAAAAGACAATTTTCAATGCAACCATTAGCCCCTTTCACACAGAGATTGCGGCATATTGACGGAACGAAAGAGCGGCAATTTGCCGGGTCTGCTTGGTTAGGTGTTATTTACACAGAACCAAGCAACGCCAGCATGTTGGCGCATCAGTAGCCCCTTTTACACAGCGTTCCGGAATGAAAGAGGTGTTGTAAGCAGCGGGTGTGACGTAAACATTTAGCGCCGCGCCGGTCAGCTGCTTTACAACAACAACACTGGCCGGTGAATTGAGAGCAGAAGTGCTGGGGCTTGCACTAAGAGGGCCGTATTTTACTGTCCCCGTGATGTGCCAGTTGATCTCGCTACGCGCTGAGTCCAACATCTCTGGGACAGTTAACCAAACTGACATCACTCCGCTCACTGCGTCACCTGTGTGTGTGTGGGTGTCTGTGTGACAGGTTGGCTGTGAGCGAGTCTCTTTGAGAGCAGTGCTCTGCCATTCAGACATACAAATACACACTGCGTGAAGTCACGTTACTGTAGACAGAAATATAGTGTGGATATACGCTCAGACTTAGAGTAATAATAGCGGCGGCAATCCGGTCGCAGCCTAGCTTAGCCTAGCCTAGCTTTCCCATTCACTGTACAACTTCCCCCGGGCAGAAATAGACTCATACACTCTGCAAAATGAAGCGTGGGGGTTTGTATTGCGCAGCGGACCTTATGACCAGCTAGATTACACACCGTTCCTTTTATTTGGTGATTTTTACTGGACATCAGGCCGCCGTGGTTTATGTTAAACACACGTCCTTCAACTGCTAGCATGGTCGCATGTTTAGAACGTAGGCTATGGAGCGTCAAACGCCCCCCTGTTCCGCAACAACAAGCTGGCCGCATTTAAACAGAGAGGCGGAACTGATTGTGTCGGCAATCTTACTACCCCCCGAGGTAGTAAAATTCCCGGAACAATCTCTCGCACCTTTCTTCCCCCGTTCCGCAACGGTCGCATTTATACAGCAGGGCGGAGGGCCGAAATTCATATTCCCGGCTTTCACTGGCTGTGTAAAAGGGGCTATTGACTAGTAAAGTAAAGTAATTTAACTTAACTTATTCTCACTGGGCGATAGAAACAGCTCATCTTAAAAAATGCTAAAAACCGGATTAAACCGCCAGCCAGCCGTTGTTGATACGTTGCTTTTTTTCATATTAGGGGTTGAAATTAAAACAACCAAACTTAAACATTCTAATGTGGAGGGGGAATGAGATAGGTGGCTCCGCTGTAGTAGTCAATTACCAATTGACGTGTCGATTATTTCATTAGATAATTGTAATGAAATAGTCAAAGTAAATGCTTTTAGTGCTTGTAGTTTTATCATGGAATATGGATAAATGGCAGAATGTTGTTTTACGTTTGAAAGGAACCCTAACAGAGCGATTGCATTAAGTTACACAAGTTTCGAAGACCACAAGAAATCCTAAATAAACTCCACATGCTTGACTGCACGAGCCTGGGGAAATCCTGGGATCCTTCGCTGCCCGTTTTCTTTCAGAAAAACAATTCTTCGGCAGGAGAAATGGTGGCTATTGTGGCACTGCCATATGTGCAAATAAAGACAACTGCTTCTCTTAAATGTAGAGCATCCATGCAACTGTCTGTCAACATTTGTCTATTTGAGGCAGACCGCGGGCTCCGAATGTTTTCACCCCCTCTGCCCGTGTGGTGTGACGTTTTACACACACGCATATACTCAAACAAACTGTCCAAATATGCAACATTTTCCCATGCCTTCACTGTGCCCATTCAACAAGATATTGTTACGGCATCCCCAGATTTCCTTGACATGCGCTAACAGTTCCCAAACTGCCATTACACCCACACACACACTCCAAACTGAAATTCCACTCACTTGACCTAAACCCATTAACCTGAACTGCACATACACAGACACAGAAACACACACACAAAGGCACGCACACACAGATAGAGAGAGACAGCCCCGTCATGGGAGAGCCAGCGGCAGATTCCTTTACTCAACGTTTATCGCTGCTGGCGCATATTTCAGCCCCCCCCTCTTCTCCCTTTTCCTTTTTTCCCCCTCCCTCATCTCTTCCTGATGTAGAGGCACGCAGGGAATGTTTTTGTAATACAGAGTGATTCATCTAGGACTGTAAATATTGACAGTGGTGGCGGTGTAGGCTGCTGGTCTGCCCTCTCTCTCTCTCTCTTGAGGAGCTGCGAAGGGAAAGGAGAGGAGACCACTCTCCCACATGGGATTTTTTTTGACAGACAAGGTGTCAGTGACGGGGTGGGGTAGCGGGCAAATCATTTTACATACCGGCTTTTCGTGGCCGCTGACACTCACGATGCTTGCGTAACCCAGATGTGGGAGTTGTTGCTCAGCAAGCAAACACGTGGCGTAGGATAGACGGAGTACGAAATTATGGTGAAAAATTACCAAGAATGTCTTTGGTGCTCCAAACATAACAGTGATCAGTCAGTAGATGTGAATCTATTGAAATTTGATTTACCAGGGTCCCAGCACTGAACCTAATAAACTTCCTCTGTAAATTCTGTGCTTTTGTAGCTTTTTTTTGCTTTCAGTTTGATCTGCGGCATTGTTTTGTAAAGCTAGAACATCTCCTGTATTTCAGCACAACTATTCACTTTTGAGCTCTCTCACAAACTGAGTGCAATTCATGGTTTCTGCATCCGTCTTATGAGCAATCATGCTTGGATATTTGAATTCATTATCATATAAGCATACCATTCCCAATAGGCTCCTGAGACTGAGCACAGGGAGCTGAAGAGGTTACTAATAACGGGTGATGAGAGTTTATCAAAAGTTACACTTACTGCAGGTTTGCAGTATTTAAAATACCACAGAAAAGTAGACAGCCAACATGTTCAGGCTGCTCATTCATATCTAAAGCTTTGCACAGGTATTACATTTATGGCTGCCGAAAATTGCCAACTGACAAAACCATAAATGTTGAAGAAGCACTTAACATGTAGTACACAAGTCGAAAACAAAACAAGACAGAACATGAAGTGGCAGAGAATCGTCATTCATGCTTGAAATATACTAAATGCTGTTCCAATCCAATCAAATGTGTGCTTCGTTGTTACACTAACATGACTTCTTATTTGTAACAATTCTAAGTGGCTTGGAGTCATTACACCATCGCAGGTAATTGTCCACATTTACATCTAACGCTCACCCCAACTCCACACAATTCTTATTGTGATCAGTGCCTCAGTTGACCAGTAAATGGGTCTGTGAACACTCCAAATGCCTGCATTTTTATCTCAGAAAAAAAGGATGGTTAACTATTTGAAAATGGGATTTTATAGCAACCACAAATTACAAACTTCTCCCCGACACAATGGAGAGAGATGCTGAGAAAAGATAGTAACATCATTACTGCTTCAAACGGTTATCACTGCTGAGCTTTTGGGCCTACACAGACCGACTCAAACACACGTCATATTATCTATATTATACACTATATTATCAGGACACACACACGCACACACACACACACACACACACACACACACGCTATGGGCGGGTGAGATAAAGGCAAATAAAAGAGGGGAAAGGGCTCAGGGTTAAGTGGCAATAATGATGCCGAATAAGACATCAGTGTGTGTGTGTGTGTGTGTGTGTGTGTGTGTGTGTGTGTGTGTGTGTGTGCGTGTGAGTGTGTGTGAGTGCGTGTGAGTGCGTGAGTTGTGTTCAAAGTCACTTCAAAGTGTCTCTGGGTAGCCTTGTTCATGTCAACAGGAGACACGGGAAAGGAACACAGCATTAAACGCAGAGAGGTAGAGAGAGGGGGAGGTAAAAAAAAGAGTGAGAGAGAGGGTGTGGGGTTAAAAAGGAAGCAGTACACGCTGGTGAACAAAGGCTGAAGGGAGAGAGAGAGCGCTGAGATTGGAGGAGGGTAAAGGGACGGGTTAAGGAGAAGTGGGTCGGAGGTGAGAGGTTGGGGGGTATTAGGGCAGAGGAGGAGGAGGGGACTGGCGGTGAAGGGGTTCACCTCTAGTGTGAATGCAACGAGGTAAAAAAACAAAAAGAAAGGACGATGGAGAGAGTTCCTGTGTCGTGCACCCTCTTTAATTCCACCCTTCCTTCCCCTCCCTCCCTCCCTCCCTCCCTCCCCACCCTCGCTGCTGCTCCCTCTCCCTCTCTGCGACCGGCCCCAGCAAATTCCCTAGGGCCAGGGGCAGTCCCCTTTCAGTCTCCAGTGACACAGTAATTAGAAGTGTGGGAACTGAATCCGTCCCCTCTTTGGGAGCCCCCTGCACTCCCCCCTACTACCCCCCTCACCCCCTAACCAGCTCCCGGCTCCTACCATTCCCACTCCACTTCCTTTGCCACCTCTTTTTTTTGCCTCCTCGCCAGACTCGGCTCTATATCTATCTATCTATCTCCAGGAAGTAGCATCTACCCGCAGAAGGGAGGTCGGAAACATTGACCTTGAATTAAAAACAGACTATTCGCAATATAGGTGGACATACCTTCAAATACATACAGCTGGTGTTTTTTTAATGGATCATAATAAGGACATTGAAGGTACGAACATGTCCTACTGTGAGGAAATTGATGAAGTGTTTTTAAATGATCTAGGTGTGTTTTTTTTGCCTCTCCCTGCAATGTATTTGTGTGTTATATATTGGTCATTCTGTACATTTTAAATTGTACAAATAATAATAATATATGTTTTTTTTAAAGCCTACAAGCGGATTCAATTAAAAATCATACATCTATCAAAAGCCCATATGGATTGAATCCTCATGGGCCACCTGTGATGTTCATGGGAGCAACACATCACACGCACACGCACTCGCACTCTCACACACACACACACACACACACACACACACACACACACACACACACACACACACACACACACACACACACACACACACACACACACACACACACACACACACACACACACAATCAAGCCCCATTCCCTTCATTCACCCCCCACCCCACCCAATTTCCACCCCACCTCACCCCCGCCTCCTCTACAGCCACAGAGTCCCCTATCTCTTGGAACAGAGCAACGCTGTCTCTCCCACTCTCTGTCAAGCCCCCCACCACCTTCCCAACCCCCCACCCCCCATTCGCTATCTCCGTTGCGATAACCATGGGAACAGCAGCACTGTGGGAACGGGCCACGAGTTGACCAAAATAGACAGCAGGAAAATGGAGGGAAAGAAAGAAAGAAAAGGGCTCCCTGCATCCAAGGGGGCATGTGTGTGTGTGTGTGTGTGTGTGTGTGTGTGTGTGTGTGTGTGTGTGTGTGTGTGTGTGTGTGTGTGTGTGTGTGTGTGTAGTAGTAGTAGGATGTCCATGGGATCATCCAGATAGATAGGTACTCAGGCACTCCAGTCACCTCTGGTTTCCACCGGGCAAACAAAAGGGGGACGCTGGGAGGCTTGAGTTGCTACATGAATTCATTAATGGATACGCAGCTTTGGTTTGAGTTGGTGGGATATGCAGTAAGTGCTCCTTCTCACAAACACACGCACGTGCTTTAACTGTGCAACAGTTGCTAGATAGCAGCGTCTCAAAAAAAAAAAAATAAATGCTACACCCTTAACCACAAACACCCACACTGCACACTAATACTACACCATCACACACCCTTGCTGTCACACCCGCACCCCTCAGCTGAAAACACATGTGCAAACACAAGCATCCAGACAAACAAGTTTGCATAAGTCCTGGAATGATTGGCATTCACAACACAAAACAGTGATGCAATTATAACTTGAAACCAATACCAGACTGAAGCTTAATGAAACTCAATGGTTGTTGTTGTTGTTATAATCATATGAAGATGTGTATTATATTGTGCATGCACCAGAGCCAAACCGGGTCAAATCACATATACCTGATAAAGATGATTTGGTATGCATGCATTTGGTGCCCAGGCAATGCTTCTCGACTTCAGGGAGAGCGTGTCATATATCTTCTTCTTCTTTTTTACCTACTGAGGGTCTAATTTTCCATCCCTTTTATATCCTCTGTGTCCCTCAATAGCTTAGAAGTCAGAGAAAATCAAATGCCTTGGATTCCACTCTTATTACATCTTCCTCTCTCTTTCCCATTAACTTACAGTATCGATCTATAATCAACCTTATTCCCCATGTTGTATGTGCATTGTACGTTGGTCACATATCTCTTCTCTTTGTACTCTTTTTGCTCTTTTCTCTTCTGATTTCTATCAATCTATATATCCTCTCTATCTATCCACACTGCCCCCCCCCCTTTGCTCTTTATAGGCCTACTTATAGAGGGGTCAGGCAGTTTGCCTGACCCCCAGCCTGCTACCTCTTTGCTCCCTGGGGGTGCGTGTCTGCCTGTGACCATTCCCATCGTGCAAGGACTTTAATCTGACTCTATCAGAGAGAGAAGGGAGAGAGAACAAAACAGAGAAAGTGTGTGAGTGTGTGTGTGTGAGTGTGTGTGTGTGTGTGTGTGTGTGTGTGTTTGTGTTTGTGTCCGCCAAGCCTGTGGCTCCCAAAGCAAACAGACTTCTTCTAACCTCCTCATAGCATCGCATCACGCAAACTGCAGGCTTAAGGGAAGAACCTCGACAGGGCTTTAGCTAAAAGTTTTTCAGGCCGAGTTTTAAGGCTGCACATTCCCAAGACCTACACGCACACACAGGCAGCATGACACACGCAGACCAGACATTTAAAGAATGTACAGAGCCTGCGCTCAGAACATAAACTGTGAAAACACTCAGTCAAAACGATGACACCCTCAGTGTTACACATGGGAGAGATGAGTGAAGGAAAAAAGAGGCGATACATCACAAGGCCATCAATTTCAAAACACAACACACTATACAGCACAATACAGTGGTTAGGTTCACAGGCCACATACCATGTGGGGGGTTACCATCTATTATCTCTGTCTCCATGAGGTTTACATTTAATTGTTGACACAACTTGTTCTCGGAAACTGCACAAGCGAGCACACACACACAGGCAGACACACACGCAGACACACACGCACACACACACACACACACACACACACACACACACACACACACACACACACACACACACACACACACACACACACACACACACACACACACACACACACACACACACACACACACGCTGAAGGTGTAAATCAGCTCTTGATTGATAAAATCAAACTGGCACAGAAAGCATATGTCTTTGTCATATAAGCAGACACATATTGGGACTCGTTGAGCCGTCCTGAATTTTGACAGAGACACATACAACCACACAATTTCAATATACCTGCTCTTGTGTAAGCACACAGACGAAGGACCACAAGCATTTATCGCACAGGGAGTAAGCAATCATGAGCTGAAAGGTAGCTAAAATGATGCAGTTAATAACCTAACATTAGAGAAACACAGTAGGGAAGAAAACCATGAGTTGCCTCCTGGAACTCCTTTGTGTCCTGAGGTATGTTGTTGTTTATGTGTGAGCACAAACCTTCCTAGAGCGAGGGGAATATTTTCTTCTCAACTGTCAGAGCACAGAGCTTGAACTGGTGTCCTAAACACATGGGAAATATGCCACCACATATCCAACCATAGCCTTTTGGTTTAGAATTGTCTGCATTCTAGAGCTGGGTGCTACAATGCAGTGTGGCCAGGTAATTAAAACTGAAATAAAATCCGACAAACTTCAGAGTAAATTTGGAAAAATGACAACTACAGGGCAATAAGCATAAGAATGTCTCTATGATAGCATGTTACCTTGTATGCCTCCACAAAAACTGATGCAAACAACATATTCTTCGTGTAGAACCTACAAATCAAGCCAGTCTTTCTCCTGGTACCATGATCAATCAGATCATGGTACAAAAAACAACAATCTTCAAATAGAAGGCTTAACAAAAATTGGGTTTCTTCCAAAACTTAGACTTATTTGTAATAATATCATATTTCAACAAGCATTTCTGCCTTAAAAAAGCCTTTCTGCATATGAGGAGTTACCCAAAGTGCTAAAGTTGGCCCTGTGTGCCACAGAGTTGTGATAATAACAACCCTAAACCTCTCAGCCATTTCTCACTGGCAGGTATTCATTCACACAGCTTCTTTTTTAATTTTTTATGTTGTGTGGAGCGCAGCCAGAATGAGTTTGAGTGGTGTTGCTGTGTTGCACTGCCTGTCGAGTGTGGGAGAATGATCTGTGATTCACTAAGCTCCGAAGACTGAAGATCACATTTCACTATCGCAAGGGAAACCATTATACCATGACCACAGACACAAAGACAAGTCATACCAGCAGTATCTGGCTTTCTCAAAACACCATCGCTGGGGCTAGTTCTCACAACATTTTTTCTTTAGTTACATATTTAATTTCCATTCCACTGGTGGCAACAACATTTGCGGGTAACATTAAACTAACTATGGATGAGAAAGTGACACGGCTACACATAGTGAATCCTATTGTTCACAAACAGTTGACATTTCTTTATAGAGTTAGAAAAAACTTTGACACACTTTTACTATTTGTATAATATAGTCAAGATCTCAGTGTGCACTGATTATGTTTTCCTCCAGACTTATATACCTTTATTTTTATTTTTTAGTTATTCAACTCAGAGGACAATAATGCATTTTTAATGGAATGTCCTTTTTAATGGCATATCGTTTTTTTTCTCCATGTGGTACTGTTGTCATTAGCTGACCCCAGCTTTGTTATTATACTGCAAATTCATTCTGCTTCCCTTAGGAGACTATATAGAAGCAGAGGGCAGGGCAATCGCTTGCAGCAGCACAGTCTGGCTATGCCGGCTACTGTGCTCCGAGAAAACATGAGAAACTTCCTCTTTCTGTGTGTACGTTTCAGAGGAAGGCATCGGTAAGTGGTTCCCCTCTCCCTGAGCGGCAGGGGAAAGTAGACCCCTCTCGAGTGCCTCTCGGCTTCCCCCTACCTCCCCCCATGAGCCAATAACGCAGTCAGACAGAGGCACGCATACACACATGTACTCACGCACGCACGCACGCACACACGCATGCTAGCACACACACACACACACACACACACACACACTCAGACACACAGTGTGGTTTCTCCTCTGGAGGGGAACATAAACAGGGCTGTCTGTCTGCGAGCGGAGAGCTAGTTCTCATGACATCACCGCCCAGCAGGAATGCTCTGCCCCGTCAAAACCCCTCCACCGGCCAGCAAACTCAAAACGCACACACACACACAAAAACACATGTTGAATGATTTATGCACGTCCCCATTTTCACAGGGAAAAAAATGTACCACATACACAACACAAACCCAAAATGACATTTTGAGCTATATTCTTTCTCATCTGGCATTTTCTTACTTTCTGAATGATTCCTTCCTTTTCTTTTCTCCTTGCTGCTCACATACATCTGCCTCCTCTGCATCTTCTCTTTCCTTATCTTTATTGCACACTGTTCTGCTCATTCTACGCCATCATTTCTCATCCGCTCATATCTGTATTGCCTGTGCTGGCCAGCGTCAGACCACACACAGACCAAAGAAACAGAGAGCGAGTACAAAAGATAAATGAGAACCCTGACCCCTAAACCTCTAGTATAAATACAAAATAAAGCCATAGCTACAGTATAGCACCTATGAAAAAGTGTGTGTGCATGTGTGTGTGTCTGTAGACCGTGTTTGTGTGGGTGTTGGGGACATGGGAAATTACGCACTACTTCATTGTATTGGTGTTTGGAGGAAAAGCCCTATTGAAGCTCTCCCTCCTTCCTTCTCACCTCTCTTCCTCCCTCTCTTACTCTCTCTTGCCTTTTCCATACCTCCATCACTTCCTGCCTCATCTCTCTCTTCCTACCCCCACCCTCTACCCCCTCTCTCCCTGTACTATCTTCTCCTTCTTGTTACCCCTTCTCGCTTCGCTCTCTCCATCCCGACCTGTCACTGTAATGTTTTCTCACAATTTTGCTTCTTCCTCCTCCTCTCCGTTTTCTCTCAGGCTATTGGGGAAAAGCAACGGGCAGGAAGCAGCTTGGCTCTCAGACAATGGAACACATCAAAAAGCAGCAGCACCAGCCTCACCAACTTCACACACACACTCTCGCACACACGCACACACACACACACACACACACACACACACACACACACACACACACACACACACACACACACACACACACACACACACACACACACACACACACACACACACACAGAGCAAGACAAACAGGACATTCCAGCTGCCGGCTGCACCGGATTCCTCGCCTTGGCTAATCTGAAACGGAGGAGAGTGAGACTGGGAGTGGAGCGGAGCAGGGAGGTAGGGTGAGAACTATGGGTGAGGGAGAGAGAGAGCAGGGGAGATGGACAGAGAGAGAGAGAGATAGAGAGAGACAAGCAGAGGGTGGGAAGGGGAAACAGATACAGAGAGAGAGGATGAGGAAGAAATGATAGGGAGCAAAAGGGGGAACAACTGGAGAAAGTAAAGCAGGACTGTTAAAGGATTTTTCAATAATAAAACTTGAGTTTTAAACAGTTATGTGTTAGGGTTGTGTGGTTATACGGTAATACTGTTTCTGGGGGTAATTAAAAATAGCAATGGTATTCCTTTTATTACAGCCATGAAGAAATCTGCTGTGTAATGTGTGCATGTTTATAATAAATGCCTTAAAAGTGTGTGTCTGTGTCCAATTAAGTCCCCTTAAAAAATACAACTGCTGCCTCATTGTGCATAGAATCTTACATATAAGAATATAGCTTAAAACACTTAAGTAAATTACATGCAGTGATTGTTTTTCTTTTATTTGGAAATAAGGTTGTATTATTGAGTTATATTTTGATCTGTTGAAGCGCTGTTCAGTAAAAATGAGTTTAAAATCCCTTCTAGGGACAGGCATGGGAAAATAACATCAGCTATAAATTCAGTGATGCTGTACAAAAATAAACATTAAATTATTATTTTTTGTATTGCGTGAAGGTAATTTTGTTAAATGTAGTTTTAGGTAAGAAAACTAAAACAAATAAGATATACCCCGTAACGGGGTATAATTTGGAGTTATTTGGTTTGAAGGTATCAATATTGGATACCGCCCAACCTTTTAACAGTATAATCTATTTTTGCATACAATTTTTGTCTGATGTCATCTCATATGCCATATGCTCATATTTTAGCATGGTTACATATTATGATACGAAACTGAGAATACCAGCCAAGGGAAAACAGATGGAAAGTAGCAGGTAGCTAACTAAAAAATAATGCTGTCACAATTTTTTTAATGCTTAATGTAGTTTTACACTTGATTTTCAACGAGCAGATCAATACGTAACACCCTTAATGTAATGCAAAGGAAAATTTAAAAAATATCTTAATCAATTTGATATAAAGTGAGCAGCATTTATTTAAAAAAAAAAACCATTTGCTGCTAACACTTAAAACACAACTGATCCCCCCTGCTGTGGATTAACAAATATTTTTCTTATCAAATACACAAACGTGCTCAAGTAGCCCAGATGACAAGGTAAACTCTCCAAAGGCAACCTAAAAGTGATGAACAAGGCTACACACTGGTTGTTGCCATGGTTTGTGATGTTATTAAAGTCAGATGCGTGTATCATCTGGGGCCGTATTCACAAAACATTTTAAGGCTAAGAGTAGGTCCTAACGTGCTGATTTAGGAGTAACTCTCAAAAATAAGGGGCGTTTCACTCCTAGTTTTAGGACTCCTAACTTTTTAAGATAAGTGTAATTCACAAAGCATTTTAGCATTAAAACTAGCTCCTAAATCTATGAAAAGCTAGGAGTCAGACAACCATTTGATGGTGTTTTGGAGAGATTTAATGCTAGTGAGCTTTATGAAAGGTACCTTTAATAGCTGTAAGGGTTTAATGATCGTAAAGCTATATTTAGAAAGTATAGACACATTTATATTTATTACATTTATATAAAACATTATTTATTAAGTTCCTTTTGCTGCAATTGCTTTGGGTTTACGATGCACTGAAAATTACTGTTGGTGTTACGTTTGGGTTTAATTTCCTACTAGAGGCCTATATGAGGCGCTTCGCAGCATCTCTTCCGTTCCACAGATCCGCTACTGTATAGTTGCGCGTCTCGCCTTTTTCCTTCCGCATGTACTTTACGATTTCGCCGGCTGTTGTTTCTGAATTGTGAATTTCCTGGTTTATCGCTGTCTGACTATTGCTGCATAGTCCACTGTTGAGAAAAATACAGTGAGAGTGCATGGCGTGCAGCTGTTCAATGAGGATATTTTTTCCGATTCAAATCATTGTAAAATTTAAAATGAATAGGCCTATGTGGCGCTATTGTAGGTTAATTGTGAACGAATGTGTGAGAAACCCTGCAGTATCTTGGTTTCATGTTAAATCAGTGTCACTTGTCATTAATTGTAGGCTATATAAAAACTATTTACTTTAATACAGCGACACAATATGGATATCTCCCACAGTGTTTCTATCATAAATTCACTCTTAGGGACTCATTCCCTCTCAACCAATCACTGTGGGCATAGAAGGTATGAACATGACGTCATCCATAGCAACAGGGTCAACCACAGCCTCTATTCTTAGCTAAGGAGTCCCTCCCATTCCTTAGTAAAAGTTGGTCTTAGCAGCTTTGTGAATAGGTTTTAAGAAATTACTCCTTACTAAGAACTTTTAGTGTTCCTTAGGAGTACTCTTAGCGCTAAGATAAAATGTTTTGTGAATACGGCCCCTGTTCCTTTGATGACTTCATTCAATCTAGGAAATGGTAAAACATATTAATGTATCTGTTTTCAGGAAGTTAACATTTAAGCATTTCTGTTCCTTTTTGTTTGGTACCGTTTCTCCCGCTTTGCACCTCGAATGATAATGCAGATTCAAAGAAAAAGGTTTGTAAAACACTTTTGAATGTCTTGAAAGTTAATTAAATGTGGGTAAAAATTACTCATTTATAACCAGATCATAATAACCAGGTTCATCAGTCATCATACACGGTGAGTTACCAAGTGGACAATGCACAAGTACCATTTTCTATAGTGTTCAAGGTTTCCTGCAATAAACCAAAAGTGAAATAATTGTTCATCCTCACGATATGCCTTTGAGCAAGGGAGTTCAGACAGTGATGCATTATGAGGCGTGTAACAGACGAGACAATAACGCTCTTGTTCACTTGACAGGGAGAGAAATATTACAGCCACATCTACAGCGTTGCAGTTAAATAAATAAATAAATAAAGACATCACCATTGACTGTTTATTTAATTGGTGAGATTTCAAACAGATCTGCTGTCTACACCATCCATATTGTCTGTTAGGCAGTTTGCGACAAAGCAACAGAGAAGTTGTTTGAACATTTAAACTGTTTTTAACAAACATGGGCGGAAAGTACACACTTCGCTTTTTTTCCCTCTCAGTCAATTTGCAGGCCGCACAACACAGGTGCTGCTAGCATCGACCTATATTTCTAATGATGGTTTCTGAGAACTACACACGTGTAAAATAAAATATGATTGACATTCATAGACGACAACCGTTTTACATTTAAGTGGGGCTCAGAAAAAACAACAGGGAAATTGGTCAAAGCCAACACCTGTATTGTGCGACCGATTCATCTAAACATGAGCAATGAAAGGATGGACTTCTTAACTGATTATTACCTCTTAAATAATTCCTATGTACAAACTACCGATGCACACATTCATCCGCCCCTTTGAAAGCTACTAGAAACCCCAGCGGTGTCTGAGCAAGCTATAAATCCACACGGACAAGCGTGGAGACACACACATGTAGATACATATCATGCATGCACCCGCACACACACAAAAGGTGTCATTGGATTGCTATGCTATCCTGGGGCCAAATACACTGTGGGAAAAAAGAGCAGGTATGATTTCTTAGAGACCGAATGCTTGGTGAGTGATGGCTCATCTCTTCCCTTATCTACCCCCCGTGTGTGTGTGTGTGTGTATCTGCTATTGTGTCTGCTCAGAAAGCCATGAGAATAAACTTTAAAATGAGTCAGGGACACTAAAAGACATGTCCTGCAGGTTACAGAGCTGACTGGTTTCTCTGTGGGAATTTTACACCACTTCCAAAAAACACAAAACAAAACCAAGCCTGCTTCTCAGAAATCCAACACGAAACAGCTAGAGCACAATGAATCTGCTGAAACATATTGTGATGAAATAATAAGTAAAACATCTAAGCAAACTGGGATTAAGAACTAACACGCTTGTTATCAACGTTTTTCGTCCGCACAGACAAAGAGTTTGATCATAAGTAAGACATAAAACAGCGGACTGCTTTGATCATCAGTTTGATATTAATTATTTGATGACATTTTGCACAAGTTTGCTCTAACATAATATATCTGAAAGATAACATCAGTATAGGCAGTAATATCAACCCTATCCCCAAGTCATAATGATTTGCTTATTCCCAATTATTTATCTAATACATGTACACCGTACGTATCATAATAAATATGACAAATGGTTACCTGTCCCAGGACTTTTTTATTAATGTGTTTCCCTTTTCATTGAACTCTTTATGAATTCCAGTGTGTTACAGTAAATGATGAAGGGATTCATTCAGCTCATATTTTTTACGAATATAAATCAGTGAGTCAACATCTCATTCCAATAAAGAAGTCATCTCCCACAGCAAACGTTACACCCTGAGTTGCTACGTGGAAAGCTGAACGTCTGCGGTCACGTATGACTCCCTGGCTCATTCATAAAGTCACACGTACAGTAGCAGGAGTGACACAGTCAGTCACAATCGGCCTTTTCCTGATTTGGCTCCCACTGAAGACGGACACAGAGACGACTGGCACGTCCCGTCTCGAGACATGCAGGCTGCTCCTTCACAGTCCCTCATAACATAACTGCACCCGCTAACTATCTACGTGTGTGTGTGTGTGTGTGTGTGTGTGTGTGTGTGTGTGTGTGTGTGTGTGTGTGTGAGGAAAGAGTGATTGTGAGAGTGACCTGGGTAATGTGTGAGGGACACTTTCTAGCACTTTCTCAAAACATATGCGTGTGTGTAACAGGAGAACCAAAAGCCCTCCTGCGCCACACACACACAGTGGGAAATATTTGGGATGGTTTTCCTAGGAATGTCTTGGCGTGCCTATGGAATGCCCCCCCCCGCCCCCTCTCCTTCTTCTCCTTTCTCGTTTCTCTTGCGGCTCTGGAGAGGGGAAGGGAGAGTGAGGGAGAGAAAAAAACGCCGGCACACACAAATTATGAACCCTGTTATCTCGCCACGAAACTAACAGTGACATTCACAGAGATGGCAAACAAATGCCAGACAAAGAAGCATCAGAGCTCAATGACGCACAATTTTAACAAGTTTGTTGGAAGGTGTCAGTGGGGGTTCGTAGCTTGTGTGACACTGTGCATTTTCTGTGGTTATCTACAAATGAATATGAATTGAGGTGTGAGAAAACAAAAGTAGATGTGTTTCCGTTTTTTCTTTCTGGATTTTGAACACATAAATACATCCCGATACAGTCACTCACTCACACGCACATATACACACACATAGCCAGTGAAGGGTAACTTTAAACGTGTCTCAACTTCTCAACATTCCTCCCGTTTCTCAGCCCGCGGCTCTCTTTGTAGATCAAAGGACAGACAACAAGTCTTTTCTATATCGCCTCACCCTCCTCCTCCTCCCCTCCTCCCGATGCCACCTTTTCTCAGACACTCTCTCTTCCTCACTCAACAGACACTCGTCTCACGTGCACAGTGCACACCAGCGGATTATTTCGGACTTTCTCACACAGCCTCTCTGCAATGCCCCTCTAGCTAATTATGTCTTTTCTCCCTGTCTCGGAATCACTTGCTCCTTCCTTCTTGTCGTTTTGCTTTTGCTGCCGTTCCCATTCTCTCCGAGTCCTTTGACCTCAATCAATCAATCAATCAATCATCCTTGATTTCCTCTATTTAACCAGGTAAACATGCTTTGGGATCAACATATCTTTCCAAGAATGACCTGGCCAAGAAATCAGCACTAAAAATATATATAAATAAATACAACCAACACACAGTCACATACAATTCTAATACACCACCAATCAATTGATAAACAATACAAGAGCAGGGACAAAAATACCAAAGTTACAAGTGAGTAGGCCTACAGTTAAAAGTCAAACTAAATAAACCAGGACAGATGAAATAGAATAGAATAGAATAAAATCTGGACGTTTTTACCAAGATAAAACTTTACAAACATTTGCAGTGACCGAGAGAACTATCTCCTTGCCATCACCTCTGTTCTCACTTCTCTCCCTCCCTCCTCTTTTCCTCTCCCCCACCTCTTCCACCCCTCCCTCTCACGGTGTGGCGGTTCCTGTTGCTCTTGTTTTCACTTCCCCAGTAGTCTGGTGCGTGGGAACCAGCGTTTTTCTGCTGCAATAGTGTCTACGGCTGAGTCTAAATGTGTGTGTGTGCATCTGTGAACAAGTCAGTGTGCTCTTTAATGCTCTGTGTGTGTGTGTGTGTGTGTGTGTGTGTGTGTGTGTGTGTGTGTGTGTGTGTGTGTGTGTGTGTGTGTGTGTGTGTGTGTGTGTGTGTGTGTGTGTGTGTGTGTGTGTGTGTGTGTATAAAAAGGTGCTGAGCTGTGTGTGTGTGTGTGTCTATGATATTGTCCATAATGTGTTTGCAAGTTTGAGGTTTTGAGTGTGTATGCATATCAGTGTATATGGGTGGGTGTGTTTGGTTAGTTGGTTTCATGTATATCTCTTAAGATATCTCTGCTATCTAAACATGTCTATAAAAGGGCTAGTGTCATGACATCTGATTAAACTGTGCGACCCAACGGAAGTGTGTGTTAGTGTGTGTGTGTGTGTGTGGAAAATATAGACGCAGCAGGCATTAGTGGTAGGGATAGGATATAGATGAATATGGAAACTGTAATGGATTTACCCAACCCCCTACAGGAATCCACGTGGATGACATTTAAGGATTACAAACTAGAAGTGTACCGTGTACCTGATACGGTAAAATCTTTGGGTCTTAATTTATTATTTTGGAGCCATATTGGAGCGGAAAAGATCTTTAAACAATAGGGATACATAATTGAAAACCAGCATAGTATTTTTCAATTTCCACTTATTTTTCTCCTTCAACTTAGTATTTTGTTTCCTTTTAACTAACCCCTTTTTCATATAGCGTATGGAGTGCGCAGCCAAAGACACACACACACGTATACTTAAAGGCCCTTCTACATTTCCCTTTCCCTCTTGGGGTCTCCATTGTGGACCCACATTCCTATGCGTCTAAAAATCTCAATTGGTCCTATTGATACATACGTACGGACAGACATTAACCCTTTCCCTGCACAATCTTTACACACGTACACAAGTGTGTGACTAATCTCCTTTGGCTTTTTTATTTTACTTCTCTTTCCTCATGACATTCATCGGCTGTGTATATGCATGAAGGAGACACAGGGGGAGACCATGGAGAGAGAAACTAACCCATCCATTGCTAATCAGAGAGCTTTATAATCAGATAACAAAGGGGTTTACTTCGCCTGGGTGGGCCATGGAGGCGCCCCCCTAGGGTCAAACTCTCTAACTCACTGACACACACACACACACACACACACAATCATGTCCACCTTAATTTGGTGTTAACTAGTATGGCACTTGGACATTACTATAGTCCTATATTGAACTATCAAAGCAGTAATCAGCCAAATATGAATATTAGCCGACAATCTTTTTTCTTAACCTGCATGCCTAATACAAAGTGCAGATTTGAAATCAAACCAATAATGGTTACAACCTGCTTGAGGTTGTAAATGATTTCCCACATGCTTGCACAAATGTTTTCTCAGGTTGGCTGTTTGGACTGAGGGGAAAGGCAGAGCTGTTACTAAGTGTTTAACACTAAAGTCACATTTGGCTTCCTTTAGCCATAATATATCAAAGTGACTTTGCCTTAATGTGGCTTCACAAGTGACCACTAAATAGGAAAGGTAGGAGGGTGACCATTTGGCCACTGGTGATTAAGGTAGATTTTTAGGGTGTATGTTTGGCTCATTATTGTATACTTCAGACAGCAGGATGTCACATCAAGGTGGTCCAGGTTTTTTTCTCTACATTTTGGGTCCGAGACAAATGCACCCAGTGGTGTATCTTGACACATTTAGGGCCCCCTACCAGAAGCAAGCCGGAACACCCAAGTTTAGAAATAGTCCTGCAAAGATCCCCCTCTCGATCACAACTGCTGCCACACAAACACAAACACAAACACAAACACAAACACAAACACAAACACAAACGTGGAAGCACACACAGGTTTCCTAAACAGCCACCCATGGAGATACCTACAGGTCAGGTACTGTAAATCCCACAAGGATTGGTGGCAAACAACCGACTTGACAAACGTGTTTTCCAGGCTCCACAAACATGATCAAATGGGGATTAGAATAATGCAGAGCTTGGTAACTTTATGTGTTTCGAAAGCAAGCAATGTTACTGAAAATGAGGAAAGGAGGTTTTCTAGGAAATGTATGAATTAAGATGTATCCAGTTTTTTTTGTCCTCCTGGTTCTCTAGTACTTAAATCACACCATCAACTGCTTGTGTTAACTGGCACTGTGAAAAATGTCTCTCTTTTAAAAATAAATCAATTACTATGTTTATTTCTTAAACAATTTCCATTTGAATCCTTTTATTTTCTCATCCTTCCCATTTTCCCACCACTTGTACATTCCAACTGTATAAGTTGTGATGGCAGCAGGTTAAAATGACATAACTCAGACATCCTCCAGCTCCTCCTGGGTGTCCCCAACGCATTCCAAGACCATATGGGATATGCAATCTCCTTCAGTGTGTCCTGGTTCATCCCCAGGGTCTGGACATGCCCGGAATACCTCCACAGGGAGGCAACCAGGGAAGGTCTTTTTCCCAATGTCAGAGTTCCTCATCCGTTCAGTAAAGGTGAGCCACTTTTGGGTCAGTTTCCCCCATAAATCTAGTACAGCACTGACAATACTGGCAATGCCATACCCATTGGCTTATCAATTTTTCACTCCATCTCAATTTCACTCTTGAAAACACCTGACCATTAAGAAGAAATGTCAAGGCCCCCCCTCCCAATACTCAAAACTTTCAGAAAAGTTAAATAAAGTTTTATTTTCCATTTCCCCTCATCATATATTTATTTCTTCCTCTTTCGCTCACTGTTAGACAAAAAACACCACAGCCACCACAGGCTTTTGTTCTCATAAATCAGGAACAAGTTCTGCAGCGTTTTTTATAACCATAGAAAATATTGCCTGGCAATTCATTTTGCTTGCACTTCTCACACACATATTAAGAACTCAAGCTTTTTTGCTCTTTCCCCTACGGAAATGTGGTCTGGTATATTAAAATGTTGGAACTGACTGTGTTATTGTATGAAGCCTACGTAACTGGCCTTGATGGACATATAACTCTCTCTCACTGTACTCAATATTTTCCTCCATGTGTATGTATTGATTATCTCTGACATCAATCTCAGAGCTCAGATATCGCTGAAGTTTAGACACAGTTCATTTCAAAAGGACATTCAGAAACCAGCGTGAATTTGCTCACCTGGCAGCGGCTGAATATATCTCTGGTAGTGGGCTGGACATTGAAGTGTTTGAGGACTCGTACGGCCTGGTCCCTGGCCTTTTCTGAACAGTCTAAGGACAGACAGCGACCTTCTCCTACCTGGGACCGCAACTATTTGGGGAAACAGAGACAAGCAAATAAGGATCAAATGCAACCACACATGAAATGTTGCATTATGAGTTTATAGATTTGAGATTTGTTTATGAATTTATATTGGTTTGTACTTACAGTTTGGAACGGTTGTCCACATGTGAGTATGACACGGCCTTCAGCTTGTGCCAACTGATACACAAAAACAGACAGACACACATCAGAAGGAATGAACACACTGATGCAGTGAAGCGGGTATTTCTTATCTAAAATAGACAGTATTTAAAGGTGTGGTCAGCAATTCCAGAGAATGCTTGTTGTCAAAATCAGTGAATATCTACTTTACGATCTGCTACCTGCCCGTACTGTGTGTGCGTGCGCCGAAAAGAAAATCCAGTGTAAATACACAGCCTAGGCCAGGTAAACTGGTATTTAAACCAATGGTATGTAAATACAGGGGGGCCCACCATATCTAACAACATGCCAGTTTACAGAGCCTAGGCTGTGTTTTTCGCCAACGTGCACAGAGTACGGAGATGTAGCGGATTGTGAGGAGATTTTCACATATTTGGACAAAAAGTGATTTTGACAACAAGCATTCTCCAGGATTGCTGACTCCACCTTTACGCTCTTCTAGTCTGTGTGTATAAAAAATGGATGTTTTATGTTTTTGCTTTGACGGCTAGCTAACCTTTGCCGCCTCTCTGTGATCGTCGGTGTTCTCCAACATGACCACGTCCACTCCTAAACAGCGCAGGTACCTCCCCAGTCCCTGCAGCATGTTGTCACACACCACCCGCAACTGCTGCGGGTGAAGAGGGGGGGCCCCGTCTTCTGAGGACTTCTCGCCACACAGGAGGCCTTTCTGTGTGTCGGAGCGAGGGGAACTGACCCTTTGAGCCCCCTGACATTCCTTAAATGGACAGAGACAATAATGTGATACTTAACTGATCCCCACAGGAGGGGAATTTCGTTTCCCTTTCACCGGGCAGCCACAGTGCGGCGAGGTCAAAGCACAGGGGGAGCTATTCAAACTGCACCCCTGGAGCTGATAGGAACTGCTCAAGTGTCTTGGTCAAGCACATGATTGTCCCCTTCCCCGCAGGTCGGATACTCAAACCCAGGTTCTTCAGTGATAGTTTTCTCTTGGAAGTATTTAGCTATAACAGAACTAGGAATTGTTAATTGTATCAGAACAATATCAAAAGAGATAAAAGGGTTGGTTTTATGAAAGATGTCTGTGATGTTAAAACACACATCAGAAAATAAATCGGTGGTTCTACTGACTGAATGTTAATGACATTAAAGTAAAAATTCACACAGTCCTCCTTTAATTTGCAGTCAATTAGCTTTGAATAGAGATAGCATTCTGATACAAATGCCCTAATGAAGATGTCTTCTCATGTTTCCTCTGGTGCCTTGGCTATTTTTAATAAAATCCCAGGAAATTATACATAATGTTTTTTTAATGGAGTGAAATAACAGTTTGCAGTTTGTCTTTATACAGAGTCAAACATGTATATGTGAAGGTCAGGGTCAAGAGCAGGTCAAGCAGCAAATGGATTTGCCTCCTAAAAAAAATATCTGTCTGTGCCTATAAAAATTGAGAGCTATGCGCCATCTTTTGCGTGTTGATCTCTTAGGAACCATTCATTGCTAAATATACCATCACATCTTAGACCCCAAAGAATTGCTGGAGTAAATGGTAGTGGACCCCTGACCTCTTTGCTATGAGCCTGTCTGGTCTGCTTGGCCTGTTTGTCCTTCTGCGTCTTGTCTCGACTCTTCTCTGATTGGCTGGAGACGCTGCGCAGGTCGGCTGGCAGCCCAAAACATGCTGGGTTTTTAGAGAGGACAGAGTACACGTCCAGCAGACAACAGGCGTCTGCCACTGCAGGCCGGTTAAGAAAAGAAAGAGAGGGATAGAGATGGGGAAAACGTATTGGTTTTTCAGTTCGTCAGGGGATAACAAACATAATCTGTGGGTATTCTATAGTGGACAGAACCATCCACCATCTGTCTCCCCTGTCATTGTCTGCCTGTCTGTCTATGCATGCATAATACCGTACCTGCATATCTAATTTGGCTGATGCGCAGTGGCCGTTTCTCCCAGTTGGACATCTGCTCCGTCTTGTCCAGGGGCTTTCCCAGGACCTGTTGTACCAGCAGACTGAGGCCTTTCTCTGCAGAGTCCTCTCCCACCAACACCTCTCTGGGTCCATTCTGAGTCCTATTGACTTTACTACGCTGGATCTGCAAAAGGAATTACATTATAGTTCTCAATGGTAAGGTACACTGCTGAAGTTATATCTTCACTTAAATAAGTTTCTGCGTTTGCAACTGCAGCTATTAAATTAGCCTAAAAAAATATCGCAAATTTGTGACCAAGGAATCCATACAGTATCTGATCATTTCAATAGCCCCCTCCAATCTAATGTCGTCCCCACAATATCCTCCATGAACAGGACACGTTCCTTTTGATATACAAACATTTTTTTCTTGGGAAACATTTCCTCACATCCTGCAACATGCAGCCTACTCCAGCAGATGGTGAAGCAACCTCATCAGTTACAGACTCATGTTGCCTTTTCCACATTCCTCTTCCCCCTTAGAGACTTTCAGTTCAGCTTCATATATCTTAGGCAAACTCCTGGGCCACAGCTGCAGTGTGTACCTGAGTTACAACCATGCAACCCAAACAAAGACAATGGCAGCACTGACTATGTTGTTAAAAATTTCAATTAAAATGATCTCGTCCTGTAACTCGGGTTGAATGAGGTACAATGGACAGTCTAAACTTGTTTAATCTTTTTTTCAAAATGTCTCCAGCGTGAATCAGGGGTCCAGTTGTAAAGCCCCCTGAGGCAAATTGTTATTTGTGATACTATACTACTACTATATAAACAAAAATTACCAAAATAATACAGATTTCTTTGCTGAATGTTCTAACAAATTGAAAATAGAGGAAATTGAAATGTGATGCCAATTCTCAAACAGGAATCCTTTGATATTAATTGTGACATCACTGCAATGTAACAAATCATGAGTGGAATTTAGTCAAACATTACATATTATATTTAACATTACATCTCCCCACTAATGAAGAAAGCATGATGCTCTAGGATTTAATTTGGAAGTAATTATTATGTACTTACCTTCTGGTGTATACTATATAGATCAAGCATTGCTTCCATCTTCAGTGGCTCCTCCACAAACTGCTGCCAGGTGGCCAAGACACACTTGATATCCCCCGACATACCATAACCTAATTGGGAAGAGACAGACGCTCTGACATAAATGCCTCAGATGAATTTAAATTGAACCTCTGTCAAAGTCTGTGCTTACTTACCTAGTTTGAGGACATTTCTTTGGGAGAACAAGTTCCGGATAAAGCTGATAGTATCTGGGTGTTGAGAGAATCCGTTTGCGCAGACGTCTATTAGGAAAACCTGGTCGAGAACTGCAAGCTGTATCAAGGCCACTTTTTGAGTTGAGATACAGCCAAACGTGGGCTGCCACTCCATGTCCACTCCTACTATACTGCCTTCCTAAGAGAGAATTTGGATAAGAACTCAGCAAAAAAACTGCAAATGCTTTCAATAGTAACCCCTATTTAACCCCTCCCCCCCATTATATGTGTCTAGCTACCTGAAGCACAAGGTTTCCACATCTCTGGAGAGCTTCCGGTGTGTCCACAAAATGAACCTTGTTTTGTGTGAGGGGCACCTGGTAGAACTTCTGACGGTCAAACTGGGATGGCATCCAGTCCTCGGTTTGTCCCGAATCGCTCAGATGTATCAGTCTGAATAGTAGAGAGAAATTTTATTTATTTTTTTGAGTTTGCATATTAAAAAGGTAATGAAAGCGGAAAAATAATAAACACATTACAAAAATCAACCAATGCTAAATGAAAATAAAAAGAAATATGTAGTAAATATCAATGTTTTATAGTAACTCAAAAGTCACACCAAACACAGTTAGATCTTATAAATTAGCATAGCATCTTTAATCGAACTATAAAGTCACTAGAAGACTCACACAATCAACAAACAGTGTCAGAGACCGATATAAAAATGTTTTTGTGCATAAGACAGTGTTGAGCAGCACAGGCCAAGGAGGTGTCAATAAGTTACTGGCAAAATTTGTCTGAGTAGGTGATGTGGTGAACAAAACTAAGGCTCCATGTTGCGCGTCAGGGATTAAAACTGCAAAATTGCAACTATTCCTCTCTTGACATAAAGAAGAACAGTTTATACCACAGATTGCATAATGGGACATGTTCATTCATATTTCTGACTCACTGTAGTTCAGGTGGTAGACTCTGCTGCATGTCCCATACCCCACAGGGAAGTCGATGTCTGGGCAGGTTGTATCTCAGCGACCACTGGGAGGCTTTACGGAGGTCGCAGTACTTCAACATCATCTCCACCAAGTGGATCTGCAGCTCGACGTCATCTGCCACTACGTACTACACAAACAAACACAACACGTTCTGCTATATATATATATATATATATATATATATATATATATATATATATATATATATATATATATATATATATATATATATATACAGTATTTATACAGTACAGATTATACTTTCACACTGTGATATGCACACACACTTACAAGCAACACTTACCTGTACATGGTCACTCCAGTTCTCCTCCGTCATGCCTTTCTAAAACAAAAAGGGGTCAAAATATAAATAAAATGAACTGATTCTGCAACTTACTCTGATATTTTCTTTTCCACAGTGTTGTGTTGGAATGACTTCATAAATAAATAAAAACTTTATTATTTTGACTCATCCCAGTCGTTTTGTCGTCATGGTAAATGTAATTGTTAGCATCTGTTGTGACCAGTCTTTTCTTCACATGTTCATTCACTATCATCAGTGCTTTGTCAATGATCGACACTGACAGTTAGACTTTTATTAAATCAACTCCTCGGAAAGGAAACTGTCTAAAAGTCATTCTTTAGAGAACCTCAAATGCCTCAATCTGCTATTGTTTTTAAGGAACTGAATGTTTTAGTCACCCTAAAAATCAGCAGTCTCCACTGTGATCTGTTTCTAGCTTTTATTGGCTTGAAAAGCGGAATTACGACAATTTTGACGGTGATTTAAGTTGACATGTGTGTAACTACAACTGAAATGTAAGATCTGAGCAGAGACAAACAATTAAGCCCTGAAGACACAAAGTACGCACTTGAACATATTTCTGCCTCCTTTATTTCTTATGTAAAGAAACTGAATTAACCTAACTAAACAAATAACTCCAGTTTTTCTAATTTAATTTTTAAATGATTATGTGGTAAAAAAGATTGAGCAAATATTTTTGGAACATGTACAGTATATTTCATAGCAGCGTAGTCAGCCAGGCTTCTCTTTCTTCTCCTATCCGTAACACACATATTCACATGAGGCCAAGTCCCCGCTCCTCTTTCATCCACATTTTGTAACACACAAAAGGCAGACGGATTACGAACCGCTTTTAACATTAAGAGTAACATTTTGAAATTAAATCGAAAAGACACATACGTACACGTAGTATAAACAAGTTGCAAACTGAAGTGAGCCAAGAAGAGCTATATTTTCAATCTGGTGTTTGAAACTAGACTCAGAAACGGATACCAATGTGTTTTCGAGTAGGAGGTTTTAAAAAGCACCAAAATATGCTGCCAACACATATTATCTGTCTTCCGCCTCAAAAGTATTTCCATTATTTCCATTGATTCATACAAGCTACAAAAAAAAATGCAAGCCACTGAAGAGTAGCCTTACTTATGACTAGGGGTGTAACGGTACACTAAAGTCACGGTTCGGTACGTACCTCGGTTTTAAAGTCACGGTACGGTACAGTACGGTACGGTTCATAGTTAAGGGAGAAAGAACAGTTTTAGCTGTCAGTAACTAGCTGACAGTGTGTAACATACAAATAAAATGCATAGGCCTAACAAATCTAAAAAGAATACTGCTGCAATTCTCCAATAAATAAAATACTTATTAAATACCAGTGAATGTGCAGCATAAACTAAAATTGCAGTGAAAAAAAACACCAGTGTTAATGCTCAGCAGGCTCTGTAAGCTGGTATGTAAAAAAGGGTATGTCTTCTTTAAGGTATTTTTGACTTTAAAAAAATAAATATTACTGCAGCTCTCTGAAGCGCTCTTATAAATATAACAATTATCAAATAAAAGTGCAACTGCAGCATCAATTAAATGACAGCTTATGTATTTTCAGTATAAAAAAGAAAATACTGTCTATGTTTGCACAGCTCGATTTCTCTTCACAGTAACGGTGATAGTAAGACCTGGATGGTGCCTTTTCAAATGCGTATGCATGTTTGACGTGTTGGCTCCCTTTATATGTCCATGGTTGGCTCCTACATAGGCGATCGCAGTGAAACAATAACCTGTGTGCCGACATTGTTCCACACGTTTATCACTGTTTTCATAATTCTACTGGAATCCGAAGTTATCCCTCAAGCGGGATTTGAATGACAGGGGGACGCCTGCAAGCTCCGGTTTCCTGTTGTCTTTCGCCATGCAGTTCGCTCTCTGTTCGATAGCACTGTATAACATCTTTATTTGCACTACTCATAGACTGTACAAGAAAAGAGGGGTAGCCTATTACAACTGCTAATAGGGACGCAAACGGAACACTTGAGCGGAGAGGTGTGTATCTCCTGCTCTGAACGCAGCTGGGAGGGGCTGCTGTGCGAGGACCTGCCCGCCTGTCAGTGCTCAGGGACGGGGCAGGAGCCTCGGGAGGCAGCCGCTGCTCGTTTAGAAGTAAAGAGCGATACATGCTTTAGCAACAGAGTCTCCAAAAGTCACCAATAACACCAGAAAAAGTAGCTAGATTTGTAGCTAGTCGCTTTTTTGAAAAAAAGTCGCCAGAGGGGTCTGAAAAGTTGCTAAGTTAGCAACACTGCACCCTCATGCTGTGCTCACCATGGAGATAACAGACTCTAAATCGCTGGCTGCTACTGCGCACGTGCGAGCGAGCCGGAGGCTAAATGGTCCGGGGGGAACTCCGACAACAAGTTTTAAGTTCCACACCGCAAAACAAGCCTGTACATTCGCCATATATTAACGCTATGTACGCCACAAACGGACCCGCGGTCCACCTCTGTAACACCAAATACGTGCCTGTACCGTCACGGTACGGTACAAATACGTGTATCGTTACACCCCTACTTATGACGTTTAAATAAAACAGGAAGCTTGCCGCATCACTTACCTCCACAAACCTCTTGTACATGAGGTAACGCAGAGAGTCCAATCTTCTCTTGTGCAGAGCGTTGGGACACAATGCTGTGTCAAAATTAAAACGATGTCATGATTATTTTCTGCCTGAAAGTCTATGCCCAAACATGAACAACTACACACACACACACACACACACACACACACACACACACACACACACACACACACACACACACACACACACACACACACACACACACACACACACACACACACACACACACACACACCTGCATCCAGTCACAAACCTGGGTCAATGTTGAATTTCTCCATGAGTCGGAAGACGTGTTTGGCGAGCATTTTGGGCTGGATGTGAACCAGGGACTGATTGGACAGACAGAGGGTAGAGAAGTGCCTGCAGAAACACACACAGGCAGAGACGTCCGTTTTTTTATACAGTGGCACACAGAAGCCTACACACAACCGTTCTCGTATGATGGCACGTGCTCCATACTTGATCATCAGATCCACACTGAAGCTGAGGTGGCACCACGAGTCGAGCAGCGTCACCAGTTTTTGCTCCAGATGACTGTGGCCTGTGACAAAGGACTCTGCCAATGGCAATTTATTCTGCAGGATTAACGGTATGCACATCTGCAGAAGTAGATTAGAGACAACAGTTTGGGAAGTTTGTTAACCCATTGATGACTATGGCAATCTAGGATGCATGTCCTTAATGCCTGAGGGTTTTCTGAAAAAATAGTACGAATTGTCAAGTCTACCAAAACCTTAATATCTAAGCCTGTGTAGCACATAGAAACATGAAATAAAATACATTTAAAAGTTAAGGTTCACAGATTTTATTTAAACATGCTCCCTTAGCGCTTACAAACCAACAAATATTTCTAAAAATCGTCAAAATTAGATTAATTAGAAAATTATTAAATATTGTTAATAAATAGATGCAATGTGTTGTGTGATTTTCGTCAGTAGTCTATAGTAGACCTTGATTCTGCGCACCAAACGCCACTAACTGTTCCGTCGTCGACATAGCCGGCATATTTTTATTATTATTTTGTTTTATTTTTTTATTTTTTATTTTTTTGATTGACGTGATTTTCGGCAAACCACACAACTTTTGGGTGGTCACGTGGTCTTAAAAAAATCAACAGAACCCACCTCTTGTGTATTTGAACCAATGACAGTGCATTCTATGCTGGGAATGCCATGAAAATTAGATAAAGTAATAATGCTGCGCGATGCAGCATCAGGCAGGAGAGCCAATGTGGCATCGCGCAGCAGCCGTCATCAATGGGTTAAGAGACTTTTTTGAAAAATCTAACGAATCTTAAGCATGGTTATGTATAAACAAACAGAACAAATGTTACACAGACATATCTGCTTAAAATGTTTGGTCTCACCTCCTCCATATCCAGCTCTGTCTGTAACTTCAGCCTTGTGCCGATCACTGCCGCCTGGGTCGAAACAGAAAATAGACTTTTGATTAATTAATTATCAATTAAACCTTTTTTTGGGGGGTCTGAAATAACACCAAACTAGGCACTGACTTCTTTGTAGCAGTTAAGAGAATGCAATGTGATAATGTGCTGTCGGAGCTTGGCTGGATCCAGGGAGCTGAGCTGGTAGATGTTTGTGAGGGCGTCCACAAAGCTGGGCTGGGTATCTGTCAGTAACCTCAGAGCCCGATTTTGGAGGGACACTGCTTGTTGCTCTGAGAGAGAGCTCAGGGTCACCTGGTGGAGGGAGGGACATATAATGATGACCAGGAAGGAACCAAAGAAAATATATAGAAATATTATTCAAAGAATAAATAAAATAAAGAGAATGTGTCGAAATTGAAAACATGAAGAATAGAAGTAAAGGACAGCCTGGAAGATAAAGCAAAAGTTGTTGGAACTGGAACTGTAGTGTCCATAAGGGAAGGTCTGAAACTGGATTGAACAGTAACTCTGCAGTACATTTCTTTAGCGTGAAAAGCTTTGTGTTCGATGAATCTACCTGAGGATTTTCCTTCATCCACGTGTGGAATTCCAGGAGGATTTGATGTCCGACAGTGTGGCTCCGGCCCTTCTGTCTCCCCGGGCAGCCCTCCACGATTGTCAGCACGTCGCCCAGGGGCTCGGAAAGCATTGAGAATCCCCGGTGGGCTGCGAAATGGAGCTGTTTCGGGGACAGAAAGAGAGGGGAGTAATAGTGTGAATTGAAAATATAATGCGAGGGAAGAAAAATCCTTTAGTATGAAACGTTAAGAATATTGCTTCGAGGTAGATTTGTTTAAAAATCTGAACCCCATGAGCATTGTTATTGTTACAGATGCACAATATTTTTATTTTATTTTATTAACCTTTATTTATACAGGTAAAATCTCATTGAGACCCAGGGTCTCATTTACAAGAGAGACCTATTCAGGTAGGCATCAGCAGCAACACAAAGTTACAGACTAACTAAACATACAGGAGACACAACACAGAACACAAACGGTAAAATAACGCAGTACAAAGGGCAAAGAACAAGTTAAGTACAAGTTAAGTTATGTACAAGTGCAGACCCCCACGGACTGTCTCAACAGCCTTCCTACTAGCAGTCTAAAATCCCCTAAAGAAATAAGACTGGACAGCTTCAGCCTCTGCTGGAGCTTGTTCCAGGTTGCAGGCGCAGCGTAGGAAAATGCCTTCTTGCGCAGTTCAGTACGGACTGACGGGATGGCAAAAGAGATGAAGTCCAGGGACCGGAGGCTGTGATCGGACTGTTTCCGTGCCAGATACATTGACAAATAAGAGGGGAGCAGTCCGATAATGGATTTATAGATATTCACAAACACAGACAATCTTTGCAACCTAAAAGGTTCATGTTAACTCCTAACTAAAGACTGCCTCTCTGCTGCCATTTATGTGCGTAGCTGCGTATATGATTTATTTGTAAACTTCTTACATTTTAGTGACTATAGAAGAAAGTTAATCCTTAATTGAAAAAAAGACCTTTTAAATAATTAGATCATTATTATATCAGAATTCATACATATTCTCCATTCCTTTTAATTCTTGGTAAAATGAGGTAGGTGTCAATTGAATATTTAGAATAGCAGAAACACCATAAAATTCCCCCGGGCCCAGTAGAGACATGTGACACATTTAAGGCTTGAGGGAAAAAGAATGCAAACTCCAGCATTAGAAAACATCCTACGCCAGAAAATAATATCTGTGTGAGAATGCTTTGGGCCGTGTCTTAATTTGCAAAACAGATGTCATCCACTCAATATCCTCCTCACACACACATCTCAAGTTCATTCTGTGCAACGCAAATTCCTTCCTTCCTACTGACAGACACTCTGGTTTCCTCATTAACACACACACACACACACACACACACACACACACACACACACACACACACACACACACACACACACACACACACACACACACACACACACACACACACACACACACACACACACACACACTGCAGAGCTTCAATTAAACATGCCGGTATCCGAGCTCTCTCTCTCTCTCTCCTCCGTTCCTTCCTGTGCAAGTGCTTCATGCAGACACACGAGTACTCTATTTCTTCACCTTTGTAAACACACACACTCAATATTGCATGTGTGGAATCAACACACGCTGTGAAAGTGACTCTCACCGTCTGCAGATCTTTCCGGTTCCATAGCTCCAAGAGTTGGTCTCTCAGCACGGCAGGGTCAAGACCTGAGGGAATCACACACACACACACACACAGATATGAGGTGGGGTTTCGCTATGACTTTTCACCTCTATCAACCTGTCAAGGATTCAAACCTTTTGGCCTTTTTTTTTTTTTTTAACCATGTGAAGCACGGCTTTTGATCTAATTCTCAAGGCTTTAAAACATAAAAAAAAAAAATATTTTGCCAATTTTATGCTCAACTGAAGACTATGATGACAATACATTTTAAAAATTCTTATTGGGATAATTATATGCTGGGAAATTTTTTGTTTATCAGCCCTTCCAAACAATGTTTCATGGCTGTAATGGCCTCTATTATGACAGGCAAAAGTTATGCTTTTTTGAAAACCACAGTTCTGATTTTTCCTTGCTTGCCAATCATGATGATAAAAAGGTCAAATTTGTTGCAGAAAAGGTTGTGAAATACCTTGTTTCGTGTTCAACCTTATTCTCAGCTTACAGGTAGGTAATGTGATATACTGGAAATATTGTTTTGTTAAAACAGGCTTAGCGGAGGAGCCATAACGTGAAATATTATTTCTCTAACAGGCATAGCAGAGCAGCCATAACATCGGATTAACAGCTGAGGTTGGTTGGATAGTAGAGGAACCCAGCATTAGCTCTGCATTCCAGTCAAAATGCTCTCAGAGCAGACTCTCAGGGCGCATTATTCCAAAGGCCACTAGCGGGTAAAGGGGCCCGGGAACAAGTAGAAGAAATGTAAGCATGCATCTGTGTTTATACATTTTGTGTCTACCTGCCTCCGTTGTGTGTATGTGTGTGTCCACCTTTCAAAAGCTCCAGCTTCATACTCGGTCACTCATGCTGTGTGGGCTCCAACGTACCTGCCCCCTCCCTCCCCTCCTTCCCAGGGCTAGTTTTCCTGTTCCCCTCTCCCTCCCTGCCGCAGCCTCTCTCTCGATTTTGTCTCGGATTTCCCCAGGAAAAGGGCTATGCAGTGGTCATGGTGTAAAACAAAAAAAAGACAACCTTCCTGATGCATGGCCTGGGAAAGCAGAGCAAAAGGCCTCTCCTTCTGTCCGTGTTGGCCTCTTTCTGTACTGTATCTCTGACACTTTTTTTTTGTTTTTTGTATCTCTATCATAGACATGAACTTTACCTGTCTGAGCCTGTGGCTTCGTTCAATGCTTCTTTCTAAGAAAATACCAGTCGTGCCATGCCAGCTTATTTGCATGTGGCATTATTCCCATTAAGTGCTTATCATGCATGCTCTAGTCCCCTTTGCAATGTATCTGGTTTCATACTTTTGTAAAAGCATTTCATTTCCTTCCAAACCGTTCAGTATCTCATCACATTGCTGCAGCTTTGAAAGCAGCATTACAGTTTGCTATGAATATCGGTTAACAACAGCAAGTAGACTGGACTGGATATGTAGTAAATGGGTTTAAGTTGTACAAAAACACTGCTAAGGTCCACTGAAATGTCCTTTAATTTGAAGCATTTGAATAGCTGGAGAGTTTTCTTCTTTGCTGTTCTCCTTGGTTTTTCTGCTGTTATACACCCCACTCCAGTCCATTCATGCCACGGACGTACACGCGCGTACGGGCACAGGGACTCACACAAACACAAACAGCACAGCCCACTTCACTTGGGTCTCGCTGTTTGTGCGAGGGGACGAGAGGAGAGGACAGAGCAGGAGAGGAGAGGTGAGGAGAGCAGAGGAATGTGGAGCATGTAGCTTCTTTATAGTCTTGGCTCGTGGGTGAATGACAGAGCTAAGGCTCCCCATTCATTACAACATAATGACCTCCATCAACACATACAAATACATGCATACAGTGCATGCACTCATTCACCTCATGATTTAATTTCTTTAAATAATGTTTTTCAAATCTGGGAAACTGCTGCATTTTGCACTAAGTGTGGTATTCAATGTTATCAGACACTATCCAAACTTCCCGCTCTTACAAGATAATAAAAGTCACACATGGATCTCAGTAAAAATCAGATAGAGATTAAAGTGCCTGTTGCCAGGCAGCCGCCGAAATAAAGGAAAGACAAAGATCAAGTGTCTAAATGGGGCATTTGGTGTCACTACAGCCACCAGAACGGCTTCAGTGGGACTTGGCAGAGGTTGTGCAAGTGGCTCGACTCCACTGGAAGGATGCCACAACATTCTTCTACGAGCACTTCTCTCTCTCTTTTGTATTGTGTTGTCGGTGCTGGAAAAAAACAACCCTTTCAACAGGTGCCGTTACAGAATCTTGAACATGAGGAGAGTACCAGCACTTGCAGAATGCGATGCCTATTAAACCGGCGTTTGTGCGTTAATTACCTCTCCAGAGCTGACTACAACTTGGTATCTATCCAAACATGGACTCTAAGGCTCTATGGTGGGAAAAGGAAACGGTGGTGCTGATATCATATCATTGTACGAACCCCTTAAGTTCTAATGCAATCTAAGTTTGTCAAGAAACACATGCAAACAAAGCTGCAAATCAGGGATGAGTTAATAAGTATGCATTGGTAACACACTTATACTATAATTAATGGGTAATACCTTCAAATAACTGTTGCAACCGAACAAAAGCCTTATAACCACTATATGAATCAATGTGAGTAATGTTTATTTCACTGAAGATTTTATTAAGCTATGACTTGCTGCACACACTGTGTTCACCCCTCCTTTTCGTGTTTTTCATTTATTAAATATTGAAAGAGAACTGTTTTTGTAAAAAAGTGATACTGACCCTTTGCCTCTTGAGTACTATGGTTCATGTCTGTCCACAAGATGGTGTGCTGTTTTCACACTGTAGAGAAATAAATGCACACAGAAAAACAAAGTTCTATAAGTAGGATGTTTCCCCAAAAATATTGCTCTAATACATATTACTGTCCCTATACGGGAGTAGAGATACTTTTATGAGCAAAATATGTAATTCTGCACCACATACAGTACTATGGCAAAGCACTGACTGAGCTCGATTAGAGCCCAATATGAAACAAGAACCTTCATACAACAGATTGACGGTTTATTGAGTAAAAGCCAAAATAAATTAAATAATGTCATTATAAAACAACATCAAGGAAAACTGTAATATGGCACCTTTTGATTGCGAACCAGTTTTGCTGATATTATCATTCCCACACACACACACACACACACACACACACACACACAAACCTGTGGGAACAGCAGCCTGAGAAATGGCAGGATGCCAGCTGGCTATGAGACCAGATTTCAGGCTGAGGATGTTTTTTTAAGCCTGAAGTCTGGTTGTTCCTACCGGCCTGAATGGCTGCAGGCTCTAGAGGCGGGCTGTACCAGTCAACGCTGTCTGGGCAACGGCAGTTAGAGAAGAGAGATATGGCAGCTACCTGCACACAATACTTTATTTTGTCGTCTACCCCCATCTAGTGGTAATAAAATACATTAAACTTCCGCGGTGATGATTTCATACTTTCTGTTAGCAAACTTTAGCTGGTTCGGCTCAGGCACGCCATCTGATGACAGTGACACCCGTGCCTATGTTAATTGCATAATTGTTGGAGTGTTTTTGATGTGAGAGGAAACTAAAATACACACCGCTTATGATAGTAGTTATGCCAGTGACGTTGCATTGGTTAGCTCGTGCTCAAATCGTGACTCACTTTGAGCTAGCTCAAACCACTCGATGCAAGGCTGTCACATTTCGCTCAAATGGGCAGTCGACTTTAATTTTTAGTGTCAAAAAGCCAAACATATTTCATAAGACTAGTGTAACACTATTTTGTCGATGCAAATTGACTCACCATGTGCAACTTTATTCCAGTTATCTATCGTCAGGTAGGTTACAGTAGCGAGCTGGTCAGGTTAGTTTGTGTGAACTGAGTGTGTGTTTTTGCCCTGCGTAAGGTCGTCTAGGCACCCCTTTCCTTCAAACTCTTAACAGATCCGGCATCATTTGCATGATTTACAGACTCCCTGACCACGTATAATAACTCTAAAGCCAAGATAAGATCTATAATGTCAGACATGTGATTTATGTAGTTTATCGTGACCGTGGGCATAAGAACACTATAAATGCTACTGCCTGTAAGACCTAAAGTAGGGTCAAATAAACCTAACGAGTGCTCTTGATCTACTGACTGATGTTCAATAGTCTGTCATGCAGGTTCAAAGTGAACGACTGCCCCCTTCTGGTCAAGGAAGGCGGAGCATACAACATTTATTTTGACATATTTTACCTACCTAAAAAAATGTTTAAGGAAGACGTTTTTCATGTAGGCCTATAAAAAAATCACAAAAGTACAGAAATCAATACAGGTGTATTCAGTTGGGTAGGGTACCTTTAGGTGACCACATTTATAAACTCTGTAGTCTGTACAAACAAAGTACACAAAGAACAGTGAATTGTAAAAGGTAAACGGAGAGTTGTTAAAACCACCATACACAATAGTCTTTCCATTATTTTTTATGTTAATGTAGTACATCTTTTTTATTGAAATATGTGCAAAGTGTTAAATACCCAGGCTTATGTAGATAATAGCCTATATGTGTCAAATTCTCAAACGGCTTTTATTCAAAATATGCTTTATTTATAAAAAATATATATACTCCAGTCAGGTGTTCAGTCCAATCCAGAAAGGCCCATTAAATAGTGAAATCACCCATTAAACTTATAGGTACCTCTTATCTTTTAAATAACATTTTCAAACAGTGCCCTTAATTATTACATATGCTAATTGAATCAACAACTTATGTTTTCATTACATTATGACGTTTCCCCATAATTTTTTACATCTGATGATAGCCTATCCTTAAACTGAACTACTATAGAATTAGAATAAGTCTATATTCTTCACAGAATAACTGAGTAGACAACCCAAATATAAGCCGTCCAAAATGTAGGCCTATTTGATTAACAAAGTAGCATTCCCTTCTCAATCCGATGTAATTCTAAATATAGGGCTAATTAATCCATAATTGTATGACTATCATGCGTTCAGACCAACACAGAAGAAAGGCCTATAAAATAGTGACCAGACCATACAGTCTATGGATAGCACCAATAGGTAACCTATCTCTAACCCTAATTTAAAATGATTTAAAATAATTTAAAACGTTTTCAAACAGTTTCTCCTTTCATTACATTACAAGTTTTTCCATCGTTTTTATCTGTTGATGCCCATACTGTCTGTTTTATTTTTTATTTTTTACAGAAGAAATCATTAGAATTTAGTTAGTAGAAACCTACGGTAGAAACATATCTTTTTGGATTAACATACGTTTGACGCTGCGTCACGTGGTCAGAGTTGTTTCCCACGTGCTCTGCGTGCTCCCCTCCCTCTTCAACACCACGCAGCCGGTGATTTGGAGCTTAGAAGCAGTGAGTGTTGTTGTTGTCCTAGCTTACTGTGTTGTTCACAGGCCTCGTCGGTGCTTCATATCTAACAGTCGGCTGTACTGACTTGTCACCTTGACAATCGGATCATAAATACACATGTAACTGTGGCGGACACGCGAAGAGGATCACGGGGAATTAAAAAAAAGGTGCTTTCTTCCGACACTGCGAGCATTAGCTGGCGGAGCTAGCCAGCTAGTTGGTTAGTAGTGATGGAGTGGCGGGGCAACGGACCCAACGGACCCTCAATGTACCCTTGCGAAGAGTCCGACGGCGACCCAGCTTCAACAGCCAGGGACTTCAGCGGTGTTTACCCCCACCAGCAGGTTATTAGCTCACGTACTTAACTTTGGCACCAGACAGAGACGATATTTAAAGCATGCTGACTTAGCTAAGCCTGTTTGAGGATCATTGACGCGAGTTCACGCCAAGTTTGAATGCCTGACAGTTAATGAAGTGTGGTCCAAGTGTCTATTATTCAATATTGTGACATGTTTCTTTATGTGTTACTCAGTTTCTACTGTCTTTATCGGACATTTTAGAGGGGTGCAGCTGCCATATCATTCATCTTACAGCTCTTATCACGGTGCAGCAGGGCGTCAGTGTCCAGGCTGCATACTACAGGCAATGTTAACCTGAGGCAGCAATTGTCCACTTTAACATATGTTTGCACTGTCATCAACCTGCCAGAGCTGAAATAAAATCGGCGCCAGAAAGAGATCCATCCAAATGTGGTGGATGGGGTGAGATCAGAGCCCAACAACAAGACATGAAGCTGCAGCAGCTCACTTTCCCATTACCCCCCAAGGACCTCGATATTCTCAGACACTGACGTGTGTGTGTGTGTGTGTGTGTGTGTGTGTGTGTGTGTGTGTGTGTGTGTGTGTGTGTGTGTGTGTGTGTGTGTGTGTGTGTGTCGATGACCACCAAGAAAAGGCATTTGTCTGTCTGGGTAGCCAGGATGACATGGAAATAAGTATTTATCTATTTTTAGCCCTCTGGCCCCACCCCCTATACCACCAAATAGCCTACGCTTAGTTTCTGATTCAGAGTTGGCAGAGATGTCAGATGTTCATTCTTAGCTTCATGTTCAGGCTAAACTTGGTTGTGTCAATTTTTGTTTATCAACACTTCGGAGACGGGTACAGGAGACCCTTTGTCTAATTTGCATCCTATGGTTCTCAGGCATCTGTGCCTATGTGTTAACTCACATTAGCTAGTTTACCTCAGGTTTGGTTGGTGGAGAAAAGTGTGACATTTTGAGGTGTGTGCCTGCCACTGTGATATGTAAAGAAGTATTATTTTCCTGACGTTATTTATATAAAGCATAATAACAGCATGTAGTCAATGTTGATTATGTGATGGGAATTTACTTTGCATTTGACAGCATGTTCTGAATCTCTTTTCCTCCCATTTGCCCCACAGCCTTCGCCCTCAGCGCACCAATGTGACTGTGCCATGGCATCACTGTGCCAGAGACAGCAGCGCTGTGTGAAGGCTTCCATCGTCTCCAGCTGGAGGCTGGCTGAGGCCCAGGACCAGCTGTGTTCTCTGGGTGTGCACAGCTCTGAGTCCCTGGAGCAGGAACGCGCCCGCACTCAGGCTGGCCCCACACAACTCACACACATCGAGGAGGAGTGGCGCCGCAAGGAGAGCATGCTGGGAGGTTACGAACCCAGTCGCAGTCCTGTGCTCGGAGCTGTCGGGAGTTGGGACGTTTTTGACAAGGTAAGCGAGCAGAAAGTCTGGCCTTTTTAATTGGGGAATTCAAAGCAAACAAAATCATGACCAGGGGCCTCATTTATAAAGCTTGCTGCGCACAAAAACCTTGCGTAGACAGGCAGAAATGGTGGTAAAATGTACGGTGGCAAAACGTTGGTATTTATAAAGAAATTCTTTGCGAAGAAGTGTGCGTATTCCCACGCCAACTTTTGACCATGCGTAGAGCTCACGCAAGGTTTTCCTGACTCGGGGATTCAGCGACACTCAATGGCAACACCATGAAATAAAGCTCAGCCATCAGAAAAACACACACATATTACTGTGAAATGCTTGGCACCCAATATATTTAATCAATTATATGTATGAGCGTACCTATAGTTTCGAATATAGGCCACTGTATTGCATGCAGTTATGATGTTGGTTGATTTAATTATCAAGTAGGTCTTAACATGTTTTGGTTATATCTTTTAATTGAATCTTATAGCCCTCCTCTATAATAATATACGTCGGGAGGTGTGTCCGTGAGTGGCCAGCTGGAGAGCAAGTCTATGTTGTAGGCGGTGTGTCAAAGAAGATTTTTACAAAGTTAAAGCCAACAACTTTATTTAAAACTGTATATTTCCAGTGTTTCCTGCACGTTCACACAGCTTCTGCTCATCATTTTCTATTTTTTTTTTTGGTACGTAGCTCCTTTTAAATAATGGGCAGCGCGTAAACGTAAATTGCGCAGCACGCAGCACATCATCACGTAGCCAACGTCAAAGAAGAAAAATAACCTAACAGCGAGTATAGCAGTTGTTGGCAGTAGTAGGCCTACACGGTTGTAAAGTTACATTGATTCTAGCAGCGAGTGAAGCGGAAGAGCGAAGAAAGAAGGGGAGAGAGAGAGAGAGAGAGAGAGTAAGTAGCTAAAATGTGTCGCTACATGACCACCAGTGTTAAAAACCCACTGAGCCCAATCGTCATTTTATTTTATTTTATCTATAAACCGCAAGCTCCGTTCCGTTATTAGTAGACTACATTGTTGTGTGTGTGTGTGTGTGTGTGTGTTGTTCTTTTTGGATCACTCATAGCCTTTACAGGCGCTTATATCCAGTCAGAAGCTTGTAGCCTAGGTATTTTCGGGAACTTTGAAAAATGAATCCATACTGTTAGATCCGATGTTATTCTTTATTGCCATATAAAATCCGTTTTCATCGCGTATTTTAGTTAGGGATTTATGCTAATCGCCTGTAAACATGTGGTCATTAGCATAAATGCAGAGAAAAAGCCTATGGACTTTTTAAAAGAGCATGAATAGTTTCTATTATGTATAACTTATATTTATTTTAGAATTTTCTCATCACTTTTTGACTCCCAAGACTAAGAAGAAGTGTTTTAAGCAATAACAAGCTTAATCAATGTGCTTTTTTTAATGTCTAATTGATAATTTCCTACATTCAAACGACATGACTGCAGCACACATATTCTGATAGTCCAGGTTGTGGCCCAAATAAATGTTAGCTTGACAGCTATGCATTATAGGGGTGATGAATGCAATCTTAATAAGAGAATAAATCCAGGCGAACCAAAACATCTCAAAAATGGCTTAGGGCTCAGAGTTTAAAAGGCTGGTACAAGCTCTTAAGGGATGCACTGTGCACAATGTATATATACATAGTTAAATAATATATATTACATTTGCAGATGAGTCTAAAAAGCTGGGTGATTAGAAAAAGAAAGGCAGACGGGGACAATGGAGGAGCTGAGGTTAGTAAAGCAAATTAGGGAAGCAAACTTTCAAGCTAATGAGAATTTTCTTTTGGATTTGAATGCATAATGCTAGGTGATATTATTTGAACATTACAAATACATGTATATAGGGTAATTTGAAGGAAACAAATACAATTTCTAGCATTTCTTACTTGTTGTTTAAGTGCTCAAGTTTATTACAGAAAATACAGGTAGACCAAGTAAGGGAGGAAAGAGAAGTGACAGAGAAGCAAGGAGAACAAGAGAGAGAGGGTGCAGTGGTAGATCCTGAGAGGTGTTTTGCCCATGATTGCAGGAGATTTAATTTTTGAACAATGTGTCTTGTGTAAAAAACAGTGTGTAGTGTTTTGAAAGAAGTGTGTTGGAGAATTTCAAAAACAGTGCAAAGCACATATTGTGTTTGTAGGGTTGGTGCTTTTGTTTAGGGCATGGTTACAAAAGTCAGAGGTTGTGATGCTTTGGGCATAGCAACCACTTTTAGTGTTTAAGCATTAGGCAAAAATCTGTAAATAAATTGTGCAAATTATTTGTGCAAATTATTTTTGCGTTGTGGCATTTTGTTTAAATATTAATTTCTATACAAAAATGTCAATCTGTAAATGAAGACACAAAAGGTCTTACAACACCAATAATCCTATCTACAGTAATACACAGGACTGTGTGAATAGGATTTAAGTGCATATTCTCCTCTCAAAGTGCACCAGATTCATGGATTCCAATGTACAGGGTACAAAAAATAATCGGCCGAGGGGGCATGCCCCCGGACACCCCTAGAGGGTTCGGGGACCACAGCACCGCTGCTGAAAAAGATCCTGCGGGAAACACTGATTTTGTTAGATAAAATCCTGTTATGAATTTAGCAAATCATTACATGCATCTCTTTCCTATAGCAATTCACCCTGGAAGTTTTAACTACAAGATGACATTGTTGGAAATGTGTGGAACTCACGTGAGGGAAACAATGCTCTGGAATAAACTACAATGCATTATTTCACTTTTCACAACACATTTTATATAGGCCTACATACAGTAGGCTACTATACAGGTATGCTAATACGTGATATTTCATACAGTACACAGTTGGGCGAAACTGCTTTACAAAGACTACTGACTGTGCCAATCATGATATGTGATAAGTGCGCGTATATGTGTGCCAGTAACTGCAGCACATGCACATCACGGGCTTTCTTCCTTCCCAGTCGCTTTCTTTGCGGCCGGTTGCCTCCCTTTTCTCCTCGTGTCAGTCAAAATGCTGTGCTTATTAAGAGTGTCACCATATTCAGGAGCTGTCAAGCATTGACCAAGTATGGTAGATTGTGGGATGAAACTGTAAGGTGAAGTGGGAGGACACGGGGCGGAGATCGTCCCCGCACAATTCACCGCAGGTGGGTATTTATAAAGGGAAGATTGCGTGCAACTGTGCGGCGCACAGTTTTATAAATCTGATTTTTATTTTTTTTGCAGCACATTTTTGGCTTTGTGTGGATGCAATGTTTTAGGATGGTTTCTACGCACACCGTTATAAATGTGGCCCCAGGATCTGGAGCCACATCATATCACCACTAAACCAGGCAGATTTCTCTATCCTTGTTAAAAATATGTATAATATACAACGTAAAATATAGTTTTAGTTTGTTTAATGCAACTTTCGATTTTTTAAAAATGTTCTTTAGCTTGTCATCTTGACAAAAACGGCTTGTTAATGTCTTGTCTCCATTCCAGAGTATCATCAATGTCCAAAGTCAACCTGTAGAAATGGATCAGGACAAGAGCAAGACGCTTCTTCAAAAGCATGAGCAAGAGCTCCGGCATTTTGGTAAGTGAGATGAAAAACCTGAAGTTTGTAAGAAGAACAGCTTCACCCTAATATTAATGGTAAGAAAAGGCTGTGTTTGTCCTTAAACACAATGTCATTATCTAGCTAATCTTCTTGTGGCTTAAGATTGTTTGGGTTTATGGTTCTTCTTTTTTTTATGTCTTAAGAAAACACAAACTGATTGATGCTTTTGAATCCATTTGTCAGGTATGTTGCGTAGATGGGATGACAGTCAGCGTTTCCTCGCGGACATGCCTCAGCTCATCTGTGAGGAAACGGCCAACTACTTAATCCTGTGGTGCATGAGACTACAGCAGGAAGGGGTAAATGTATTTACCAACAAAGAATCTGTCCCATTAACCACTATTGAATGGGTACATCAAAGTCTGATTTAGTTAATGCCGATTTCTGTCCCAACTCAAAGGAGCCATCTAGTTCCAGCAGGTGGCACATTCCTATATCATGATACACACAGCTGTTGTATTTTATATCCTCATCAAACTAGAAAAGCAGTGTAAACATGAAACCTCATGTCTGAGCATGTGCACCGACAACTGCAATCATTGGAAATGTGTAGTAATTTTAGCATAAACTATGCTGTTGTGATAAGGGCCTACAGGTGACTCATTGAGACTACTTTGTACCCTACAGAAAGAAGCACTGATGGAGCAGGTGGCGCACCAAGCTGTCGTCATGCAGTTCATCCTGGAGATGGCCTCTAACTCGCAGCAGGATCCTCGAGGCTGCTTCAGACAGTTCTTCCACAAAGCCAAAGTAAACACAAACACACACACACCTGATTAGTACTGTGTGTGAATGCACAGCACCCATCAGTGGAGAGTGTTAATACAGTGGTAAAGGTTTGATAAAGTCTGATTTCTGTAAAGAGAGATTTTCAAAGCTGGTATTTTTTTCTGTTGTTATGGATTGTGTGCAAGCCTGATTGAAATTGTCTTCATTCCCCTTCAGAATGGTCTTTTTCATTTTTTTATTCTTCTTTCAAGCCATGTTGGGTCAAGTGTTCCTAACGTTGTTTCCCGTTTGCTGTGTAGGACGGACAAGACGTCTACTTAGAAGTCTTCCACACAGAACTTGAGGCCTTCAAACACAGACTGAGGGAAAACGCAGTCCAGTGTAGAGACAATACACAACACAACAACCCTGAACATCAACAACACACGGACACAAACTGCAGAAATGGCCCCAAAGAAGCCCTGGACTCTTTACCTCCAGTGAGTGGCTCTCCTCTCTTTATCCCAGTGCTGCTGAGACACTGTTGCAGTTACCCTAAACAGTTGTGAGATGGCGCCATTCAGCCATTCGATATTAGTCCCCTGATATATAGAACTCTTTAGGGTCATCTGTTGCTGGATGCTGTGTTTTAAAGCATCAGCGGTTGTGTTCTATTGTTTTTGTCACAACATATACAAATAACAATTATAACATTTGTTTGTTCACTTTCAGTCTTTCATAAAAATGATAACATCAGTAAAATGGTAAATGGACTTGTATAGCGCTATATCTCCGTTTATCACAGACTCAAAGCGCTTTACATTTTTTTTTGTACACATTCACCCAGTCACACACACATTCATACACCGATAGCAGCAGCTACCACGCAGGGTAGGTATCCCTAACTAAGCTAACTATCGGGAGCAATTCGGGGTTCAGTGTCTTGCCCAGGGACACTTCGACATGTGGCGGGGAGACGGGGGATCCAACCTCCGACCCTGCACACCAGAGGCGAACTTCCTACCCACTTCGCCACTGCCGCCCGAGGGAAGTGTCCACGGGGAAACATGGTGTAAGAAACGCAGCGCAAGTCGGTACCTGTGGACACAGCGACAGCCAGAAGTAGATTTTTTAACTTTCAAATCATGACTGGAAGTTCATCATGTTGCTGGAGTTATCAGTGGGAAAAGACTTGCTTGAAGTATTTGCAAACTGCTTTGTCTTGTTGTCACATAGTAGTCGTTTCATGTTGTCCCAAGCTGAAACCTAGCAGAAAGGCTCAAGGGATAAACGAAACAGTTTTAAGATGATACATTTATTTATTAGCTACAAAATCTTAATTTGAATTTATGAATATAAAGTCTATAGGTCAAAATGAATCTTACTGGGATCTATATAAGGCAGTTTGATTCAAATATTTTTATATACCAGATTACGTTGCTTTTATGTATGCATGTGCTTCACTCTGAAGTCATGCATTAATCAGTATTGGTAATATATAACCAAAGGTTGTTCCCCAACAACTGTCTGAAATATTAAGAAAGTAATTAAAAAAAAAATCAATATTTATGTGTGTACCAAGTCTAAACAATAGATAATCCCTGTACTCTCCCCCCTCATTATGATGGCAACTGCTCAGGTATCACTGAAAGTTTCCTAGATACCTGAGCCGTGCCATTATAAAGGAGAGGAGGAATGACATGCGACAAGTGTGTCACAATGGCTCACTCTGTGGACCTCTGAGTCGTCCGTCTCTCTTACAAATGAAAAGCCTTTATTATGACATTGTAAACTTATGACATACATAAAAAAAGGTTTTATATCTGAGGCAAGTGTGTCAATATTCCGATCATGTTGAGTGGGAAAGTTGCCAAATGGCATATATAACAGGCTCTTCTACTTAAACTTCATCTTTGTAGATCTAAAGTCTTTTTTGTAAGTGAAAGGGAATGAGGCCTCCTCCTCCCTTCTGGTGGCCCCACAGCCTGACTCTCTGCCAAGACATCTACTCTGAGGGGAAAAAAAGGAGAAGAAAAAAACCAACTCCCTTTTATCCCACGGAAGGAAGATGGCTTCCCAGGAATGCGATCAAGCCTGTTGAACCCGAAGCTTGCCTTCTCCTGGTTCTTCCCTCATAGCATTTCCCTTCACCTCATTTTGAACTCGCAGTGTGTCTTTGTGGAGCACGTATACATGAGGGACAGCTCTTCATAAAGAGAAGCACGTTTTGAGCTCCCCTACATGTTTTTCAGTTACTTTCGATGCGGAAAATGTCTTATATTCACGATGATAATTCTGGTTTTATCTCAGATTAGTGCATTAAAATGTTGGAGCATTAGAGGATTATATTGATTATGTAACTGCACTTTAACTAGGATAAGTGAGGTAATCCATCAGAATCCCTTCATCTTTTATTTTGAAATAATTTTTGATTTTGACTGGCAATCCTCACCTGTTTTTAAATGTTTGATTTTTTTTTTCGTCTCATGAGTGAACCCTTGTGTATTTCTCTCCCTCCCACTAGATGGAAGAGTATTCTATGAAGCGCTGTTTAGAGGCCGGACAGTGGACAAGCACAGGGAGGTGGACTAAGGACGACAATACGGACAATATGGACGATATCCGCATGATGGAGACCTCCTAATGAACTGTAGGATCTGTCTGATGCTGCTGCTTTTCTTCCACCTCCATCGTATCCGCCCACTGTTTAGGAATAACCCAGACGCTACGCGACCAGTAATTTTTGCGCCGCATTAATCAGCGGGGAGAACCTGCAGGAATAAATGTTTTGCGCTATGAAAAACATTTCTCGGTGTGGCTGTGGTTGGCCTCTGGTGAGTCGGTCCCATGCGGTGGCTCTCACTCGCTCCATGAATGTGCGTTGCTATAACCCTGGTTTTACAGATGTGAGCTTTTATTTGCCGTCAAGCTGGTTCTCCTGAGAAAAAAACAAACAAGAGAAACGCCCCTCAAAAGAAAGCAAACACAAATTGACAAACTGGAAATCCAGACAACACAAAGAATACTCAGCCCATGAAGGCAGATAGGTACCATATCCATTGGTTGGAGTAGGACTCAGGTCATAAGGGAACTCTGAGGAGTTTTTTCGTTGCTGCTTTAAGTGAATTGTGGCAAGTCTGACTGGACAGATCATTGGCTTTGTGTCCTGTTTGCTGCAAGTGTACGTTTTAGTTACTGGTGAGCAATTTTTTAAAGTTTAAACAGGAGGATGGCTCATGCACTACATGTGTGCAGCTAGTCAGTTACTCACAGTTGTCTAAAATGGGCAGACATTTCTTGATTGTAGCTTTTGGTGCAAATGTTTGAAATTTTACTTGACGGTCCCTGAAAGGCAGCAGCATTGAGTCAGCGGTTTTAAGGAATTCCAAAAAGTATTCCTGGTGTTGTCTGGAGAGGCTGAAAGGAGCAATTAAAGTGCTGAGTAATCCTCTTACCACCTCCTACATCTGCCATTACCATCTTTGACATTTAGGTTTGATCTATTGTTTAGTGTAGGAATTCACTCGCTATGCATAAGTCATTATACGTAAAAATAACTGGGAAATACAATTCCATATTGGTCTCCCAAAACAGCAGAAGATGACGCTAATTATTACTGCATTGTCCTCCTTTGGGGCCGAAACTATTCATTTATGTAATCATCTTAACATAATGTACTAAAGGCCATAGTGTGTGTTTTTTATTATGCAAGACAATAGATCAACTCTGCATTTATTACATTACATAGCACTCGCTGCAAGTATGCATTTTAAAGGTGCACCGACGTTATGAAGATATTGGAGAAAATCTGAGTGTAATTGTGATTTATCCACATCCAGGTCTTACCTGTGTGCAAGAGGCATGTGAGGTGTAATGAGAGCACTACGTTTGTCAGTTGAGTTGGTTATATAGAACACATATTAATGTATTCTTATTATTTGGCATTCGCATCGTCAGAGCCTCAAATTTCAACTGGAACACAGTTGATGGATATCAGAGATCATCCCCTTTATCGTTCATATATTGCAGGCTTCTGCATTGGATTTGTGTATTTATTTGTTTTGGTTTAAGTAAAACTCGCTCACCCTTTTCTTTACCAGCTTGCCATCTGTACCCCAGCATCTGAAGCAGAGTCACATCCACCAGTTTCCTTTTTTTTTTTTATATAAAAACGCTCAATTAAAAAGCACGGAGGTGGAGGTGGAGGTGGATGAGGGGAGCTCTCCACAAAGACCTGTACTGTACTTGTGTAATGCAGAAAGGAACTTCTGCATCTGAATGTGTTCTGCACTTTATAGTTTTTGTTTTGAGTGTCTGAACTTTATCACGTTGTTGTTTTAGTAGTTGTGCTCTGGAATTTGAATAAGAGTCTGAACAATCTTTTGTTTTCAAAGCAAGCTTTAGATGAGCCTGTGTTTTCTTTTGGTGTGATGTTTTCTTCTGTTTGATTTCATGTTCTGTTGTTTGCCGACTTTATTTTTGTCACAATGTGCCACAAAAGGACCTTATTTTCCCAGATGTATTAGTCTTCCAGTTAACCCCTCGGTGACTACGATGCGTGTTATTTAACAAGAAAAGCCAAAAATGTGTGTGGAAATCTGAGGGACACGATCAGTAACTGCAGACTGAAATTTAAGACCCAATACAATGCATAGAAGTATAATACTCTGTGATGCATAGTTGCTTCTGCACACCTTTAATTCACAGATCTATGTCTGCACAGTGCTGGTTTTGCATATGGGAAGTATCATATACACTGCAAACATAAACAGAGGTGTTTTATCCTAACGGATATGCTGAAGTGGTCCTTAATGTTTTTCTCTCCATTTTGTTTTTGTCCGCAGTGACTATTGAACTATGCAAAATAATTGTATGGCTTAAGCTGTTCCGAACGTATGTCCATTGTGTCACACCTTCCTAAATCATGTCAAAGATTGTCACTAAATCTGTTGAGCTGAGTAGGCTACTGTTTCTCTTGCCACTGTTAGGAACTCAAATATAAACCCAGAGCTAAATGTCAGTGTCTTGTTGTTGGCTGCTACAGCGTTCTGTGGACCTTCAGAAATGATTACAATGAGCTCCTCTGACATTTAAACTTGAGAAGAATTGCTGCGCATAAAAAATGTGTGTTCAAAATATAATGCATTTATTGATTTATAAAGTTGTTGGTTGAGACAATAAGTGAAAGTTATGGTTGAGTTGCCTTGTGGGAAATGCAGGGCCATATGTTTTACCAAGGTAGACTAAAAGATGATTCTTGCATTCCAGTACCCATACATCCATGCTATTTAGCATGCCAGAAAAGGATTTAGGATGTCCCAATACATGAATGTTAAATGCAGTATGCCGAAAAATACCTTAATGTACCACTACATCCGGTCGACATTTTGCAGTTTTCAAACCAGCATGGTTGATTTGGCTGTTCTGACCCACAATCCTCAGCGTAGCGGAAGTCACATCGCATCGAATGAGCCGCTGAGAGAAAACAATCAGCATTGTGATGGATAAATAAGCAAGAGGGTCACATTCAAGGCACAATGTTATGATGAAATACTATGACCTCATGTATGCATCCATACGGCATGCAAACTACACACTTGAATTAAAAGAAGTATTGGATTTGAAATGCAGGGGAACATTTTTCTGCTGGAATGAATTTGATCATGACTCTGTTACATGAGCACAATGCAGAAGTGGAGGAGTACCTCTAAATAAAACAGCTACCCGGTCATGTAGTGTTATTGTAGTGTAGCCTACAGTAATAAACGACATGCAGTAACTAGTAGGAGAAGTTTATTGTGGTTCATCAATAAAATACTGATGACACAGTTGTATGTTGTCCATGAAGAGGAGCTTTAAAACATTTGTATTCCAAGTGTTAGAAATCCACTCAGTACAATTCAGCAAATATTCACTGAATTGAATCAACAGTACAAGTCAAGGCAATTAATCATTTGAAATTGTTTTAAACAAGATCATAAATTGTGCTTCACATGTTTTAAGTTAATAAACTTCAATGAAATTAATTTAAATGGCAAATTATCAGTGTACATTTATAGACTTGGTCACAAAAAGGAACACCTGGTAAAAATGGAAAATTTCAACAAAGCCATCACTGTTAAGACTCGGTTGATATATGAGCTGTTACACAATGATGGTTTGATTTAAAAAATTAAAACTATGCAATATAATAATTGTGGTCGGTTTACACATTATTCAACATGTGGTCCATAATGTAAAGACTACATTCACTGAACTACCTGGTTCATTTTTCTAAATCAACAAAAGGCACTTGAGTGCAAAAGTGAATTTACAATCATTTGAGGAACATGGCACAATTCCCTTTAGGTCAGGCAACCACTACATAGGATAAGGTTGCCCGAGAAACCTTTGTTATGCTCGGGGCAAAACTATCCTAATATTCCTTTCTAAGGATTTTATTAAGATGTCTTAAGATTTCTTGTTACTTGTGCCCTTTCTTTACAGCATTGCTGCCATCAACTATATATAACAAATATGAATAATATAAAATATTTCCATACCTCCTTACAGCAGGTTAGGACATGCCATGTCAACTATTGCTACTTTCATTTTCTAAGTTTTCTTGTGAATGCAGATATTCTACTGTTTAAGATATTGATATCTGTTATTAGATTAAGGGACGTCTCCTGGCTTTTTAAAGGCATATTATGGAATGAGGAGACGATCGTCTTTTAGATGTACTAAAACGACGTTTGAAGGATTTCATGCACACATCCTGAGGGTTTCCCAGACTTAATGTCAACGACATTGGAGAGAAACAGTGCGACAAAAGTGCAATAAGTACTTCAAAAGTGGAGGTTTCTCTGTGGTCTTACTATACTGCCTTGTGACATAAACTGCAAAATATATACTATTAAACCTCTTGTTTCACAGAAAGCGGCACCTGATTAATGGAGTTAAGGTGTCTGCTGGTAAACTTGAACCCTTCTTGTGCCCTGCTGTTCAGGCTGTAGTGTCTACGCAGCCTTTCGGTTGACGGAGGAGAGTTTTCTGTTGAGGAAAGCCTCGACGTGCGGCCAGATCTTGTTCGTTTCTGTCCCGGTGAAAGTCTCTAGCACACCTTTACTCCTGGTATGAAGGAGAAACACAGAAATCAATCATTTATTTTTTATTAAGAGTTGCTAGCTCCACTGTTAATCCAATAATTACACAGAAAAAAGAAGAAAAAAAACATGGCCTCAAATCTTTTCAAAAGTGTTTAAACTATTCTTAAACATGTTCTAGGGGAATTACAGTCAAATTACTTTTCATCCATTAAAGCTAATGCTATCTCTCTATCGCCTTATCTTCCCTATTCTGTGATTACAGGTTCTCTTCCTTCAAATGATGAACAGCCTCTAAAAACTTTGAGGTAAAATAAATAAATAACGCTAGCTGAGTAAATCCCCGTGGCTTAAGGCAGCACTGAGCAATATGTTTCCCTGTCTAAATGATCCAAAAATAGAAAATATGATTCATGTACCCTTTCAAACTGGGTTACCAAAGCCTCACAAGTATAGTGTTGTTATTTTCTTATATTAGCTGGCCCTCTTGGAATGTGATTCTTAAGAAATTCTTCAGTCATGAAAAAACTGCCACGAGAAATGTGCATGGGAGGCCTAAGGTCAAAGTTCAGTAGCATTCGGTTGCAGCCTTTTGGCTGGATCAAGGCAATCATGTATGAGTGCAATTCAGTGAGATATCACACTGAACATCTGTAGCCTACATTTTTCCTTTGTAAGTTCTCTTAATAGGCTACTTTAAAAGGTGCTACGAGGAACTTTTAAATATTTCTGAAACAGTCTCATTTAACCCTCTGATGATCATAAATTACATGTAACAGCAAACGAGACCATCAGTGCAAAGAATGCTATTTTTATAAAGTGTTTTTTAATGCCTTCTTTGTCATGAGTAGGCTCACCCAGGAACAACAGCTGGCGTTGTAAAAACACTACCGCTTTTGTCCAAAGGGGCTGCTCGAATGAACACAAACTGAAAGTTCCTCTGTGCACCTTTTAGAAGCAAAACCTGAAGGTAAATAGAAAGTAAATATAGGCAGAGGTATATTTTGAATTCATCTCTCCTATTCTACCTGTAGTACTCTAAGACGGGCTCTGTCTGGGTTTCGTAGGACTTGAGTCTCCGTGTGACCGTCCCTGGTGTGTCATCGTCCCTCTGGACCAGAGGCTCCCCCGTCACATCATCCATACCCTGGAGAAATCACACAGAAATAAGATGTTGTTGCTGAATTGATTACTCTAAAACAACACCTGCACACAGCATTGCTCTTAATACACCTGCAAATGCAAATGAAAGCTTTTGCTCACTGTTGGTGTACGTGCAAGAAAGTGAAGAGGAAATATCATGTGATGCACCTGCACCGTTTACCACAAGATATTTGAGGAAAACCTGCTCAGACAGGAGTTGTTGCTCGAGAAACGCTTGGGGCAATGTAACTTGATTTGCCATAGCAGGGAAAGCACAGGGTAGTGCTCATGCAACAAATGGTTGGTTGCGTTCTGTTCAAGTGTCCCTGTGAGAAATTATATTTACACAAATCAACATGCACACAATACCACTATACTAACATAATGATGTTTTAGAAGGTATTATGCCAATGAATCCATAATTACCCTTAAATCTAGTTTCTGCGTACTCCATTTGAACACCAAGGACATCCTATACATTCACACTGACCAGCTCCATCAGTCTGCCAAGGCCCTATTGCATGTTTCAGCAGGAGATGCTGATGTTATGAATCATGCATAGCCGTCAATGTGATATTCCCTATGTGAGGGCAAATTTATTTGTAACCATCGTATTGATCTGTTTTTCTATATGCATATCACATCAGATTAACACATGTGCATTTCCTCTAAGAAATGTGCTGACAACAGTTGCTTAAACTAATTTAAGGTTTATTGTGGCTGACCACAATAAACCACAATGACCACAATAAACCCCTGAGACCTGTTTGACCATCTGGTAGTTGACACCCCCGTTGTTGAAAGGGGCCTTTAAAATCCCTGTCTGACCAAAAGATAGTGTCAGTCCCGTCGGGGGCTGACCATGCAGGTTGGAAACTTTACTCTGTAACTCTGTTGTTTTATCTACTTTTATTAAATTGTTTATATTGAGAAGTTCATTTATTCCCACAAGGTTTAACTGATTAAAAACTTCCACGACACCCTACACTCAAAATCGCATACCCTTTCCTATACTACATACTCCAGTTTCTCTTAATAAATATGTACAATTGGGTTTACCATTTTGTCATACAGTAGCATTGCGCCTTGAACTTGACTGCTGCTTACAGTATATAGCCGTCACATTCCATGGTTGTGCTTTTTCTGCAGCCAAGACGATCTGACGTAACATCCGCTGCACAGACAATTGTGGGTAAGATCAGCCCAAAAAGCATGCTGGCTTACATACTGCTCAATGTGACTGGATGCAGTAGAGCATTTTCGTATTTTTGGCATACTGCATTTGACATTCATGTATAGGGACATCCTAAATATTTTTCTTGCATACTAGATAGTATGGCAGTACGGGTATTGGAACACGAAAATTATTAATTACGTAGGCACAGCCTGCATTCTCCAGAATCGCTGACTCCACCTTTAAACAGTTCAAGTTGTTCTGAAAGCTAATCTCTGGTACAAGGTAGATGCACCTAATAAATGCAACTTGAGGTGTGATTTCATCGAGTTCTGTCTGTTCCTGATAAGATTGTTCTGTCTCAAACAAGACGCTGGAGAGAATGACGCCAATGATTAACTATGAATGTGTTCCTTCTCCATACTGTGCAGGAAATGTAGCAGGAACTGTGAGTCCAATCCCTTGCCACAGAGAGAACATGTGACCACAGGCACGTAGGCTATGAATCATCCATCGGTTACAAGGAAGAAGGAGCTCAACACCGTACAATGTCAACTGTAACAATGCACTGCAACTGAAGGGAAATTTAGCAATACAACATCTTGTCATGAATGCTGATAGCATCAAATACTCTTAGCATACATGGTTATATACTGTAATATACTATTACACCAATATAAATTGAGCCAATTAAGGGAGTTGTTGAATCATTTCCTCTAAATAAGCAATTTTCGAATAAATGGAAACTGATGCAACATGCACACACAAAAAGCCAGATGCATGTCAAAAGAAACTTCCTCCACTTTTGTAAGAAAAGTTAAATAGTCAGTAACTTCAGTGCAATGTGAAAATGAGTTTGATAGGGAAATTAATTCTTGCTCATCCATGTTATTTTGCAATCCTCCCACGTTTCCTACAGTATGTCTCCCCTTTTTTTTAAAGAAGATAATATCCCAAAAAAATAAATCAGTGAAGAAATAGTAGTGGGTAAGGGAGTAGGTATTTACTGGAACTTTAGGCGGGTTGAAATCTGTGTTGTAGACCCTGCCGCTGGGAAGGTGAGTCCAGCGAGAGGTGAGCCTCTGTTTGATGGTCTGGAAAGGAACATCGAGGTTGATGACTGTGTCCACACTGTAGGCGTCTTCCAGGGCCTCTGCCTGGCACACAGTACGAGGGAAACCTGGCAAGAAAACAAAAAAACACTCCAATTGAAAAATAGCTAATAATTGAATTAAATGTGGATAGGTCAATGAATGATCTCACAGTTGTTTTGTGAACCAAGATAAACAATGCTGATACTATGGCAAAAGTGAACTCTGATTCAAACGTATGCGCTCTTACCATCGACCAACCAGCTGCTCTGGTCCATTTTTCTCAGGTCACTCAGGATGATACGAGACATGACGTCATCGGGTACCAGCTGGCCCTGATCAATACATGATTTCATCAACAGGCCCAGCTCTGTCACACACACACGCGCACACGCACACACACACACACACACACACACACACACACACACACACACACACACACACACACACACACACACACACACACACACACAGAAGCATGCCGTTTATTTTCTTTCAAAGTAGTTTTTCCAGAAACATTTCCTTGAACTTTGCTTTTTAAATGTTACTTTAATCACAAACATTAGCTGGTTGCCAAAGCATCTAAAAACATTATTTGCTATGTCATTTTCTCCAGGAAACACAATAGTAACTTACACTCACCGGCCACTTTATTAGGTACACCTGTTTAACTGCTTATTTAACCAAAAAGTTAATCTTCCAATCACATGGCAGCAACTCAATGCATTTAGGCATGTAGATGTGGTCAAGGCAACATGCTTAAGTTAAAACAGAGCATCAAAATGGAGAAGAAAAAGGATTTGAGCGACTTTTAACATGGCATGGTTGATGGTCCACGGCAGGATGGAACCATGCTTTCATGTTGTTTACGCCAAATTCTGACCCTACCATCTGATTTTCACAACTGAAACCGAGACTCATCAGACCAGGCAAGACTTTTCCAATCGTTTATTGTCCAATTTTGGTGAGCCTGTGCATATTGTAGCCTCAGTTTCCTGTTTTTAGCTGATTGGAGTAGCACGCGATGGGGACTTCTGCTGCTGTAGCCCATCTGCTTCAAGCTTGGTCATGTTTTGCGCTCAGAGATGGTATTCTGCATACCTTGGTTGTAACGAGTGGTTATTTTAATTACTGTTGCCTTTCTATCATCTTGAACCAGTATGCCCATCCTCCACTGACCTCTGACTTCAACAAGGCATTTTCGGCCACACAAATGCCCCTCACTGGATATTTTTTCTTTTTCAGACCATTCTCTGTAAGCCCTAAGGTTTAGAGTGAAAATTCCAGTTAATCAGCAGTTTCTGAAATACTCAGAACAGCCCTTCTGGCACCATCAACATTGCCATGTTAAAAGTCACTTAAACCCCCTTTCTTCCCCATTCTGTTGCCCGGTTTTAACTTCAATAAGTTGTCCTGTCCAGGTCTACATGCCTAAATGCATTGAGTTGCTGACATGTGATTGGCTGATAAGTTATATGTGTTACCTAGAAAATTAACCGCTGTACCTAATAAAGTGGCCGGTGAGTGTATATGCACATAATGCACAGAACTATGTAGTGGTCTATATTTCCATTTGATGCATCAGTGCAGTTTTGGCACTGTTGGTTTAAACAGTCAACTCAGTATATTCATATGTATACTGTATCTCCAATCAAGCAGACCGAGGAATGTGTGTGCACTGTGACACAGTTACTACGTTTTCCCCATATCAATACAACTTTAATTGGTCACAGTCCAGCTGAAGAAAGGCATTTCCTGACAACAAGCCTTTCAGAAATGACCTGACTGTGGCAAAGGCAAAAAATAAATGGGTGTACAAACCAAAGCTTGAATATAGAACAAAACCAGAATTTTACAGACCAAATATATCAGCTTATAGACAAAGCAGTTGCTGTTTCCTCTTCCGTCGGTAAACAAACATTGCACTCTATTGGGCTTTGGGCCTGAACAAGTTGTTTGGAAAGCAACGTTTTGGCAAGGTTTTTAGTAAGTGCATTAGTCCATTTAATACATTGTGATAAAGTTTATATGCATTTATAACACTGTTGTAATGCCCAGAGTAGTTTATGGGGAGGCAGTCTCAAGAAGTACAAGGTCACTGGTTAAGATATGGGGAAAATTTGAGCAGGGAAACTCAATTCAGAGAGATCACTTGTTTGCACAGCTGCCAACAACACAAGCATTCAGATAAACTGAGACGCTTGAGGAGAAAATGTCTGCACCTGTATAGTTTGAAAGTGTAACAGGGCGTGACGAGGAGGATATAAAAGCATGTGTGATTTTGTTGACACTCCAAACCTCACGTAGAACTCGCTGTGACATTGTAGTAGCTTCTTCTGTCACGTAGCTGTCAAAAACATCCTTTTTCATAGTCTTCTCCTCAACGGCACAAAGGTGAGGAGCCTTCTTTATCTTACACCTCTATTTACCTTTGTCCAAGGTGATAAGTGAGAAGGACTGAGGGCCTCCTTCCAAAGTGCAAGTAAGGTTATATTCAAATGTGTTTCCAGTATAAACATAAAACTACCACACGCTCTCTAACCCCATGCAAACCACTTTGACCTTGGCTGCAGGGAGAACAGATGTTTTCTGTCTGATTCCATTTTAACCTCTGTGGTGTTTCACAGACAGATAAGAAATCGAATATCGTTATAGGAGTGGCTTCTTTGCATAAGACAAAAAAGGCGTTTTTTTATTTTAACTGACATGTTTTAAAATAATTTAAAAAATGGCTTATGTTCTTGAGCATAATGATTAAGTTGTGAATTCCATTTCTTTCTGCATCTTACAATGATGTAGGATAACATTTCTAAAACGTTGAACAGGTAAAAAATGAATAAAATGAGTCTGAATAAATCAAAAATACCTGAAATAGTCTCATGTTGCAGCCTCTTGCAACCTGTGTACCTTTCATCACACCTTAGAATAGGTTAAATATTGGAAACCCGTATATCTTACCGGTTTGGGCCTTGATGTTGGCTCGCAGTATGTCCCCACTGGAGATGTGTTTCAGTGGGAAACTTTTGATTATGCGCTCAGACACTGTTCCTTTCCCAGAACCCGGAGGTCCCATGATGACTGCACGGAAAATCTTATGAAGAGCCATTTCCTCGAGACTATTGCTTGTTTTGAGAGTAGTAGAATAGCCGTATCCTTCCCATGAAAAAAAAACTTTCTCTCCGGATGCTCGGCACAAGACTGGATCGGTGCTCTAGGGAGGTAGACTTTTCTTTCGCCACAAGAAGTGCGCAAGCAACGTCGCCAAGAGTGGGCGCGTCTTCTGCAGCCAGGCTCGACTCTCACTGGACCTCGACTTTTTATTTCCCTCAAAGCTGCAGAACCAGAAGGAAGGGGGAGCAGCTGGTTGTGGCGGAGGAGGAGGCTAGATAGAGGAGGAAGAGGATGACAACTGCCACCGATAGACTAGCCTACATTGCCAGCTAGGGCAGATTATGATGCAAACCCCCCCCCCCCCCTCACGACACAAGCACTACTCCGAGCAAAATTAGCGTATCTCTCTCTTCGGCGTACTGGCTATGTCGCTCTTGATGTGCATTTATTGTAGGCCTATAACACGGTTATGTAATTGGTCTAGCCTACAGACGGAATAGAGCTTGTTTGAAAGGTTGGAGTGATTAATCCCTTCCCAGCCTCGATCCCTTCAGCGGACAGACCTGCAGACTGGCAGGCAGTCTGGGCCGAGTAACAGCAAATCTGCTCTCTCATAACCTATTCAGCTTCCACTAGGCTATATGTTAGAGCAGGTTTATAGGATTAAAATAATGGCAGATATTACTCGTCTAAATGACTATTTAATAGCCCAGAAAATGATAATAATAATAAAATTCGCATTAGATTTAGTCTGTGTAGCCCTACTAAAATAACTGCAGCCAAGTCATTTCACTTAAATTTGATTTGCGTCTCATAAATTAATAAAAGACACGAATACAACAGTTAAGCCTTACAATCATGTATAGTTATACACATTTGTTTACATTTTGATCATGTTCTGTGCCTTTAAGATGAAAAGACATCACACAGCCACTCCCACGTCGTTTTCATGAAGGGTGATGATTTGGCGCCATCTAGCGACCAACAGCGGCGAAGCAGCTACGTAGCGTTGAAAAATACTCCTTTTAGACCCTCCTGCCGTTCCGTACCTTTCGCCTCCCACCAACGCCTTCCTGGACAAACCAACACACGTGGATTTTCACTGACGCCAGGGTAGAAACAACAATAACATGGCAGGCAACGGGCTCGACTACGACGGCTGCAATTTCTTCCGACAGCGGCTGGTGTTGTCCACGCTCAGCGGGAAGCGGGTGAAAATCAAAGGCATTCGGTCTAAAGAAGACAGTCCGGGGCTCCGCGGTGAGTTGTGGTTTTGGCGTTCACTCCGCATGTGGCGTCGCAGTTAGCTCGGCAGCTAACGCGCTAGCTGTTACGCAGTTGGGAGTGCGCTTCAGGACTGGGCGGAGGAGGTGGGGAAACGAAGGGACGGGAGCGATATATGTGAGATAAACACGGTGGAACCTCGCTGTGCCAATTTGATTCGTTATTTTAGACCGTTTCGTATTGAAACTGTACTTTCACATCTCTTACTGACATTGTTTACGTGACTTGCCTCTGCACATTTGAGTGAGGATTGTATTAGAAGTTCCCTCAGTAGATGCAACTACACCCACACCCACTGGTTTGAACCATATGTTTTGATACTTTATGCAAGTTAAACATATATTAATTTGTCATCTCCTATTTGTTGATATTGACAAGTTTGGGTAGACTTAGCTTTAATAAAATAATACAAATAATTAAGAACTAAATGTTTGAAGATGTTTGATTTGGCCATCTGATTATTTTTTCTTCTCCAGATTTTGAGGCCAGCTTCATCAGACTGCTAGACAAAGTGACCAATGGCTCCAGAATAGAGATAAATCAAACAGGTGAGTGATGATATGATTGCACTGTTCTTGTAATATTAGCTTTGACACAGACTGTGTGGGTAATCTAATTACTGCTTGCTGTCAGTTGACAGTACTGCATTGTTCAACACCAACACACTTGAATATGACTGTTGGATTTAAGATTAAGATATTTACAAGTTTTCACAGTATTTTTGCATGTTATTGTTGGTCTGTCTGTGTCTGAAGTTCAACTTTCCATCAATGCCAGTGATGCCTTACTAACGAGCTAAAAGACTTATTTAAGGTAAATTTTGTATGAGTTGTTATTATTATAAGTATGAGATGAGATTTCTATCCTGCAAATTGCTTCTCTCACCCTAGTTCAGCTGCTACATTCTATCTAAACTGTATATTTCCACCCGCTACATTATGAACTCACTCCCCTCCCCTTATGTGTCTCTCTGCTACAAGGTACTGTGTTGTTCTACCAGCCGGGCTTGCTGTACGGCGGCCCTGTAGAACATGACTGTAACAACCAGCGCTCCATCGGCTACTACCTGGAGGCCTTGCTCATGCTGGCGCCATTTATGAAGACCCCACTGAAGGCCACGCTGAGGGGAGTCACCAACGGCCCAACTGACCCAACGGTGAGGACACACACACACACATCTGACCACCAATTTCTGGATGAAGTATCACACCACCAATGTTTCAAATGGCACTGTTGTTGTTACATTCAATTATCTGCAGGTTCAGATCAACAGTGTTGAGAGAAAGGAGTTTTGAGAGCATTTCATAATAGTCCTGGCAGCATAATCAGGTTATTTAATTCATTCAGAAGTTCATATTTTGACTTAAGAAGGTGTTGGAATGTTCGAACTGTTGCGGTTTACATACAAATGATCAAATTCACTCTGGTTTTCCTCGCTGTGAAAGCCAGGGTATGTATTAAATCCTGTGCCTCTGAGTTCGTCATGTCTGATGTGGTGTTCCAGCAAATCAGCCACCACATCATGATCCAATTCATTCTGTATGCTCTTTGATATGAGCTGCTCTTTGATATGAGCTGCTCTTTGATATGAGCTGCACTTTTCAATGTGCGATGAAAACAAACCCCAAACAAAGTCGGCAGCAGTAACTAAGGAGCTACCGGAGCGAGGTGTTGTCATGGAAACAGTGAACAGCGTCTCTGCTTGTTGATGAGATGTGAGATGGCTCGGTGTAGACTCTGTGGGCTGGGCATTTTTTTTTTTTTGCATGGCAGTTTTCATTGTTGAACCCTTTTCAAGATTTGAAAGAAAAAAAGTTTTAATGATATAAACTTTTGGTCTGCTGCAGGTGGACATGCTGAAGTCCACAGCCCTGCCCCTGATGAAGAAGTTTGGCATCGATGGAGAGAGCTTAGATTTGAAGGTGAGGAAACAGTGTTGATATGACAACGATTGTATAATAGTTTTACATTAACACAAATAGTAATATAGTGCACCTGTTGTAAAAAAGTCCTCTATCCTTCTCGTTTACACTCACTCCCTCTCTCTCTGTCTCTCTCTGCTCCCCCAGGTGGTGAAAAGGGGTATGGCGCCCGGCGGGGGAGGAGAAGTACTTTTCACATGTCCCGTGCGCAGGACCATCAGGCCAGTGCAGCTGACAGACCCTGGAAAGATCAAGAGGATCAGAGGATGGGCGTATCCTTTTCAGGCTCACAGTCCTGGCCCTTTTACATCTGAAAACAAAGCTGAAATAATACAGAAATTTCATTTTTAAAAGCCTTTTCAAGGTTACGTAAAATTCTATTTTTGTGTATGTATGTGTTAATAACAGCTGCAACTTAAGATTGTTTATATCATTATTTATCTCCTTATTTTCTCAGTCAGTCCTTTTTGTATAAATTGTCCCAATTTGCTCACACTCATAAGGTCCTCAAGTCTTGTTTTGTCTGACCAACTGCTGAATATAGGGGGATCTTTATTCCCACACCACACAGTAAGACCAAAGTTCCTTGACCGTTTAAACCCAGATATTCGGTGCGAGTTTCCCCCCAGATGGCCAACAGGCTAGTGGAGTCAACCAGGGGCGTCCTCAACCAGTTCATTCCAGATATCTACATCTACACAGACCATATGAAGGGAGCCAACTCTGGAAAGTGAGTACTTACACGTTAATATGATGAAAAGGCCGGAAATGTTTGGACATGTGCACTCTATTCTCAAGTTTTTAGTCCTCAGACCTTAATAAGTGAGACCTTTGGTTAAGCAAACAGCCTAAATATGTAAACACAGCCTGGCGAAACCCCCCAATCAGAGGGCACCATCAGCCCCTCCCACATTACATAGAAATACATCCAGCTCTATTAGTTGTAAACAAGAAAGGTACGTTTACACATGTCAAAAGAAAAACTACATAGATGCATCCAATAGTATACTTTTATAAATCAAATTCACAATAATGTCATGGACCATATGTTTTCAAACAAAACAATAATGACAAAATTGTCTAAAATGTGGAAACAAGAATTGTAAATGTACAACAATCACAATATATAAATGTTATATATACGTTTCATAAGTAAAGGTCGACTGTTTTCTTTTGGTTTTTCATAGTCAGAGGAACTTTGAACGGACAGTTAATTATTACTGGTATACTTGGTGACCGTCACTACAGTTTAAAAAAAAAAACTGTCTCAATACCATAGCTTATTGACAGAAGGACACATCACACAGTCATTCACCCTTTGGTTAACCCTCAGGTCTCCAGGTTTTGGTCTGACCCTAGTCGCGGAGACGCTGAACGGCTCCTTCCTCAGCGCCGAGATGTCGTCCACGCCGCAGGGGCAGGGAGACCCCTTACTGCCAGAGGAGCTGGGCAGGAACTGTGCCAAACTGCTACTAGAGGAGATATACAGGGTAGGTGTTGCTAAGACCCTTGCGTACAGTACATACTTAAACCCCTCTCAAGCACACCTCAGTGCTGTGGTTTTTTTCAGGCTGCAAAATGTTTATTCATCGTGAACGGACCTAAACACTCGGGTCATCCACAGGAATCTGGTTGGCCAATGTTCTCTCAACAGGTTTTGTGCCCATAAACATCCCAAAAATAGCATTTCAATCAAACAAAGAATGGCATAATATTATGATTTGCATGATAAAAGGGTATTCTTATTAAAAAAAAAAAGGCTACAGTGAAACATTTTCTAAGTGTTGTTTAAGGATTTTCAAACTCAAGGTTTTGCTGCATTGTTGCGGTTTGTGTTTCAGTTGTTCTTATGATGCGGGCAAATGAGGTCCCTGTCATCACCTAACTGTTTTAAGAAGCAACTGACATTCAACATATCTAGTTGGTCCTGTTTTTATTTGCATAATTCGAGGAAGGCATTATGGTTTGTTCTCCGTAGTATAAGTCAATATTATTTACACAGCCTAATATTACAAATAACAAAATTTACCACAGGGGGCTTTGAACCCAACACTTCTGCTGTACACATGACTGAATACTTAGAGTATGCATCATTTGGATAGTCCACAGTGAAGGCTGCAGGATCATCATATTGCATTTCAAACTGCTCACAGCCTTTTTTGATAGATTTGATTTTGTTAGTTACCGTTTTGCAAAATCTCCATTATCACTTGAATTGGATATCAGGCGTTACTTACCCTGCAAACTGCAGCCGGAGAAAGGGTTGTGAGTCTATCCCTGGACAAATCCTTCTTTTTAGGGGAATAACTTCCACACACAGTGAGGACTTGTTACAATCTCAATGCGCAACAATGGCATCTGCTGCCACATTCCCCAGTAATCACCCCATTCTGGAATTTAACTGAGACTCTCTGTGGATTGCAATGCAGAGAGCACCTATACTAAAGGGTATTTCTGTGTAGATCGAATGTTTCGCTCAGACGCTTTCCCGCTTCCATTCAAATGGATGCTATAGCGATTAGCTTGTCATGTACGTATGTGTCTGGAAAAGTGAGCTGTGACTAGCTACGGCTAAAGGAAAATAGCGATATATCAAAAATGTTAAAGTCTCTCTGTGATAGATACTTTATTTACTGTTGGATTTATGTATTTTCTCTTTAAGTTATTATTAAAATAACTGAATATTATTCTACTTTGGAAAGTAAACCAAATTTAAGGTTTTGCTCATACAACAGGCGCTTGTTTGCCGTTTGACAAAATAATGAAAAGGAACACAGTGAAAAATATGTGTCTTCCATTCTACGAAATTCCATTATGATAAAAAACAGACATTTAAAAAAACAAAAACATTATTACTGATATACAAGTAATTTTAATTTAAATAATTTCTTTAACTGTTTCACAGTATATTTATATATTGTCCACTATTTATACTTTTTTTAAATTTCAAAATGTCTTGGAAATGTGCCAGCTGAATAGTGTTGGTGTGTTGATTTTACATTTTCTGTTTTGGGGGGCTGCAGAAATGTAAAGCACAAAAAAAAGGGTCACATCTTCGGTGTTCACATCGTTCTTCCTGTGTAGCGTATATTCCCTTGTGACTTAAAGTTACAGGAAAAGCTGTGAGACGAACCAACATGGCTGTGACTAACAAACGTACACAACAGACTCACATAAATCCTCATAGTCCCACAGGGGGAAAAGAGCCCACTTCATCAGAATGTGCACAATTAGATCGTGTGTGTGTGTGTGTGTGTGTGTGTGTGTGTGTGTGTGTGTGTGTGTGTGTGTGTGTGTGTGTGTGTGTGTGTGTGTGTGTGTGTGTGTGTGTGTGTGTGTGTGTGTGTGTGTGTGTGTGTGTGTGTGTGTGTGTGTGTGTGTGTGTGTGTGTGTGTGTGGCTTCAGCTCTACCCTCTCTCTCATAGGAGCCATGTGAGTCCAGTTAGCTGGTCAGGTTAGCGCTGATTGACTTTGAAACATGCATCCTGTTAACTCCCAGCAACAGAGCAGGCAGTTATAAAGACGGTGGTGGCAGATTCAAAAATTCAATTTTCTACTTTAATTTTTCTTTTTTTGATCTCATAAAGCCACAGCTGCTGCTTGAAACAGGTGGATTCAGAACGTCAACAGCGCTTGAGTTGGTTCGATTACCAAACTTTTAGCAGGAGGACGAGTTGATTGCTAAAGTGGAGAAGACAGGAGAGAGGATATCACCACAGTAGAATGGATCTGTGACATCGTGTGCAGGAATAGTTAATTTTTGAAAACTTAGGGGCTGGAAAAATAGCTGGATTTGCATTAAAGGACATGGGTGGTCTGTATGTGTGCGTCTGTTTGTTTTATGGTTAATCAGTGCAGTTTTCTTGTAGTAAACCAAAATTTCACAATGGACATTTAGTTTTTTGGAAGCAACGTCAACACTGGATAGGGACCGATGTAAGTTTTGCACTGTTCGAAGTTAGTTGCCTTTTTTTGATTTGAAATTATTTTTAAATCCATTGAAATTGAAGAGTAGAAAAAAAGAGTTAAAATCAATCATGAGGAAAGAACCTTAAGCTAAAAAACAACAACAAAACAACAATTTGGATTTCTCCTTAATTGTAATCATTTTAATTTCACTCGATGTTCTGTTAAAGTTTTTACAAGTTTAGGTCAAGTGCGTCTGTAAATGCTTGGAAGTAGACTCTTTCTTTTTTGTTTTCTTGCATCATAGCAGTTGCTCGTTAGTGTCTGCGCCCACGTTGTTAGGAAAGGGGGGCTGCTGTTTGCTCGAAGGATTCAAGGGACTTTTCCATAATGCCTTGTGGTCAGTTGGTGGCTGCTGGCCTCTTAGGGAGATCTGAACTATCTTATGTTTCCTCCCAAAGGCAGGGCCTGAAACTAACTGTTAGGTGTTAGGGTTAATGCCTTTATGTTTATTTTACTCAAATGAAGCTGCTTGTTGGAAAGGACATGTCAACCAAGGATATTCCAGAGTGAGAAAACCAGAAATGGTTCAGGAAAAAGAGAGGTTATTTGAACTTGGGTAGACCAGTACAAACAGGTAAGGTGCTCAGGAGCAACACTTTATCTGTTTTCAACTTTAAAAACCTCAAGGACATTCAATCAATGTCCTTGAGTTTTTGTTTTAAGTAGATGAGATTATTAAAATGTGGAAAAGTCGTTGGGATGTTCAGAGCATTTGTAATAAGTAATAGCCATTAATATGGACGAAACTCATCAATCCAGCATATTTCTGCTCTTAAGGCTTAATTGAGTAAAATGGTGGAAATGAGTTGGGATAAGGTTGCATAGTTGAAGTGATGATATATTTATTTTATTTTAATTTTTAACAGAATAACAAGTTTGATATATCTTATCCACTGGTAGAAGGAATTTTTACAATCGTTGCCTCAACAACAATGAAGTCAATGGGATTTGGTGATATGGTTAGGTAATTGAATCATATTCCTGCTGACTAGCTGTCACGCTGCCATAATACTGCATGCCTGGGCCACACTCATTCTGAGTTAGAATTGATGCACTGTACAAGAAGCAGATGTTGTGTAGCTGCAGTTCAGCTGCGGCCACTCTAGTTAACTGAGTGGAAAACCATTTCAAGTTAATTTGGTTTATAAAATGGTCATGGGTGTGTCCAGTCTTGCATAGGTCTGCTCATACAGCCCGGTGAACGGCAACATAGCTGTTGTCGGGTAATCACAAAGGCATGTGATCACTCGGACACAGAGTGGATCCTCTGTCTTCCAAGCTGTCCAAGAAAGGGGGGAGCAGTGAGGTCAGACGGGGGAAGAAATATCCAACATTATTAGAGGAAACTAAGAGGAAAACATGTTGTAGGGAGGTTTAATCTAAGGATCTATGAAGACAAAACTGAGTTTGTAGAAAGTGGCATTGTAGTTGGGAAGTTGCCACGTTTGACAACTAGCCAAAGCCTCGTGGCTTGTTTTTTAGCCTCGCATCCATCTGGGACTCCTTCCTCTTTTCCTATTTCCACACTGAGTTCCCGCCACAGGAGCCCAGGTTGGGAACAGCCTTTTTTTTTTGCATCGTTTTCCCTTTCCTACCTATGATAAGATGTGCAACGCAGGCTTGACGACTCTACAGTTTATCCTCCTGTCTCCCATGTAACGGTTACTGTCCTTTTATGTCTCTTGGCGGGGTATAACTGTAAACAGATTTCCGTTGCTCTGTAACATGTGCAATAACAAATTCAAGCTGATTCTTGATGGAATTAACGCTAACAGAGTAATGGAGACAATAAAGTCTGTTAGCTTGATTAAAAAACCACAACATAATTGACAACAAATGTGTTTTTGAAATGTATTCAACTTTTGGGCATATGTTTGTTTAAATTTTAATCGGAGCCAAAACTGATTAATTCTTCTTTCTGTATAGTGTTGATCTAGGTTCTAGCCTTGAATTTGTGTCCAGAACTGCAAAAAACATCTGACCTGCAATTACCTCTCTTGGGTTCTCCATTCTGTTTTGCAAATAGTGTAGATAGCTATTGGAGTTGGACCTGAGATAATCAATAGGTTGCCGAGTTCTTTTAAACAATCTAAAATTTTCATGACGTATCTGAGTTGTTTTTGTTGCTAAAACGCATGGCCCCTCCCTCTTTCCCCTCTTCAAGGGCGGCTGTGTGGATTCAACCAATCAGAGCCTGGCGCTGCTCTTGATGACCCTTGGCCAACAGGACGTGTCGAAGATTCTTCTCGGACCCCTTTCCCCATACACGTAAGCCAACTGCCATTTCAATTATAGACCGAATACCCTCCGAACATAACCATGGCTTGTTCATGAATTAATAAAAGCGACGCACTCTGTCGAAAATGTAGAACACACCGGACCTTACAGTTTGTTACTCTTCTACTTGGCAAGTGAAGATATTCCAAAGTTGTTGTTCCACAGAAGGGCACACAAAGTAGGACAAATAAACACTTATTTACACCTACATTTAATGTCCCAACACACCCACAATACTTGTTTCTTGCTGCAAACCCACACTGGCCACTGCACATTACAGGTACTTCCCTTTATATAAAAGTAAGGGAAAGTGGAGATAAAATATTTAGATCATTTTATCTCAAAAATAAGCCCCAGTTAGATTTGATCAACTTTGGATCACACTTATCTTTTTCTCACGTGCCTTTTTAAAAGCATTGCTTATATTCTGGGACTTGTCCAGCTGTGTTCACATGGTAACTGTTCTCACAAAGGCGCCTGCTGAATGTGTGTATAAGTATATGAATATATTTTAAGATGCTTTTTACTACATTCTATTCTTTTTTTTTTATTGTGAAAGACGAGGAGCGAACTATGAACTGTCCATTTTCAGTTATCATGGTACCGGTGCTGTGTCCCTCTCAAGTACAGTACTATGATAACTGAAGATTGGCAGTGCCATCACATGACACTCCTCCCTTTACTCAAGTAATGCTGACGACAGACGGCCCAGCAGTGATGTCGATTTCTTTTTTCAAGACTTTAAAAAAAAAAAATATTCAGTTCAAACTTTCTGTGTTTCTGTTCATGTAAATTGACTATGCCTTTCTACCTTTTCTTGGTAATGTGCATGAGAGATCAAAGATGGACCTTTTCCGATGTCACTAAAAGCAGACAGCAGAGTCAACACAGGACACGGATCGGTCTTGAAATCTGTATTGCTAAAAGGCAGAAAATTCTTTGTCCATCATAGGTTGAACGCATCTCCTGACATCAGAAAATGAAATTCTATCTCCCATTTTTCTTACTTTCTTTCCCTCTCACTGTCCTTCCAGGATCGAGTTCCTCCGACACATCAGAGATTACTTCCAGATCATGTTCAAAATTGAGGTGAAGAAGCCTTTAGAGGACGAGCGTAAAGGGGGTGATAAGATACTCATGACATGTGTAGGAGTCGGTTACAGCAACATAAACAAAACCCTTAAATAAAATTTGTATTTTTTTATATAAATGGCACAGCGTCGTCTTGTATTTCTTTACTCGCATCAAACAGTAGAATATAGTATTTATATATTTTTAAAATGGGATAATGAGTATTTATTTGTGTGTGTTGCCAAGTTTGAGGCTGTTTGTGTTACAGTATAGAAGAAGAAGATACAATACTTGTTAAGGACATGTTCAGTCACATGGAATACAGTTGTACATATTCAAAAATATATGTTCTTAAGCCTGTGTGTAAATCATCCAGTTAGCACGGCACATGGGGTTAAAACATTAATATCTGGTTGGTTCAACATTACTGACATTCCACTTTCAGAAGCATTTCTAGATGGTTAGTTCCAGCCATCGTTGAGGCTGAGTTGGAGCCCTGTTCAAGCTAATGTTAAGGTCAGCGTGGGGTCATCTCCTGTCATTGGATGGTCTTCTCCCCATCTGCTCTGGGGCTGAAGCTCACGTGTTTCTCATCACAACAGTCAGAAGGAGTTAGTCATCTTGGCCGCATAGATGCTGAAGGGCGTCACCGTAACTGCCTCCCACTTCGGACTACACAGACATGGAGAGACAGAAAAAGGGAGGGGGAAAAAACAAATGTGAAATCATGTTTACTTTGTCAACAACCAAAATAATTCTCACCAAATGTCTCAAAACGATTTATGATATTAATTTTGTTGAAGATTTCTGTTATGTAGAGTGTGAGGAGCATATTAACGGTAATCCCTATAGGGTGAGTGTACTGACGTCTAATTCGGAGTAGAGTGAAGTTCCAAACAGCATCTTGTACTGGGCTCTAATGTCCAGCAGGTCGATTTCGGAGCGACTGGTTATTATCCTGGTAATAATAGACTCTGTGGTCCCTGCACCCTGGACAAGGTAACATTTGGAAAAAGAAGCAAAAAGCACAAGTTGGAGCTGGATAAATCAAATAAAGAAGTAATAATAATACTAATAATAATCTTAATTTGTATAGCCCCCTTCATACATAAAATGCATATGAGAGTGCTTTACATGCACAAAATAAAGATAATACAATACAAGCACTCTAGAAACATAATGTGCCAATTAAAACACCGTCATCACAGGCAAGAAAGCCGCAAAAGGTAAAAAATAAATACATACAAATAATGAATTAATGTGGAGCATTTGTATTGCATTTTCACAAACACATTATCCTACAATAATGGCTGCTTCTGTGCCAGTATATTCACATGTTTTTTGGTAATGAAGCCTGTTTAGTTGACACATTTGAGCCAATGGGGAAAATAACAGTGGCTTAACATTCCTTTCCACACCACTGGTGATCAATACAGTTCACTGATGTGTCTAAAAGGGACAAGGGTGCAACTAAACAATATGAGGTTTTGTTTTTTAGGGCCACTGTTGGAACTATGGGCTTTGAAAGCCTGCTCATAGATGGTACACGTGGATGTATTGTACACACAACTTACCTTCATGCTCTTGTAAAGCCTCTCTGCGAGGTACGCAGGCACGTTCTTCACACATTTAACTGGAGCAAAAGAAAATGGAAGGTTCATACATTCTTTATTTGTAATAAATGAGTTCAGATGAAAAAATAACAATGGAGCTGGTTCAATGTTAAGTGGTCAGAAATAGGGACACGATAGGGTATGCCATGTTTCTTCTCTCACCGATAGCCACTAGAAGCTCCTCCAGGTCTCCAGACATCTCGCTCTCAATGCTCTCCTGCAGACTCTTCTTACTAATAGCCTTGTAGTCAATCAGAGCTACCAAAACAGAACAGAGATTTGAGTGCAACTTGTTTTTCTCCGGCTGAAGGTGTCACATAGATAACACGTTTTTTCTTGGCCATGCTGCTTGAGATGTTGGGCATGTTCCTGAGAAGATGAAACCTACCCACTTTGTCCATCTCCTGACTTTAACCTCTAGCGCCACCATGAGGCTTACATTTGTGGCTTTCAGTGAAAGATTTCTTGAATTGCCATGATCCATAGAGTATGAATCCTAATACCTTTGCTGGTTCCTTTTACCTTTGATTGAGCGCCATCATGAAGTTAATTTTTTTTGCTGTTTATCCAAATATTTTGTAATAAATGCCAGGGAAAATCATATCTGCTTTGCACCAGCTTGGTAAAATGTGTCACTTTGAGCATGTTAGCATGCGGACACATGGACACACAGCTGTACAAGCTCACACAGGTGCTATTGTATTTTCATTACAATAGCAACTACAGTATTTTTTTTTCTTTTAAAAAGGGGTGTACTCACTCTGTCGAAGCTGGGGAACACTCCTGTGGCACAGGATGTCAATAAATGTCGCCTCATCAGTTCCCCACTTCTTCTCTCCTGCTTTATAGAGGGCCTGGTTGGAATGAGAACAAGTGTGATAAAAGTGATTTTCATGGAAAATACAATTGCTGCAATACTTTGGGACAATTGTGACATGTGAAGCACAGGAAAAGCCAGTTCAGACTTGATACACTCGAACTGCGGTAACTTGAGGTGAGTGCCGCCTTAGAGCACTTTCATTCTAAGATGCCAAGATAATAGATTGAAGAATTGTGCTTTCAGCAAATTCACAGGTCTGTCTGACGCAATCACTAAACTGCTCTGTAATGTTTCCTTTTTTTCTGAGGTTAGTCAAATGGGCATGATGCACTTTGTGTCATTTAGAAACATAGTAGTATTCTATTGTAAAGACACACTATACCTTAGCATCTGCTTTAGCTTTAGCAGCATCCACAGTGGTGCTCTCGTCTCTCTTCCCCTGTGAGGATGAACACAAGAAAATAAGTTTGTGATACATGGAATAAATACAATATATTGGATTTTTATAAATAATTTTAAGCGATCAGCTTTTTTCTGTAAAAAAATAACTTTTTCAGAATTCAAAATTTATGATAATCTTAATTTTATGGTAGAGATGACAAACTCTTCAAAGACTTTTTTTATCTATGTTTACGGCAGTTCTAGATCAGAAAAATGAACATGGTGGATCTTTTTCGCATGATAGGAATGTTCAGAGCTGTCTGGCTGTAATAAATGGTTCTGATTCTTATTTGTGGGGAATGCGTTATGGTAGCACGCCGCTGTTTGAAGTTAATGTGCAGTCAGTACCTCTGCCAACACGAATAGGGCTTTGCCATAATCTCCAGACACCTCCGATTGCAGATCATGAGTCATCGATTTTCCAGTTTCTTGAATGAAACAGCAAAATACGTTGAATTTCACAACAATCTGGACACATTTCAACCACTGTTTCACAATGATCTAATCACAAACACTTTTGCGTTGAAGATGCCTACTTGCAAGGTACGCTTCAGAGATGGCCTTGATCTGTTTGGTGGATTTTGAGGCAAAGATTTCGGTCAGGGTGCTCTCAGTAGTCCCTAGACCCTGTAGGTGATTAACACAAAATGTGATATGCAAAAATGAATGCCCAAACACACACACATACACAAACTTGGAGAAACGTTGTCTTGGCTTGCATTCCAAGAAACATTGATAAAATGAAATCACTTAAGTCGTTTTTATGAAACAAGAAAAACACAAATAATGAATTCTCCTGGCTAGTCTGTGGAGTGTGGTGGTATCAACACAATCTCACCTTCATGGCTTTGATGATTTCTTCACAGTCGTATTCAACAGGAGGTGTTATCAGGGCCACTAACAAGTCCTCAAAGTCTCCATGGGTGTCACCCTCCAGGTCATCTACCAATTTCTGGTGGGAGGGAGGGTTTGACACATAAGTTTGGCACCACACAAATCATACACCTGCATCGTTAAAACTACAAAATTATATTTAAAGCGGTTAAGCTCAGTTTCATACCCGTCCTACAGCTTTCTCGTAGGCCTTGGCAATGAGCTGGCGCTGAGCGTTGGTTCTTTGGGTCAGCACCTCAATGAGAGTCTTTTCTGTAGTACCTATGAAGAAACGGGAAAACACAAGACAGGTTCATCACTGCACCTGGAGAGCTCATGTGTGGCTTTACATAAAGCTCCACTGGCAAATACAGTCAAATATTATGCAGATGCTTCTTCACATGGGTATCTGTCGTGGCAGAGAACTTAGAAAATACACAGATATATTGGTAACTCATTGATTTACCTAAGCCTTCTATGGCCTTCCTCAACGCAGTCACATCTTCATCCACTTTGAAGTTTCCCTTGTCCTTCACCGTTCCTCTCGCACTGGACTGATAAACACAGGCTTTGTACATTACAGTGAAAAATGGTCGAACAGTGTTGGTCAATGTCAAAACACAATATCACATCTCTCCATCTACAGGTGAACAATGAACATATTGTTTCCTGTTCCGTATCTTCTACCTGTATTATACACACTTTATTATTTGTCAATATCCGTCATCTCCATAATACTGCACACTAAAACACCAAGAGTAATTGGTCCAACTTACTGTCACAGTCAGTGAGGAGGGGGAGTCTAAGAGAAGGTCCAAGTCATCCTAAAATAAAAGCCAACAAATATGCTTGGATAAGCACTTTTATTTTATTCCATTCTTTGAAGCTAAAATCTCACTTAAGCCATGTGATCATTCATTGACAGCGAAAATGACTCACCCAAACAGACATGGTTATGTTTGTGGTTGTTGAGAAAAGTCTCGAACTAGGGTGAGGGGAAAAAAACACAAATAGGCTAGATAAGTGATATTCATTTCTTTAAAGAATATGCGCTGCTATTTCCGATTGGGTTTGCCCTCTCTAGACATTTTTCTTCTACTGCAATCTCTCCGGCTAATCCACTAGTTTAATATAGCCTAATTATTATTCTAATTGTCTTCTCCTAAATACACATTTAGTTGAGTCAGTATGGTGGACACGTGTGAGTAAATAGAAGAGCAGTACATCAAACCCTGTCTCGACCGCTACTGTTTTCCCGATCAACAGAGCTTAAAAAAACTCGAACATGCAGGCAGAGAATTAAGTAGTGAACATCCATAAAGTCTTCGAGCAAAAGTAAAACACTTTTTTCGTGTTTTTCGTCTTACCTAAGTGTGAAGACAGTATTGATGTCCGAGGGGAAATTTCACAGGGTTCCAAAATCGCCACACCTTCCAGGGAAACAGCGAAGGCAACGCCCATTATCAGCTGAATCATGGAGACGTTTTTCCTCAAACTCCTCCTTATCTGTAAACAGTAACAGTTCACCGCCTTCATATCTCACTCAGACACATCCGGCATTGGTAAATACTGTACATTCTCTGTAACTTCACTCCCTTGTGCAACAATCTAGGCCATTTTCCCTGTATGTAACCACATGTTACACAGGATTCCTCAAACATTGCGAATGTTTAATGTAAAACTCGACATTGAGATGCCCTCCATGGCCATTAGATTTCACTTAGGCTATCACCTAAAGTGGGTCCAAAGCATAGGTCCAAAGTCATGTTTGCCCTGAGGGCATGGGCTGGTATGTGAGTCGAGAGAATGGAAAGAAATTGAGAAACGAAAGAAAAAAATTATCTTATCCCTCAATTCATCACCAAAGTCACTTAATGTTGACATCTGATTTAATCTTGACGTAGGCCAGACTAGTCCCTTTGGCAGAATTAAGCCAGGTTTGAGATTCTAAATGCATTTGATGTGCAAATAATAAAACAATGATAGACCATCATGGAAATTTGAGGTATGAAAGTTATAGACAGCGAGAAGAGCGTCAGTTGCGAACTTGCGACATCTCGTGGCAGACTGTGGACACTACGGAAGTGACCTGTTATGGGCAAATACCTCTTTAATTGGGTCCATCGCAAAGACCCAACATTATGCCTAGATAGCCTACTTTTTATGGACATATTTTCGGGTTCATGAGTCATTAATAACGATGTTTTACTCTGGCATATCTGATAATTGGGTCAATATCCCTGTAGGGTGCCTTTTGGTGTCCCATGCACAAACTAGTGAATTACTGTCTTAATTTAACTTAAAAATAATATGAAAGAGGTTTATTGTACTGGACAATGGTTTTCTATCCTTGACAAAACATTATTTGGCTCTTCAGATACATATTTTAGATTTTATTCAGTTTTGTAAAAGAGGATATGTGCTATTTTCCCTTGTCCCTCGCAGTGTACATTAATTTACAATTCAAGTAAAATGTGGTCTTATCATACAAATTATATATTTTTTTCATACAATTATATACAATAGAAATAATATTCAACTAAGGTGTATTTATAATTTGAACACACATTTCTAATTTTAATTTATTTAAAAAAAAGAAGAAGTTTGTTTGTGTCCCTTAAAAATTGTCCACCCTGTCATGTTGGAGAATCCGTCCAATTAAGAAAAGGTCATCCACTCCAGGAACACCACAACACCAGTGATTAATGCATTTCATTGATGGGGAATGTAAAAGGCTGAGTTTAGTGTTTAGATTACTTTCCTACATACACATTTTCTTTGTAAAAGTTTGCTTACAGGTTTGTCCGAAGCTTAACATGTCCACTCTGTCGGCATGAAATACACCATAACTGTTGATAATTCAATAGTTTAAAAATGTGTATGCTTAACTATAGACATTTCTCTTCAACAACCAGACCAGCCAGTTATACAATCTTAGTTAGTTATTAGCTTACATGCAAATTTAAGATCAAAATGTCCACCCTGTCATCATCCTCAATTGTCCACCCTGTCATGTCTTGCATTGGGTAAAGTGGCGACAGGGTGGACATTCCCATGACAGGGTGGACATTTCAATCATTTTAAATGGGAATTGTAAATGATGATACATGCAAGACAATTGTGTGGACACAAACACAGATACAAGCTAGGTCATTATTCTATATTATTGCTTATTCCTGGTTGGATCTCACTGTATCATTGCCTTTATCATTTGGTCACATTGAATTATTGCAATTTGCACAGATTCGTCTCAGTCATGTGATTGTCCACTCTGTCATCTTGACATTTTTAGATTAAAAATCAGTCATACTGTAAAATATAATAATATTTAATCTAGTGTATAACAGCTAAGTGAGGGATGGGATAATGTGCACAAAAAAAACCTAACAAAATATCACATTTACTTTCCAAATCAAAGAAATCCATGTGCGACTTGTGTGTGTTTCTTTGAAAACGAAGGGATCACATACATTAAAAAAATAATAATTATAATATGACATCAAACAAAGTCCTTGTTTAGGAAAGGGACATCATACCTTTTATAAAATGTAGTTTTCATCTTAAAATTCAAATAAAAAACATGTTTAGCAGTAATGTACATTTCCACGACAGGGTGGACATAGCTTACACTCATTCCTCTGAAAACAGGTCATAATTAACTAGAAATAGGAGTGGGAGCTCCGTAAATATATATTTACACAACTTCAGAGTCCACTATTTATGATAAACCATAAAGGATATGGAAATTTAGGACTAAAATTTTCAAGTATTGTGAGGGTGGAAAGGCACCCTACAGCGATATTGACACAATTACCATATACTCAACACTGAGACACTCGACAAAATGTAGGCCCAGTGCTATAAGAATTTTCCTTAATGATTTGATTTAGTCTAAATGTGATTTGGATTTACACAGCCTAGATAGTGCATCTTTCTTGTCTCCGCCCACCTTGTGACGCGTGTCGTCCTGATATTGTGATGTTTTACCCTAAATTAGGCCTGACAGGGAACTTCCCCCTCTGCGTGGGATTCACCGACGTCTCTCACATTGTGAAACTACAGCCCTAGACGTTACTATAATCTTAAATTTCTATTGTTTTACATTTAATCTTCCTGATGGGGGGGTTGAGTTCGCCAACATGGGAGTGCAGCTTGCCTGAAATACCAAACCCAGGGCTGATAACACAAAAACATAAAAAAAAGGGGCCCGTTCTTTGACAGCTCGGTACTCGACGTCAGGGCGCCGTTTGACCGTAGTGTTACTCGGCGACGTGTCATGGACCATTTAACAGTGTGACAGTCGGCTAACACGGCAATCAAACCGTTTGTTTGTTTTTTGGGACCAATATGGTCTTTGGACCCAGCTTAACCTCATCATTTAGCTACTTAGACTGCACTAACCTGCATTGCTAAGGGCGAATTAGCAACTTGTTTGCTGGCTAGCAAAGGGGATCCTGCCAGCAATGTGAAGGCTAGCAGGCGTTAGCTACACTGTCTCGCTGTGCCATACATTTTGGTAACTACCTCAATGTTTTCTTCATAATACCTTTTACATGTCTTGGTTTAACAAGAAAGTGTTCGGTCTCTCTATTTAGCCAGTGCTCCGTGGTCATTCCTTGTTGTCCCGTACAGGGTAACGTCAACACATCACATTGTTTATCGAGGCTCAGCTGTAGCTAGCCGCCACCTCTATTGTTTACATGGATACTGTCAGCTGAGGTGCTCCGTTCGCACGTGTTGGTCGTAACAATTATACTGGATGATCGACCACAGGACAACCGCAACAATCATGGAAATGAGGAATGGAATGTCTGCCAGAATGAGGACGATAATTAGGGCTCTGAAGGAGGACAGCTGTGTCTGCTGCTGGATGGTTTGACTGCGTGGGCGTTGGATACAAGTCAGGAGTTTGTTTGGTTGCCCGCATTGAAGCATAACCCAAGGGAAGACTACACAGAGGAGAATAGGAAATATGCTTCGCTGGGGACTGGTCACTCACACTTCTGGCACAAGAATGCTGCTGAATACCCTACTGGTGATCACCAGTCTCCTTGGCTCGGCGAAATGTCAAGAGAGTCAGAGCATGACGCAGGAGGAGAAGACTGTTATTAGGTAAGGAATGTCGAGGGCGGCACAGACATATACATAACACTTCTATTTGTTTGTGAGTGAGTGGCAGTGGATGTGTAAAAAATATGACAGGTGTTTTCCATTTATTTTTCTTGTTGCAGGGACCAGATTGTTGAAATGTTTGATCACGCTTACGGCAGCTACATGGTAAGATCATGTTCATTTTGATGTGTCAATCGTGATCACCATTACATTTATATTTTTGCAGAGGCCTGAGGGAAGTCTAGAAAAGCTGATTTTAGTGGGGTTGTGCCGGAAGCAATTTTGCAGGGTATTGAGGAGGTGTCCTTGAAAGTATTGATAAGTCTTAAGTCTGTGATGATATTGATGTCTTTCAAGAGTCAGGATTATTCCTAGTGTGAAGCAAGCATCGACAGTGCACAGCCAGACAGGATCAAATGTCAAGACCAGTTGGACCATTGGTTTTAGATGGTGATAACAATCAGTTTTGGTTTTAGAGAGTGGTGTTAATCACTGTTAGAAAGACAAGATACACACAGGAGAAGTTAATTGCTATTTGACCAGCTGTTACCTGATAATTGAAACTGGAAAACAGTAACTGTTGTTTGTGTTTCAGAAATATGCCTATCCAGCAGACGAGCTGATGCCTTTAAGCTGCAGGGGGAGAGTCCGTGGCCAGGAGCCCAATAGAGGGGACATAGACGATTCCTTGGGAACGTAAGTTCATCATAGACAAGCGAACCATCTATTTAAAATCTCATAAACAAGATTCAAGAAGAAAAACACACTAACTGTCTGTGAATGCTGTGTTTCGTTAGAGCAATCCTTCATAGAGCTTCTCACAGAAACTGTGCAATCAGCGGTAGAGCTCTCTAATATTTTTTTAATATACAGTAAAACCTAATTAGGCAGGTTTTCCACTAACAGAAAAACGAAATAAAAAATATGATAAAAAAGTTTATTTTTATGATAACAAATATGTCAGGGGATGTGGATGTAATACATAGCGTGATATACAATGTAATGCTTCTTTCAAAAATACATTGACTCATTTCTCTTTATAATGCTGCAGTATGCTGCTCCAAACAGATTTAATTTGACATAGAGTGTTGCTGGAGTACATGAATGATATGCTAATTTAAGTCAATGAAATTTACAAGGAAGCAGTAAATAATGGACTTGCATTACAGTGCGACCCTTTATTTGCCATGCATGTTGCATAATGTACGGCAATTTCACTGCACATTGAACAGATTTGACATTAAACAGCAATGTGGTTCATTACAAATGAAACTGGATCAGAGGCAAAGTGGGACAGCAGCTCTGCTCCGCTGTGCTGGGCCTAAGGCTCCCATAACATTTCTTCCACCTTTTCTACAGGTTTTCTCTAACACTGATTGACACCCTGGATACCCTCGTGGTGAGAACTTGCTTCTCCTCTTATTATAGGCATTAAATACATTTTCTTTCCCACTGTGCTATTGTTTTCTGTCATTTTTTTCTCTTTTTGACGGTAGATTTATCTTTGTGTGTGTGTGTGAGCAGGTGCTAAACAAGCTAGATGAATTTGAGGACGCAGTGAGGAAGACTGTGAAGGATGTACGCCTGGACAACGACGTGGTGGTATCTGTGTTTGAAACCAACATCAGAGTTTTAGGGTTTGAAACATTCTTGTCATTTATGAACCTTTGTAATGTATATATACTAATATGTTCTTTTTAAAACAATAGTGTTAATAAAGTTTGAATGAAGTAGAATGTCCTACCTATTTCTTCTGAATTATTGTACATCGATACAATACAGCGTATTTCTATTTCTCTAGACAGAAATGTCCTCCTTTAAAGTAAGATTAATTATTATTATTATTATTATTATTTTATTATTATTATTATTATTATTATTATTATTATTATTATTATTATTATTATTATTATTATTATTAATAATAATAATAATAATAATTAATTCAATTTATTAAAAAAAAAAATCTTCCTCATTCTCTCCAGAGGCCTTCTGGGAGCCCATGTGATGGCTGACTTGCTGCAGAAGCGTGGGGAGCGGATGCAGTGGTATCGCGATGAGCTTCTGCACATGGCCAAAGAGCTGGGCCATCGATTACTGCCTGCCTTTAACACCACCAGTGGCCTTCCCTACCCTAAGGTAGTCCTCATTTTATTATGTAATAATATATCACAAGTCTTATTTTAGATGCATTACATGCAGATGAAACAGCCCACAGTCGAATCTTATAAGGGATGGCCACAGAATATTTGACACTGCACTAGAAATAGAGAATAGTTCCTCACGGTTAGTGCAGCACAGAGGAAATACTGAGCAACATGTTCCTTATTTTAGTAACCAAAATTTTGAGCTGATGGAAGATACATTTTTCATATTTTTTTGGTTTCCAGGTGAACCTGCGATATGGAGTCCTGAACCCACTTTCACGCACAGGCACTGAATCGGACACCTGCACAGCGTGTGCTGGAACAATGATCCTGGAGTTTGCGGCCCTCAGCAGACTGTCAGGAGAGGCCGTGTTTGAGGTATTACCCTCCTTACAAATATAACGTGCGGTGTAGAGTACAGCACATTATTACGTCTCCTTATAGCTGGCTATAACCGAGGGCAGCTGCTGAACATTGAAATATACAGTATGGTTGAAGTAATTGCTTTCACCTGCACACATTTAAATGATAAATGACTTTATCGTTTTGCAGAAAAATGCGAGAAAGGCTCTGGACGTCCTCTGGGAGAGGAGACAGAAAGGGAGTGACTTGGTGGGGACTGTCATCAATATCCATAATGAAGAATGGGTCCGGAGGGGTGAGGGAATTCAAACACAAACACACATACAGTGTACTTTGGTATAGACAAGAGGTCAAAACTGAAAGCACACATTGTCCCACACAAACATTAAGTCAACATGATAAATAACACTGATAATGCATAAATACACACCCAATCCCTTAAAAACATATTCTACAGCTCTATAATTAAAATGTATTATAGTAGCCTGATTATCTTCTCACGTGTGTGTTTGCAGAAAGTGGAGTTGGTGCTGGTATCGACTCATACTATGAATACCTCATGAAGGCCTACATTCTGCTGGGAGACGATGTTTATCTGGACAGGTTCAACATTGTAAGTCCTCCCATCACTGTATGCCCCACATAGAAATCTATATCCATTTGGCACCTGCTGCCATCCTACTCCACCATCGCATCCACATTGAACCCACCACTGGCCATTTTCCAGTGTTTGCTAATATATTTTTCATGATGTTTTGACTGCAACAGCACTACATTGCCATTATGAAGTACATCAGTCAGCCTCCCCTGCTGCTCAATGTACACATGCACAACCCCACTGTGAGTGTGCGCAGCTGGATGGACTCGCTCCTGGCATTCTTTCCCGGGTTACAGGTCAGGGATCCTATCTTTTAAGTTTTGCGCACGATTCATCACATTAACAACTATTTTAAAGCTGTTGGCGAAGGCTTATAGGTTGTTGGGCATTTGTGTTCCTGGAGTCACATGTATTTTTTCACACTACATAGGTTTTGAGAGGAGATCTGAAACCAGCTATTGAGACTCATGAGATGCTTTACCAAGTCACCAAACAGCACAAGTTTCTTCCCGAGGTAAAAAAAATAGAAAGAAAACTCTGCTCTTTTTGTACTATTTAACGACACATAGTAGGCATTTATTTATAGGTAAGATAGATTTGCACTGCTAAATAGGTTTGGGTAGTCTGGATAAATCTTATATCTAAGCATACGTATTTGTATATCAAGGGAAGATTCAATACTGTGATATAGTACATTTTGTGGAATTAAAAAGAACTCGAAACAATAATCAATCGTGAATGCCTGCTGTTGCCCAATCCATTTTAAATGCTTTCCTTCTCTATCCCATTCTCAATAAAATGTGTTTATTATCTCCCTGCAGGCTTTTACTACAGAGTTTAGAGTTCACTGGGGCCAACACCTACTGAGACCAGAGTTTGCAGAAAGCACCTACTACCTCTATAAGGTGAAAAAACCGAATCCAAAACTTTACTCTAAGAATTGTAAACTTACGCACACAAACCATTGCTATAGAAAAACTGAATGATCTATGTAAGATGTGGTCGAGATAATAATCTTGATCTCTGCAGGCCACGGGCGACCCCTACTACCTCAGAGTGGGACAGTCCATCGTGGAAAAGCTCAATGCCTACGCCAGGGTGCCTTGCGGGTTTGCTGCTGTGCAAGATGTCCGCACCGGGACGCACGAAGACAGGTATAGAAATGCCATCACATACAGTACACGTTTACACTGGCATGTCTATCTCATTTCCCCTTCTGAAGAATAACCTTCTATTTTGGTTGCAACCTTTCTGTTGCTGAAATAGTTGCTGTGATAATGTGTGTGTGTGTGTGTGTGTGTGTGTGTGTGTGTCTATAGGATGGACTCGTTCTTCCTTGCTGAGATGTTTAAATACCTGTACCTGCTGTTTTCGGAGAAGAGTGAGCTGCCCATTGACATTGACGATTACATCTTCACCACAGAGGCTCACCTCCTCCCTGTGTCTCTCTCCATCACTAAGCCGCCCTGTCCAGTCAACAACACAGTGAGAGCTCTCACCTCATCACAAATACTGAACATTCTACATATAAACATAATATACTCCCATTTTTAATCTGGTATCTCTCGTTCATGTAAGATGATATGCTTGAAACACACACAACAAGAATGGTTAAAGGTGCACTATGCAGTTTCAGAGGAGGGGGATTTGTTAACATTTGCAGAGCTTGCAGTTAGTTTAGAGAACTTATTTTCTCTACATGTAATTCTTTAGTATTGAATAATTCTATCGCCATAAATCAAAACTAAATTATTTGGGACACCTGGAACCAAACGTAAAACTAGAATATGTTTGTAAACTAAACTGTGGGACCTGCTGCTGTAAACGACAACAACAGTGAAACTGACTTTTCAGGTATTTTTCTAACTTCAAACAGTGTCCCAGGGATCCAATTTTGCTGTGGGGAAATGTGTTTCTTCAGTTATGAGAATATGCTTAATAAAATGTTCACTTCTCTGACACACCCAAAGTTACATTGTGCACCTTTTAAATAATTTAAATAGTAGTTATTATTTATTGCAATCATTGATACTGGATATTATTAATGTGTACAAATGGTACATATTGACATTTTGTGTGTTAAGCTGATGCTAATAAAGTAATGTAAGTTAAACTGCTGTTTCTGTGCTATAGGAGAGTGTTCCTGTTCCTCAAGAAGAAGGTCTGTTCACACACACCTGCCCCAGCCTCCAGACGTTGTTCCCCAACAACCCTTCGTTTGCCAAAACCATCCGGGACAGCTACAAGTACCTCACCGGGGTGGGCAGAGCCTTCCCTTCCTTACCTGTCAGGTGTGTGTACGGTCGCAATAGGCCTTTCCATTTGAGAAAGGGAAAAAAAAACCCAGGTGAGACCTGTCTGCTGTGATTTTTCAGTTTTAACGTGGGTGTGTTTGTGTTTGTTACAGGGAAATTGAACTACCGCTCCACGATAATGGCATGGAGCCGGTGGAGTTCTTGAGAAGCATGGGCATTTCTCTCACTCCGCTGAGTGAGGTCCTGGCAGGAGACGGCAGAAGTCTGAAGGTACGTTTTGTTACTTTGTACTCAGTTCTACCTGTCTTGATGCCTTTTATATTTTTTTAATCTCTGTATATGGAACTCCCAAAACTGTGCTTACTGGATAACAAAACATATGTTTTAAGCTCCTTAATTAAGAGGTGGTTTTGTGCATTTGGTCTCAGTGATGTACTCAAACACTGACCGTACTAATTTTTTGCTGCAAGTGTTCTTCAAACGAGCTGTCAAAACAGGTTAAGTATACAACCTGCTGTTGAACCAATTATGTCTTTCAAATTGGCTTAGAGCAGCATGGATTTGGAAATTATGAACTGCTTTAATCAAATGAGGGATAGATTTTTTTCAACAGATTTCTTCATTATCTTCATAAGCTATGCTACACTAAGTTCTGTTTGTAAAGTATGCCCCTTCTGGTATCATGAGGTTGTAAAGAGGAAATGTGTCAGTTATAGTGAATGGACTACCAATTTAATTAGCTTATTTTTCTCTTTTTCAAACGATTTAAAAGCATTTGGTTAAAGCTACTACGAGTAAGTCGGCACGTTGGCGACACCTTTGAACAAAAGCGGTAGTATTATTACGACGCCAGCTGTCGTGAAGCTGTTTTGTAGCTCGTCCAGGGAGTGCAAGAGTCAAATAATCAGGAAGCAATATGGTGCGTGGCGTGTCCGTGTGTTGAAAGTGTGAGGGCACCGGACTCTTTTTGGCTCCGTGAGTCTATGGGTGACACAGCATCAACTAATGCCAGTAAGTGCTAAACACACCTGATTGCAATGAGTTGATGCATTGTCACCTCTCACGGAGCTGAACGAGTCTCCGTGTCCTCACACAAAGCGAATGAACGAGAGATGGCAGTTAGTTAGTATGGATCACGATGAGGTAATGTGTTGTTGTAAATAATGACTATTTCCGATGAATAATGGTCATCTGATGATGCTGGTGAGGCAAAGTAAACTTTGTTTTAGTAGGCTACCCTCATTCATTTAGGAGTAAACACTGCAGTCTAGTTTCGCTGCGTGAAATTGTGTATACGTTGCTTGGCAACGCCCTCCCGCCCGACTATCACTCTCCCTTTTAGCTTTTCTTCATTGCATTTTCTTTTCTTTCTTTGATGGTTCAGCCCCGTTATCAGTCATTATGACGACAAATAACTGTCTCAAACAAGGCTCCCGCTCCCCTTCCCTCACCTGGAGGGATAGGCTTCTCAATTCACGTTCCTGCGCCACACTGAAATCTGCGACCAATACGGATATGTGACCATAGAGCATGCACGCGTCAACCGAAAATCGGACTGGGTGTATGACCAGATCAAATGCAGTAATAAAAACTATATAAAAACGTCTTTCTTTGCACTGATGGTCTCGTTTGCTGTTAAAGGTAATTTATGATTATGAGAGGAAACATGAGGCTGTTTAAAAGATATTTAAATGTTACTCGTAGCCGCTTTAACAACATGTTAATGGAGTGAAAATTAGGTCAAGATATGAATGTTCCACTTTTGTGTAAAAATGGCTAGGAATGTAGGTTACTATAATGAAGTCAATGTCCACATATTCCATCATAAACTATGATGAGATTCAAGAATTCTTTACTGTCATTGTGTGTTTTGCACACAACAAAATTTCTGCCGACGGCTCCAGCTTACACAGTAAAAACATCAAGATATAAAAAATATACATAAATAAAACAAATACTGTGTGCAAATATTATGCAGATGCATACATATTCACTTCCACTCATGAGTGTTAAACCTGTGATAAACAATTTCCCCTGTCTTAAACTAAGCATTGCACTTTTTTTTCTAAACGTTTATCCCTTTAAGGAACATAAAGGAGTGTACAGGGTAAAACTTGTGGCAGAAGTGAGCCAGACAGCGGAGGACGAAGGGCTGATGCCTCATGTTGTTCAGCTCATATCCCCCCCGTTTCTGGGCAGGACGGTCCTCACAGCGGGACCTGCCAAGTTTGGAATGGACCTCACCAAGCAGGAGCACGGGGTGAGCCTCCAATGTGACAATAATGCAGTGTACAGTATCAGCATCAAAGCTCCCCGACAAGCCTTGTAACTTTGATAAGAAACGTTAAATGATGAGTATAATATGACCCCAAACAAGAGCAAGGAAAGAAGGTAAGGAAATCACGTTTTTCAGCAACGTGGTTTTAAAAAAGATGGAACAAGGCCAAATCCTTTCCTCTAACAGTTAAAGGTGGAGTCAGTGATTCTGGAGAACACTTGTTACCAAAATCAGTTTTTGTCAAAATCAGTGAAAATTCTCCTCACGATCGACTACCTGTCTGAACTGTATGTGCGCTGAAAAAACTGCTGGTGTTACTAAACAGCCAAGGCTATGTAAACGTGTACTGTATGTAGACACAGGTTACGTAAACAAAGGGGACCCACCGTGATTAGCAACATTCTGTTTACAGAGCCTAGGCTGGGTATTAACACTGCATTTCTTTCAGCGAGCAAACGGCATGTATGGTAGCTGAACGTGAGGATAAATTCACTGATTTTGACAAAAGTGATTTTGACAACAAGCGTTCTTCAGAATCACTGACTTCACCTTTTTAAATTTCAGATTGTTTCCATAGTATGCAAATGTTAACCTGTTTTCTTCTTATCTGCACATCAGTTTAAGAAGCACAATAACTTACATTAACATACTCCAACTTTTGTGCCGCAGGTGAAGGGCAGCATCGTGAAAGCCTCGCCATACACTGCATGTGGGCCAATTCATAATGCAGTGGAGCTGAAGGGCAAGATTGCTCTGGCGCTACGTGGCGACTGCATGTTCGCTGCCAAGGCTCGGCAACTGCAGGAGGCGGGAGCCATCGGAATCATCTACATAGGTGAAGAAGACGATTACCAGAGCTAAAAAAATAATAATAATCCTCAAAGTTTAGAATAACTAGACTGCAAGGCAAATGACCTGATTTCAACTGTTTCCCTTATTCTCCCTGTCAGACCACCGCGAGGGGAGCAACAGCGAGGACACTCCACTCTTCCAGATGGTTGGAGACGGCGACTCCAACGACGACATCACCCTGCCTCTGGTCTTCCTGTTCAGCCGCGAGGGCGCTGTGCTCACGGCCGCTCTAGAGCAACATCGCAATGTGGAGGTGCTGCTGCTGCCCAAAGAGAGGCAGCTGGGACATGGTGAGGACCAGGGACAGGGAATTCAAAGATAAAAGCTGGCCCTTGTTTTATATACTTTTTGCTTTTGTCAACAAATGTGCACTGTAGTTTTCAAAAAGGAATACGTGAGTGACTATAGGTGTGTAGCCCCTTTTTTATACAGTGACCAAGCAAAGCCGGCATATTGGCTGATAATGGTGTGCAATTTACACAGCGTTCCGCAACCAGGATTGAATTTTTTTTTATCCTCGCCTGCTCCCAGTCCCCTCACATATATTTAAATACTTTTAGCACATCTAGAAAACGTTGCACTCGCAACTCCCCTTTTTACGCCACTGCAGGTTGGCCCGTTTACACAGATAGCGATGCGGGAATCTTACTTACTCCGAGATAGAAAAATTGCTGGAACAATCTGTTATGCCTTTTTTCTTGTCGGTCCCATTTACACTGCAGGGCGAGGCGGAAAAAAGCTGCAATTTTCCCGGCTTTCACAGGCAGTGTAAAGGGGGTGAAGTGTTTTGAATACTCTGTTCTGATTCTTCTGCCATCTTTGGCTTTCACCCTCATTGTCACAGATAAGACGGAGAAGTCTGTGGGCATGAACATCAAGCTCCGTCTGGCAGAGGACGGAGAAGCCGGAGGGCCCACCTTGGAGTTTGTCTTGGAGAAAGATGAGCTGATCCTGAAGGAGGAGGACGAGGAGGACGAGGAGGACGAGGAGGAAGATGAGCTCCGAGGACAACCAGAGTCCCAGCAGCAGCCACAGAGTTTCTGCACAAAAGCAGCAGAGAACCACAGAACTGGACTGTCTAGCTCAAACTCTGACTGTGAACCAGACACAAACCCTTGACAACCCCCTGGAACTGCCAAGTGTCCTAAAACTGATCCCTCGTCAGTTTTCTGAATGGCGTGTGCCTCAGAGCCCATACTGCCCATACACGCAGCCCGGACTGACCCAGCCTGCATGTTGTCAACCAATGGAGGAGAGTTGAGCAGTGCGATAGAACTACATCATATGTTCTTGACTATGAAACTTAAATATGGTTCTATGTTTATTAAACCGAGAGCGAAAGGGGAGCTTCTTTTTCCTGTGCGGTTCAGAGATCTCATGAGACTAAACTAGTTAGTTAAAGGCCTTAAAGCTAAAAGCTTAGGATGGCTGGGATGGTGCAGCCCACATCCAGCCTGGTAGTGTTGCTCATGTAGGCACAAATGAGGCGTTCGTGGTGATAATGATGTAGATCATTGACTAGAATTTTAAAATTGCCTCACCTTAGAGGAACACATAGATACGGCAAAAAACTGTACTCGGCTAGTATTTTATGCAATGCAGCTTTTTCTTTAAATGTATATTGCACCTTCTCACTTCAATGACTACTGTTTGAACATTCACTAATGGTGAATGGAATATGACCTGGCCAGTAGGTGGAGTTAGCTTCCATCACTTCTCAGTAATATATAATAGCCTATATCTCGTAAAGCCGATGAAGGAGATGTACTGGGGCCAATTTGGAAAGTTAATTTCTTTATTTTGTACTTGTAAGCAACTTCAGGGAATTTCAAGATTGAATGCAGTTTGCTAGGTTGACCCACTTGGTGAGGTATTATCGTGTGTGTGTTGTGTTCTGCATTTCCTTTTTTGCTATTGCTTGGATGTGTGTGTGTGTGTGTGTGTGTGTGTGTGTGTGTGTGTGTGTGTGTGTGTGTGTGTGTGTGTGTGTGTGTGTGTGTGTGTGTGTGTGTGTGTGTGTGTGTGCGTGCGTGTGTGTGTGTGTGTGTGTCTGTGTCTGTGCGAGGTATGTAATAACTATAATACCCCAAGAAAGCGATTCAACTGAAATATCGCTACAGGATCGACCGTCCTGTCTTTACAAAGCGATCATACAAATAATTCAGAATAGAAAGTCTGTAATCTGTGGGAATCCTTTAAATTAATATAGGATTTTTTGCTACTTGCTAACCTATAATTAACCCTGCAATCACTGTTATTTTGAAATTAATCTTGTCATCTTAAAAAAAAAAATTACCAAAAGCAGATTTTTCTTTCAGTGTAACTCTGGATTGTTCCAGATGCAGCGTCCCAGGGCTGGTAATATGCACTTTGAAAACACGGGTATGATCGTCTATGGCAGAACAGTTCAGCCTATCGTTGCATTTGTTTGTGTGTGATGCAATAAGTCATTTTAATTTCAGTCTTTCAGTCATTAGTTGTCCCACTTATAATGCAATTATTAATATTCAGTGACATCCATTCAGATTGATGGAGCACAGCAAGTTTTTTTTTTTCTTCAGCCTAAAAGTCAAACAGTCAAACTGGAGAGGCCATTTAAATCCTGTACATCGTATCCAAGGTATGATTGATACAGTTGTACTTGAATATTTTTTGGATGATTTTTAAGATCCAGTTGTGTTGTGTACCTGACTCACACACACACTCTCTGCACAAACTTAACCACATGCTGGGCATTCTAACGTGTAATAACTTTATGCAACAATTCAGAAAGACTCTTTAATCACTTTGTTCATATCAACTTTCTTCAGTCTCACAGATCATTTGTTGCATGATTTTTGTCTTTTGTGGCACATGAAATGTGAGCCTATGTGTCGGGGAAAAGACACACTTTTTTGTGCCGTAGTATGTTCTTTTTATGCCCCCCCCCTCCCCGATGCTGCAGATTTAATTTTAAGGTATTAATCCAACATGACATATTATTATTATTATTATTATTATTATTATTATTATTATTATAATTTTCTTTATTTCATTTAGCCCATGTGAGGCTTTGCCAACTGGTATACCTCAAGACTACATACAGTGGAGTGTGTACGTTACTGTCGATGCAGAGAAAAGGGACCATCGACAAGAAGAAGTGGGTTATTTTTTATCATTATTTTTCATGCTATTTAATTTTGTGTTCAGCTGTCGTCTAAGGTTTCTGTTGATCAGTGGCTGAAAGTAAGTGCCAAAAGAGATGCATGACATGCTTCCTGTTTCCATTACACATCTCCATATTTAGTTTCTGACTGCAAGCTGAGGCAGTCTTGTCAATAAATTAAAAAAAACTAAAACAATTATTGAACCTTATTTTCTTTTACATTCGGCTTTTTTGTCTTATTCTGAACCATTTTATCAGTCTAACAACACGTTTTAAAGAAACAAGAGGATGTGCCTGATTGGTCATAGTTGTGCAATCTGAAACTTGAAGGGAATTTGACCACAGAGCTTTCTACTTTTTCACTGTTTGTATTGGTGAATACATTGATTGTGTAATTTCTTGTATAATTTGAAAACAATACTACTAGTTAAACATAGGCTGGCAGGATGTTTCTTCTATAACTGACATAGAACTTCCTTTAACTGAGCTGGTCAGCTAAGGTTTTTTTGTTTCTGCCCTCTGAGTTTTGGCCTGTGAATAGAGATGGTCTTTCAGCTCTAAGCAAACAAACAGCCCAGGTCTGTCGCCAGCTGCCATTCCTCTGTTGTCCTGTGTTTGGGAAAGAATAATGGAGTTAATAGGGAGAACGGATAACAAGAGAAAGACATTACACATGATATGTCTGTTTACTTGCTGTAATACATCTTTAAATATGTCGCGTGTCATCATTTTACTGCACCTGCTACCTCTTCCTAACCTATAAGGTAAACTACCACTATTTGCTAATCGACTTTCTCTCATGACAAATTAATGACAATGACAAAGCAATTGTCTGTCAAGTAATAGCCTTCATTTATCAAAGGGAAGTTAATTCAACATAATTTATGTCAGGCTTTGCACCAGTAGTCGGCGCAATATAATCTAAAATTAATTTGAAGGGTTAGTTAGTTAGTTAGTTAGTTTATTCGTCAAATGCACAACATAACAGGCAAGCAGTCATAGCTGGCAATGAAATTTTTGTGTTCCAAGCTCTCCTCAATAATGCAACAATAAAAAATTTAAAAATAGTATAGAGTAAAAGAGTAACAACGTATAGTGCAATAAGAACCAAATTTTAGATAAAATAAACCTAGAATATATGTACAGTATATATATATATACACATACATACACACACATACACATGTATATACATACATACATATATACATACACATATATATATATATATATATATACACATATATACATATACATATATATATACACATACACACATACACAAACATGTAAACATGTATGTAAAGAATACATATACACATATATATAAGTGTCTCAGACATCAGTTAAGGGACTTGCGGAGTTCAACATTCTTGTGCTGCTCGGAAAAAAGCTGTTCTTGAACCTGGTGGTTCTGGTTTTGATGCTCCGATACCGTCTGCCTGACGGTAGCAGAGTGAACAGTTCCTGGCTAGGGTGTAAATACATGATGTTAAACAGCTAAATTCAAGTGGTGTAAATAAATTAGCTATTTTGAAATCGGTTAGTTACTAAAGGAGCCTACTTCTTGTCAACGAGAGTTTTGTTTTCTTCCCCGCGCTAACTAGCTTACCTTTTTTAGCTAAACTTTTGGCTGAACTACTTCTGATAATCATTATTCTCCGGTAAACGACGTACAACCAAACGTCCTTGTTACCATACTGGACGGAGAAACAACACAAACAAACTGCACAACATATTATATTGTCCTTAGTCTGGCATGACCACTTCCGCCAGCGTCTATTCGCTTGCGGCGGCAAGCTACGCAGCCCTGATGCAGCCCCCTCCTTTTCCGGTTGCTGGCTTTCCCCTATTGTGATCCCCCTCAAATTCGAAAACAATTCGCTCACAGTCAACCCATGTGCTTATGTGCAGCGCTCTCTCTCTCACACACACACACATACAGGGTGTGAGAAGTCACATTACTGTAGACAGAAATAAAGTGTGGCAATACTTAATAATATTGGCGGCGGTGGTCCGGGACACAGCCTAGCCTAGCTGTCCAACTTCATTGTACAACTACCCCCGGGCAGAAATACCCTCATAAACTCTGGAAAATGAAGCGTGGGGGTTTGAATTGAGCACCGAACCTTATAACCAGCTAGATTAAGATCCGCCGTTCCCTTTCTTTGGTGAATTAGGGACTAAGCAGCGGTGTTTTAGCGACGGGGAAAGATTCCAACGGCTTCCACTATCACCTAGCAACTCTTACGGCTACTTGCTGCAGTTGGTGTAGCGCTCACAACGTCAAAACCCTGTTCTGCCTGTAAACAGACGGACTACGGCTCTGACTACAGCGATAGGAGGTGGTGACATAAGTTCTCGAATGCTAAAAAATTCTACTCGACCGCCGTAGCCTTGCCTCTCAACTACCGATGATAATGTTACCAGAGATAACACTACGTGGCTAGTTAACTCCGGTTAAGTTATCCCGTGAGCTCCTCGGGGGCTAAAATGTATGGTGTCTTGACATGCTGGTTAGAAAGCAACACACTATGTATATTCCTTTTGTCTTTAATAATTTTTGTGTGGCGTTTGCGGGTTTAGCCATTTCTCTGACAGTCTCTGGACGTGAAGACGTTCCATCAAAATAAGTCCCCCCCCGGCACTATTTTGCAGGACACCGCTGCTGCTTCCCGGGGTTAGCCCCGCCCTAGATGATTGTGATTGGTTTAAACAAATACAAACAGGCTAGCCCAGTTTCCCCCGGTTTCCCCACCCGAATAGACGGCTCTAAACAGAGTGCTTCCAGACCATACTACTTGCTGTAGTTTGGTCTGGCTTTGCGAGACTATATTGTCCTAAATTTGTTTTATCACTATTAAGGGATGAGCTTTTTCCATTAAATTAGCTTATCAGTTTACCTTGTAGCTTATGAAAAAGCCGGCGATTTTTAATGATGTCATCAAGTACAATTTCGCTAACCCCCCAAAGTTATTTGTTATTTTTATTGTACGATATTCAATACGAAAAATGATATCGCAATTTTGAGAAATGTTGACAGCTTGGTGTAGAAACAATATTTATAACAGAACACACGTAAAAGAAAAGTTAACGATAGTGAATGTAAGTCTAATAAAGAAAATAGTATGGGCGTTCAAATGAATAGATTTAGCAACATTTTTCAGTTATTTTTTCCAACCGTTGATTTGAGTTTTGATCTTAAATCATTTACACCTGAATAAAATGGCTAAAACCCTAAATGCACAGAGCCAAAACATATATGTGGCACATACCTCCCGCGACCTGTAGAGGCGCTCGTTTTTGATACGCTCCAGTGGGTCGTAAAACGTGGCGGTACAAAGGACCTATACGGTCGTAAAATTTTGCGGACTTGTTGGGTAAGGGGCTAGCTAGCGAATGGATCTTAATGATGTTGAAGCTGACTCTTCTGTCTGCACATGCTTTGTTTGATAATGTTCTGACTGTGACTCTATTTATATATTCTCTGTTGTTTTTAAATGATTGTCTGTAACTTTTAAACTGTGCTGCTGCCTGTCTTGACCAGGGGCCTCATTTATAAAGCTTGCGGCGCACAAAAACCTTGCGTAGACGGAAAGAAATGTGCGGGAAAATGTGCGGTGGCAAACGTTGGTATTTATAAAAACATTCTTTGCGGAGAAGTATGCGTATTCCTACGCCAACTTTCGACCATGCGTAAAGCTACCGCAAGGTTTTCCTGACTCGGGGAATCAGCGACGCTCAATGGCAACACCATGAAATAAAGCTCAGTCATCAGAAAAACACAGACAAATGACTGTGAAAATGCTTGGCACTCAATATATTTAGTCAATAAAATGTATAAGCGTACCTATAGTTGCGAATATATGGCTACTGTAAGCCTAGTCTATAGCATGCAGTTGTGATGTATAGGTTGAATTACTTATCAAGTAGCCTATTCTACATGTTTTGGTTATTTTATAAATTGAATCTTATAGCGCTACTCTATAATATTATCCTACACTTATTATCATTCTATTTAGTTAGGATTTATTTATCTTCCAATTTGAATTTATGAATTACTTTTATACTGTGTAAGCTTTGTCATTTGACTAACATACCTGTGTAACAATGCCTGGAAAAAGGTCTCCATCATATTGCACCAGCACCCATGTCCCAACTTCAATCAGTTTTCCCTCTTCTCCTTCCTCCTTCTCTGCTCCACTGTTATCACATGAAAATGTAAAATATTTTGCAGAAATGCAGTTGCACCAGTTTTTGCAGAAGCAAGAGACTTCTCGGACCCTGATGCAGCCTGCCTTCTTTGCAATAAGCTTTGAATTAGAGGGAAAAAAAAGTATTACAAATCTTGATCATCTTTCAGGTTTAGAAAACAAAGAGAATATAAAGCAATGAGAGGACTTACCTGGTGCACAGTCATTGTGCCAGGCACAGGTTTGAGTGTGGGAGGAACCAGTTCGGCACTTTTGAGTATCTCCTCCTCTTTGATTTCAAATATTTTTACAGAGGAGTTCTCCTTTAGACTTTTAACGAGAGCTCTCATGTCGGGTATATCGGTCCCACGTGCCACAATCCGGTCTGCTAAGTTCTTCAGAGCACCTCCAACACCATCAGGTGCTCCTTTGCCATGTGAGGCCTCAGTAAAGTTCCATGTAATGTAATTGAAACCTTTCAGGAATGGCACAGTTGAAGCCAGGTAAAAGGCTGTTTTATTCCTGTACTGTGACGTAGGCCCATCAGACAGGAAGTGGACCTTGGTAACCCCAGGGTATTGAACTCGGAGATGCTCTAAAACTGGGCTCAGGTGGGCCCATGTTGCTGCAGCATCATGTCTCACACAGTCTGACACAGAAGCAAATGACTCAAGCCTTCCTCCACTCGCATAGAGCACCCCTGTGTGGAGTGTCACTTGTCTATGTGAACCTCCAAAATGGACCTCTTTTATCTCCTTGCTCCATTTGCAGTTATAATTTTCGCTGTAGTCCACATGAACTACAGCTTCATCGTCCTGCAGGTTTGACTTCAGGCACTGGATTGACGGAAATTGATGCTTGATGTTGTAAATGTGTTTGCAGAAACGCGTAACTCCATCTTGAGTCATACTGACAAGCTTCTCAATGGAGGCAGAGGTTTTTTCAAGGGAGGTTGTTTTGACTTCTGTCTCAGCATATGATCCATCCTGCCCTTTCTTACTGTAGGGAGTGGACCTGCTCACCCACTCCTTCCACTGGACGATGTTTTCTTTTGTGTTTGGGTCCAACATTGGGGAGAATGTCTTATTTTTGCAATCACTGCATCGCCTGTACATGCATTCCATCTTTGCTCTCTCACACACCACAGAATCAACAACTTCAAAGCAGGAAGAGGTGCTCAAAAGTCCAAGCTGGTGCAACTTATTTATTTTGCTTTGGAAATTCTCGTGCAATTTGCACGCGCATGTTTCTCTGTCCAAAAGTGTTGGACTAGATATCCAGAATGGGCGCAGTTTAAAAAACTGAGCCCGGGAAATCTGTTTAATTGGGTTTTCCATAAGAAACCGCTTGTGAAGGTTCTCAATCGTTTGACAGAGAAACCTTCTCCTGAACACCTGCCCTCCTCGCCTAATCTCTCCTGCTTTTCCATTTACAATTGTGGAAACATCATCACGGTGAAAGAAGGTTCTTACCACACTTTCCATCAGCTGTCTCCTATTCATTGCTGACCGGACTTCTTTTGTAGGCATATTGCGTTTTCCACTTTCTTCCCTTCTCATTTCCATTCGTTTAATTTGCTTTCTCAGCCTTTCTATTTCTCTGTCTTTATTTTCCAATGATTTCTTCTTCTTTTTTAGTTTCACTCTTAGCATCGACACAGTGCTAGGCTTTTTTTACCTTTTTTTTGGTGTTGATGTTCTTGGGTTGTCTGATGGTGATGGAGCACAGTGATTTCCAGCATTGTCTGCAATAGGATGCAAGACCCTTTGTGATGGTCCAGGCTGTACATCTGTCTCATCAGTGAAGGAGGGTGGGGTGAGATCTAAAACATCTTTCAAGATCTTATTTTTTCTGTAATGCCTTGCAGAATTTTTTCTCCATTTGTTTTGTTGCTTTTTTGCTGCTTTTGCATCCAGGTCACTGACAGATTTTAGCAAACCCTCAGATTTACGCTTTATATATCTATAAAAAATGAAATATCAATTAGTCAGATGCCAAAAACTACACTGATTTTTAATGTCCTCATAATGTGTGCTATAAGTCACCAATCCAAATCTATCTTGGCCAAGCATTATTCAACAGTAAGCAGTTAACAGTTATATTAAACAACAATAATACATCCATTACTTATTAAAGGTGGAGTCAGCAATTCTGGTGAACAATTGATGACAAAATATATATTTTTTCAAATCAATGAATTTATCCTCACCAACCTGTCAGAATTGGGATTGTTCTAAAAAAGATCTGGTGTTGAAACAAAGTGTTGGCTCTGTGAACAAAGGGGGGCCACCATATCAAGCAACATGGAGTTTACAGATCCTGGGCTGTGTTTTAACACTTGATTTTTTTCAGTAGTATCAGAACGTGAGGAGATATTCACTGATTTTGACAACACATTTTTGACAACAGGCCTTCTCCAGAATCGCTGACTACTCCTTTAATGAAGAAAATGCAAATGTAGGTATAAGAGTGGAATCAAAGTGATGACATATTCCCTTATCTCAGTAACTAACATGTACCTCTCTCTCTCCTTTCTCCTGTACTCTTCCAGCAGCTGAGGATTTGCATATATGTTCTCCCTGTGCTTTATGACCCTAGCTTTGGCTGCAGCCTTCTTGCGCTGGTTGTCTGTCAGTCTTGGCAACAATCATAAAAACATTACACATGATCATTAAAACATGGCCTCATATACATGTATGTCCTCTGATTAAGTGTCTGAAACAATTTCGGCAACACTTTACAATGAGGGTACATTTATTTTCTGTTAGTTAATGCTTGGTTAAGCATTAATACACTGTTAAAACTGCTAAGTGAACTTACTAAGCATAACGGTTGGTTAATGATAAGTTAATGCTTAATTAGAATGAAATAAAAGTAAATTAATGCCCCTTTACTGTAAAGTGTTACCAACACTTTTGTTAATGTTCAATTTGTAGTTATTCACAGAAATATTGAGTAATTACTACGTAATTACTTAGTTAATAATGATAAACGTTAATACATATTAATAAGTGTTAGAAAGTTATAAAATACTAATGAAAACAGCCGCTGAATGTTCATTTATTAATGTTATATTAAAATCTCATTACCGCAACACAGCTTCTCATTACCGATATGAACTTTAAAGCGCGCGGTAATGAGAAAAATGAGTTACGGTAATGAGGTGCTATTAGCTAAGTTAGCAAATAACATGAAATGCTAACATGCTAAACTAACAATGACTTTGCTACATGTTAAAGTCTTATATTGTCATAACTATTACAAAGAAATAATCCAAATTTAAAAAAAAAAAGTATATATAATCACCCCATATCGGTAATGATAATCGACAGTGAAACAGGAGGAAGATTCAACAACATTTACAAACATTTCATAATGTGAGTGAAGATAAAATAACTGACCTTCTGTCCATTTTGAATCTTCTGTATGAAGTGATGCATCATGGGAACGCTTGTAAATTTAAAGTGACAGTGTAGTTTTTATAGGCAGATGAAGTTGTGTTGCGGTAATGAGGAATGAAGAGTGCAGACACAACTATTTTCAATTAAATAAGAAAATATTTGTGTCAAATACCATAAATATGCATAGTTCTCTTAAATATAGACATTTCTACATAACATTACATACTTTTGTTTCATAAATACGAAAGGGACTTTTTATGAAATTAAAAAGAACATTAGACAAATGGACCCGGACGCATTTCGGTAATGAGAATTTACTTTGAAATTTTGTTTAATATTTATGAAAATAATGCCTAAATTATAAAAAAATCATTTGACCCTAAAGTACCCTTCACTCTCTTTATAGAACAGTCCATAATTATTAATAATATGAGGTTGTTTTTGTTAATTATGACTTGGACATGTTCACTTTGGCTTCATGAGAATCACCTCTAAAATCAATTTAACTTAATTAAAACTATCATATTCCCCTTGCATATTTAGTTTAGTAGGAGTATAAAGTAGTCAAATTGTAAAAATACCAAAGAAGACAGAGAAGGATGAACCCTAACATGATTAGGACGCCTACACTCACTGAGGTACAGTGTTAATTAATCAACTACATGTACTTTTACATGGGTAAAGTGCTGTATTTGAGTAAAATGTTACTTTTTAGTATTTTTACAATTTTACTTTATACTTTTTACTACTTTATACTCCTACTAAACTAAATATACAAGGGGAATATGATAGTTTTAATTAAGTTAAATTGATTTTAGAGCTATAGTTATTCATTAATGCTCAGAAATTAAGTTTACATAGCTGAAAATTTAGACTTTTTGTATTCTTTTAAGTATTTTTCCCCATTTCAGACTACTTTATACTCCTACTAAACTAAATATATAAATATATATATATATATATATATATATATATATATATGGGGTAGATAGATAGATAGATAGATAAATAGATAGATAGATAGATAGATAGATAGATAGATAGATAGATAGATAGATAGATAGATAGATAGATCATATGTGTGGAAAGTTCATCTTACAGGGTTTTACTTTTTCCCAACAGAATCACAGACTCTCTCTGCCGAAATTGGAAAATGAGGCAAAAATATTGACAAAGACTTCAAGGAAGACAACATTAAAGATGTCTGAACTGACAGAGGTACAGTATTTATCAAATAACTAACTAGATACAGTAGATAGACAAGAGAGATAGATAGATGGATGGACGGGCAGATAGACGGACAGATAGATAGATAGGAGGACGTATAGATGGATGGATGGACGGACGGATGGACGGAAAGACAGACAGACAGACAGACAGACAGACAGAAAGACAGACAGACAGATAGATAAATAGATAGATAGATAGATCATATCAAGTGTGAAAACTATATCTTACAGTGTTCAATTTCTTTCCCCACAGAATCACAGACTCTCTCTGCCTCCGATATATCCGGTGCAGATGTCTCAACTGACAGAGGTACAGTAATATTCAGCTAGACAGACAGACAGACAGACAGACAGACAGATAACCATTTCAAGTGTGATAACTACTTCTTACATTTTTCAACCTTTTCCCCAACCCAAACAGAAACCCAGACTCGTTCTTCCTCCGATATTTCCCACTAAAGTGGAAATGGAGCCAAAAGTCTCGAAGAAAAGAACAAAGAAATCCTCAAGAAGAGGAAAGAAAGAATTCAGAGAGACAGGAGGGGATTCAACCAACTCCGACATTCTGGTAATTTATTTGTTTACTTAAAGTAAAGTGTGTTTATAAAAGGTGCTACGAGGAACTTTTTAATATTTCTGAAACAGTCCAATTTTTCAAATGTCAATCTGCCTTGTGTAAATTGACTAATAAAGATAACTTAACTTTAACTTAACTTAACAATATTCCACTTTCTATCCAACAGAATGACGACATAGATAAAATAGACCTTGAGGCAGAGATGAGGGAGATCACTGAGTTGATTGGTGAGGATCCCTGTGTCGTCTCCATGGAGGAGAAGGCCTCCGCTGTGTTCCCTCCTTCCCCGGCCCCTCAGAGCCCCATGCAGCCAGAGGAAGTAGAGGAGCTCTTCCAGCACTACATGGAGGCTCAACCAACTCCTACACCTGCAGCATCAACCTGTGTAGCCGAGAAGTCTGTCCCCACTTCTCATCAACAAGAGGAGATTCATAAAGTTAGTAGTAATAGCAGTGATTTATTTAAAGGCCTACTTCACACGTGGGAATATGAAGGTGTAGTGAACTCCGAGATCCTATGTAGTATAAATGTGCAAACATTTTAGAAATCGGTTCATCCTAGCCTGAGAAAAGGCAGAAAGAGTGTTTTATGGTCTCACTGTCTAACCCTACATTTAGCACAGTTGGGATGTCACTGATGTCACAACTGTGCAAAATGCTAACTAGTGATGATGAGCGACCTTTGCCTGTGTCTTGGTCTAAAAACGCATGCACTGTTCAAGGAATGGTTTCTGACACTTAACCCCAAACTGCTCCTGGGGCGCTGTACTATGGCTGACCATGTGCTCTGACCCCCTCCGAAGCGTGGTAACTTGAGAGGGAGAGAAAAGACCAATTTCAATGTAGCCTTGTGTACATTTACTAGTAATAAAGATAACTTAACTTTAACTTGAAATAAAAAAAACGTTTACTTCCAGTGTTCAAAAACAGCGGGGGAACTTGTTTTTGAGGAGGAACTCACCCTATGCAATCAGGAGAATGAAATGTCCTCTAAGCCACCGGCAAGCAAAGGAACAAAAAAGTCGGTCTGTGCAACGAAGAATCCGGTCCCCGATTCTTCGATCCCGAACAACTCAACGGCCCGTGTGATCTATGTAAAGCCCAGGGTCGCACACACAACACAGACCCGGGCTTCTGTCACACGGACGGAACAGCAGGTAGGTCAAGATTTGATCAAGACTGTCTCGATAATTGTCTCTCCGTGTGTTTCAGGGACAACTCCGGATTTCTCAGTGAGGGTGAATAAGGCTGAAAAAACAGTTGATGCAACTTTTTCCCCTGAGGATTGTAACGTGAGTATTAATGGTCATTTATTTCAGTCCGTATGAACAGTTTTCCCATGACAAAGGCATTAATAAAAACTATATAGAAATAGCATTCTTTACACTGATGATCTCGTTTTGCTGTTACATGTCATTTATGATCATCAGAGGAAATAAGTTCTGTTTCAGAAATATTTAAAAGTTCCTCGTAGCATCTATAAGTTGCTCATAGAAATAAATTGTTTTCTTCCAGGAAATCTGTGGAACCGAGGAGTTGGCCCTCACTCCTTCAGGGTGGGATTCAGATTCCGAATCAGAGGATTGTAACGTGAGTATTGATAGTCATTTATTATTTTCATTTAAATTTTTTATACAGGTAAACCTTTATTTATAAAAGTAAATCCCATTGAGACCGGAGACTCTTTTTTAAGAGAGACCTGTTTCCATTCCCTCACACACACACACACACACACACACACACATTCATTCATACACCGATAGCAGCAGCAGCTACCACCAGGGTACAAGCTAACTATCAGGAGACATTTAGGTTTCAGTGTCTCTTTGCCCAGGGACACTTGGACATGTGACGGGGAGACGGGGGTTCGAACCACCGACCCTGTAGTTGGGGGTCGACCGCCCTACACACATCACCACTGCCTCCCTAGTATTATATAGTAGTCATTTATTTCATTGCTGTTCATCACATTTTTACACCAGAAATAAACTTTGAAAATAAACTGTTTTCTTGAAGGGAATCTGTGGAACCAAGGAGGTGGTCCTCACGCCGTCAGGATGGGACTCTGATTTTGACTCTGATTTTGAAAAACTTCACTCAGCTTTGTTCCCTGAGAAGGATTGTAACGTGAGTATTAAGTCATTTATTTCCGTCGTGGTAACACTTTACAATAAGGCTATATTAATTAAATGTTAGTAAATGCTTAATTTAGGCTTAATTAAGGCATTAACTAAGCATTGCCTAACTGTTAATAAATGCTTAATAACAAAATTAAGCATTAACTAACTGTTGAGCTGAGTTTATGCTTAACTAAGCTTTAATTAACGAAGCATTAAGTAACAGTAAATAACTAAACATTAACACTTACTTAATGCTTAATAGGCATAACTTAACTTTAACTATCAGTTATTAATGTTGAATTATTGTACAGTGTTACCTCAGTCCATAGTAACATATTTTCACATCAGTAATTCACATAGAAATAAATGATTGTGATCATTATTGCTATAATTAACATATAAAATGAACTGTTACTTCCAGGAGATCAGTGGACCCGAGGAGGCTTCAGGATGGGACTCTGACTGTGAGGTCATGGAGTTCTTTGGTCAAAACAAAGAAATGGAAGCAGAGACCGAGAAAGTTCCTTCAGCTGATCTGTCCCTCAATGTCTCCTCTCAACAGCCAGAGGAGGACTGTAAAGTGAGTATTAGTAATAGTAGTCCTTCATTCATTTATTTAAGTTTGTATTAAAGTTGGGGTGGAGGATTTGGGGAGAAAATGGCAGTTGGGATAGAGATTCGAATCCAAATACCTCTACCGCTCCACTTGTTCTCTTTGGTCCCTCCCCTATGGTCCCTCCCTGACACTTTGACCAATTAGAAACCATATACCACAGCTTTAAATGGTCACTCTGCAGTTTAAATATCTTTTGTACACTAACAAGTCAAGTCATGTCAGCTTTATTGTCAATAACTTCACAAGTACAGGACATATAAGGGAATCGAGACAACGTTTACCCCCGTGGTAAACAGATAACAGCCACAAACAAACAAATAGATACAGTACATAAAATATAGGATTCGGTAACTGGATTCAGATAATAAATAAGTAATTTGTGCAAAAAGGCAGTCAATAGCAACTGCAAAATATATTGAATTATTGCTGTTAATTCAGTGATAACTTGTTGATATCAAAACATTTCTTAATCGTTGTTGAATTCTCTTTTTCAGACGCTGTTTGAAATAAGGGTTAACAGCCCAGACAGCTTGGAAGATCACCTTGAATCTTCCAATGACCAAAAAATGGAGGCTGACCAAAATCTGGACGTCGATAGTTCAGATAGCTCGGAAGATGAAGGTGAAACCGCCGAGTACAACCTTGGCGCTCACCAAACAGAAACTACTGATCTCCAAATGGAGGGCGAACAAGATCTGGACGTCATCTCAGAAACGTCCAGTGGAGGTGAGATGTCCCCACCTGCTTCCATTGACTCCAATGAAGAAGAGGCAGATTTAAATATGGGAGCCGGGCTAGCTAACCTCACCCAAGATGTGGAGGGTATGTGGGACTCATTTAGCCCTTACCAGATGTCTCGTATAGCTTCAAGAAACTCCAATGAGGAGACAAATGCTGCCAATAGCCCTGCGTCTTCACAGAGCGAGGATGAGGATTTATCATATGAAAAGGCCCTTTCCCTAACCAATAGCCTTCCACCGGCAACACCACAAAAGGATATGGTCGAAACAGAGTCTGTCTCGAGTCTGAAGAACTCTGAAGATTTTGAGATTGTATTCGACCCAAAGACTAAAAAATGGAAAACGTTCAAAGAAGTCGAGGAGAGGCGATCGAAGTGGTGGAGAGGATATCTAAAATCAAAGGGTTCAAAGAAGCAGCAGATGAGAGAAGAAATGGGAGAAAACTCATCTGGACATCAACATACTGCTGTCAGTCCAGAAGACCAGGCCCAGATCTCCTCCTGTGTGAGGTCTGGTAACAACAGGAGCCCAACATCTATACTACGGTCAGAAGAAAAGAAAATGGCTCCTTCAAATACTGAGGAGAAGGAGATAAAGGCCGAGAAGAAAAGGAAAACTTGAATATATATATATGTGTGTGAATGGGTGAATGGACTGCAGTATATAGCAATTTGAGTGGTCACGTAGGACTAGCAAAGCGCTATATACTATAATATATAAGTCGGTCCATTTACCGTTAAGTTAAGGTCGTTTTTTTGTTTTTCTTGTCTTTGAGCATATCCCCTCTCAAATTAGGGAGGGGATCAGAGCACAGGGTCAGCCATAGCACAGTGCTGGTCCTGTAACAGTGCCTTGCTCAAGGACACAATGTGTAGAGATGGTGGGCATCCAACCAGCGACCTCATGGTTACTGGTCGGCCCCCTATAGGACATCCTACCATTGCCTACCACCTTAGCTAAACTGTTGTGTGAATGTGTGTGTGTGTGTGTGAATGTGTGAATGAGACTGAAGTATAGAGCGAATCTAGTGGTCAAGTTTGACTAGAAAAGTGCTTTATAAATTGCCTACAGTCCATTTACCATTCCCTTACCCACTGTTGTGTGTGTGTGTGTCTGTGTGTGGGGTGTGTGTGTGTGTGTTTATTGTGTGTGTGTGTGTGTGTATGTGTGCACTTGTGCGTGTGTTTTCTCAATAAATGTTCCCCAAATAATATAAAAAGTTGTGTGTTTTTGTCTGTCTGGTCTGCGATAAATCATGTGTTGGTTCTGTATTCTGGATGATTGAATATAGAACTTTACTATGTGTAATATGTGTTAAAGGGGCTCCGAGGAACTTTTAGTTTTTGTTAATTCTAGCACATCGCTTTAGACAAAAGCGTTCGTTTTTTTCCATGCCAGCTGTTGTTCCTGGATGACCATGACAAAGGCATTGAAGGGGACATATTATGAAAAACAAACATTTCCGGTGTTTGGGCACACTTTTTAGGTTATTGGGGTCCCTACCAGCACACACAAGCTTCAAAAAGACAAATATGTCAGTTTCTTCTGGGACACTTATTTAGAAAAAGGGGGGATTTGATGGTCTGTTCCATTCCGTGACAGCCCCTGTGTGAAAAACAGACGGTGAAACTGTGGTGTGTTGGAAACTGAAGAGTATTTTTTTTTAATAGCTTCATCCTGCTACCTGCTAGCTGTCTGATTGTATAGCTCAATAGGCTAGCTAATTGACGAAAAAAATAATTGTTAGTTAAATAGATTGTTTGACAAAGTGTTAACTCGACAGCCATAAAAATAAGCTTTTTTTCTCAGTGTGTAAATCATGTAGCCAAGTAGCCTAATAGGCCTGATGTTAAGCTATGTCGGCCAAAACCGGTTTTCACGTCATCACGTCTAACGCACTGCCTTCACGTGCTGTGGGAAACACGTCACACGTCGCTTGTAGTTCATTGATGTTTTAGTTAAACGCTTTATAGCCTACCGAAAAATGTCCAAACGTCCAAAATGAATATTCAACCATAATTTAAAGATGCAATTTTTCATTGCATCTCACAAATCTGATGGTGGTTATCAAGTGTTCTTTCAAACCAGGCTAAACTATGCTAATTGCCTTTTCTTTTTGTGAAAATAATAATAATTTCCATTATGTAGGATAGCCTGTACTCTCCATTTAAGTGAAATGCCAAGTGTAGTTTACGTTTCAATAGCCTAGCTAGGCTTTGATAATGAGGAAAATACAAGGAGACACGTCTGTGTTTTTGTAGGAGTTTACGAGGAGACTGTGAAGGCAGCATGTCAAACACACGCGCGCACACTCACACACGGGCACCCCCTACCTCCTTCCCTGCCTGGAGCTCCGCTATCTTTAGCTCTGCCACGGATTACAGTGCGCACTCTGTGGACAGACTGCTCCCCGGTGCGACCTGTCCGGTTTATCACTTTAGTATCCACTTCTCGCTGAAGACGTCTCGCTTATAAAAGGAATAAAAAAACATTGTGCAAAAGTAGCCTAATGGGGGAATGACAACAACCTCCGTCTTCGGTTCTCCGTGCCCGAGAAGACCTCAAGGATGCTGCTGCTCCTTAGCCCGCGGAAGGGTCTCCAGCGCCGGGCCTCGCTGCTGCTGCTCGCCGCGGTCCTGCTCTGTATCGCCCACGTCAGTGCCAGCCCTCCAGGTAAATTCACAACACCGAGCAGACGAACCAAATGATTGAAGCCAATGTTGGGTTATTCCTCAAACATCACGGGATTGTTTTTCAGTCTCCTCAGTAATATGTGTAGAGGACTTTTTAATCTAGCGTTTGAATGACACATAGGCTACATTAGAGTGTTTTTTTGGCTACTGTAAAAAGAAAAAGCGGTGTCAATTTAGTTTTTGACAAAGTAGCAATTGTGTGGAGTGAGTTCAGATGGCCGTTTTTCTCGACAGGTTAAAACAAGTGGGTGTATCTGTAGGTGAAGAGCACAAGGAAATTGACTATGGAGGAAAAAACAATGGAAAGAAAAACCTAAAACAAATTCCCTTCCTTGTTAGGTCACTAGTTTCATTGTGTGCTTACACAACATTGTTCTTTTGTTAACATTACACTATTACAGCCCAAATGTAAAGGTTATAGGTTCACTTTAATGGGGCATTCATGTGCCTTTTATAATGTTTTTGTTGTGATAAAGAGCTGCATTTTTAGATTATTTATTGATTAATTTAGCCTAAATTTTCTTTGAATAGTTGACTGACCAATTTATAGCATAATATTTCAAATCTAATGATGATAAATGCATCTTTCAAGTGATGTTACTGAGTCACAGTGTTATTTTAAAACACTAGCCTACTGTTCACTAAATGTAAGCACGCAACAGCCATTAAATCTAAATACTTTGGTTAACAATGTTTGGATAATGGGGAAAAAAAACAAGCAACTGATTGTACTTTTTATGTGGTGTAGCCTATATTTAAACAGTAGGCTAACTGCATTCAGATAAGCTATTACTCTATTTTCTGAAAATAGTCATTTAAGAATCCATCTTTTCACAACCAAGTAACTGGTTACTCTGGAAACAGGTTTGAGCAGTGTTTTAGATAAAGGTTGATATTTTTGAGTGCAGTCTTACGCCCGCTTATGTGCGTGCGTAATGGGTAATGTCCACACAGTGATGATTGCTGTGGATATGTGCAGGCCAAGATAATCTGCTTCTCGGCTTTTAACACAGAAACCCTGTGAGAGAACCAACAGCTGGACCACTCGCATGTAATCTTTAGTCTTTATCTGAGACGGACACACACACACACACACACACACACACACACACACACACACACACACACACACACACACACACACACACACACACACACACTCACTGCACTTAACATTTACTGCCTTGACTTGGTTTTAAGGGTTTCTTTATATATTATGTAGGCAACATATTTAATTTTATTACCAACAAAACACAAACCATAACCCATCCATCCAGCTCACTGGATGTGAAGTTTAATTTTGCTCAGTGCACAGCAGACGGATGTAACTCAGCTGTTGTTTCCAGTGATTTAGCATTTTTTAATCTGGTCATAAATCAAAACCCTACCAATGCAAATGTCCTTCTTTCCTTTGCCAATGCTGAGAAAAACTCCAGGGTGATGAAGAGAAGCTTTCCAGTGTCAGGATAAAGAATTTTGTATAAGATGGAAATGGACAACGCTGTGTCAACACACCCTGGCGACGTCCTATGTTTCTCTTGGGTGTTCTCTACATGTTCAGAATGTTTGACGTCATCAGCGGTCGTATAGATTGTGCCTGTGTGCTGCGTGCGTTTTCGACACCCAATGTGTAGATTGTTCATAACAATGAGAGACAGTGTATCATTGTCTGTGGCCCATTGTTTGCGTATGTCATGTTGAAATACCAAGTTGAGGCGAAATAGTCCATGGTGAATTTTGCATGAAATTACAGCGCATTACAGCACATAACATAGCCCCACAAGAATTGTGTTTGAGGCACTTTTTAAGTAAACCTCACTTTATTAAAGGTCAATATGTATTGGAGACTGTCAGTGTTAGGTTTCAGGATTATTCTTTGGAGTGTGTCAACAGCATGAAGTGCATAGCAATCAGGTGGTTGGTTCATCAAACATGGACACATCATCGTGTGTGTGAGTATATGCCAGGAAGCTTTAAAAGAACACTTGGTTCTTGGGATGGACGTCAACTAAAAATCCCCATACACCCAGTGGATTAATTAAACCCTTTCTGGTCTGCTGCTGGCCACGATACAGAATTAATTTTATTAACATGCTGAGATCCAGGCTCTGTGGCGCACGTTGAATTACCAGCGCCAGAAAAGTCACTGACCAAAACAATTTATTCGCAGGTTTTTGCTGATCTGATTTGATCTTTCCCCATGTAAAAAAAACCCTGTCATCTTCACTTCTCCATATTTCAATGCGGCTGGATAATTGTTGTGCTGTCACCTTTAAATGCCGGGTTTGTCTGTCATTCACCAAAGCCACGTAGGTATTGATGTGATCATTATTCCAGGGAGCCACTGCCTCCAGGCATTTTCTTCCACCAGGATTAATCTTTAACGATTCAAATCTTTACGTGTCACACTCTGTCTCTCTCACACACACACACACACACACACACACACACACACACACACACACACACACACACACACACACACACACACACACACACACACACACACACACACACACACACACACACACACAGTCACTAGCATCTTGGTTCAATCACCCTGCCCTGCAGCAAAATGAGTTATCAGCAGTGTTGTAGTGAGGATGGAAAGCAATAAAAAGTCCCAGGGAACATAAAGATCATTGAGCTGAGAAGCGGGTTCATGCGTAATGATTTGTATCCTCCTCCTCCTGTTTTTTTAACGTATATATTTTATGTGAATCACTGCTTCCAGGAAATCATTTTGAAAAAGCTGCTTATTCTGGTTTCAAATGGATCTGTTGTGTAGCTTTTGTGGCTTTTGCGAGCCATCTGACATCATCAGTGTTCATCAGTGACAGAGAAGGGGAAATTACCAGACGATTATGTGGCGGCAAACCGTCATGTACTGAAATTACGCAAACGGAACTGGAAAAGACTAATTGAGTTCATTGATCTGCCCCAATTGTGGTCACTTGTTCTTGTTGTCACAACTTGGAGGTCTAGAAAGTAAGTGGTCAGCCCAGGCTTTGCTCCGGTGGCTTTCTTCAAACCTCCACTTTCTCATTTTCTTTCTTTCTTTCTTTCTTTCTTTCTTTCTTTCTTTTTGTTTGTTTCTTTCTTTCTTTCTTTCTGACTTTGCCCCGACCTTTGGCTTCCTTCATTTGAGAGTGTCCTGCTAGCTAGCTACCAGACCTCTCCAGGAAATGAGAGAGGGCCCCAATTAATCAACTTACAGAGCTCTCACAGCCATTAGATCAAGCCACAGTCAGCAGAGCTTCACTGGAAATGAATCACACTATGCTTGCTGCTCTAGTTTCAACACTAACCAATAACCTTTCTTTTGATAAGAACACTGGTGTCTTTTACTAATCCAATCTCGTGATAATACTGACGAGTCAGAAAACAGCAACATTTACTAGGTCAGCAGTCTTGCATGCACAGGTTTGCATCAATGTGTAGCCCACATCCTTACGAAGATGAACAGCATGTTACCTGATTTAGATAAAAGCAGAAGCACCCATTATACCTGAAGCACAAATGTCGGTGCGGACACTTACAAACCACAGCTAAGAAAAAAAAAAGAAAAAAGAAAAAGAAAAAGCATGTTTGCTTATGAAATTAAATTAAAGAAATACACAGTAACTGCGATGGCCATTAAAATAAAAAAAAGACTAAATCAAGGAGCTTTTGTTTGCCACCTTCTTGCTGTCATTGTTTAAATCCGTTTTTAACCTTTGTTCTGTTTGCTGCAGGCTGTGCTGCTCTGCTCCACTAATGATGATGACACTATAATTGTGTTACGGGTACAACTCATCATTGTCTGACATGACAGAAGTTACAGCCGCAGAAAAGACAAATGACAGACACAGGGAGAGAGATCAGGCAGGATAGACATGACAGAAAAAACAAAGACTTGTTCCGCGTCGCTTTTCTGCATACTCACATTCCATCAAAGAAGAAATCTTTCAACTTTCTAAAAATCTTGTTTCACTTCCTTTTCACCTTTAGCTCACTCTTCTCACGTAACCACCAGCTTATTGAATGCCTCAGCATTGTGTGTGTGTGTGTGTGTGTGTGTGTGTGTGTGTGTGTGTGTGTGTGTGTGTGTGTGTGTGTGTGTGTGTGTGTGTGGTGTTTGTGCGCGCCCATTGTTAAGTCATGCCCCATTTTCCACCAAGCTTGGCCAAAATAACTTCATCACTGCATCAGATTAAGATGTGAAACCTACAAGCACACAAGACTCGATATACTGATATACTGATGAAGTAGACAGTTTCCATCCTGCCTTCCATTAAGTCATCTAATTTAGTCTCTGACACTATTTTCAGAAAATAAAACTCATTTATCGAAGTTGGTTGCGGCTGCTGTTTCCATTATATTGTTGTTAAAGACACCTACTAAGTAATTTCCTTTGTGAAGTAAAAATTAGCCCTGGACTCTGAAACCTATGATGTGTTTTCCTTTTGTCAGTGTGAGGCCTGGCCTGAAATCCAAGTACAAGTGGTTTTTAATGGCCACTCATTGCTAAAGAACAAGCAGCTCATCCAAGGTTCACAAGATGTGAATTTATTTTTAGTTCTTTGTTGAAGGAGAAGCTAGGCAAGCTAAAATATTTTTCTTTCTATATCCTTAGTTCTTAACTACACAAAATACAATTTTCAGTTAGTGTGTTATTACATTTATAGTAAGCTGTATTAGAGTGGATATTGCCCGTTACTACACCGTTATTTGGTCAGTATCAATGAAATCATCTTTGACAGTTGACCTTTTTTTTGTTTTACAATATCAACATCAAACATGATAATGAAGTCCTTCCTGAAAATCAATGGAAAACCTGGTTTGAGTTAAAAAGAGGTTGTTTGGATTTTCTTTGAGCTAATCTGTTATGAATTTAAATTAAAATGGATTCTTGAAAAATCAAGGCACACAACAAAAGTAATGTAGAAACAGTGGACAAATCCCATATATGGGCACATAGATGGAGTACAAAGCGGATGGAGGCTAACACTTAAACCCAATGGCAAAATATTTGACAATGACACATTGCTGTTGTCTCATTTGCTTACGTCGGGTATCATTCAATATTTGCGCCTGTCCGCGACGATGCCAATGAAAACAAAGCTTTAGAAAACAGGCTGCTTGGCATTTATTTGTTTTTGTCAGCAGAGAATGAGGCATAGCCAATATACGGGAGCGTAGCAGCTTGCTTACACAAAAAGCAACACACGAACAAAGGCACACACACGCACTTAAGCAGTGTGGAGATATACAGTGTGGTCAGATTTAAAGTGAAGAGCACCAGGCAGAGCTCTTTAATGTTTTCCACTTGATTTTGGAGTGTTTGGCATACTTCCTGTCTGTTATTATCAGAGGGTCAGGAACCACACACAATGGGAGTGTGTGACATCCCGGGCTGCCCATTTCCTGCTTTTTCACTCTAAATCTCTCAGAACAGCTTGAAGGAGCACAGCGCTAACAACGACACAGAAAGTGTGTGTGTTTGTGTGTTTTCCAGGCTGTGTGAGAATGCCTCTGTTTGCCTCTCTCCTGGTCCTGGCAAAGCTGCTGCTGACTCAAGCACACAGCCTCCTGGCAACAGCAGCACCAGATGGTTAGAAAAGTCATTTTTCACTGGTTCCACAGTCTTCCCCGATTACCAAACGAGCTGATGTGTTATTTATTTCCTTCCGTCTCCATCCCCCTACTTGTCTGTTGTTGTGTATTTATTGTATCTCTGCCTCCTTGATTGAACTCTCTAATTAGCCACACAGCACTGTCTGTGTGTGGGAGGCTTGTCGATTGCAAGACCACCTCCTACGGGGATTTGACATTCACTTCTCTTGTGGCTCCTTTGTTATGCTGGTAATTAGATGTGAGCTTTGTCACAAGATAAATACGGCGAGCGTCTTTATTGGTTCAGCTGCATTTAAAAAAATTAATCATGCGTTTGTTGAATTAATAATTAGAATAATGAAGACTACTTGTCCTTTTTCTATCTACTGGTGCACCCAAAACCGTATGATTACAATGTACTTGTTGGTGCAACTGAGGGCAATTCTTGATGTAATTGACTGCAGCTCCTTCTTTGATTTTCACACTTGCTTTGCTTTTTCTCACCGTTTTTTTCTTTCTCTTCTTGGCCTTCCCCACTCATTCCTAAAGAAGGTACTAGAGGTTTGTGTCTTGAAGTGTGAGTCTGTATTTATGGCCCCTCGTGTGTGTGAGGAGAATAATAATCGCCGTTGGTGTGACTGCAATAGGTTCCACCATGTTAACTTCAAACATGATGAAGTGCTGACTGAGGGTGCTGAGATTATAGATCAATTTAATTAAAGAATACAGATTTTTATATATATATATATATATATATATATATATATATATCATATAGAACACATTGCCTCACTTTCATAACAAACTAAATGACTAAACGCCACTCCCCTGTTTGACTTAAAGCTCCCATATTATACACTTTTTGGTTTTATTATACACCATATTATATGGTCTTAGTGGTCCCTTATGGTCCCTAATACGTTTTTCTTCAATTGTTTGCTGAAAAAAACTTTCAGATAATTTATTGTACTATGCTGATGTTCAGCTAATCTCACAATGGCCTATTATTTAAAAAGAGCTGCAGCTCCCCTCGTAAATATACAATCTTTGAGCTCCCCCGCCCCCTGTCCGGAAGCGAAGCCAGATACGCCTCGCCCTCTGTCTCTTTGTAAACAATGATGACATATAGCCTGTTAGCACAGTTAGGTTTAGCCTACCCATGAGAAGAACCAAGTCTAGTGCTAGTAACGCACTTTGAACAGTTTGACATGACCTATCCTTGTCTACATGAAAGACTATGTTCATACAGATGCACTGACATCCACACGCTAATGGAAACGGCATGTTCACAATAAAAATGCTGCAAAAGATGGTGGCTACTGCAAAGCTAGCTCGGGAGCTAGCTGCTTACAATACCACTAAAATCAGTGAAAAAATTATCTTCAAAGTCAGACTTCTTCAGTATACCTTCCAATCCTTTTTCCTGTTAAAAACGAGGCATTTCCAGACTGGTGTGGGGAATAGAAATATGTTTTTATGAGCAAAAGCTGAATGCTTGTCCCAAAGCTAATAGCTATACACCAGTCAGGCAAAAATACCAATAAAAACATTTATTTCAGTTTCACTGTTTGAAAAAAAGCACAAGTAGCTTCCTATTCGTTGTGTTATTAAAAACGAGGCTGCTGTGGTTAAGATAAATTAGTGGATTATGCAACATTCATCATGTTTTGCCGTACTACAGGCATCTTGTCGCTTAGCAAAGCAAACAACATGGGGGTGAAGGAATAGAGCTGTTAAGCGGAAGTGGCGGAATTACGGGGCATGGGACCTCTCGGCTGAAAAAAAATTAATGGGAGTCTATGGAAAGTAATCTACTATTTTCTGGTCCCAGTCATTAAATGCCTTGGATTACATATATGTTTTGTATGGGTCTAAATGATAATTTTTCATGTGAAGAGTTTGATGGTATGTGGTATGATTATTCGTCAAACGGCTTTTGAAAAAATGTTTCGAGAACAACTACAAGTCTTGTCGCCTCTGTGACGTCACCTCAACACATTCCCTCCACTTCTCGACTGACAGTGCTAATGCTAATGCTAATGGCTGGCGTGGACAACGCCAACAATCTCCCCACTCGAGAAATTGAAACTCTCCACATGTCCACTTGTGTAGTGGTTTTCGCCACGCTGAAGACCTTTGTCTTGTCATTGAAAGAAGGCGGTAAAGTGCATTAAAGACACAGCCATGTTTCTGAGCTAAGCGGGTGCGAGTGGTGGTGACGTATATCATAAGTGTCAAGAGCAGCGAAGACCTGTAGTCCACAAAAGTGCTCTGCACAAAACCTGACCATATCCAGCTTCTACTCGCTAAATTGTTCCATTCTTTGCACAAAAAAATACCATCTAAATCCATACGAAACATATGTGTAATCGAAGGCATTTCATGACTGGGACCAGAAAATAATACATTTCTTTCCATTGACTACCGTTGTAATTTTTCGAGCCGAGAGGTCCCATGTCCCGGAAGTAAGCCACTTCCCAATAAGAAATAGGGGGTGGACTGCACAGTGGAAGCTTCTGGCTTTCCAGTTTTTGACGTCAGAAACGGGGAGAATTCTGACTGGCGTATATTGGGTGGAGAGGTGGAGGGTTTCAGAAAAGGGGAGAGTGAGAAAAGGAGAGAGCTTTCTTTTTTTTGATACTTTGGCAGTCTGTAGGCATACCGTAGACCCATAATTATGTTCAAAAACATCGGAAAAGTGCATTTGCACAATATGGGAGCTTTAAACACCAGTGATTCATTTATGTGGCAGGACTTGCTAATTGTCTACATGAGGTCGAGACATAGCCTACAGTAGATGTGCTATGGGTAATCGCTACACGAATGAACCAATATGTCAATACAGTCATCTGTGATCCTGAGGCTTGGCTGTATTGCAATGGCCATGTTCCTTCTTTTTTCCTTCTCTTCTCTTCTCTTTTTTAACATATTTTTCAAATTTTTTTAGTACGATTTCAAGCACAACATTATATTTTTTTAATTCATTGGCAGATAAATGAATCACAAAATGAGTTATTAGTTGCAGCAGCAGCATCAAGATGAGTAGTACATTAACCTATTTGTTGGGTCAGTTTGAGGCTAGTGAGAATCTCTCCTTTTGTTAGGCTTCTCCCAACAGGGGTAAACAAGAAATCTGGAATACTGCCATTGTTTTCAAATGTTGGTGCCGGACAGCAGTGTAAGAATAAAGCTAAGTCTGTTTGGGTGGAAGAATGACATCTACCAGGTAAGCAGAAGAGGCCTAAAGGGAAAACTACAGTAGCGTATTCAGCCATATTTTGGAATTTGAATGAATCACTGCTTTTTGCTAGTAGACTTGCGGCATGCACATGAGCACACAGACACAGGCGCTCATGACACTTGATGCACGTAACACTCACATGGATGTGAAATAATAATAAGAAATAATAAGAAATTATCTCCCCGGACGGAAAACAACGCTTCTCAGACTACACATGCTTCACTCCCCGAGGATGACCAGTCAGTGACGTGGGGGACTCTATGATGCATTTATGTTGATCAGCCTTTTCAAAGTGTGTGTGTGTGTGTGTGTGTGTGTGTGTGTGTGTGTGTGTGTGTGTGTGTGTGTGTGTGTGTGTGTGTGTGTGTGTGTGTGTGTGTGTGTGTGTGTGTGTGTGTGTGTGTGTGTAATGTGTACGTCTTAGTATTTGTCTTTCTATTCGGGTGTTTGCTTTGCACACTGCTTTGCGATGGTATGGAAGTTGTGAGCTTAGCAGTAGTTGTCTTTTTAGTAAGCTTTCCTACGTTGAGTTTTGTAGATGTTGCTTTATTGCACCAGGTAAAACAAAAATTAGTTCAAATGTAATATTAATTTAGTTATTATGCCAAAGGGGCAGCACAGGGTATGTGGGATATATCCTGTAATAATCAATCCACACAAGTGCAAAGCTATGAGCAAATTCCAAAATTAAGAAATAAACACAACAAAACCAACTAGTAAAGAACAAATCCTGCAACATCAACAGGGTCTATTATTAGTGTATATACAGTTGACAATTCAAATACAATATAATTGGGGATAATAATGTATCATCAATGGATGGATTTGTGTACAAAAGGCAGAGTGGTGTGTGTCACTCTCCTGGGCCCTCTCTTATCAGCTCTTCATCTCTCCTCCTGTCTGCATATGTGCTCCTCCCTCAGTAACACCTCTTTCATTGCATTATAGCCAGGCCTTGTTGCCATGGTGTACATTGAGATTTCCCCTTCTCCTATGTAGCATTTGAGGAAGAATCAAGCTGAGATGGGAGAAATGACTGCAACAGGAGGTTTTAACATATGTTTTATTATTTTTTTTTATGTACAGAAATGACTTATGCCACATCGAACAGGTAGCGATGAACACATTATGTATTTTTTTTACTGTTTAATACAATATGCATTTAATCATTCCTGTAGATAAAAACTAAAGTACAAGTCATAAAATAAAATCCGCAATCACACTGATCGCACTCAATCTTTTAACACGTTTTCAGAAAGAGGGTATTATTGACAACACAGATATGTCCCCTATAGAAATAAACAAGCCTGACCTTTTTAGATCTGTTATCCCTATAAACACATCCACTCTCTTCCCACCTTACAACACATCCAGCCCACACCCACTGTGCTGGCCCCGCTGCGCAACACTGCTAGGCTCATTATCTGCTCTGGTGGTGGTCCATTTGCTCCATCCGCCCTGTGCTATCGAACACACCTGCTGTGCTTCTATGTGTGTCTGTTTAATGCATTGTTTGGTTTTGTGTCTTATCAAACCAGTTCTCATAATCAGGTCAAGTGGTTATTTAGCCTGATTTCGGGCAGATCTGGAAAGGGAGCAGCTGTATATAGAACACTCTTTACTTTGGTTGGCCCAACAGGTTGGGCAGCGCTCACCACATTGTGAAAGGCAGAAAACAATTCAAAATGTACTTTTCTTACCAGCCAACATTCGTGTCCTATCTGGCAATGGCAAATCTCGCCCATGTGGAAAAGCTGTGTTGAATTTGCAGCAAGCACTAAAAGCAGTCTTCAAAAAAGTCTGTGAAGCTGATGTAACTCTGACATTAGCATGGAGGGGCAGATGTCTCATTTGAGAACGGAGCTGAACGAGCTGACACGTCATCCACTAATAAAAAGAGTGTCGGTTGTTATGTTGAAGCCTCTATTATTGAGAGCATTTTTTTAAATAGTACTTCTTAATTGCCTCATTAAAAGCAGAATTTCAGTATTATCACAGCAGTTTATTTGGGATACTAATGGACCTGGTGTTGTCTCTGTCTCTCTCTCTCTCTCTCTCTCTCTCTCTCTCTCTCTCTCTCTCTCTCTCTCTCTCTTTTACACAGCTGTCAGAAATTGCCCTCGCCATATAGACTGTGCCAAAGAGGGACGCCACCTCTGCAAGCCCGGCTCCTCCCACTGTGGGCCCTGCCTCTCCTCATTGGTGGAGAACGAGGAAGGACACTGTGTGGCGAGGAAGAAGCACCATCAGCATGGTACGAAATAAGAAAACACTTCATAGACAAGCAAACACACACATGCAGCGTTGCATTCAGTCTGACTGACTAACTCAGTCAGTGGCAGTGCATATTCAAACAAAAAGGTAATTTTACATGAGATTTATGACATGGAAGGATGTCAGTTACCCTGCAAGCTCATTACAAATCTTCTATCATCACTGTCAAAATACTGAATTTAGAATGCACCACTGGTTTTAAACGGCTTTGACGATTAACAACATTGTCACTTATTTGTAAAATACGAAATATCAGACTTTGTCAGGGAGAGAACAAAAAAAGTCTGTTTGGATTATATCGTTGTCCCTTGTATATAAACAGTCCAGCACACCTCGCTACGCTCCCATTACTAGAGCTGAAAGGATTAGTTGATCAATTCATCAGTTGTTTGTCAAAAACGATTAATCTGCAGATATTTTGTTGATAGAGATATATCGTCATAGGTTATTTTTTTTTAGCAGAACTGTCAAAATATTCTGTTCCAGCTTGTGAGGATTTGTTGCCTGTATTTCTTTTGATATCACTTTTTTGAGATTTTGCTCTATTGGTCGGACAAAACAAAGGAGATTGGGTATTCTTCACTGTTTTCTAGACAGATGGACTGGATTGTGTTGTGGCTTAGCTGAATGAAAACACACGAGGGACACAGCTTAACGAGATGTAAATTGAAGACTGATGAATGACAAGGTTATGCTTGATTTAAATCACAACCTCTGTTCCAGGTGGATACGTTTTAAATTAGTGACACAATGATCGCATCATTCCGGTTATGTTCAAATGATTACAGTGCAGCACGTAGATTTTTACTGACTCGCTTTCTCTGTTTTTTTCTTGAACACCTTCGCTCCACATTTGTTTTCTGTCACTGACTCTTTTCTCTCTGTGCCTGACGTCTCACTTGCAATCCACCTCTTTCTCTCGGTTGCTTATTGATTCTGTACTCTGCTTCTCCTCCCATGTCATTCTCCCTGGTTTGATCTGTTTATTCCCTTCTCTCTCGCTCCCTCGTCCCATCCATATTGCTGACAACTATTGTACGCTCTGATCCTCTGTGTCTTTTAATCCGCCCCTGCCCCCTCCTGCTGTGTGTCTGTGCACTGGCGGGTTTTTAATCACTTAGATGACATGCATCTCTCTCTCTCTCTCTCTCTCTCTCTCTCTCTCTCTTTTGCCCTTCATCTTCATCACAGAATTCAATGTCATTCAATTCCTGCAAAAAATAAATCTTATTTGACTGATTTCCATGACATCCCGCATGCTGGCACGTAGCCTGCCTACACTGTGTTTCAACATGACGTCGTAGGAGTCAAAAGAAATTAAATAAAAAAACATCATGGCTTGCCTGTGTGTGTGTGACTGTGTGTATTTATGTGCGCTGCTGGGCACAAGTGTGCTCTCTGCAGGATTAATAATTTAGATGGGTCTGCGGCATGAGAGGATACAGCACAGACTTTGGCTCAAATGATTGACAGCAGCATCAGAGGGGGAAGAAAACATGAGGAGGAGATGAGTGTGAGAATTTATTGGGAGACAAAAAGGTTGTGCATGAGAAAAGGATATTTTGTATATTGAGTATGTGATGTGCATTGTGTGTGTTCATGTGGGCGTTGTAATTTTTGCGCACGGTAGGCCGACACTAAGCTCCCTAAAATGGTTATATAAACCCCCCAAGAGACTCCAGAACACAGTGATCCTACATTCTAGACTGATCCTTTCTCTTTTTCACGCTGACATGCACACACGCATATACACGAACCCATTACATTACTAAAATGTCTGTCTCCTGAATATACAATATTTGATTTATTTTGGTTTGTCTCTCTTGCATCAACACACAATAAAGAGCTGCATTTTTTGAAGATCACACCTCCGCATTGACAGCGTGGTCACCTCAGAGGAAATTCGATGGTGCGTGCTTTGCAAACTGAACAATTGATTTGTGATATTTTTTTTTGTGTGTGCTTGCTAAGGCAGGAAAAAATACATTGTCCAGACTAAAAATGTTGTGTGTGATTTGCCTGCACTCCCAATGAGTCTGTTCGTGCTCTGTAGTACTGTGTGTATTTGCTCATGGCTCAAATCTTTGTTTTTTTCAGCAAGCACAGTACACATCAGAAAAGGTTCCCATTTGTTCTTCCAAATCAATTTCTAATTTCAGTCTTCCAAAACCACATCTCTCATCATATAGCTGACTCACTGGCCCTGCACTGTTGACCAATTGTCAGCTTTTATAATAAAGCAATAAAATCATAACACATGTTTTTTTCAGATATATGTTTTGAGAGAATTATTATTATGATTGAACCCCTCCCCCCATAATTCCAAATCTCTGTGTACCGAAGTATCAGTATGCAAAAATGTCCTTAGAATAAATGAAGGAGAGCAGCCAAGTTTATCCAGGATGCCACCCCGTGACTCTTTTGGCTGCATGCAGCTTGTCACATTTAAATTCAGAGGTCCTTACCTGTAGCTACTGCTATAAGGCTACTTTACCCCTTGCTACTGTACCACGTCTTGAATTCTACACAGCCTCTGCTAATAAGGCTGTCTAATAATCTGATATCAAGGTCTTAAGTTTAATCACATTTAGTGACAACATTTATTTGTTTACCATTGTTTATGCTCTTACAGACTTACATTTTCACAATAGAATTCACAAATGGCCTTTAAACACATTGGCTTTTAAGATCTCCATCTGCATGGCTGCATCTTCACAGGGATAAAACAAATAGGCTACTGCAATTATTAAAATCAACATGTTTCCATTCCATTCCATTCCTGCATTAATAACAATCTTCCAGCCTACTAAAATGTAAACCGACGCTCCTCTTTATAAAATCCTCTCCCGTAAATTTTACTTCCCTCCCTTATACAGTATATTGCATTCACAATTATTACACCAGCACTTCTGTCATACATTATTATACTACCCCTTGGCCTTTATACTTATCTGGGTTATGTATGTTGATTGTCTGTAAATTGCAGGAAGTCAAGGTTATTCTGCTGTGTGAAATGTTTCAATTTGTTTCGTAGTTCAGATAGGCTTAAAGTGCACAGTAGGTGAACAAGTGAGGATGGCAGCACTTTGTATTGGAAGTAAGACCTGCTTGTATTTGACATAGAGGCGTGCACTGCCATTGGTAAACATACAATATGCCTCGAAGCCACGTCCTTGTTCAGGTGAGGCACAGACATTCTGTGAATGTATGTATTCTTTAGAAGCAGTAACTTATACTGTATGCTAAAGGTATGGCTGTCTCCAAGTAGTCCATACTGTCTTTCTCTATCCTGTTGTAGCTCTTTCTGTCGCAAAATCCACTTATTTACCTAAATTGGACTCACGGTTTTTGTGTCTCCATGTTTATATCTGTTTATAGAATGCAGCACACCACAAAACAAGAGCAATCAACAAACTGTAAAAAAAACTGTTGGAGTGGCTCAGCAACTCGCAACATGAACAAATATCCTGCAGCAGTTTACTTTGGTAACATGAAGTTGGATTACTAAACTAATGGAAGGCCAAACTACAGTTATAGACATTATTCTACGCTATTGAATGGCTAACAAATCACACTGAATTTAACTGGTCAAAATTAATGGTGTCAACATTTGATCTCAGCACTCTTTTATGAAAAAAATTAATTGATTTGTGTTTTCATCTCACAGTTTACATAGGTACCACTGTTCCACTTAATACAACTAAATCAGTCTGAAATAGTGTCCACATTAAAAAAAAAAAAAATCTACACTACACAACAGTTACACGTTGTAACTCTGTGATGAAATGTACAGTATAATGTTCAGCCAAGGCATTGAAAGTCATTTATTTATCACAAATTGAGTAGGAAGTGGACACCAGTTCCTCAGTTATGGACCTACACATCCATTCTGACCTCTTCCACCTCGGCCTCAACAGTAACAGCAGGAGCAGTTCACAGCTGCTGGCGGGGTCATGTGGTGGAGATAAGCACAATGATTGCCTCTGCAATATTGATGCTATCAACACCTGCGGTCAAGGACTGTAATTGAGTGTGAATGAGAAGAAGACAAATAGGACACAAGATAAATATGTCAGTGAATGAATATGAGCTGTTATTTTGCTTAGGCAGATTATTGTGTGTCTTGCATGTTAATTTTTGAGAACAAAATTTAAATCTTTAAGTATATTGGATTAAAATGTATTAAATGAAGAAGGCAACACCGGTAACCGACCTACAGTACATTTAGACTAAAATGGGTGTTATGTTTTTCAGTGGTTTATTGCAAACTTTGAATAGACAGGTGGGACTGTTTATTAAAGGTTAAAACATTTCCTGTATTGACACGAAGCACAAGCCCGCCGTCAACTGCAACTGAGCTTTTTATAGGCACTGACTCACTGACACAGTTCTTTGTAAGGTACATCACCTAACCAACTAAGGATTTCACAAGCACAATGCCACTTTAACTGAGCATCACTCCCTCGTTTGAACTAATAAAGAAGATATGAGAAACTGTGACCTTTTTGGTCTGTTTCCTTTTAACCGTCTTGAAGATGCTTTTCTCCAAAAACTGTGGAAAGAACACATGAATGAGAAAGACCGAAAGTAGCTGGGTCCTTTTCTTGTATTTTGTTAGCTTTAAAGTCAGCCTTTAGGTTTTAGAGAATGTGTGAATGAACTGACCTCTATTCAGTGTGTCTCATGCTGGTGTTATATTTCTGTATACACTAGAGGGCAGCAGGACACCCTGAGTGTAAATCAATAATCTGTGTACAGGACTGAGGACATGAGGGGGGGAGGCACTGGGCTCAGTTACACAGTCTGCCTTTCACCTTCTAAGAACTCACTTATCAAACTAGGTTTTAGTTTGATAAGCTTTGCTGTAGCACTTAAATAATCAGTTGAGCGACAAAATATCAATCACACAAATGATTGGTGATTTGAGTAAATCATTTCTCAGTTAATGTGTTATCATTAATTTGACAAATTTGACATTTCACGTGTTAAACGAAATAAGTGTATCATCAAAATGATAAAATTATACTTATACAGCCATATTTGCTGAATATAATGCCAGTTTATAAATCTACCAGACATTGCTAATGATATCCTGCTCAAAGATTGTTTTTGTCCAAATTGTATTGCATTTTTTTCCTCCATGGCAAGTTTCAGTGCAAAAAGAGACCCTCAACAGATATTTTTTATATTTGTGTGTGTGTGTGTGTGTGTGTGTGTGTGTGTGTGTTTTTTTCTACTGTTCGGATATAATAACATATAATAACATCACAGCACCTTCAGCCGTTTCAACACAACTGTGACCCAAAAACACCCGGAGGCAGGAAGTAAGCGCTTGTGTCTGTCTGTATGTGGTTTTGGAAGGTGGGGGAAGGAAGAAATGTAAATGGTTTTTAAGTGGGAAAATTAAACAGCACAGATGTGTGTGACCCTCAATTCCTGTTGAGCTGTTTAGTGTTTGTTTGTTGTACCCAACTGCCCCCTGGGTGCCTCTCAAGAGGTTATGGGTCATTATCAAGCCAGTGACAAAACTCTCTTACACAAGGAGAGGTGTGCGTGCTTAGCCAGTGTGTGACAAACCACACACATACACACAAGCACCACCAACACTTCTTTTTTTGGTGAATTGTCAACTTGCGGCCTCAGTGGGGTCCATGAGGATTTCCCTGTGAATGTATACTGCTCATCCATATTTAACCATTTTGATTTTTGAATCAAGCTTTATAAACACCACCAATACATCTCTTTTTTGAGCCTCCTGTTAAAATACTGTATAATCCTACATTAGCACATGCTCCCAGCCAGAGCATGGGCACGGTTGGAGCTCTCCTTCGCCACCTGCAAAGTACAGATGGTGCATCCCGCCTCCACAGACACCTGCTATGGAGTGCACTAAATGGCCATTAGTGTTGGGGGTATAAGAAAAAAACAAAGCAGGCAGTGAAAGTGCTGGCATGTCATATCATACACATTAGCTCAGCCAGATGGCCCTTCTGGAGCGAAAGTGACTCTGTAATCATTAATGTAACATGGGTGGTTGTTATGTTGTTTAATAACATTCATTTAGAATAGATTAACACTTAGTTATTTAGTTTTTCTCACTGGGTTTTAAATGGAATCCAAATGTATTTGCCCAGGATGCTGAATGGATAGTATGGTGCTCTGGCATGAGCTGCTTAAAAATTCCTGACTTCTTTCTTCGTAACTTTACCTGTCTCTCAAGCTTGGAGTGCGAACACCTACAATTTGGTATTTGATATATTGTGGGGTAACTTCATAGAGGGAAATAGCACTTTGATCACCTGCATTAGCAGTGAGCTATGGGATCTATTGTGAGTGTGGCAACTGAAGCCCCAGTCAAGCTGAGGTTGGGCGGATTGCTCTTGCCCCCCCTGCGGTGCTTCCTCCCCCGGCCACACACACAGGCTCTTGGGCTCTGGTCGCCCTGGAGACCTCGCCAGTGATGCAGGAATGTGGCTCCCTGTCTGGGCGTAAAGGCTGTTAACAACAGTTTAGTATTGTCTCCCTTTATTTTCAGTCCACAAACAAACAACACACATGGACACACTCCCTTGTACCATCTTCAGATGAAAGTCATGGAAAAAAACACATGTAGAGGTTGGGGGAAAGCCATGTATGCGTGCCTAAGCCGTATGCATGTGCATCTGTGTCTTTGCCTTGCTTACACAAGGTAATGTACGCATGAATCTACAGTCGTGTGCGTGGGCAAGCTTCAGAATTATGTTTGCCAGACCTAGAAAAGCTCAATCTAAAGCTATGAGTCACGATTAGGGAGAACAACTAGGGAAATTAGAGCCGATTGCTCTATTAGAGGACTGTCAGAGGGGGAATCTAACTATTTTGATAACATTTTCTGGTAATTTTTAAAAATAAAAATAGATCAACATAGTTCAACTTTCTAAGTGGTGAGTATTTGTTATATCGCTCCATTTTCTGACATTTTTAGACCAAATGATAGATTAAAAAAAATTGCAGATAAATGAATAGAATAAGACAGTGAAAAGAATCCACGATAGAAGAAAAACCCAGTTACTCCTCTGTTTGGTCATTCTGATGGTATTAATTGTGGGTTGTGACATCAATATACTATTGGTTAATATGGTGATCTCAGCCATAGGTGTCTTGCTCTGTTAACTCCAAAGTGACTGTATATGTGTATGAATGGAGGCGCTTTGTTTGCATTAAGGAGGAGCCTTTAGTTTGGCTGTGAGTGGCCCAGCGTTTTATGCAATGTGGATTTCCTGTTGCATTTGAAAATGTATTTGCAGGTTGTACTTACAGACTGCAAGTTGCATTTGTGTAGAGGTTTACGAGTGATACTTTGTTTCTTTGTTTGATCTGTAGGCAAAGTGACATCCTACCATGACCCGGATGAGGAGATCGACTATCTTCACTCTGTCATCGAAAAACAGGAAGTGTTGGAGATAACACCACCAAAAAAGGAACCTCAATTACTTGGTAAGAAACCAAAGCTTCTACTGTAAAAGAGTGATTATTGTATAGTGATCCTCTTGACAGTCATCCCCATGGGACTTTGATTGTGACTCTGCCGCTGGTCTTGTCTTCCTCTCTCTCTCTCTCTCTCTTTCTCTCCAGCTGCCGTCACCTCTCAGACAGATGTTAAAGAAAGCAAGACAGATGCCTCCGTACACAAACAGAAAGCCCAGGATCGTCAGTCTGATAAATCGGTGCGTCTCAATGCAGAGTCTACCACTCCAAACACCACCACGATGACCCCCCAGCCCAGGGCCACTGGATTGAAGGGCAGAGGTGGTCCAATAGCCGTGCCAACACCCAAGAATGACAATGTTATTGTCAGTAAGTATGATTTTATGTCCCTTCAGGGCGCTAGTACAAGTGAATGGGTGTGAACAGATGATGGATTATGTTCAAATTTGAGTCATTTTGACAGCTTCATTAGTTGTCTCCTGATTGGATGTTTGCCAGAATTATAATTTTTTTAAACAGTTCTTACCAAAGATCTGTTCATTATTTTGATCCCAGGGTGTGTTCTTTGCTTTTATGATGCACTTGATATTACCCAAGATGACCATGATGACTTATAATGAGCAAATGAGCTTAGATATAATGATATTTAGTGCCATAAGGAGTGTCTCAGCAGGCTAGTCATCTGAATCCCACTTAATTGATCATTTCTTACTCCGTAACATCCTCTTGTTCATTTTTCTTTTCATATCAAACCTGCAGTCATGATCTCGCTGTGCGTGGTTGTGGGCACTGTGGCGATACTTCTGGCAACCGTCTGTTACGTCAAGTAAGTCACATGACACACAAGTTTGTGGGTAGCCGCAGAGAAATCTAAATTACTGATGACTTTTGGAATTCTCTGAACAACATTAAATGTGATACAAACACCAATATGAGTTTGTATTTTTTTAGTTTGAATTGCATAATACACCACATGAAGTCAGTTGTTAATGCTCATGAAATAATAACAAAAATTAAACTGTACTCTATTTTTTGATCAATCATCGATTACTCCAAAATCTTTTGGAGCGTTTAAGAGATTAGTTGAACCAAAGGAATCCCCATTAGCACCGATGGTTGAAAAGGAACGTAATCTTTTGACCAGTGGTCATTTCAGTAAATTTCACTTAATTTTGATCAGAAGAACTCACAGTTTTGGTCTTTGATACAAATATATTACGGTCGTTTGACTGTTTAAAATCAAAGTCTACCTCTATTTGATTCCCCCCCCCCTCACAGGTTGCAGAAAGAATCGCGTTTAGCCCAGAAGGTGGACTACCCTGCTTTCAGAGAGACGGGCGTGCCTGCTGTCCAAGCCAATGGCACCTCGGTAAGTGAACATCTCTACCGTCCTTCACTTAACTTCTATTGTCAGAGCTCTCCCTTTGTGTCCATGTTTCACTTCTTCTTCTGCAATAACCACAAGATGCGTCACAGGAAAAAAAATGGCTTCCTTTTCAAATGTGTCACCCTGGCTTCCTTCTTCTGTTCTGTCTCTCCAGATGGGAGATAAGACTCTGGCCCAAAGTGCTCAAATGTACCACTACCAACATCAAAAACAGCAAATGCTCTCAGTGGGGAAGTAAGTCCCCCCCCCCTTTTTTTTACACTTTCACTTCTTTTTTTATATCTATTTTTATTATTGTGAAATAGATTTGTAACCATATCCTCAACTCAAGTATCTATTTTTCTTCTGCAGTCACAAACCTGAACAAAAAGTCCCTGACAACGAGGTCACATCAGATGAGGAAGAAGTGGGAGGAGACTTCACGGTATATGAGTGCCCCGGACTTGCACCAGTAAGTACAAATACACACGTGCAAAACACACTAAAAAAACTAATCATTTCTGATGCAGTTTCATTACTGAGTGAGAATCCTTTTTTCTCTCTCTCTTTGACAGACCGGGGAGATGGAAGTGAAGAACCCTCTGTTTGATGACTCAACGATAAATTATCAGGGGAACCACAATTGAATGCTTAACACTCAACACACACACACACACACACACACACACACACACACACACACACACACACACACACACACATCTAATGCCATTACGGCATGCATAGTGGCAGAGGGTGAGGTGGTAAAAATGATTGTTTCCTTGTTGGTCCTTTAATATATCTGCCTCGAGTACGGCTTTAAATACTACAAATGAATGTGGGTTCCTTTTTAATTTATTTCTGTCACTATTTTGGAGCATTCCTGTCTTTTAACATAAGGTTTTTCAGAGTCCTCACAGCTACGTCCCTATTGGTGTTTTGTCCTTTTCAAATTTTAAACTCTACGTATAAATGTTTCCCTTCCATCTTTATTTTCCTCAATTTTATTTGTTGCAGCTATTTCCAAAGAATGTGATACAAAAGCAGACTTGTTCAACAGACACAAACACACTCATACATAAGCTGAGAAACAGGTGCCATCCCTTGTTTTGTCATGCATTAGCTTGTGGCTAACCCACATTCCTCACCGATAAGAAGGATATATTTCAAATCAGATCTGGGTAAAATGTCTGTCAACACAACAGAAGGTTTAGCATTAAAAATGTTAACGTTTGTGTTGCAATTTTTATTTCTTGTACTATAAGCTTCATATCTAGATTTTAAGATAATAGATTATAAATATATATATATTGAACTTGAGTACTGGGTGACGTCTGCTTGCATGGTTTGACTGTATCGTGTTTGAATCATGGCAGTGCTTTGATGAATCATTTTGCCTACTGTATGTATGCATCCTGTTAGTGGAGGAGAAATGTACAGCAGAGTGACTTCTGAGCACTTGAATGGAATTAATGGAGACTGACTAAACTGATGGATGTGTAGGAGGAGAAAAACACCACTATCTTGTATCGTCCCTCTGTACCCTCTGTCCTCTCTTCGGTCCAAAGTTAACCCAGTGCTGCAAAATGTACATAACAAAGAGTGAAAGTGATCACTTTTTATAGATATTTGTACATGCAGACCAAGGATTGGAATTAAAACTTTTTACCACATGTGAAACTGGCTGTTGTGTCGACTTTTTGTTATGAAATACTTAAGTTTTTTTGGAAATCAAATGCGTTTTACCGATGATAGACGGCCACCTCTTCGCCATGGTCAATAACAGTATAATAAGGCTGTTTTCTGCATTCTGAAATTAAAATGAAACACAACTGGTGACGCATGGAAATGCATAGGCATATTGTTTACATCTGTGTCATCGTCTTTATATAGACACTAAATTCAAATGTATTCTGTGCAGCCAAATGTTGTACCAAATCCCACAAAAACTCATTTTTAAATACTAGTTGAGATTCCAAATTTTCCAAATACTTTAGACTGAAAATTGGGTAAAAGATGATGCACACAACATATTTAGGGATGCAATAAAATGATGGAAGACTTGGGTTTGAACATCATGTAGCTTTAGTGAAGATATGTGGATATGATGAATACTGTTGTGCTACAATTTAAGGGATTTGATACATTTGTAAATATATTTTGGTTTTGCTATATCAGTGAGTCAAACAGCATTTCGTCTCCGACAAACTCTGCCTTTACACATTTGCCTTTCCCCTTGCAGTGTGACATTGGTTGCCGTCTTTTTTCTTTGGTGATCCTGTTTTATCTTGTTTTACCTACACCCAGAAAGTGTGTGTGTGTGTGTGTGTGTGTGTGTGTGTGTGTGTGTGTGTGTGTGTGTGTGTGTGTGTGTGTGGAATGTGTGTGTGTGTGTGTGTGTGTGTGTGTGTGTGTGTGTGTGTGTGTGTGTGTGTGTGTGTGTGTGTGTGTGTGTGTGTGTGTGTGTGTGTGTGTGTGTGTGTGTGTGTGTGTTGGGCGTAGGGGGCAGAGAGAAAGCTTGCATGTACCTCCATGCATGTAGGTTTGGTGTATGTGGCTGTATGTCCGTGTGTGTGGGGAGGGGACGGGTCGGTCTCCTGTCCGTATTGAGACACATGCCAAGGGCCATTAAAAGCCCTTTGTGTCGGTGGACAGTGGAAGGAAGGCAGCCATTGGCCATCAGATAAAAAGAAGAAGAAGCTGGATGGGTGGAGGGTAGGGTCTGTGAAGGTGGGTGTCAAAAGCAGGGCCGTTTGGGAAGAAAATCAAAAAGCCATCAGACTTGTTTGTGGGGGACGATTGTGCTGCTCAACAGAAAGGGCGGTACTTAGATTCAACCCTTACTATTTTATCAAATTAGTAACTTTCCACAGTAGTGACTGAGACTTTTTTTTGGGTGATTTCTCATAAATCGAAAATTCTCAGAAGTTATAGGAAAAGGAACCACACAAACCGTTTACATGAAACTGCCACTGAGGTGATACTCTTGAGTTGACAAGTTTGGCTATAACAATAAGTATCACATTTTCACAAGTGTCTGCCGATGTATAGATATGAGCAAAAACCATATGGGGAGAACGGGGGAATGTGAGACATCGGTTAATGTGAGACACTCCCTGTATCTAGGCAATGGAACACATTTTTGGTCATGTGAGATATATGTTTTCAAGCCCCTCTCATTTCCCCTTGGCCATGAAAGAGAGGACCTCATAGTGATGTTGTAAGCATGTTTTTCTCACAAAAAAATATTTTTTGCATGTAAAAGTAAATTTTCTTGCTGTCAACTTAATCGATTGTTGTGCCAAAGCAAATTGATTCAGGTAGAAAAACTTCTATCATACATGTTGATGAACTACCAACATATGAAACTATGTGTAACTGAAGATTAGCCTGAATTGCTGAGAGAGGTAGTTTTTTCTCAAATTGTGGCAGTGGGGTAAATGAGACAAATGATGTGGGGTAAAGTGAGACAGTGGCTCTGCCCTCTTTTGATGAATCCATTATATTTTAGTTAGCAAGGAGACTAGTTTGAATAAGACAAAAGACAATGTGGGCTGGAGGTGGGGGTTGATGGTTGAAGGGGTGTCAGCAAGGGCCTGGTTTGGCACGAATGTATGTGGGGGACAGGAGAGTGACCTTTAACATCAATAGACTCTAAGTAATATGTCTTTATTCAATGAACGATCCCAATAAAACAAGTGCAGAAAAATATTACTCAAAGACTCAAAAGATGGAAAATGACAGTTGGGTCTAGTCCTGTGTTCAGAGTCCCAGACTGTTCTAGCAGGTTCTGATTTTTCTTTGCTCTGACCCCCAGACACTGGCTGGTTGCTAAGGGTCCTGTGTTCTGACCCCAGACTGTGTTTTAATCTGACTGGTTCTATCTGTCATTTGAATGTTAATTATTGATTATGAATTATATGTTTATTATTTGATCAGAGTTACTTTCAAGTGTTTAGAATTTGTTTTGCTTAATTGACCTAAACCCCATGATTCTGTTAATAGTCCGACATTAGTTTTGGAATATTTGGTTTTCTAGCTAGCTGTCAGGATTCTAACTGTTACAACATGTGTTGTTATGGTAGGTTCAGAGTGGAAAAATTAAGTGGATCAGTTTACCCCCTTGATCTTTCTGGTCTGTCTCAGTTTACCCCACAGCAGGGGTAAAGTGAGACACAAGACAACTTTTTTTTAAAACAATTATATTTTCACTGCTCTTTTTCTTGAATAAATTCTGCTAATGCCCTGATAAATCATTTTAGCCTGCTTAAAGGGGAGCAAATGTAAAAAGTGTCTCACATTACCCTGTTCTCCTCTACCGTCAAATGAAAGACACTGGTTGCCACATGGCAGGGCTTACAGGAATTCACTCAATAGTTAAGACGGCACCCCCACTGTCAGTCTGATATCACACTCACATACGCCCAGTGTTGCTTTCCCTTTGCAAAGCCCTTGGTGGCGAGAAGAAGGAAACATGAAGAAGTACATAATGATTCTGACGAGCCGGTGGAAAACTCAGTGTTGCGGAGTTTTGAACTACATGTAATGAAAATAGTAGTTTATCTACTTCTTCTTGCCATTTTTTGTGTAGTTAACTACTGAAACTACAAACATGCTCAGGCCAAAAAAAGGGATAGGAATTAGTTTACATTTTACAATTGTTGTAATTTTTTGCTGGCGTGTGACTTTTTAGTTTTAAATATTTGTATTATTTCACATGTATGTACAATGTCGATTTGATTTATATATATATATATATATATATATATATGTGTGTAATTATCTGTACTTAGAGTCTGTAATAAAAAGTATCTATCTATCTATATATGTATATATACAAAGTAGCCTATTAGTAATAGTAGAACTACTCTAGTGTAATAGCTTAGTTAAACAAAAACGAATTCTCCCGAGGTTAGCTTTCAACTTCTTCCATAATGAAATTGTAAAATAATTGTTAGTTTGCAAAACTACTTTGCTTTCAAAGTATCTTCCCCAACACTGACAACACTGTAGGGTTTGCTTTGTTGATGTTGCTCAGGGTAGACGTTATTTTTTATCTTCACTGATGTAACACATTCACACTGCTGCTATATCAACAAGCTTTCTTTCATCTGAAACTTTCTCTTTCTCTCTCTCTCTCTCTCTCTCTCTCTCTCTCTCTCTGGACATGCCCTGTGAGTGGTATAGGTGTCTTGAAGAGGCCACTTAAAGAAGAACTAAAGACAAGATCTGAGACATCTGGGGGGTGGGGGGTCAACTCAACCCTAGATACTCCCGTCACACAACTCCTCCTCACTGTACCAAGCTATTCAACACAGACCCCCCCCCCCCCTCCTTGGGACACCCTGAGAGCTCTGTGCTCTGCTGTCCCTTTCTCTCTTAGCCCTGCCTCAAGTCTACTATCTCTCTGGCTGTCTGTCTTTAGCATGACAATTATTCCCCCAAGTCCATGGCCCAGGACAATGCTTGCAGAGTTGGGGTTTGATGTCTTTTAAGCTATTGAGCCAGGGCTCTTGTGGTCTCCCCAAGGTTCCTGGTCCTAGACTTGCATTTCTATCTTATATAGAGTTGATTCACTGGATCAGAAGAAGACATTCTGTATTTATTCAGTAGGGCCATAAGAACAGTCTGAAGTGTAACAAAATCATATATTTCTGGAAGGCCTCTTTGTGTTTTTCCTTTCTGCATTTTCTTATGAATATATAGATCCTATGCTTCTTCTGATAAATAAATAAAAATAGCACTGTCAAGAACACCATTATTTAGTCAAATTGTTCACTTGTCAGATATCCCTTAATTTTAAAAGGCCACAAAAGAACTTTTTTTCACAGGCTGCAGATAGGATGGATCTGATGCTCACTCTTTTGAAAACTAACACAGATTGATGATTGCACTCGCAGACAACACCTTGGTCCTCAGAACCAGTTTTGGAGCTTTAGGCCATATCACAGACTTGCTGCCAAGGTATTCGCCTTGACTGAACCCCTGCAGACCAGAGTGAAACTCCGGGCTGGTGTTTGTTTCAGAGGACAGGAGGAGGAGGGGGGAGACGAAGAGGAGGAGGAGGGGTGTGTGGAATCAAAGGAATGAGACTTATTGTTCCAATCTGAAAAGGAGCTAATGGCCGACCATCGCAACTCGGGATCTGAAATCCACGGGGTGCCCCGGGGACAGGTCGTACAATGGCACCCCCCCTCCCTTCCCGCAGTGTGTCTTCCTGCCGCAATCTGCGGCCAACGACTCGCGCTGGGGGAGCGCATCTGTACGAGTGCTCCGGCCATCCAGGCCTTTGAATGGCCACCGATCAAGGATGAATGGGGAGAAGTTCACGTGAATGCTGTTGGGGGATTTTATGATTTAGTTGCCAGTTTAGGTTACTTCTATTTTGTAGTCCGGAATGAAAAATTCTAAATGAAAACCAGCCCAAATCTCAGTGTCCACTGGTTTATGACGTCATTAAAGCTTTTTTGTCGGGGACCTTAGGCTTCACATTTAAAAAACATTCCTGTATTGACAGAAATCTTGTTTTATCTCTTTTTTAAATGCATACCTGTTTCCAGTAAAAAGAAAAAGAGCAAACTATTCTAATAGGCGACAATAAGACTATTTAACAGACCCAAGTCAAAGGTATGCATATAGGCCTACTCAAACATTAAGTTGGTAAAACATAGAGAAAGTTTGGTTTCGCTCACCTCCCCACGACAAAGCGTTCACAACATTTATTTAAGTGCCACTATACTTTATGGTTGTTTACAGGCCATTTCAAGTTGCCATAGTAGTAGCCTTCCTTTTTTTATATATCTGTAGGTTGATATGTGTCTTCTGAGTCAAAACATCCTTAGACCAGGACAATAGCCTGATCCTTACCTGTTTGTTTCAAATTCAACGTTTTTCATTTATCAAGTTGTTTTTTTTAATCACCGTTTTCAAGATTACCATGCCAGTGTTTGTTTTTACTCAGTTGATTTGGTTTAAATGTAGCCTAAGTGATGTCATGAATTCCCGTGAGATTGATGCCTGAATGAGAGGGATTTTAATATCAAAGCAATCTCCTTAAAGGGGAATAATTTATACAAACCAAGCATTATAATTGATGTATTAGGTGAGCAAGTTATATAGTATCCCGATATATTTACAGGAGAAGTGGCCCGTGCCTGTTTAGCAATGTAAATAATAATAATAATTGATAAGATTTATATAGCGCTTTTTTGGGGGTCACTCAAAGACGCTTTACATCACATAGAATATACAATAGGCCTACATAAGAAAAACAAAAACAAAACAAAAACAACGGAAAAACAAGATACAGATTCAAAAAGAGGTTTGGAATGGTCAGGTGTGATGGGGGTGGGTCAGGGGTCATATGCTTTCTTGAAGAGGTGAGTTTTGAGTTGGCTTTTGAATGAGTTGATTGAGTCTGCATTTCGGATGTTTATGGGGAGGGAGTTCCAGAGGGTTGGGGCAGCAATGGCAAAAGCTCTGTCTCCTGTGGGTTATGGGTTCTAACATGACTTGTTGAATTATTTGTATTTTGTTCGGATTTTGCATTGCACGTAATGCGTTTTTAGATCACCTTAAAATACAACAACATAAAGTTCTAGCTAAAGATGGCTTAAAGTTGCTTAAAACACGCCCACTACTTTAGGAGAGAATCAAGGTCATTCGCAAACTCACCATCAGCTGTGCGCAATTGTCTGCGTCAGCCAATGGGCGAAGAGATGGTGCCATCTCCAACACCCTCAGCTGTGATTAGGAAAACCTGTGGAGCCCTGGTGGGAGAGAGGCATTTGAGCTTGAAGGTGAGGTGACGGACGGAGGTGATAACTACGGAACTTTATGGAGTATAGGCCTTAGGCGTATTGGTGGTTATGCTGCGCCAAAACTGCCTATATTTTTTTGCACCATTTGGCCCAAAACTGATTTTTCTCTGACAAGTGCTGGGTACTTTATGAAGAGCTTCTTCCTCTCATCCTTGTTTGGTCTGTGCGTAAACTCGAAACGGATGAGTATGCTTTAAAGTCACCGGTAACTTGGAAAACCAGTTTGTTTGTTAGTACACACGTTGCTTAGTAGAGGCCTCGCACTGTTTTGGAAGATGTCTGAAAGATCGCAGAGTCCTGAGTGCCAAAGCAGGCCATATGACTTCAGCCGGCACAATTTCAACCAGATTGTGGGTCAGGATAACCTGGGCAGCGCTGCGTCATTCCAGCTCCCCCATGGTGTCCTGGCAGACCCGAGCCTCCTCTACAACAAAACCGCATATGGTGGCATTGCGCCGGCCTCCGCGCAGACCTTTTTCCCTTTCACACACGTCGCCAGTGACTACAGAGGATCCGACCTGCAAGCTGGAGATTTCGGGCAACCCAAGCACTGGTACCCCTTCGCTGCGCCCGAGTACACCGGTCAGGTACCCGGTGTAACAGCAGCCACCCAGCCTATCAACCTGAGTCCCCCCATAGCAGAGACCCGGGAGCAAATTAAAATGCCCGAAATAAAGACTGAGAAGGACACTGGGGATGACTACTCCACGGAGATTAAGATCCAGCAGTACCCGACGCCTAACTCAGCCGCCATGCCCCATGGAGTCTTCTACTCCGCAGCCTGGAACCCGTCCTTCTGGCCCGGGATCACCCATATGACACCACCTGGCAGCAGCGGCAGCAATCAAAATCCATCAACATCATCTGCATCTTCCCCTTCTATGTCCCCTTCGCCCCCAAGCAACGGGCTTCCAGGGAACACATTTTTCAGTGTGAATACAAGCCAGGCTGCCAGCGGCCCCCAGACGCAGCAGAACCCGGCCTCATCCACGCGGAGCAGTGGCTCCTCCAGCGGCGGGTGCAGCGACTCCGAGGAGGTAAGATAACTAATTGAATCAAGACACCTCCAATTTTAAACCAAATAGTTCAGTTTTCCTTTTTTGGGAGTTCTTGAATGCCACCAAGAAATAAATAATCCGATTTTTAAATGTATTTTTTTTGTATGTTCTGCAGGAGAATCTTTCCACAGAAGAACTGGAGCAGTTTGCCAAGGAGCTGAAACACAAACGCATTACCTTGGGTTTCACTCAAGCTGATGTGGGAATGGCCCTGGGTAATCTTTATGGTAAGTTCGGGCAATCTTTTCATATTAAGTCATAAAGATCATTCATGAACTTCACTATTGTTGTCCACATGGATATACATCTGCTGGATGTGTAGTTTGGTGTGCAGATCATAGAAGATAGTTTGGTTTATACCTACAGTTACCTAACAATTAGGCACTTTGGTGTAGATACATTCTACATCATAGGTTTGGCCTTAAGTCAATCATCCTTAGATTTATTCCAATGTGATATTGACTGTGATGGTTTTGTGTCCTGCAGGTAAGATGTTCAGCCAGACCACTATTTGCCGCTTTGAGGCTCTGCAGCTGAGCTTCAAGAACATGTGCAAGCTGAAGCCCCTTCTTCAGAGATGGCTGAACGAGGCAGAGAACTCGGAAAATCCCCAGGATGTAAGTCTGCTATACTCTTGACATCTGCCAACTAGTTTACAAGACAACAGATTGCCACCAAGCTTCATGGGATCAGTTGGTCTTTTCAGGCCCTAGCTAACTTCCTGCTGTGCAAACCTGAATCAAAGCCCTTCTGCTCCTGTGATGCAATAATAGGCCACCTAGTGGCCATAACTGAGCTCTTCTGGTGATTTAAAAAAAAAAAAAACTTAATTTGAAACATTACCTCATACATGACATACACCACATTGGACAACCCTTTGTTCAGTAGATGCTTTACACATCTTTATACATTATACCATAATTCCACACGGCACAAAACCTTACTAGCATGTTTCCGATTCCTCAGATGTACAAGATTGAACGAGTATTTGTTGACACCAGGAAGAGGAAGCGGAGGACCAGTCTGGAGGGAGCCGTGCGCTCTGCCCTGGAGTCTTACTTCATGAAATGTCCCAAGCCCAACACCCAGGAGATCACACACATCTCGGATGACCTGGGTCTGGAGAGAGATGTAAGTACTAACTCTAAAAAGTGGTGCCATTAAGCTTATTGTTTTTTCTTTTAGAGAATATGCATCTTCTATGTCTCGCATGTTAAATTCAAAAACTGTTCTTGTCAGGTGGTACGCGTCTGGTTCTGCAACCGAAGGCAGAAAGGAAAGCGCCTGGCCCTGCCGCTAGACGAGGAGTGCGAAGACCAATACTATGAGCAGAGTCCTCCCCCAATGAACATGTCCCACTCCCCCATTCCACATCACGGCTACCCTACCAACAGCTACCCCGGCCCTCCTCCCCCCACACTTTACATGCCCCAGCTTCATCGGCCAGACATCTTGAAACAAGCCCTGCACCCCGGACTGGTTAGTCACCTGACTGGATAAACATGCTCAGGTAGCTCCACAGATTGCCTTCCAAAGCATCTCTCTTGTCCCCGACCCCAACTCAGGCAGACGGGCGTTTACATCCAGAAACCATATCGATCAGTCTTAATTGGGATGTGGAGGCCCCTTTTGACGACTGCAACATTGAGATGAATCATGATGATTGCTCCTGAAACTTAAAATGAACTGTCACAGGACACATCCTTTTTTTTTTACCATGACTCAACTGCTTTTTACTTGAAAGTCAAACCAAGAGGGAAATATATTGTTGCTAAATGTACCTTGTTTCTTGTGTTCTTGGATAATCCATAGTAAGTTATTCCATAGGTTTACTAATAGTAGGTTTAGAGCAATGCCAAAGTGTGATTTGTCCAGTTGTAAATAAGAGCAGGGTATTCCTTCCACTGATGCTAAAATCCTGAATAGGTTGTATGTGGTACATATGAGGAAAGATTTGTGAGTTGTTATAAGGAATCAATCAGGGAATCACTATGTGAAGGATGCTTCTTTAAACTGAATTAATCTTAGTTGGTCATTGTTTGTGCAATACATGTCCCACCTGAATAGAGCAGCAACAGTAATTGTCTGAACTGTCGTTGAAAATGCAAGTGCTCATTCAGGGAGCTTTTTCCAATTGATTTAGCACAAAGTGCCTTTTTCTTATGTTGAATATTATCTTTTTTTTCTTCTATTATAAATGTCCTGTATATCAAACCCAGATGTTTGCAGAATGTTTGATTGTCATCGACATCTTCTGAAAAATATTTTTATTGTCATTGGGGGTTGGTCAGATTCAAAGCAATACATTGAGGGGATGTCACTAGTTTAAAAGTGTCTTAGCTGCTAATTCTGTCAATTGTTAACATATTCTGTCTTAGGTGACTGGCAGCGACAATGAAATCCTGACCTGACTTGAATCAATTTTGCTGTCATGGTGAACTACCGCAGCTAATGTAGCTCAATACCTGCATTTTTATTGTAAAGGGTTTTTATGTCCTATGAAATGTTGAATAACACTTGATATCAAGTCAAATGTGGGTGCTAAGCTGAGTATTTTCTTGCCTGGTATTAGAAATGAAGACATTTACTCTTAACTTGTGTCATAGTCCGTATGGAGTTGACTTAAAGCCACTACGAGTGACATGGCGCGTCCCCTTTGGCAAAAACAGTAGTATTTTTACAACGCCCGCTGTCGCAAAGCTGTTTTCTAGCTCGGGCCATGCACGTGAGTGTGAACTGAGAAGGAGCAATATAGTGAATGTCCCTGTGCTATAATTTGTCAAGACACTTTTAGGCTCCGTGAGAGTGGTTTTGACACTGCATGAACTAATGACAGTCACTGCCACATGCAACTGATTGCAATGAGTTGATGCAGCAGTGTCACCTAACTACTCTCTCTCACGGAGCTGAAAGATTACGTGTCTGATTCCTCGACATGCAAGCGAATGAATGGATAGAAGGGAGTTAGTATGGATTACGATGAGGTAATGTGTTTATGTTGTTGTAAATAATTAATGATTGCAGATGCTTCCAATGGTTATCTGATTATGGTGAAGCAAAGCAAACTTTGTGTTTAGTACCAACCACTCATGTCATTTAGGAGTAAACACTCCACATAAGTTAAACTATGAAATTTTATAGGGGCACATGACTTAGGCCAAAGCTCTTGGCCTATATCACTTCTCGAATGGTAAAGCATAAAATCTTCATTGCATTTTCTTGATATTCATTTGCAGTGCTCATGCTTCATATGCAGTATGGAGTTGACTTAATAACTACGTATCAAACAAGGCGCGTCCCCTTTGGCAAAACCGGTAGGGTAGGTTTTTCAACGCCCGTTGTCGCAACACTGAATTCTGCTCGTGCCATGCACGTGAGTGTGAACTTAGAAGGGAGCAATATAGTGCATGTCCGTGTGTTGAAAGTGTGAGGACTCTTTGCGACTCAGCCGAAAGTGGTTTTGACACTCCATGAACTAATGACAGTCACTGTCACATGCAACTGATTGCAATGAGTTGATGCTACAGTGTCACCTAATGATCTCTCACGGAGCTGAAACATGAGTCTGATTCCTCACAGAAAGCTAATGAATGATAGACGGCAGTTAGTAATGCTTACGTTGAGGTAATGTGTTTATGTTGTTGTAAAGTAATTAAATATTTCAGATAATGGTTATCTGATGATGGAACAATCAAAAGCAAATTTTCTTATGTTAGTACCAACCGCTCATTCATTTAGGAGTAAACACTGCAGTCTAGTTTCAGAGGAAATAATGGATATACTTTAACTTGTCAAACAGCCCAGTAACCTATATCACTCTCCCTTTTAGCTTTTCTTCATTGTCATTTTCTTTTTTTCTTTGATGGTTCAGGGCCCCATTTATCAGTCATTATGACGACTAATAACTGTATCAAACAAGGCTCCAACTCGCCCCTTCCCTCACCTGGAGGGATAGGCTTCTCAATTCACGTTGCTGCGCCACACTGAAATCTGCGACCAATACGGATATGTGACCATAGAGCTTGCACGAGCGAACCGAAAATCGGACTGGGTGTGCGACCAGACCAAAAGCAGTAATAAAAACCATTTAAAAACGTCTTTCTTTGCACTGATGGTCTCGTTTGCTGTTAAAGGTCATTTATGATTATCAGAGGAAACATGAGGCTGTTTAAAAGATATTTAAATGTTACACGTAGCCGCTTTAATGCTCAAGTTTATTTTTTTACACTTTTAAAGTCATTTAAACATTGCAAGTGAATTCTTTACACAGCATTGAACAATCAAATGCAGCAATTTTCTTCATTTCGGTCACATACAGTTTGGTGTTTTAAAGGCAGAGTCAAGCAGAGGAAACTAATGGATATACTTTAACCAGTCAATACAGTTCACAGTAACCTTTGTGCTATGGTATTTTGCCTCTCCAATGTCCACTATTGATAATAGTTGGTAGACCGGGTACCATATATTTATTAGAGGCTCTGTCCTCGATGCAGCGGACACGGTTTCAACTCTGTCCCTTGCAGTTCTTTGCATGTCATGATCCCCATCTCTCTCCCCATTTCCAAACTGTAAATATCTTCAACTATCAAATAATAAAGGTGTAGTACCTTAAAGGTGGTGCTCTGAGGAACTTTTGGTTTTTGTTCATTCTTGCACCCCCTTTGGACAAAAGTGGTAGTGTTTATATTACACCAGCTGTTATTCTTGGGTTATTGGGTGACAAAGGCATGCATAAAAACTATATGAAAAATAGCATTCTTTGCAGCGATGGTCTCGTTTGCTATTACATACAATATTTAAAAGTTCCTCATAGCACCTTTAAGCTCAAGTGTTAATGGTGTCGATCCAGGCCTGCAGGTCAGTGTAAACTTTGTGCTGAGGTAAAGTGCTGTATCTTGTGCAGATCTGACACAGCCTCTCCCTCCAGTCTGTGTACAGCTTCACTTTCCACCGATTTCTCCAGGTGAAATATTCACCGTAGCACTTCTTGTCCTCTGCTACCTGCTGCAGATGCGTGCCCAAGTCTGTAACTGACGCAAAGTCATCCACGTGAATGTAAGAATGAGGTGGAGCCACGGCTTTGTAATCGGCCGGTGGTGGTCCCATCACGACAGGCACCGCCCCGCCTTGGTAGGCATTCCTCCAAAGCTTCTCCGAGATATAATCTTTGGCCATGGAGTTCTCAAAGGCCAAATAGAAGTAGCAGCTAGAGATTGAAGGTAAGAGGGCATTGGAGAGGAGGGGTGTCTTTGTCCACCTACCGTAAACCTTCACCGGGACTATGGCGCTGAGCTCCTTGAACACTTTGCTTCTCTTGTGCTTGCTCCTGTAGTTGCTGACCACCCAACAAACCAGCGAGCTCTTGTTGAGATGGGCGTCTTCCACCACCAGTTCCACCACTTCTTGAGCATCCTTTGGCTGCAACTTTCCATACGGTATGGTGACATCGGCATCCCTCCTGTAAGTTATGGTCATGTTGAAGATGTTTGCGAACAGCTTCAAGTTTCCATTGTTGGCGGGGGCCTCCAGGGACATCCAGGCCCACCTCTGGCCCTGTGGTCGGGGAAGGTCAAGGGGCAGCTTTTGGATGCCTTCTATCAGCTCTCTGTTGTGGAACACCACCACATCAGCAGAGGGGAACATGGAGTGCTGGTTAACCAGTCTACAGCCAGGGACACGGTAAAAGTCCCAGCAGACGTCACCCTCCAGGCTGAGTGAGACACCAAAGGGCCAGTGCCACAGCAGCACGGTCACGTTGCTGTCGCCATTCCCGGAGGAGTGTACGGCTGAGAGGGCCTCAAATCCACGCAGCCATACGTTGAGAAGACACAGCGGTAACACACAGAGAAAGGAGAGGAGGAGAAGGAGGTGGTGCCGCTTCATTGAGCAGGGGGCAGGCTTTTTAGTGTTCTCAAACTCCTATTGGCAAGAGGGATGAAAGAAGAAGTAGGATCATAAGTTTTGGTTTTAACTTTTGTCTTAAGTCAGATATAAAACGGTCTCATCAGTGACATACACATGTTTTAGCTAGCCAGTTTTCAAACTATGCAGCTTGGATTTAGAAATGTGGGTGTACTGTCATATCTGGTCGATGCACCCATTTTTGGAAGGGAAATACCCCTTTTTGAAACATATACACAAAAAAAACAAAGTTGTCATCTTAATTTATACATTGATTTCTTATGAATAGTATTGATCGAAAAGGTGTAGGCTGAAGCCTTAGCTTATTGCACCTACCCTTTTTACGTTATGTTTATTTATTCATTTTTCGTTGGTCCCTCAGGATCTTTTATATATATATATATATATATATATATATATATATATATATATATATATATATATATATATATATATTTGTTTTAATAGTTTGTTTGATAGTTATTGTAAATATTATTGCTATGATTAATTCCTGTATATGTTAAACATATTACATGTAAAGTTATGACACAAGACAAAATAAATCCACAATACATATTCACAGTGCCATTCATGCCTCACTTTTATATTTGTTAAGCATCTTCTTTTTCAGTATTTTTTTAAATCTTTGTACCGTGTTACACGTTTTAATTTCTTCATCCAAGACATTCCACATGTTTACTCCTTTTACCGATATACATCTTTGTTTTACATTTGTTCTTATATTTATCTTTGTAAACATGCACATTCCCCTTAGTTCATACTTGCTCTGTCTAATCTGAATGATAATAAGTAATGATATTAATAATGACAGGCTGTCTATCTAGCATGCTCAATAATTTTGCCAACTCATCTATGTTCACAGTTGCAGCAAATAACAAACAGGGCAGTATAAGCAACATTGCCCAATCAATCTTACAGATCACAAGCTATACTCTTTTTAAAGCAGAACATCTAACTTGTGTGCTCCAAGGTAGTTTACACAACCTGCTGACATTACGCCCTCACACTATCTGAATGCGAGATAAATGGGAAGCGTAGCCTGCAGCTTACAATAAGCAGGAATTGGTCTCTACTAGAATCACCAGAGATGAAACCACATCAAAAACAGAGAGATGAAGATAGAGCTGCATGACGAATGCATCTGCAAACTGCTACCTGTAAGAACTAACTGCATTAGAGGTATACTTGAAATAATTCCCTCCTCTTGAGATTTTACTTGAAAAAAAGAATGATATAGGCCTATTTTAAGTAGTTTCTGAAGCACACTGGTGGAGCTATGTGTACGCACCATCTTTGTAGAATCTCAAAACCATGCAGAAAGGTCCTCCAGATATGATTTATGTGATTTTTAGTTCTTGCTCAAACTTACAAGCTTTAACCAGGATGTGGTGAAAGACTTATGTTGACAGCAGCAGTTCTCCCAACTGGCTTTTGCAGAATGTTAGACATGATGGTACAAAGGTTATACCAACCTGCTTTCAACCCCCTTCATTTATTTATTCACTGAGCCAAATAAACTACCAGCGTTTCATTTTGCCACCGAGAGAGAGTACAAAAGAATATGTGAAAACATCACCTTTCACAAGTCAGACCACAGTGTCAAGAGATGACACATGAAAAAAGAAAAGCTCCACCAACCTGCTCTCAAGATGAGGCTGTTCTCCGTCCCCCGTCACCACCGATATATATTCTGGTCTCTGATGGTGGGGATGTGATGCATGAAGCATTTACTAAACTCATAAGCAGCCCCCTTATGAGGAAGCAGAGGTGTGGCTTTCTGAAAGATGGCTGAATATGATGTCAGTTTAGGATCATATCACGATCATGTGAGTCAGCTGCGTCTTAAATAGAGAGTTACATTTTAACACCAAAATGTAGTCATGTGGTATCTGTTGACTGCACAAAGATAATTCTCTTATTCTAGGCGGTTTGTAAAGAAGTTTGGGAGGAGGAAGGAGTTCAGATAAATTGTGTTTTCGTGCATTGTAGTAATTAAATTGAGAACAATAGATAAAGACAGGACTCCCAGTGTACTGATTTTTTTGCCACACAGCACAAACGTTTCGGGACAGACACCCTTCCCCCAGCTTGCAAATGGCAGTCAGTGTGAACTCGCACACGTGTGCTCAATTATAGGTCCCTAATCAGCGCAAGACATGACGCATAATGTCATCACATCATAAAATTATACATTGAACCAAATCATTCATAAAAATGAATGAAGATTAAATAAAATTGTGCAGTACTTGAGTATAGATACCACATACATTAACCACAGGTATGATCTGTGTTTTGTACTCCCCGAACATGTTTTGCTGTGGGTTGTGCTCATTTTATTATAAATGTGGATTTTATTACAGTTATACATGTAACAAATTCAAATTCCTCCAGACAGAAACACATGAAGGTGCTCTGCTCATGCTATCATTGGATTTAAAGAAGCTGAAAAAACAATAAGAAAAGTGTGTTTCAGGTGCACGCGCCTTCTCGGCATGAGCCATTCTGTACAGCAGGTGGCACTGACAGCCTGGTTAGTGGTAAGAAGGGAATAAACACATGTAGTTTATGCAGAAAGTGGCAAACCAGACTAGTTCAAAAAATAAAGGTTTATGTTTCATCTCATAAACAGTTCACAAAGTCTTGTTTTGGCTATGTGCATATTTACACAATGGGACCTAATAATGTTGAGTTTACTTTTGATTTATTTATTCCATAACAATCATCTCTACTTTTTAATTTAGTATTATGTGATTTTAACACTGTCCAAAAAATTGCAGCCTAGATTTATGTCATGTTTGCCGTATCGCTTACATTTGTGTTAGTACAGAAATAAACCACTAGAGGGGTGTGTGTTGCTGAATAAGAGTGACAGTGCATTCATGTTAAATTTATTTTTATTTATTATTATTATTTTTCTTTATACATTATTATTATTATTATTATTATTATTATTATTATTATTATTATTATTATTATTATTATTATTATTATTATTATAAACAATTATTATTATTATTATTTATCCATTGAATAAATGTATTATGTAAACACAGCATCTCATCCCTCATCACCATTGGTACATTGATTAAATGTTGTTTAATTGTACCTTCTCTTTGGGAGGAGAGTTTGTTTCGGTTGTCTTCTGGACAGTTAAGTTATGCTTGTTGCTTTACATTTCACTGTACATCCTGTGGTGTGCATGTCTTCAAAAAATGTATCCAATGCTTTTTGCAGCATCTCGAACAAAGACGAAGTGCCGAATTTCGTCACACACACACACACACACACACACACACACACACACACACACACACACACACACACACACACACACACACACACACACACACACACACACACACACACACACACACACAGTGTTACAGTAACACCTCTCAGTGGGTTCTCGGAAAAAGCTATATATATTATGGAATATGTCATGTCATGAATAGTACATTGCATTAATTAACATTTTTTTCATTGTTATTTATTTATTTATCATCATCACTACCATTATTATTCTTCTGTTTGCTGATCTTTATCTCACTTCTCTCAGCTTTCAAACTTGTCCAACCCCCCCTTCCTTCTCTCCAGTCACAAAAACCTCATTGAAACTTCAGTGAATACCTGCTTCATGAGAGCATTTTTCCTGCCAGTCGTGAAAGCCGATCAACAACTAAAAGCAGGCTACGGTATGAACGAAAACAAATAAAACACATCAAAGTGAGAGAGGGAGACGGGGAGCGAGCAGGAGACAGACAGCAGCATGCAGCACATACTTATCTGCACGTTTCATTCGGGGTGGGTTGGGTTTTTCATTGTCTGGCCTCTTTGTTCTAACTAAGGAAAATCTTAACAATACATCAAAAATGGAAAAAACTTAAAAAAACAAAACAACAAACATAGTAAGTTTAGGTCAACAACAGTGTGGGACCGATAAAAAGAGTTGTGTTGCATAATCATTTAACTTTTACAACATTTTACTCCGTACATTATTTTAGCTACACAAAGCCTTACATCTCTAACATCAAAAACCACTGTGCTATGGCTTTGTTGTTATTTGTCTTTTAGTGGGTCATTATGCAATATCAGCCATTTTAGCTTTTAAACATAAATCTGCAATGCCCTTCCCAATTAATACATTTGAAACCCATCTTGTGATACGGCAGTCTCTCTGAGACATGCCACTACTAACTGACCTGCAGTTGGCCTACTGAACTGATTTACTTTGGTAGAGAGAGCGTGAGAGACAGAGAGCAAACAAGGTCAGACAGAGACAATTTAAGATTGAGAGTTGTAGATTTCCTTTTAGAGAGTAGGCTTGAAGGCTAAAAGAAGGTATCCAGATGATCCGGTCGGACTGGTAAGGCCAGAGGGGGTGTAGGCTGCCTCCAGGATGCCTGACAGGTGTGGTGAGAGAGACCAAAAGAAAAAGCAGAAGCATACGCAGCTGAGAAGAGGAGAAGAGAGAGGGAGAAGTGAAGCTAAAGCAGCGTTCTTGGACCCAGGGTTGACTGTGAGTATATGGGCTTCAGTGGTTTAGTTTTCTGACTAGTTTTCATCAAACTTTGATAGTGTGTGAGAGTGTGCGTGTGTGAGAGAAAGAATGAGGAATATAAACTTCATAAAAATCTCTGACTTTTCTTCGCAGTAACACTGACTGACACGGAACATTTTGAGGATTCAATAGACTCACAGAGAGGAGGAAAAAGAACAGAGAAAGAGAGAGAGAGAAAGAGATAAAGATGGCCCAGGCCCCGAAGATTGAACTCTTCGTTAAGGTGAGGCCTACAATATTGTAATAAATGTAATACCTCCTGCTTGTGCACCACACATGCAGGTGTGGATCAAATAGCAGTCGATGCAGTCAAAGTGTCTTTTTAAGTATGTGTAGCTACAGTTAGAATTGATTTAATTTAATTGATTAGCTCATTATTGGCTTGGACTTGTGACCCTTAACCCTTGTATGATATCTATCCGTATGTGGCAATTGAAATATCATGGTAACAGTGTGTATGTTTGAAAATGATGCAATTCTGATCAGTTTAGGAGGTCTGATGCTTTATCGTACAGAATCTGTCTCTTGGTATTTTGGGCACAGTATCCGTGTGAAAACAAAAGACACTGAAAAGAGGCCTGTCCAGTTTTAGAAACCTGTGTCCTGCCCTTACAAAGGCGACATTGCTCCCGAACAGGCCTGCTGTGACTCAATAGGCCCGCAGTGGAAAAATGCATGATATAGCAGAGATAACCAAATCCCGTTTAAAATACTGGGTTGTTTAGTCTTGGGTGTAAAACAAATTCCTCCGCGGCTGCCTCACAGTCAGAGCAGAGCAGGCTCGACAGGAATACCTGTGCAAGGTATTCGTGGTTTTGGTCAGACTTAAAAACAGCCCTGTTGCCAGAAACAACTTACCACGGGGTAACATTTGAAAGACAATGTTTGCTTTCATTGTTTTTTAACGTTATTGGGATAACGTAATGTGTCTGTTCTCATCTGGTCAGGCCAGTGTTGACGCGGAGAGTGTGGGGAACTGTCCTTTCTGCCAGAGACTCTTCATGATTCTCTGGCTAAAAGGAGCCAACTTTACCCTCACCACTGTGGACATGAAGAGGTGAGAGTCATTTATTTCTTTATTTCTTGTTGTCCTTGAGAATGATGTGTTAAAACATACAAAATGACAGAACAACAGCGTGCAGCGGCTTCCTTCTGTAGTAATGCAAAAAAACTTACTTTTCAAAAGTAACATTATCAGTGTACAGTAATAACACCACCGTATTCATTCCCTTGGTCAATTTGGAGACATACCTCGACAGCAGCCATCTACCCGCTCTCCATCATTACAAAAAATATTTGTAATAACAATGAAGAGGAGAACATATATAATAATAACAGAAAGAATAGCAAATGAGAAAAAACTAGGAATAAAACAGTCCAGACTTTCTCAGGCACTAGAGGTCTAAGAATAAACTTAAAGCCGTCCAGTGTCTGCTGTTGTCCTTAGATCATATTACATCATTTCACACCAGGCTTTAGTCGGAAGGAAGGGAAACTACAGTGCCCTAGAAGTGTTTGAAGGCTAGGGCTAAAGTTATGGATGCAGTCCAGCAGCATTACAGAGAGTGCAGCGAGGTCAGAGAGGGCAACAACACATTTGGTGTGTCTGAACTGTGAAACCACAACAAGAAAACTCCCCAAAATCGCTAAAGCAGAAAGAAACTGGAAAACATGAACACAACTTTGGAAAGGTAAATAAGAAGAGACTATCGTAAATTAAACAGTAAACGTGATCTCATTAGCCCTTTAATACTCTCTTGTGTTTTTGATTTTGATTTATCTTGAACGATCAACAATGTTAAAAGAAAAGAAAATTATAAAAACACAAAGATAAAACACAAACAAATAACAGATAAAGTATCCAATTATATCAAAGAACAAAAAAGGATATGTTTGAGAAGGAGCAGGCAGAAGCACAATGCTTATGTATTCCTGCCCCTACTTTACAATATTATATAATATTATACAAAATAAACAAGTATATCCTGCATACACAATACAACATCATACAACAGCATACATTTTTTTCCTTCTATGTTACCAATGTTGCTTAGTAAGTTAAAGCGTGTGTGTTGCTTGCTGTTCTCCTGCAGGGCTCCTGATGTGCTGAGAACGTTGGCTCCAGGCTCTCAGCCTCCCTTCCTCCTCTACAACGAAGAGGTCAGAACGGACACCAACAAGATTGAGGAATTCCTGGAAGAGACCCTCGCCCCTCCAGAGTGAGCAAGACATCATGCTGTTTTCTGTGAAATATCGTTGAACATGTAGCACTCACTATTATTGCACAGACACAGTCTCAAAACATTTTTTTTATTCCACCAACTGGCAGGTATCCCAAACTGTGCTGTCGGTACAAAGAGTCCACCATTGCCGGAGATGACATCTTCCGGAAATTCTCTGCATATATTAAGAATCCCAATCCTGGATTAAATAACAGTAAGGGCATGAGTTTGACATATTTAGAAAATGAATTTGCAGTCATTTCTGTTTTAAATGTAGCCATGTGACAAAACCTGTTGCACCTCCCCTCGTCATTTCAGTGCTGGAGAAGAGCTTTCTTTCAACTCTGGTGAAGCTGAACATGTACCTAGAGACGCCTCTCCCTGCTGAGTTGGAGAAGAACCCCAATGCCACAGAGTCTTCGCGCCTCTACCTGGACGGTGACAAACTCACCCTGGCGGACTGCAACTTGCTTCCCAAACTCAACATCGTCAAGGTGAGTGGAGCTCCGCTGTACTTTCAGCCTTAAAGGTGCACTATTTGTATCTTTGGGTGTGTCAGAGAAGTACACATTTTCTAAGGTCAATTATCATAATTGAATAAACAAACTTTCTTCACAGGAAATTTGATCCCTGGAATACTGTTTGAAGTTAGAAAGCTTCCTGAAAAGTTGCTGTTTCACTGTTGTTGTTGTTTATAGCAGCATTCTAGTCTTACGTTTGGTTCCAGGTTCCTCAAAATAATTGTGTTTTGATTTAAGATGATAGAATTATTCAATACTTAGTATTACATGAAGAGAAAATATGTTTTTGTAAATTAACTACAGGCTATCCAATTGAAACAAATCTCCCCACCTGAAACTGCATAGTGCACCTTCAAAACCATCAGTGGAGCAGAGATAAAGATTAAAAAAATATATCTCTGGAAATAATAAAACCCCTCTCCTCTCCAGGTGGTGTGTAAGCAGTACCGCGACTTTGCCATCCCTGAAAGTCTGAAAGGCCTGACACGTTACCTGGACAATGCCTACAAACAGGATGAGTTTCGCTACACCTGCCCAAATGACTCAGAGATCCTCATCGCCTACCACTCTGTGGCAAAATACCTGAACAAATAGACAGAAGAGATAGAGAGGGGGGAGGGAGAGAGAGAGAGAGAGGGAGAGAGAGATAGATGACAGCGTAAGTGCAAGCAAAGAAGGGTAGGATGGGGTTGAGAAAATGCCAGCTATCTGTTCAGGATTTATGTGTTTTTTTGTTGTTGTTTTAATTAATTGGATTGTAATGTGTTAAAAACAAGAAAAGAGAAAAAAGAAAAGAAAGAGCCAACTGCTACATCAACATTGCTCAAAAGTTGTATGTGTATTCACTGTATATAATGTTTTGCATGCTCTGTTTGTACTGATCTGGATTTGTTATTCAGCCCCTGTTAGAGCGATGAAAGCACTGTAAATCCCAGAGTGTATTTATGTTATGTCTCATTGTGCATGCGTGTATTGTGTCTTAGTGTTGATTGCAATTTATTGATTAAAATGTTTGACCCTTACTCAGATGCAACATCAAATGAAAAACTTCATATGTTTAGAATATCTCAAGCGAACACTTGAGAAAACAAATGGCCTTGGCTGCGGATGAGGCGGTTGTAAAGCTATTTTATGCTTTTAAGTGTCTACCAATGGTGCGTATTTAAACTGACAAGTAACTTTACGGTCCCTCCTGGTAATGCTTTGAACATAATATATATATATATATTGAAACTGCATGTATCTCAGTAGTGGCAGGGTTATGTTTAAATTTGACTCAAATGTAATTTAACTAAATAAAGCCAGATACAAGTATTGTGATATTGTCCATATTAAAGGCTGTTTGAAAAAAAATGGCACTGGTGTTGATTGCATGAATAGTGGGTAAGCTTGCAATAACGTGAATCATTAAATGTAACGATGTAACAATGTAAATGTCAGAAAATATATTTTAGAATGATGGATATTTCCTTGGGCAGGAATGAAATACACAAGTTAATAAGTTAAACAGTATAGGTTGCTTAGCCTATCGAATGATACTTTGAAAGTTTTCAAAAAGTTGTCATTAGAAATAATCAGCAGGGACAATGAGTGTTGGATGATGAGCTTACTTACCATGACAAAGAACAGAGGAATAGAACTGAGGATGGCCCCTGGTCAATCTATTAACACATTTGGATCACAGCAGTCCAATACCTATAAATCGCTGCTCTGATTCAAAGAGAATAATAAATTTCATTACACAAAGCACCAGTAATTGAGAAATAAAGATACTCATTATGCAGGCATAATTACCTCTATCAGTGATTTTACTATTACGTATTGCCCACAGTATACGTTGAGTGTATCGATATCACTGACAGAGATAAGATAAGAGACACTTTATTGTCAACCGTCTGTGTATAGTGCAGTGTTAACTGGTCCCCAATGCAAAAACAAAAGAATAAACGATGCAACATTCAGTGGGAGGTAATTAAACATTGACATAGTCCATAGTTGTTAGTTTTTAATTTAAATTTTTTCAACAATGTGCTGCAATAAGGTGCAAACAAGATAAAACATTTTTATTTTTTTTATTGTTTTGGTTTTGACTTCTACATTGTGTTAAATATCCTGGAGTTCTCTTATGGAATGAAAATATGAATTTCCTTGAATTTCTCATTGTCTGTCTACACAAAGAGACCAATGGCTCTGCTGTCAAAGGCAACAACAATTATCCTGTTCATATGTTCAAAGTGACTATTTGCAATCTAATTTTAGCCACATATATCTTCACTTTGAATGTTTTGTAACAGATTTATTTGACAATGTTGTACTTGTTTTAATTATGATTGTTAGATTATATTCAAATGTTGTCAACTGTTTTTTGGGTGTGGATTTTGTACACGCCTGTACAGGTCTCTGCCTCACCCACACATGTGTTGTATATTGCTTGTATGTGAAATAAAATTAAACTTAATTATAGACTCCAGGATCATCTGCAACCTCTGACAGGTCAGTCAGAGATTACAGTATTCTGATTGACTACATCTCTTCCTAGTAGCCTACTTAAATTGCTCTGCCCATGGCCCCCATGTCAGAAGGTGTTTGCAGGCTGAACATTTTTTTAAATAAATAAACTTTACTTTAATCGCATATGTGTGTAACTAAATTGCGAAGATAACTAAAATGCTAAAAACCAAATTAAATTGTAGTAGGCCGTCAAAAATAAGCTCTGATTTGACTTATTGTTAAGAGCATTCTGTTGTAAACAGGAAGACGAAGATGTGCCCGGCCCTTTCCTGATTGGACAAGGGCTCTGAGTGGTACCAAGGCAACGGCAGACATCAAAAACGCCATTGGTGGACGTGAAAATGTGGGCGGAGCTAAGCAAGTGACAGTGTACATAAAACTTTGTTAGCTACCCTGCTAACTTTGCTCCATCGTCTGTTTGGATAATGTTCCCAGCTTGAAAAAAGAACACCAGCAGTCATCAACAAGTAAGCCTAGTGTTTTTCTGTCCACGTAGAATTTCGCATTACTTGGGTTATTTCTTATTTTAGGCAGGACGGGCAACCTCAGCCATACAGCTGCTAGCTGGTGTTTTTTTAGCTAACGTCGAGCTACAGCTAACATTGAGACTGTATTGAACCAGCAGACACTTCAAATAAAAAACGAGCTGCCACTGTTTCTTTGTTGCAGGCTAATTATAGTGGCTTGTTGTTTGCCTGTGTCGAAAACTCGTACCTAAATGATGAGCGGTGGCCGGTTTATCATGCTGCTCATTCTGAAACCTGATCCTGGTTCCCCTTTTTTTTTCTTCCAACACTCGTGAGCCCTCCACGAAATGTTAAGCTCTTCACGCATACGGCTACACTACATCTGATTTCTTCTCTTACAGGATGAGCTGCCAGGCCGAGGATGATGGAGACTTGTGCAAATTAGCCAGTTTAGTAAGCACCATTATTTATATTTACAACATCTGTGAAACAGCTGGCGTAGCACCTGTGACAATTTCATAGACAGTGGTAGCTTCAAGTGTATAATACTAATAATGCTTAGTTGGATTCAATACACTGTGTTAACGTATCTCATTTATTTTAGGTGATGTTGAACAGAAAACATGACATCAGAGCACGTGTGCAACAGTTTGTGGAGGAGAGGATGCAGACCACCATGGTATGAAATAACAGTTTGTGTACAGACTATGCTGTCAACAAACACTGAAAGCATCAGAGAGGCTACTGTTGATCTCATTTGGCGGGTGGATTGTATTCATTTCGGTAGTTTCCACTTTAGAAAATAATCCTATCACCTCCTCATCACAGATAACAGTCCAAACCAAAAGTCAGCATTTTACTTTTTTTCCTGTACAAATTATTATTATTATATGTCACACAGTACTTAGATTAAACACTTGTACGACCTCACATCTTTTCATATGAGTGAAAATGTTTTACCAGGGATTTGAACTTTAGGCAAATCTGGCAACACTGCCTCCTCCCTAAAGCATGTTTGCATTAGTCATCATTACATAAAGTAAGTAAACAACTTGTGCTTTGTCCCAAGGCCATATAACATACTATTTGACTTCATTTTGTTTTACAACAAATGTTCATCTTATACCGGTACTGGTGTACTTACTGCCAATTAAACTTTACAAATGTTTTACCAAATATGAAATACTTATTTGTCCCTGGAGTTGTTTCACCATTGTTTCACCACTATCCATAATCTCTTTTGCATTTTCCCTGACGTGAGCTGTGAGCTGCTCCTCTATTTTTCATAAACTGCACATATAATCAAACTAATCTAGTGTGTTTTTGCATGGCATATTGTGACTTTAGAAAGTAGTATCACTGTAGTTAAACCTTTTTCGAATTAGTATGTGGTACTAAACTTGGCTTATTTGTGGACTTTGAAGGATCATGTCACAATATCATCAGCTAAATTGCCCTATTCTGTGGGAACTACACTTCAATGCCTTCTCATGTGACCATACTATTGTTGCAATCCTCTTGTCTGTCTTCTAGCTGACGGGGGTACTGATTGGAGCTGCTGTCGCAATCTCACTGATAGGGATTGTGGTGCTCTTCCTTTACAGGAGATATAAGCTTGCTCGTGAGTCATCCAACCTCTGTCAACTTTCACATTGTTTCATATGCTGTAATACTTATATTATGTTTTACTATTGTACACTTAACACATACTGCTTGATCTGCATTTTGTTTTTGGATTTGAAGGTGAAAAACAGCCTGGTGCACCTCAGTATCGCTTCAGAAAACGAGATAAAGTGCTCTTCTATGGAAGGAAGATAATGCGAAAGGTTTCTCTATTTATTTTTCCGTCTCATTCTCCTACAATTTTTTTTACAGTTGGATATATTCACCTCAGTACTTTAAATGAGGTAAATCGGCTGTGTAAGTGAAAAAATATAATATATACATTTATAATGTATACATTTCCCTGCATCAAACTAAATGGATTAATGTTTCTATGAAAATTACTCCACTGCAAACATCACCATGGAGGCTCCAGTAACTTAACCATTGTAATTCACTCTGATACAGTAAGGCTGAGAATGACTTGCATGCATTTAGATGAATAATGAATTCAGGTCCTTATGATAATATTAAGTCCCTACATTTAATAAGGCAATTAAAAAAAAAAAAAATTCTCACCCTGTCTCTAGTAATTCCATTCACAATACACATGTTTTTTGTCTGCAGTGAACAACAGCAAATGTTAAAATCTTGAATATATGTTTTTTTCAAAGGTCCAGACTCTTTCCTCCATTCCTCCACCCTCCTCTACCTCAGTATCAAAGCAGCCGCAGCGCATTCGCAAAAGAACAAAAGTTCTAAGCATAGCCCGCAAGTATGCCCCCCATTTAAAAACACTTTGTAATTCTGTGTGTGCAAGTGATACCTTGAAACAATTTTGTATTGTGTCTTGTTGAGTGGATTGATTAATGTAATGTGTTAAATAATTGTATTTGTGCTTGACAACAGAATCCTGAGGATCCGTAAAGATCCCCCTACCCTTCAGCCCAAGGAACCTCCTCCCTCCCTGCTTGAGGCTGACCTCAATGATTTGGACGTGCAGAGCTCCAACTTGCCCTCAGAGGTCCTCTATATGCTGAAGAATGTCAGGTAGGACAAATCAGCAGCCTTAACCTACAGATTCTTATTTTTGTCTGTAATTTGTTTTCACAACGTGTGTGTTCTGCTACTTTACTGTGTAGGGTCTTGGGTCATTTTGAGAAGCCTCTGTTCCTAGAGCTCTGTCGCCACATGGTGTTCATCGAGCTGCAGGAGGGAGAAGGTCTGTTCAGGCCGGGAGACGATGACGACAGCATCTACGTGGTCCAGGATGGACGACTGGAGCTCTGCATTCAAGAGACTGTAAGTGGATAAATAGTGTTGATTTTTTTTTCAGTTTTAATCTTTCCACAAAGACTTGATTTGATGTGGCCATATAAAGTAGTTCTTCTGCAAAATTTAGTAGTTAGTTTTATGATGCTGAAACTGGGACTGATCACCAGAGATGGTGACTCAGATCATTAATGCATGTATAATTTAATTTTAATGAAGTGTGAAGTAATGGCATATATGCACATTTAACTTTGTGTAATGGCTGTTTTAATGCTCTTTCCTCTACCTTCCAATATCTATGTGCATTAGCTCATTAAACAATCTGGGCAGGAGAGGGCAGTAATGCAACGTTTATCTACCTACTAGAATAAAATTGATGGCTCTTCACAGTTCACACCTATTTAAATGTGTTTTCCTGTCTGCTGCTGCCTTCTGTCAGTGTGTGCCATCCTGTTTCCATTTAGTTGATTTACCTTACCTCAGACACTGTTGTTGGTGTAATTTCTTGTATTTGAGCTTATCTGTTTTTTTAGGATGGTACAGAGCCAGTGGTGAAGGATGTGCACCCAGGGGACAGCGTCCACAGCCTGCTAAGTATTCTGGACATAATCACAGTAAGCTCCTTTTTAAAAAAATTTTTTATTGAGAGGTCTCTGAAGTTCACATGGTGATTTTGTTTCTGCTCCTCCCTAATTATTTTCTTTTCTAACTCTTTTTCTTTGCCAGGGTTATCCAGCTCCATATAAGACCGTATTGGCACGTGCTGCAACCCGCTCCACCATCTTACGTTTACCTGCATCTGCCTTTGAGTCTGTGTTTAAGAAATACCCAGAGACACTTGTTCGTGTCATTCAGGTAACAGATTGTCTAAAACATAATTATTCAGTATGTAGTGACAGTGTTTGTTTTTCCCTCCACACAATTCTCTTCCATCAGGAAGACTTGATTCATTTTAAAATAAATCATCATTTGGATGTAATTTGGGTGAAGCTACAACCAGATGTCTAATATGTTTTGCTCTGTTTACCCCTGTTTACCTGATATCATGTGTGTTGCAGATAATCATGGTGCGCCTCCAAAGAGTCACCTTCTTGGCATTACATAACTATCTGGGCCTCACAACTGAGCTCTTCAATCCGGTAGGAGGGAAATTAATTATTGCACACATGTTGTGTGTATAGACACACAGCCATGCAGAGAGGCGGGTTATGCATTTGTACATAAACGAGCTCGGAAAGGCCCACACACCCGATCACACACATGCAAGCTAATTTCACACAACATTAAGCACAGAATCATAAGTCGGTCCTTCATAAAACTCAGTGCAAATGAAAAGAAATTATTACGACTCCACCACAGCAAACGGGGAGGGCAATAACCTCTAACCCTGGCTCGCTTCTGACTACGATTAACAAAGACACCCCTTAGTTTTGTCCTACTTGGAGGAAATACATGGAAGGGAGTTCACTTAGTCAATTCCTAAAGGGCTATTAACCCATTGATGACTATGGCAATCTAGGATGCATGTCCTTAATGCCTGAGGGTTTTCTGAAAAAATAGTACGAATTGTCAAGTCTACCAAAACCTTAATATCTAAGTCTGTGTAGCACATAGAAACATGAAATAAAATACATTTAAAAGTTAAGGTTCACAGGTTTTATTTCAACATGCTCCCTTAGCGCTTACACACCAACAAATTTTTCTAAAAATTGTCAAAATTAGATGGGGGAGAAAAAAAAGAATAAATAATATAAAATATTTAGTGTGATTTTCGTCAGTAGCCTATAGTGGACCTTGATTCTGCGCATCAAACGCCACTAACTGTTCTGTAATACATTATCGCTGACACAGCCGGCTTATTTTTTTTTTATTATTTTGTTTTATTTTAAATTTTAAATTTTTTTGATTGATGTGATTTTCGCCAAACCACACAACTTTTGGGTGATCACGTGGTCTTAAAAAATCAACAAAACCCACCTCATGTGTATTTAAACCAATGACAGTGCATTCTATGCTGCGCATGCCATGAAAATTAGATAAAGTAACAATGCTGCACGATGCAGCATCAGGCAGGAGAGGCAATGTGGCATCGCGCAGCAGCCGTCATCAATGGGTTAAGAAAATAGTTTGTATTGATTATTGTAGTCATAATAGGCATTCAAACATCCTCATGTAACTTATCAATTAAATACTATTTTATATCCACCAGAAAGTGGCGGTTACCAAAACAGTCTTACCAAAATCAAATGTATATACTGTTAGGTGCTCTACCCACTGACCCACAATGAACACTTTATTTTTTCCCAAACATCTTTTATTGGCCCCCAACCCAGTGATGGTCTTTAATGTAATGCATTTTTCTATGCCTAAAATCGATCAAGAATAATATATTTCATGGTCAATTCTGATTAACTGAAATTTGGACTTTCTCTCATATGTTTTGTTGACTTTTATTTTATATTTTATTTACTTGTGGTTTATTTTGTGAATAACTCACAGGAGAGTCAAGCCGTGCCTTTGTCGAATATAAACAGTGTTCTGGTAGAGAGCAACTCTGGGAAGCAGACTCGTCGTTTGCACTTCCAGGACGAGTTGCCTGTCGGGACCTCGGAGAGCCCCACAGACACGGGTCAGTGGTCACACACTCGCGCACGCATTATTCTAAACTACACACAATTACAACAGTTTTCGTGTTGTGCATTGAGACTAATCCACTGCTGACACTTTTTGACTGTACAACAAACAGATGGCGTAAAGGACAGCCCTTCAAGCAGCCACAGAAAGCTGCGTTCCACCTCGATGCCCATCGACTGCCCAGGTAGGTCACTCTCTATCTAGGACATGAGCGATCACCAAATGGTTTATGTCTGTATTAATTTCCTGCATGGACTCATTACAGTCACTGATCCCTGAAACAAGGACACAGACAGAGACAGACAGACAGACAGACATGAACTCATAATTCTCCTCTTTTGTGCTTAGCTACAGGTAATGACCTGACCATGGCTTATGAACGAGCTCGGGTCACTATGGATGAGACGCCACCCAGTCCCGTCACTCAAAAAGTAAGACCCTCCTACCTACCGTGTCACCTCTTTACCTTTGATTCAGTGGTTGGCCGTGTAGATGTGACATCTTATCCCAGGATCCCTCGCATCTGCTAATGCTGCTTGTCTTGAGCCATGTCCACATGTACACAGTTATTTAAAGAAAACTGTGTCTTGTAATATCTCTCCATACTCATTGAAAACACTGACTTAATCATGGCAGGCCAGTAGGTGGCGATATGTGTCATGTCAAACACCATAGAGCAGGGCTATTCAATAGGCCAGCCGGAAGGAATATTTACTGGCCCCCGCCTTGACTACCAACCGACCCAAAAAACGGCATGCACGCGGGAGAGTTAAACGAGCAGAAGCAAACCGACATTTAACTGGTGGCGATAATAAACGCTGTGCGGTTCTATGGGGATATTTAGCTGAACAGAAAGAAGTGCTCTGCAAAGCTAGAACAGTTTAAATGAAATGGCTTTAAGCCCAGTTCAGACCAAAGATTCACCTTGCAACTACTTGCGACGAGACGGTTTTAGAACGTCGCAGGGGGAAAATCGCAGCAGTGTGAACTGCTCGTTGCAAGCCGTTGCAAGGCGTCGCAGAAGATTTAACATGTTAAATCGCAAGGTCCAGTTTTAGGATGTTTCGGCGGTCTCGTCGCAAGGAGTTGCAGTTGCAAGCAGTTGCAAGGCGAATCTTTGGTCTGAACTGGGCTTAAGACTCCACATCACCGTGGCAACACAACCTATCTATCAGCTCAGACAGCGCAGAGAAAAGTTTGATGATTACATGAGAGTGATGGACCAGCCAAGTTTCAGTAAGTTTACAGAGGTGCCACACTGTTACTGTCTTTGAAATGTGTTTAGTCATTTTAAGGGGAAAACACATTGTATTTATTATTTCCACTATTGAGTTATTTTTCAAACAGCATGCTAGTGTAGGCCAACAAGATTGATTTTATGAATTTTCAATGATGCTTTATTTTTATGTTTTAAATTGGGAAATACATGTTCCAAAACGACCAATAACCTCTGTATTTAAAAAGAAATCAAGCAAGTAGGCTCAAAATAACCATTAATGAAGTGTAGGCTATCACATCACAGTAGGCCTATCGTCCACAATAATCGCACAACAGCCCCTCATCCAAAAAGGAACTTTAAAGGGGACATATTATGAAAAACCAAACATTGCCGGTGTTTGGGCACACTGTTTAGGTTATTGGCGTCCCTACCAGCACACACAAGCTTCAAAAAGACAAATATGTCAGTTTCTTCTGGGACATTTATTTCGAAAAAGGGGGGATTTGAAGGTTTCTTCCCAAAAACACCGACTGATGACGAAATCGGTTGGTTTTCATTATCATTAATACTCCCACGGGAAAGCTCACCAGAAACTCGGCAGTTGATTGGCAAATCAAGACGCCCCGTTGGTAACCACACACACCTGGCTGAGCCTCCACTCGCTCATGCAACAACAGAGGAGAAGCAAGCTGCAGTGTGAGCTCAACCTCAAGCTACCATCACAACCCAGCCTCGAAGCACACTAGGGCTGAATGGATTTACTTCATTTTTTGTTAGGCTATCTCCAGCAAAGGTTTGCAATCTGTTAGTGTGATCAAAGCCTTTTTACTGGAGTGTGGAGGAGACTGTGCCAGGAAGACTGAGAGACACCATCCGTCCGAAATGTAAGTAGTCCTATTTTAAAAATAATTCTGTCCGTTTGTTAGTTCAATGTCTGTAATGTGCTTTATTTTATCCCTCCTATAATAACCAACACCGACTGAAATGAGAGAATGCGGGGTTTAGTCGTTAGCATTAGCGCCCGCTAGCTTTACCGTTAGCTTTATGCTAACGGTTAGAGCTGTGAGTCTTTTGCTGTGACTGTTATTTAGCTCTTTTGTGAGCTCACGTTAGTCCTGCCGTGACAGCCCCTGAGTGAAAAACAGACGGTGAAACTGTAGGGTGTGTTGGAAACTGAAGAGTATTTTTTTAATAGCTTCATCCTGCTACCTGCTAGCTGTCTGATTGTATAGCTCAAGTACACACCGCAATAAGTCTGCGGACAGTGTGTAGTTAGGGTGACCAGATCCCAATTCACCAGATGTGGGACAAAGACTACGTTTGTGCGGGAGAATGCGGGACAAAGTGCCGTTTTTTTTAAGCAAAATAAACCTGTAGTACAAGCAGCAGTAGGCCTATTACATGATCTCCAGTGTAATGTACACATAGACAGGAATACTGTAAGTTGTCTCTGCTGGTGTTTGTTTCCTGTCCATTATATTTCAAAAAGCACACAGTATCACTCAGAACTTGTTGCTTATCGAGCCAGGGCTGTACTGAATTTGTTGTAGGTAGCTTTGCCATAACAGATGTATGATGTAGGCCTATCATGTCAGCTAGGCTTCATGATGTAACATTGAATGTGCCATGTTTTACAGGTGTCTGAGTGACCTGATGGAGCCGGACGGAGCCACCAAGACCGTCACACTATCCGTTCCTTCAGAGGAGGATGTGTTCACTGGGTGGGACAGGTTGTCTTCTTCAGGGCCCAACAACAACTGGACAGTTACATAAAAATTATGGCTTTGCTTCTGTTTGATATGTACACTTCATATTTTCATTCCACTGGCTATGAATAAACTGCTTTATTTTTAAGGATGTTTTTGGTCTTTTTAAAATGTAATGATACTGTTTTATCAGAGAAAATCTTCAGCGAGATGAAAATGTGAGTTTCATGTAATCCTTTACTACAGGTAGCAAACAGTGACAGTAAGCAACACAATACATTTTTTAACGGTAAAACTTTATTATGAATGAGTGATCACAATACAAATGATACATTATCTACTAGATATTGAAATGTTGTCAGATAATTTGCAGCTCTGACAAACCTAAAGCATAATTATTTCAACCATACATTTTACAAAAGATAATGCCTTTCCAGTGAATCTTGACATGATTCAGGATACATTCTTTTCAATTATGGTTACTGTACATTTTTACATGTCAACTCAGTATCGGTTCACAACCAAAGCTTTTTCACTCCTGGGCTGTAGATCATTCCACAGACCTGTAAAGACAAACGTAAAACAGGGTGTATGTTACCAGTTTAGAGAGTTTATGCATAACTACTTAGCTCAAATTATGTTATTGACTGTGACATAATTAAACAGTATTTACCTGAGGATAATGTCAGGGAAATCAGAAATCTTGATGCCATTTTCACAGTTTTCAGCTCAGACTCCTGTCTGAACAGGTTCAGTTGTACATCTTTTAGTTTAGAACTGGTTAGTGTGCCGATATGTGTGGTAGAAATGAAGCTAAACATGTTTACATTGGTCTCCATGCTGCATTGGCCAAAAGTAAACAAAACTGACAGCTGGGCGTGTGCCATGCCCATGTAGGTAGGTATAGAGTAAATGAGCAGGGCGGTGCATGCACGCCCATGTAGATCTGACCAGTCAGAGCAGACTAGTATTCTTGCGAAGGGGGGTAAGCTGTCAAAACCTACCTTTTGAGATAGAGGGCAGAAGAGGCTGGAAAAGGCGATGAAGAAATGAGAAATGCTAGAAAACTATTGGGTTTTTTGAACAATAAACCAAGAAAACCTTTTCTAGTTGACCTTGGAAATACACCTTTAAAACCGAGATTTTGCATAATATGTCCCCTTTTAAAAAGTTGAATTTGCACTTTGATGTGCATACACATGTTAAGTGTATGGTCCATTATTTGTATTTAGTGTGTCTGCATAATATTGCACCAGTAGATGTTTTCTTTGCTTTATACTGTCTGCATGTTTGCACAAAATTTGTACCTTCACATAGCAAACAAAATTGCACAACTGTAAAGTCAGTGTCTGTTGTTTTTTTGTATTCAAATAAGCAGTTGTTTATTTCTGTACTGTGCATTGGCATCTTTGAGCAAAATACAGCCAAAATTTTCGCCTCCCATGACCCTGGACAGTGACTCCTTGACTAAGACATTTTCTGGGGGAAACACTGTAAGCTGTTGCACTCTTAGTAAACCTAGGCCTACCTGTATTTTGATAAGCTGTTGCACTTAGAGTACATTTATTTCTATGTATTTTGATAAACTGTTGCACTCTTGAGTAAATCAATAACTTTGTATTTTGATAAGCTGTTGAAGAGTTAACCTATTGTGTTTTCCTGAACTGATAAGATTGTTAAACACTTAAGAAGGCAGCCTATGTTAATCAAATAGGGATTTTTTTTTTGATAAGCTGTTGAACTCTATTTGATAAAATAAAGGCAATATATGCACTCCTATGTCGTTGTAGTGTTTTACAGTATATGTAGCTATTGATGTGATGCTCATCAATTTTAGGCATTTTTTTCTGGCCCCTCATTTTGGATCATTTCCACCAACCGGCCCCCATTCAAAACTAATTGAATAGCCCTGCCATAGAGGAACGTTATGTGTATTCACATTGAGCTTCTATTTGAGCAAGGTTGGCACATGCTCAGCAGATTAAACAGCAATTGACTCCAGCGTTTCTCAGAGAGAGTTCTCCCAATATCTCCACTTGCAGGAGTTTTCAAAACCCTCTGTTTTTTAGTGTCCGGTTGTGATGTTTGTGTGTGGACAAAGGCCAAACCACACAGAAAGAAGATACGGATACCAACATACCTGTACACGTGTGGGACATGGCCTTGTTCTTGTTACTCATTCTCCTACGTCTGTCTTTGCAGTCCAGTCTAAAGAAGAGTGTGACTATGCAGCACACGCCCACAGAAGTGTTTCACTACTCGGACAGCTGGGGGCAGTCTGAGGCCATCCACCTCAGTAAGAGCAGCAACATCCTCCAGGCTGCTAAGAGGGACCTGCTGGGCATCATGCAGCTGCAGGTCAGTACAGTATGGTATAAATATTTAAGGAGTCTCTTCATTTTTTTCAAAACAAAAGAAGTACTTATGTTGCATGCATATTGTGCAATGTGGCATGTTTTTAAAGGGAACAATATCATTATTTGGATAGATTAAAGCCACTACGAGTAACATGGCACGTTGGCGTCCCCTTTGGACAAAAGCGGTAGTATTTTTACGACGCCCGCTGTCGCAAAGCTGTTTTCTAGCGCGTGCCAGGCGCGTGAGTGTGACCTGAGAAGGGAGCAATATAGCGCATGTCCGTGTGTTGAAAGTGTGAGGACTCTTTTCGGCTCCGTGAGAGTGGTTTTGACACTGCATGAACTAATGCCAGTCACTGCCACACGCACCTGATTGCAATGAGTTGATACAGGTTCACCTAACTACTCTCTCTCTCACGGAGCTGAAAGATTAGGCTACGTGTCCTCACAGAAAGCAAATGAACGAGAGACGGCAGTTAGTATGGATCACAATGAGGTAATGTGTTCATGTTGTTGTAAATAATGACTATTTCAGATAATGGTTATCTGATGATGGTGAAGCAAAGCAAACTTTGTGTTAGTACCAACCGCTCATTCATTTAGGAGTAAACACTGCAGTCTAGTTTCGCTCTTGTGAAATTGTATACACGTTGCTTGGCAACGCCCTCGTCCCCCCGTAGCCTATATCACTCTCCCTTTTAGCTTTTCTTCATTGCATTTTCTTTTTTTTTTTGATGGTTCAGCTCCGTTATCAGCCTATCAGTCATTATGACGACAAATAACTGTATCAAACAAGGCTCCCGCTCCCCTTCCCTCACCTGGAGGGATAGGCTTCTCAATTCAAGTTGCTGCGCCACACTGAAATCTACGACCAATACGGATATGTGACCATAGAGCTTGCACGAGCGAACCGAAAATCGGACTGGGTGTGCGATCAGACCAAAAGCAGTAACAAAAACTATTTAAAAACGTCTTTCTTTGCTCTGATGGTCTCGTTTGCTGTTAAAGGTAATTTATGATTATCAGAGGAAACATGAGGCTGTTTAAAAGATATTTAAATGTTACTCGTAGCCGCTTTAAGGTGGCTGGTCCGATACATCAGTAGAGCTCAGTGTCTTTTGTGATGATGATAATATGCTGTTGTTCTGGATATTCTTTTGTTAAACATGTTTTTTTTTCTCTGTTACAGGATCCCAGTCTACTCGAGGGCAGAGTGACCCTCCATCAAGTCAAAGCTGGTTCTGTGGTGGCACGTCAGGGAGACCAGGTTAGAAAAACAACTTAACAATGCAGGGTGTAGAGGCAATGCAGGGACTGGTGTTCATGAACTGTTCACTGGTGGAGCCTTGTGGCTTCTATGTGTTGTACTTGCTCTGTGGTGGTGATTTGTTCTACTCCTGTCCTCCACTTTTTCTGATTGGCTTGATTTGCTTAATTAATCAGCAACCTGAACACAGTCACCCTCAGCCACTCATGTAGAGCAAAGGCTTGAAATACATACAAATGAAAAAATGACGTGAATGATGTGAGTTTTTTTCTCTTTCTCTGCTCAAGACAGTTTAGTTTGTTCAGCTGCACACGTTTTCTGACGACTTGTTATGTCATGCAAAAGGTTTTGACATTTGCAAACCATTAAAATGTCAAATTATTCCTTTCCTAACTTACATGCTCAAATGGTCTTTTATTACCTCTCCATTTCATTTTTTTATGATACATTTCTCATTATCAATATCAAGATATTGTTATCCACAGTATCTAAATGAGTATGAAGAAGGGTTAATTTGACCAAATTATATCACACTGCAAAATTAAATTCCCCAAGAAAATGATTCATAAACGTTAAATAAACTCAGATTTTTGTTAAAATGCCATACAATTATTATACATTTTTTTATTAACTCATTAGAAAAAACAGGGTTAGGGTCCGGTACCGGAGTTACTGTTGACTTGATTTGTTTTTAATACGTAAGTACAACTAATAACATATTAATAATGAACAAATGCTGAAACAATTATTGTCAAATACATTTTTGATTCCACAACAATTCAATGTGTCACATTAGCACCTAGTAGTATCTTGCTGTTCACCGTCTTACTGTCAAAATGTGTGCTCTTCTCTTGCTGCTTCAGGAGGTGAGCATCCAGTTTGTGATTTCTGGCCTCCTTCATGTTTACCAGCGGATGATCGACCGTGAAGAGGACACTCGCCTGTTTGTGACTCACCCTGGAGAGCTTGTGGGTCAACTGGCAGTGCTGACCGGAGAGCCCCTCATATTCACAGTGCGGGCCCAGAGAGACTGCAGCTTCCTCTCCATCTCCAAGACCCACTTCTATGAGTCAGTCACACAGACACATCTGCACACATAACCTATGCAGAAAATATACTCATGCTCTGTGCTGCTGCCAACAGAGAAATATATTAGATTTATATTGTAAAACCTTAATTTTATGCTTGTTATGTTGATTATAATAATTGTCAAAGACCTTAGATAAAACCTAAAAAATATTAGGACTAACTGCTGTCTTTTTGGATAATCTAAAGTGCACAGAGAAATTTTTTTAGTATCTAACAACACAATGTGTTCTTGTTTCTCCTTCAGCCGTGTTGAGGAGCCAGTTTGATAAATAAATATTTAAAATAGATTTAATTAAAATACGTGATTTTAAAGTTTGTGTAACCACATGAAATTACAACAATTCCATTGGAGTCAGAGGCTTCTCTACTAAGCTAAACTAATTAGCTTTTTAAGCAGAGCTAGTTAACCTTTTGTCGCCATCATTCAGCTGCTGTATTTATTATGTGGTATAAAAAAAAAACTTCAAATACTGTTAGGATTTGACTGTTTTCTGGTTCCGTTTTTATTGCCCTCAAAAATAACACATTTGTAATAATATTTGTATGGGTAAGGTGGTAAGACATGAAAAGGTCGGATTGTAACTCAATAACTATAACAAAATTTTGTCCAATTATGGAGTTACTGCTTTGGCTTTATAGGGCAGTGTAGACAGTGGGCATACTGACAGCCAACAGAAATGTCTAAAAGAGCAATGAGAATGGTCTGTTAGTTTTCCTTTTAACTTCCTTTTCCTGTTGATTTGTGTCTCTTCCTTTAGGATAATGCGAGTGGAGCCAAAGGTGGTGCTGAATGTGGCTCACACAGTGGTTCGGAGGATGTCGTCTTTTGTCAGACAGATCGACTTTGCTCTTGACTGGATGGCTGTGGAAGCCGGCAGGGCGGTTTACAGGTATTCTACTTTATAACCTTTTAAATCTCTGTAAGATTGTTCTCTTCAGAAAAAGCAGTCAACAATGGAGGCAACTAAATTCTTGAAATTGGTTTTGGTTGACAGGTTTGTTTGCGCATTTGCAGTGAATTGAAGGTCCCTGTATATTTTGTCCAGGCAGGGAGAGAAGTCGGACAGCACTTTCATAGTTCTGAGTGGTCGACTTCGCTCTGTAATATTGAAGGAGGACGGCAAGAAGGAGCTGATAGGAGAGTATGGACGCGGAGACCTGATTGGAGTGGTAAGGACCATGATGTTTAGGGTCGAAAACAGATGGTGGATAGTTGGTTAAAAATTATAAATATCTTCCATGGGTGCACTTATGTCAAGCATCTTTTCACCTAGCATCCTCATACATATTAATGACTGTAGATCAGGATAAACACTTCTGAGCCAAAACTTGAGGATTTAAATATGCACGAGGAAAATACTTCATCTCATTAACAGCAGTTAATCGTCACATTCACGGCATATTCACAAGGTTGAGACAGGGGGCTGCCAGTATGCTCTCCAAAAGCATGACCACAAGGCTCAACCAAGGACATCGTATGAATATTTAGGGATAACAAATAAATAAGTTAAATTTCAGCTGACTTGCAGCTTGTGTTTTTAAATAACAATTATCAAGTTGGCACTTAATCTTTATTATCCTCATGTGCTTTACTTTTATGTGAATGGGGGGACACTTAAAGCCATAAATTTCAACCCTCAAGTTAAAAGATATTTTCTATTCATGTATTCAGAATGCATCATGGATTTGTTCGCAGGCTCTCTTAGGGACAACTAAAAAAACATGAATACTAGAGTGTGGGTATAAACACTGCAGTCAATTCTCTCTCATACGGTATGATATATGAAGAAATGTATATTCAGTACATGTTAAACTATTCAGAATATCAATACAATTTCCAGGGAAATAAAGTAGTGTTTTCCGATGTTTTATTTCATGGGTTAATATCTAAAAAGGGATACTAATGCCAGGACTGTATAATTTTCATTTTGATTAACTACACGAGTCAAAGTCCCTTTTTTCCCTTTACTTTATTTCCCATTGGCTTGTGTGGCTGGTCTCTGCCACAGTGCTTCTAATAATACCTGGGTTGATGGATGCTATGGTTACTGATACCTGGAGGAGGGAAGCTGTCGCCGCAGCTGCTGTGATGGTGGGAATAGGATTTTTCTGGTTGTCGTCCTGAGACCTATTTAGCACGGCAGTGTTGACGTCCACTCTGGATGGCGAGATGGAGAAAGCTTATATATAGAATCCTTTCCTACTTGAAGTTAACTCGGGACGATGAAAACTAATTTGAACTTTAAAGCTATAGTTGTTATTAGAATTATTAAAAACCCAAGTGTTTGTAATAAAGAGAACTGAGTCAGGCTTCTTCAAAAGCAGAATGAATATTTTACTTGTAACAGCATACAAGGGAATCAACAATGTATCTGGTTTGGTACATGGTTGAATACAAAGAACTGAACAGTGTACATGGGATTATATGCAAGAGAAAGGTGTGTGCGCACAAACAAGTTTGTGTGTCCAAAGGCAGATGTTCACAGTTAATACAATGTCCAAGATATATGTGTGGAGGGGGTCCTTGAGTTTGCTGGTGTCCAAGGACGGCATGTAGTAGGAGTGTATGCTCCTCTCTCCAGGATGTAATAAATCATACCCCACATTGCAATTAAAAGCACCGAAGTTAGGGAGAACTTTTAACCATTGAAGACACATATATCTTATTACATGTAGTAGAGCCATAAGTTTAGTAAGGCAAAGTTCATGGCAAGACAGTATTGTAATGTACCTTTCATTAAATGTTACAATATATTCAATGAAACAAAGTTTCGTTGACAATAGTGCGTAACCTTTTTCATATAAATTAATGTTGGTTACATTCAGGCCATCGCCAAACGAGTTGACACTATTTGATTAAGCCTATCAGGTCCACAAAACTCTTGTTTGCATTTCTCAGTATGGCGGCGTTTACAAAAACTGGTGTATTCCCCTAAATATCTGTGTGGTGAATAGTTATTTGGTAGTACCTTATATAATGTGTTTCAATACGTGTGATTGTCCTCTTTGTAAACAGGTGGAGGCCCTAACCCATCAGAATAGAGCCACCACAGTGCACGCTGTACGAGACTCTGAGCTGGCCAAGTTACCGGAGGGAGCTCTCAGTTCCATCAAGAGGAAGTTCCCACAGGTACGGTGAACCTCAGTTGTTAAATTCTATTTCAGCTGATGTCCGGAAACAATTAGTTTTTGGTTTGGATTGGTTTGGATTGGACCATATGTGATTTCCAGAAGGTGAGCTTTAAAAATGAATGGAGTTGACTGCTTTAAAATAAATTGAGTTGATCGATCCATCCCCTGACAATGAGCCTTTGAATAATTTATCACCTGGAAAATAATGTGGGTAAAGAGTTCATTTTTCTAACATTTCAAACATACAATAAAGATCATTTTACTGGACACAAATTAAATTTTTAAGGAAGCATTGCCACTGAGTTAACTGCTGCTGACTGTCTAGTAGAGCTGCAACGATTAATCGATGAATCGATTATTAATCGATTATTAAAATAATCGCCAACTATCTTGATAATCAATTAATCGTTTCGAGTAATTTTTGAATAAAAAATGTCAAAATTCTCTGATTTCAGCTTCTCAAATGTGAATATTTTCTGGTTTCTTTAATCCCATTATAACAATAAACTGAAATATCTGTGTGTTTTGGACAAAACAATACATTTGAGGACGTCAACATGGGCTTTGGAAAATGTATCAACATTTTTCACCATTTTCTGACATTTTACGGACCAAAACACTAATCGATTAATAATCGATTAATCGAGAAAATAATCGACAGATTAATCGATTATCAAAATAATCATAGTTATTACTACTATTAGTTGCAGCCCTACTGTCTAGTGAGTGACACAGAGTCTCAAATGTTTTTGCCTCTTCAGGTTGTCACCAGGTTGATCCACTTACTAGGCCAGAAGATCCTCCAGCAGGTCAATGGTCCTCTGACAGGTGTGTTCGATTGTGCGTTTACATGTGCTGCTCAAAGGGATAATTCAGTATTTTGGAGTCGACACAGCTGTTTGACGATGTGATACACTGCTCTCCACTGGCATGAGTGCTGTAGTAATACATGTCCTAACTACTTAAAAAAATGACGGTCTGGTGGAATCTAAAGCTGTGACAAAATCCTAAATTTAGCGTACATTTGAACAGATTTTTTTTCTTAAGGTAAGCATTGATATATGTGGAGCAAAAACCCTTATTTCTGCAACAGTACAATTCTGAATTCCACACTACAGCAACATGTCTCCCAAACTCCTACATACAACCCCACTTCAAAAGCACTGAAGGTTGTCCCTCCAGTGTGGGTATTTATCTCAACTTACTGTTTAAGGGGGAGGTATACTAAAAAATGAACGCATGTCCCCAGCTCGCAGTTTGGCCCTCCACACCCCAGGCAGTAAGTGGGATGCGGGCAATCAAGCCTCAAACCTCTCCACTGTGACAGTCCTGCCCGTATCAGAAGATGTACCTCTCACTGCCTTCACCCTGGAGCTGCAGCATGCACTCATCGCAATAGGTAAGAAAAAAATAAACAGGAGCTCAAATGTACTAAATGTGTGGTGTGTGTGTGTGTGTGTGTGTGTGTGTCTGTGTGTCACTGCCATCCTCCACAGACTAATGCCTGTAACTGCTGTAATCTTTCCCATTCAGGTCCCACTCTTCTGCTGACCAGCGACACAATCAAACAGAGACTTGGAGCTTCAGCACTAGACAGGTATGGTTTTTGGCTCTAAATCTAAGTTAAGTATAGAAATTCTAGTCTTGAAACTCAAGTCCTTTGTCATACCACTCGGTCGGCCTATTTAATTTTGTCTTTAGGCTTTCTGTCTCGCTCATTAAATTCCGTTCAAGTGTACTTTCTTGGCACGACTGGAAATATGGATCGAGAGTGCGCTTTCAGCAATGCAGTGCCGCATGTCATTAATGGACTCCTTTCTTCTTCTTCAGTGTCCATGAGTACCGCCTGTCCAGCTGGCTGGGCCAACAAGAAGACATCCACCGCATAGTTCTCTACCAGACGGACTACACACTGACCCCGTGGACACAGCGGTGCATCCGTCAGGCTGACTGCATCATTATTGTGGGACTAGGAGAGCAGGACCCTGCAGTTGGGGAGGTGAGGTGTAAAGGTGGTGGGTAACAGGTAGGGATGGGGATCGAAACCCGGTTCTATCAAGGACCCGGTTCCACTTTCTTCAAAACCCGAAAATCAATAACGTTGGGGCTTATCGATACCACTATCGAGTCTCGTTGTTTTTTTTCTCCCGTAGGTCCTGTAACGCAATTGTGTGTCCCTCGAGTCGCGTCACGGCATTTAAATCAAATCAAACCAATCACTGCTGCGTGTCCGCCAATGTTTATGAATGAAATGCAAACGGGTATTAAAAGTAAAACAAGTGAAGTATGGCAGTTAACTTCGCTCGCGAGGATGGCTGAATGGGCGAAAAGGTCTATGGTTTGGCTTTATTTTACCAAGCTCGAAGATAAAACAGAAGCGAAATGCAACTTATGTTATGCAAAATCATTTCTTGTAAAGGGGGGACAACCTCATTGGCCAAGCACATCAGCATTGTGCATCAAATAAAGGCCAAATGCAGTAGGCCTACCTTCGACTGTCTACGGATTGAAAAGACTCCTCCTCCTCCTCCTGCTGCTGCCGCCGCACCACATACGGGCCCGTCTTCATCATCCATAAAGTACCAGCGGTAAACGCACACACACAGACTGTGTAGCTTGTTGTCCCATCAGTTAAAAATAGTAAAATTCCGTGTTGTAATCATGGTTGTAATCGGCAGCATACAAGCTAGTTAGCTTAAAAAGTAAACACAGTTTTCAGACGTGCTGCGTGATGATGTGTTCAGGATGGCTCAGTAAAACGACTATTAGGTTATCATGATGCGTTCAAGTGTAACATAAAGGAATGGGAAATTTAGTTTTTGGCGAGAAACATGAGTAATACAGTTGTATAGGGCTCTCATCATTTTAAAATATATAATTAAACTACTGATGCCAATATTTATTAAAAATGTTATTTAATTTTAAAGTACAATTATTTATTTCCTAAATATTTTCCTAATCACTAAAACATGATGCAAAGTGACAGTAGACAATACATTAACCAGCAAGTGCGAACATTTATATATTTTTTCATAGATAGTATACACTTGATTTTTTTAAAGCCAAAAATAATATTTTCTTCAAAATGTATATTAATAATAATAGAAAAGTATCGATAGTGGTATCGATAAAGACCCGGATCGATAAGGCGTATCGATAAAGGTATCGATATCAATAAATATTAACGATCCCCATCCCTAGTTACAGGTGGAGAAAGGTGACAGAGGAGTCAGTAGCAAAATAGTTATGGGTCTTGCAATCTGGTTTTTGATGGATTTTTATTTATTTTTTTCTTGCCACTTGGGCGCAGCAGAAATAAGTTGTACTGGTAAAGATAAACTTGACATATCACCTTTTAAAGTTATTATGGCGAACATGTTGAACATTTTGCCTGCTTGCTCGTTCTACTTTGCTATTATGTGCTCAGATTCTCTTAATTGTATTTAGTAGTCTAGTGAGGTTATTTCCTTAAACAGTTGAGCACTAGTTTTTAGCCAATGTTACTCAAAAGAGATTTTCAGTGGTGGATTTGGTTAGCTCGTGATGATTTACTGTGGGATTGATTCCACATAAAATACAGTGCCCATGTTAATTTCAATGAAGGAACCTCTTGCGCAACAGTGTGGCTTACTGATGTTTTTTAGTACCACAGTGGAGGTCCATGGCACAGAGGAATAACCTATCTCCGGCTTGGGATTCACAAGCAACCATTTTGAATAGAATCTATTCATTGATAGTTTTGGTCCTTTTGTGGGGCTTTTTGACTATGGTACATATAAGAAAAATACAGAATTTTAGACTTTAACAACTCTCTTTGTTGACTAATCTTCACAAATTAGTTTTTGCAATCTGGAACTGAAAATCTCTTACAAAGCTGGAGGTTAATAAAAACATTCATGGGTTAATGGTCTGTGTTACAGTTGAACTTAGACACACACACACACACACACACACACACACACACACACACACACACACACACACACACACACACACACACACACACACACTGGCGGGATTTTCCTCTCCAGAGAATTCATCACACCAATTATTATTAATCGAGCTCTTGTTCAGTCTGCTCTCCACAAGAGTGTTATTATCAGGCAAGAGATCTCGTTATAGAGTTGGAGATCTGTTGATGCTGATCATTATGCTCTTGAATCATAGTTATACCCAGGGATTTAACCAACTTAATGGCCACAGAGGGTGTGAAAGTTTGTATTTGACCCTTAGGCCTATGGGAGATATCATATGTCCATGGGAGATATAAGCAAAGGGGTGGATGGATGCTGTGAAAGAGAGGCAGGGTGGAGAGAGAGAAAGGAAGTGCACGCCCGGCTGATAGAGGAAAGGTAATTGCTTTCAAAGAGGAAAAATGGGCCGAGAGAAAAGTAAGGAATGTATCCCCTTTTAACAGGAGATGGTGGCAGAAATGGATCAATATTTGCTCAGCCTAGCTAGGAGGAATGAGTCATAGCTCTTGGTTAATTTTTTTTATCTTTCAGGGCACACACAGACACCCTCTCACCTTGCACTTACACTAAATCCTTTAGCAGAGTGCCTGTTGACTGTTAACCCTCCTGAAATTATTCCCTTACCGCACACATATTAGAAATTGCAATCACATGCCTGTCCCAAGTGTCGACAACGTGCTCACTTGCTTTGCTGTATTCAACTCGTCTGGCACTCAACATTCTGTGCAGTCACACTTCACAGGAGCCATTGTGACGTAAGTGAGGTGTGTTGAAAATGTTCTCTTAACGTCTGTGTTTGGATGCCTCTCCCCTCTTAAAGCTGGAGCGCATGTTGGAAGGCAGTGCAGTGCGTGCCCAGAAGCAGCTGGTGTTGTTGCACAGAGAAGATGGCCCGCCACCCAAAGGAACAGTGGACTGGCTCAACATGCGAAGCTGGATCTCCAGACACCTCCACCTCTCCTGTCCACGTAGGGTCTTCTCTAAGAGGAGCCTGCCCAAACTGGTAGGAATGGAGAATCTGCCCACATCATTGTTGTTTTTTTACCCCCTCATCTGCAGATCAATGCACTTTTCTTTTAATTAAAAGTGGAGTCATCCATTCTGGAAAATCGCTTGTTGTCCAAATCATTTTTTGTCAAAATCAGTGAATATTTTTCCTCTAGATCTGCTTACTGTCCGTACTGTTTGCACGCTAAAAGAAATCTGGTGTTAACACAGCCAAGGCTCTGTAAACGGGCATGTTGCTGGTTATGGTGGGCCCCTTTCTTTAAATGCCCTTTGTTGACATACCAGTGTACAGAGTCTAGGCTGTGTGTATTTTCTTTCAGTGCACAGTATACACAGTACAGACAGGTAGCGGATTGTGAAGAGATAGTCACTGATTTTGACAAAAACGTGATTTTGACAACCAGCATTCTCCAGAATCACTGACTCAACCTTTAACCTCACATTTAGTATTTTGATTTTCACATGCTCTCACATCATCCATTCCCACTCTTATCCATCTCACTCCTTCTCTTTTTTCTCTCTTTTTGTCAGTTGGAGCTGTATGAGCGTGTGTTTGAGAAGCCAGCGGACCGCCACTCAGACTTTTCCCGCCTGGCTCGAGTCCTCACAGGCAATGCTATTGCCCTCATCTTGGGGGGAGGAGGGGCCAGGTAACGCCACCCCACCATCCGTCTTCCCAACTCATATTTCTAAATACTCACATCATGATATACTGTAATCTAAGACATATACTTTGTATGGTTATATCTGCATTTCTGTTTGGTTTATCTGGTGTCTTTTAGGATATAGTTAGATATCCGTCTCTATGTTCATTTCTGCACCCTCCTGTTCAGGGGCTGTTCCCAGGTGGGGATAATGCGAGCTCTCAACGAGGCCGGCATCCCAGTGGACCTCATTGGTGGCACCTCCATCGGTTCCCTGATGGGGGCGCTGTATGCAGAGGACTGTAGCTACAGCCGCATGAGGATGAGGGCCAAAGAGTGGGCAATGGTGAGAGTCCAAGAAACGATTTCACTTCACTTGTCATAAACCCACATTTAAATTGCTCCAGTGTCCCTCGGAGAAATTAATACTTTCAGGCATTTTAAATCTTCTGCTTGTGATTCTGTCTATGTGAAGGTGACTATTTCTAAGGGCCCTTTTTGCCTTTTTAACATAATTAAGACCTCTTTTTTTTTACTTTGGATTTAATTAACCATGATGCACGACAATCAACCATGAAAAGGTAATGGGTTTGGTGCCGCACATACATCACTGGACAGTCTGCACGTTGAGCTCATGAACAAAATCTTTTTTAGTTGTAATATGCAATCTACCCATATGCCTTTTAATAATGTGACCTTAGATAAGTAATTTGAGACACCGGCTCAGTATGCAGGTCTGCAGGCTGAGCATGTGGTATCATATCCAATAGGAAATCCAGACCCTGCAAAAAACACAGTTGTAATAATAATGTTATTCTTAGCAAATTCAGAACATTAACATTCAGTCTTTTGAAATGTTGATGCTTTTTTTGTGAGGAGTAAAATATTCTAAGATGTTAACAAAAAAAGAGTTAATCAATAATTGTGCGCTCTACTTGAGAATTGTGTAGAAGAAAGAAACCATTATCCTCTCCTTTCTCCTTCTTTCCTCCCTGCAGGAAATGACTTCAGTGTTTAAGAAGTTTGTGGATTTGACGTACCCAGTCACCTCCATGTTCTCCGGCGCTTCCTTCAACTCCAGCATCAGCAATGTCTTCAAGGGCAAACAGATTGAGGTGAGTGAGATGAAAACGTTTGTGGAAATGGCGATCAATTAGTTTAGTAGATTAACATCCAGAAATATATATCATGTGAGCCTTTTCCTTTTAATGTGTATCTGTTTTAATGCCTTTTTTGTGTATGAAGGACCTTCGGATTCCGTATTTCAATATCACAACTGACATCACTGCCTCGGCCATGAGAGTACACACTGATGGTAAGAACAGTAATCCGTTTATTTTATATTAATATTAAAGAATTCTTTGTTGTTCTTTGCTTGAAGCGTTTTCTCACATACAGTGGTTGGTAGCTGCATGGATAGTTTTCCATTTTATCTACCACCACTGTCCTCATTTATGGACTGTCCCTTTTTAATTAGTCTCCATGATGACTTTAATGGTGTGGTCTGTTGAGGTTGGTTGCTTGCTTTCAGTTAAAACTAGCATAGTGTTTAATAGGCATGAAACTTGAAAGAGTTGCCTGTTTTGGCTGTTTGTAGGTTCTCTGTGGCGGTACGTTCGTGCCAGCATGTCTCTTTCCGGGTACCTGCCTCCTCTCTGTGACCCCAAAGATGGACACCTGCTGATGGACGGAGGCTACATAAACAACCTGCCAGGTTTTGCTACACTCAAAGTCTTTTTCCATTTACTATGTTTCGTGCCTGGCCTTAGCATTCTCTCACTCTCTCTGTCTTTTATCTTGGCTATGTATTCAGGGCTCATGTTTCTTGTATGGGTGGGATATGCATATGTATGTATGTATGTATGTATGTATGTGTTGTGTAACTTGTGTTGTGTGCATGCTGGCTGCTGGAACACCTACATTTCCCTGCTGGGATGAATAAAGTATATATTATCTTATCTTATCTCATATTCACCGACTCTTGGTCTGTGTTTCTCAGCTGATGTGGCACGCTCCATGGGGGCCAAAGTGGTGATAGCTATTGACGTGGGCAGCCGGGATGAAACCAACCTCACTAATTATGGTGACTCGCTCTCAGGCTGGTGGCTGCTATGGAAACGCCTCAACCCCTTAGCGGAGAAAGTAAAGGTAATTGATTGATTAGAAATAAAGACACAACAGACGATGTGCAAGGATGTCTAAAAAGTAAACGAGTTCTATGAATAACAATGGGGATCTTTTTAGTAGGTGTGTTTTTTTTCAGCGATGCATATGTTCTTTTCTACCCTTTTTGGATCTTTTAGGTGTTGAACATGGCAGAGATTCAGACTCGGCTGGCCTACGTGTGCTGCGTCAGGCAGCTGGAGACTGTGATGAACAGCGATTACTGCGAGTACATCAGACCTCCGATCGACAGATACCGGACACTGGAGTTTGGCAAGTTTGATGAGATCGCTGTAAGTTTGGGGAAGATGTCGTTGTCCTTTTGATTTTGATTGTCTTTTTTATGTAAAAAGAAATATCTTTCAAATTCCCAACACGGTATTCTGAATGGATTTTTATTTGACATGTGTGTCTGTAGGAGGTGGGATACCAGCACGGAAAGACAGTGTTTGACGTGTGGATTCGCAGTGGAGTGGTCGACAAAATGTTGAAAGACAGACACCAGGAGGAGTTCCACAACACCGAAAGCAAGAACAATGTAAGGAAGGGTGGGGGAGGGAAACGCATACGAGAATGCTGTAGAATTATACTGCAAGAAAGTTTTATAACCAAACTGAGAGGTGAAAAAGCAGCTTGAATCTTGTGATTTGCACGTAAGGAGGAATACATTACAGTGTTCTGACAGACAAGGTGTGTTGACACCTGGCAGTTAGCGTAGTTTGAGTACAATTGGTTAGTTAGTTAGTAGGGATGGGCACGAGTAGTGATTCCACTACTCGAGGGATCGCTTGAATTCCTTGAGGATCAATCGATTTCTCATTTAACTTTTCTATTTTGAGAAAGCAACGCATCTGTCTGGAGAATAAAGGTGCATCGCAATAAAGCCAATACCCAGCTCTTAATTCTTATTGTCACAGTTAGCATATGATACTAAGGATTTATTTTCCACAAGTTCAAAGCACCTTTTCCTTATAAAAAGTAATTTAATAGGCGGGTCACAATTTAATTGTGGCTGTAGGCTACCAAACGAAAATAAGTGCGGGAGAAAAGGAGAGGCCGCGTTTAGTTCCATGGTTCTGTGGAGACCCCACACTGCGCTGCGGTGGCACGGAGTTATTTGCAGATGCTGTTTGACACAACGCTCAGTTTATTGCACTTGCCTCAAAATATTTTATTTTGTTAAACTTTATTTTGTCCGTTTTGTACACGGATCACATTTTTAAATGGCCGGCCTACAGGGTACAGACACTCACAAGAAAAAAAAAAGGGAGCTCATTTGAAAACGAGGAGTACTTGAGTAATCGATCACTCACTCCCATCCCTATTAGTTAGTCCGTCTAACTGTTAGATGGCTCGGTTCATTTTGAGCATTTCTATTGTGTGTGTGTGTGTGTGTGTGTGTGTGTGTGTGTGTGTGTGTGTGTGTGTGTGTGTGTGTGTGTGTGTGTGTGTGTGTGTGTGTGTGTGTGTGTGTCTTTCAGGTTGATACGTGTCCCAATGCTTCCTTTACCGATCTGGCAGAAATCGTGTCCCGCATCGAGACTGTCAAACCTGCTGTGGTGGATGGTAAAATTATACACACACACACTCCAGCACACTACACATCATGTGTACACACATTGTCTGGGAGAAGAAATGCCATCATTTTTTCTCCTCCTCGTTTGTCTGTTTGGGTGGGTTTTTCCTTTTCCTGTCATACTCCATTAGCAAATGAATCTGTTTCATATAGAGGAGAAAATGGATTTGCTGAAGTCATTACGTGTTGTACTGTACACACGCAGGATGTAACATGCTGATGGAAAAAGTGAACACACTTATGGAAAGTAGGACAAGTGCAAATTTCATATTTACAATCGAGAATAAAAAACCCACAGATATACATTTAATCTAGAAGCCATGTTTAAAGGGGGAGTCAGCGATTGAGGAGAATGCGTGTGGTAAAAATCTCTTTGTCAAAATCAGTGAATTTCTCCTCAAAATCCGCTACCTGTCTGTACTGTGTGCCCAGTAAAAAAAAATACAGTGTTAATACAGAGCCCAGGCTTTGTAAACGGGCATATTGCTAAGTACGGTGGGCCATCTTTGTTTACATACCAGTTTACAAAGCCTAGGTTGCGGAAAAACACAACATTTTTTCAGTGCACACAGTACTGACAGGTATCGGATCGTGATGAGGAGATATTCACTGATTTTGACAAATAGTGATTTGACAACAAGCGTTCTCCAGAATCGCTGACCCGACCTTTCAAAGTGCTGCCTAATACATCAGCCAATGATGTTTTCTCTCAGAAAACTCCATCCCTCTCGTTCTTCCTCTTCTTTCTATTTTAATCTTTCTATTTGTCATCCACGGCTCATCAAACTGCCCTGTTTGACTTCTCACAGCGTTGCACATTATTTCCAGTCTGACTCAATCACCTGCACACCCACTTCTATTTCTCACCTCTTTCTGCAAACCACGTATTCCAACTTATTATTCACCCACAATGTACTTCTTGTTTGCTTCCTGGCACTCCACCCCTTCCCTTTCCCTCCATCAGAGGAGTCAGACTACCACACTGACTATGAAGAGGAGGCTATGGAGAGCGCTATGTCTGACATGGAGCTATACACTCACTACGGAGAGCACACCACTGAAGGGGAGGAGACAGCTGACACGGTGCGACACCACTGGTTGTGAGGGCGGACACTGTGTGCTTTTTTTCTTTTTTAAGTAACTTTATCCTAAATCTAGACTTTGGGAAAGTCAAAAGGGTGTTGGCCATCGTTCAAAAAGAAGCTTAATGTTCATCCTGGAGCCAGGCCAATAATACAATAAAATATATTGAATGAATGATTTGGAAGACAGTGCAGGGCCCACCTAATAAACCTAAAATCACATGTTTTATTTCTAGTTAAGAGCAGAAGTGTGTAGGGCAATGAGTTAAAGTAGAAAATAGGCGTATTGTTTGTTATAAGGCCAAGAATTAGTTGGGCTATATAATGGAATAATGGTTTTCAAATAAGACAACAAAAAGGGAAAAGAAATGATTGCATATTCCAAACCAAAAAGAATCACGTCTACTGGAATCGCTGGGTTTCACGGTACTTACTAATTAGGATAAAACCTACAACATTAAACTTTGCCAAGGAGAAGGAGCACCAATTAAGGCTGTGAAAGACTTAACACACTAAGAAAAATGTCAGCTGTTCCTAAAAACGTATCTTAAGACGTCGAGATGGTATTTGTGATGAGTTTTCACAAGAGCCAATAGTAAAGATCATGTCTCAGCCTGACTCTTAAGTAAAGCTGTGTAAATAAGATTTCCCAGGATTTTCAAACTCCTACTTAATCCGTCAGCTTGATTATCGATTCTATTTCTAGTTCTTCAGACTCTAAGTGGAGTAAAAACAATTAGTGAGAATGGATTAGAGGTGTCCAGCCCAGGCCAATAAAGAAAGGTCTGAAGAGATGCCTTACTTTAACTAATAGATGGTTCAGTCTGCGACTCCAATGGTCAGGCTTAGTCAATAACCTGAAGAGAGAGATTGTTACAGGATAGGTTTAAAACATTTTTTTCAAAGTCTGTATGTATGCTATAGTCACCTGGAGAAGAATGGAGAATTGATTGGGGCCAAAATGCACAGTCCTCACAGCACTGGAAGGATTTCTTTACATTCATTTAATACTGAAAAATAGGACTTAAATTCAGGTCAATTTAGGTTATACATTACGCATTACTTGATTTCAAAAATTTTAATTTGAAAAATTCAAATTGAAATATTTAAAAATAACAAAGTGAGCTAAAGGAAATGTATCATAGTTACCATTTTACTTGATAATGACCCAGTATTGGGTATGAGTCTATAATATGTTTTCTAACCATTTAAAAATTGTTCAATCAAAACAATGTGTATAATATTATTCCGATGAGATATTGAGATTCTATGAGCTTCTGTTCTCCTCTGAGACTTAACCTTGCTTCTGAATCATCAGGATGAAGAGTTGGACGGGAGACGTGAACGCTACAGTCCCTCACTGTCCAGCTGCCAGCCCGTCTCTGACAGTCCCCCGGACGAGCCTTCAGACCAGGGAGTCAGTTTACAAACAGCCCATTAAGTGAAGACCAGCTCTACACTAACAGGTCCTCACAATTTCTCCTGCCTTTTTACCCTCTAGTCCGTCCCAAAGGACCCAAAAACCTGTAGGCTGCCCCCAAGACTGTCAGGATATGACTGATTACCATTTTGCCCTCTGTAACCTGGCCTAGTTAGCTGTGTGGCTGACATGACAAATAGACAGTCCCTTTAAAAAAAGACATACTACATTTCACAACATAATACAAGGCAGGTAGTATCACATTTTACTTAGCCGCAAGTCCTATGCATTTCTATCATACACGAGGATCAGTGAGTCCAATCTTTCTCTCATATTGAGATTCCTCCCTGTAGCTCTATACATATGAATCACACAATTCCAGTCCAAGGGAGGAGAGGCGAGGAGATACTATTTCCATGAAATATTTATGACATGAACTGAGGTGAAACCCCTGGTTGGTTACACTTAAAACTACTCCAATCTGCCTTATACCAAGATGTTTGGTTCAAGAGCCAGTTCAGAAAAAAAAAAGTATTTCCCACTTATTATTATTGTTATTATTATTAGTATTATTATTAATATTTGGACCCTATAGATAGTTTTGATACATTTTCACAAACTTTATACGTAGATATCCATTTCTGATATTTCTGCAACAGACGGCATTAAAAGATAACACACAAGCAAAACCTCAATGTGTCAAAAGAGGATTATAGAGACATGAAAGAAAATACATTTTTACACAAAATTATGTTTATTTTCTGAAAATGTTGCCCTTATCTTTTCAACTGTGGCTGAGAAATACGTTTGAAAAATGACTTTGGATGGGAGGCCACATGGAGATTTTATTTTAGGGGTCACAAGTTAACAACACTGCTATGAATAGTCTACAGAATACACCGTTTTCACCGTTAGTCGACAGAAGATTCTGTGCAAACTGTTGACATTGAGGTTAGTGGTTTAAAGTTTTTCAGAAGTTGTGAGCACCAAACCAACCTTAATTTACCTGACTAGAGCGGCAGGAATCTCAGAAATGGATATTTTGAAAGGAAATTGTATTGTCTGAACTGGAACAATCTGAACCTACCATTGAATCTTCTGTACACTCCATACATGATCCTCAACAACAGTTTCTAGCCCTAGAAAGATAGCAAAACGGCAGCACAGTGCATAGCCATGGTTGTCGGCTATGTTTTGTCGTACCCAGCGTGCCAGGCACATAAAGGGAAGTAATGATTTGCAATCCACTTCAAAGCACTACCCTCCCACCCCTTCTGTTTTCTGACTTGAATCTCTCAGACACTGACTGAGCAGCAGACAGTGTGGATGTATTTGGTGAACTAGGGAGCTCCACTCCACGTCTCAGTACACTTTATGGACTGGGGCTATTTTGCAGCAGCAGGGCAATTCTCCAAGGGAACACGTTGTCTCACAAGTTGTTTGGCTTGTTATGACTTGCTTTAGCTTTTTTTTTTTTGGATCAATTTTTCAAAATGTTCAAACAGGAAACAAAACAATGGCTTTGTGGTCTGCCATTTAGGTGATTAGATTTTTGAAGAATGTACTCAACCGCTGGACAATCATGCCAGAAAATGCAATGCGATGCACAGTTAAAACTAACAAATGTTATATAGCCTTACTACCTATCATGCGTCTCTGTACGACATAATTCCACTTGTATAGAGTTAACTCAATGTCACTCATCAGAGATAGGGTGGCAACTAATTGTGTTATGATTAATTTGTCCAATTAACATATGATTCTTATATGTAATGTCAGAAAATAGTGAGAAATGGATGTTATATAGATTAAGATATAATCACTTTACTAATAAAATATTCCTGGAAAGCAAACAAATCCTCAAATTGAAGAAGCTCAAACTATTTAATTAAGTCTAATAGGTTGTCCATTGATTGACTGAGAGAACCACCTAACAAACATTCTTGATGATGATCCCTTTGAGTTGTTTTTCAAAGAATTAAACCAAAGTACACTCTTGAGTGCGACATTTTACGTGAAAATAAACATGATTACTTGCCGAGTAACTATGTAATAAGACATACCTTTGGCATATCTGGACTTTTTACATATCGGACAACAGTATGTTAACAATACCAGTAAACCAATACTGTAATAAGATAATTATTGCAATATCCATGCAACTTTATTTTATTTTCTTCGGCATGAAGCTGGGATTTTAGCAAATACTGGTGCTACTGTGCCTGCAGCCTTATGTTATATGTGTAGGCAGTCAGAGAAACCCTGTGACAAACACTATGTAGATCACATATGGTGTTGGTTAAATTCAGTATGGAGCCATAATGTGCGGGCAAAAGGTAGACACATTTGCTGTAATGGTGATTGTCCTTGTACAAGTGGGGTTTTTCTTTTCCCTTTTTGTTTTTGTTTTTGCTTTGTTCTTTTGGATGTTTTCCAAAAACTGAGCTGAATTAATTGATGTTGTCTGGCAGAATGAATGTTTTACTACTTAATTAAATGGAACATGGTAATGGATGAAAATGTTTATGTAAAGTGTAGAACTGTGCAACAAAAGTAATGCAACAAAGCCTTAGATGACCCACATGGAAACACAACCACTGGTGCCCTTCATTTGGCGTACATTCTGATTTAGAGTATGACAATGAATGACCATTACCAACAAGTCTGTAATTTATGACATCACTCACTTGTCTTTGTCTTTTATTAATGTTATTTGATAAATAATGTTTTTTGATAATGAATTGTTACTAATAAACCACCGTTTGTTGTTGTATTCTTTGAGTCTCAAAGTGTTTTAATTTTCCAGTCTGGCTTTTTTTAGTATGCTGTAGAAATGAAATGTGATCATTTTGGAGCTCTAACCAGCAACTCTTTTCATCTTTGATTAATGTGCTGCTATTTTTTGTTAATGAATCACTTGGTCGATGAAATGAATAATGAAAAGTGAGGTCCAAAGTAGCAGAAACGGAAGCTATTGCTTGATGAATGACTTGACAGATGAGTAATTTGTTAAAATTGCAGCCTAGTCATTTTCGGGTTGATCAAACTAGCCTGCCTTTTTCGGCAATGTGACCATTTGTAGTTGACACTTCTTTGCAGAGACAACACATTCAGGAGGGAGGTTTTTACTTTCAAAGAAGCTGAATACATAAATCTGCTTAGCGCTGTGTTGCCCCGCAGAGTGAGATCATAAGTTAAGGACACCCATCTGAGTAAATAAAGTGTCATTGGGAAAATAAATCAAACATCCACTAAGGCAGAAGTGGTTCCGCTGGGTGGTAAGTATTCACAGTTGTTTACAGAGCAGGAAGAGAATTCTGCTTTAGTGGACCAGTGATTAGCAGGAAACATATTTGTGTCAAGGAAGAGTGCTAAAGCTTAACAGCAGATCATAAATAAGGAGCTATTACACCTGTGGGCCTGTTTACTATACAAACACAAAGTGCGATGGATCACACATACCAATGGATAACTAATCCCACATTATTGATGTGTGCTATAATGAGCTTTTTCAATCTCCCGGCCTCCCAGAGGAATGCAGACTTGAATCTGCTAATTGATGATAGCTAACAGGGGAATTTAGGTCACACGAGTGCTACCAGCCTTGACCGATAGGTCACATTGGATGAAAGTGGAGGAACAAAACAAAAAGACTTATTACAGGATATTAAAGATGGAGCCAGCGATTCTGTATATTGCTTGCTGTCAAAATAACTTTTGGCAAAATCGGTGAATATCTCCTCGCGACGCTACCTGTCTGTACTGTGTGTGCGCGCTGAAAATTAAAATCCGATGTTAATACACAGCCTAGGCTCTGTAAATGGGCATGTTGCTAGCTACGATGGGCTCCCTTTGTTTATATACCCATTCTTTATACAACATTTATAACAGAACCTATAGGCTGTGTAATAATAGTACCAGATATTTTGAGGAGATATTCACAGATTTTTTATAAAGATTATTTTAGTCCACTTTTAAAGTACTTTGACAGTGAGACGAGGTTGACATTGAACAATAGGTGCCACAGTGCTGCTGTGCTGGCAGACAATGACCCTGCTCTGGCCTGAAGTACCGTGACAGGGAGCAAGTGATTTGGAAGGCCATTTAAGGAAAAATGAGGCAAGGGGGAGCAGGGGGAAGTTTCTGACTTTAAACAGACGGACAGTTTTGATTTATACAAGGTCACATGAAAGTGTCCAGACCCTCACAACCCAAATCCCTGTCCTTTCTGTCCATCCATGCAGTGAAGCTCTTTCATTGCCACCCATTCTTCCTCCCCTGCCTACAGGCATTTTGAGAAATGGGGACAAAAGGGACTTAAACAGGTAAGTGGGTCACTGGTTTTGTTGCTGTAGTGAAAGTACCTCTGTGACGTGTGAATATAAAAATAGAGCATCAACACACAGAACCTCTTACTGAACTTAAAATGGAAATTTACTAAATTACCACAGACTTTACGGTCATTACATTGAGGCGAAGATGATACAATATGTAACACAGGAGTTGATTCATCGTATCACAATTTGACAACTGCCAAAAACCTCAAGTTCAAAAAAATGGATTCACTTTTTCTTAATTCTGCAAATCAGTATACAGGTCCTTCTCATATAATTAGCATATTGTGATAAAGTTGATTATTTTCCATAATGTAATGATAATAATTGAACTTTCATATATTTTAGATTCATTGCACACCAACTGAAATATTGCAGGTCTTTTGTTGTTTTAATACTGATGATTTTGGCATACAGCTCATGAAAACCCCAAATTCTTATCTCAAAAAATTAGCATATTATGAAAAGGTACTCTAAACGAGCTCTTAACCTAATCATCTGAATCAACTAATTAACTCTAAACACCTGCAAAAGATTCCTGAGGCTTTTAAAAACTCCCAGCCTGGTTCATTACTCAAAACCGCAATCATGGGTAAGAAGGCCATCATTGACACCCTCAAGCAAGACACAGAAAGAAATTTCTGAGCGAATAGGCTGTTCCCAGAGTGCTGTATCAAGGCACCTCAGTGGGAAGTCTGTGGGAAGGAAAAAAGTGTGGCAGAAAACGCTGCACAACCAGAAGAGGTGACCGGACCCTGAGGAGGATTGTGGAGAAGGGCCGATCCCAGACCTTGGGGGACCTGCGGAAGCAGTGGACTGAGTCTGGAGTAGAAACATCCGGAGCCACCGTGCACAGGCGTGTGCAGGAAATGGGCTACAGGTGCCGCATTCCCCAGGTCAAGCCACTTTTGAACCAGAAACAGCGGCAGAAGCGCCTGACCTGGGCTACAGAGAAGCAGCACTGGACTGTTGCTCAGTGGTCCAACGTACTTTTTTCGGATGAAAGCAAATTTTGCCTGTCATTCGGAAATCAAGGTGCCAGAGTCTGGAGGAAGACTGGGGAGAAGGAAATGCCAAAATGCCTGAAGTCCAGTGTCAAGTACCCACAGTCAGTGATGGTCTGGGGTGCCATGTCAGCTGCTGGTGTTGGTCCACTGTGTTTTATCAAAGGCAGGGTCAATGCAGCTAGCTATCAGGAGATTTTGGAGCACTTCATGCTTCCATCTGCTGAAAAGCTTTAAGACCTGTCACCTGCTCACAGTGCCAAAACCACTGGTAAATGGTTTATTGACCATGGTATTACTGTGCTCAATTGGCCTGCCAACTCTCCTGACCTGAACCCCATAGAGAATCTGTGGGATATTGTGAAGAGGAAGTTGAGAGACACCAGACCCAACACTGTGGATGAGCTTAAGGCCGCTATCGAAGCATCCTGGGCCTCCATAACACCTCAGCAGTGCCACAGCTGATTGCCTCAATGCCACGCCGCATTGAAGCAGTCATTTCTGCGAAAGGATTCCCGACCAAGTATTGAGTACATAATCGAACATAATTATTTGAAGGTTGACTTTTTTGTATTAAAAACACTTTTCATTTATTGGTCGGATGAAATATGCTAATTTTTTGAGATAGGGATTTTTGTTTTTTCTTTACTTTTTTGCCAAAATCATCAATATTAAAACAATAAAAGGCTTGAACTACTTCAGTTGTGTGTAATGAATCTAAAACAGGGGTTTTCAAAGTGTGAGAGAGTGAGCCCCCCCTCAGAGAACAAATTTCAGCGGAGCCCCCCCCCATTTGTTTTTTCTAAATCCCTGTGTTTTTAAAGATCTTTTAATTATTTTACAAATTTAAACATATTTTTGAAACATTCTAAACATTTTTGTGCATTTTTAAGCACATTTTTAATACATTTTAACATCTAATGGATAGTAGTGATTGAGTGTGCAGCGGAGTGAGAAAGATAGACAGACAGACTTGCCCAAATTATTGACTAGTTAAATGTCATTCACACATCCAGTGTTTTTTCGCTAGTGCCTCCAATGTCCTGCTGGAGGAAAATAGTAGCCAGTGGAGAACCAAACCCTCCTGGCGGGGTCCGGGGGTATGCCCCCCCCGGGAGATTTCTTTTCACCTTTTTAAAGTGAAATGCATGAATCTGGTGCAATTTGAGAGGAAAATTAAGAGGCTAAATATGAGGAATTTTGTGTGAACGAATAATTTGGAGAGACTGGGTCTGATGAATTAGAAGCTATTGAAGAAGGACACATGGATTTTCCATGAAAATATTAATTTAAAATTAAAAAAATTGTGCAGGGTCCTCTGGGGTGGGCTTGGCGGTCTTTTTCTTTAACAAGACCTATTTCTCTGTAATATAATGAATGCATTTAAATTCAGTAAGAGGAACGAAGCAGAAGAACTCTTGTCCAGCTATGCAGTGATCTTAATATAAAAACACAAACTCAAAATTTTTTTTTTTTTTTTTTTTTTTAGATTTTTTTTTCACATATTCATCCGCCCCCCCCCCCCCTGCCATAACCCCGCGCCCCCCAAGGGGGGTGTGCCCCACAGTTTGAAAACCACTAATCTAAAATATATGAAAGTCTAATGTTTATCAGTACATTACAGAAAATATTGAACTTTATCACAATATGCTAATTATATGAGAAGGACCTATATAATCATCAAAAAGCAATACTTACTTGCAGTCAACCGAGAAGGTATACAAAAAGACAAGCATTGATTATTGATCTGCATCAACTATTGCAATCCAATTCCAGATGTTTATTTCGGGTGCCACTGTCACTTAAACACATGCATAGCCAGGCTACTCGGGTATATCCATACATTCTCTGCAGGAGCTGGATAACAGTTACTATAAACGCAGACATTTGGTCATAAAATACCCTAAACAATGCTGTCAGTGCAACAGTGAACGTTTGCATTTCCATGATAATTAAAAGATTACTTGGGAGGCAGAATGCTGTGTGAGAGTATTTTCACAGGAGACTAATGAAGTCCTAACAAAATGCATTGGAATAATTTCTGACTGATTTGGAGTGGAGGCCTGGCTGCAGAAAGCACTCTGCTGCGGTCCTTTGTCTCTTTACTGCCCTGCAGTTTAAAAGCCCTGGCAGCCCGCAGCAGCTACCAGGCTTGTGTAAACCTTTCCCTCTCAAAATGTCTCTGCCATCCATAACACCAGACATGTGCTTTGTTCCAGGACAGGAGCGCTGTCTCACTGCTCTCTTCCTTAGGAAAACTCACATCTATCAAGAGCTTTTCACCAACTGCTGCACCAGTCTCACTGAAGGGAAAAGAATTGTGTCCACGGCAGAGACATGTTGCCCACTCTCTTATTGCACTTAATATGTGCTTTGTGTGTGAATTAGTTTTTGAATTGAGGTTATAGCTGATGTATAAGTCACACCATTTGTCAACCATCTGCAGGTTCCAGCTTCTGAAATGTGAGAATTTACATATTTTCTCTGTTTATATAATTGTATATATATTCGATGCCTTCACATCGATTATTTTCTATTTGTTATAATTTATTTCTTTAGCATGTGTTGTTCAGAAACATAGGGCACATATCAATTTGAATGTCACATGCACTTTGGATATTTGCATATATATTTTCCAGACTAAAGTACCCATCAGTAATGAAAATAAACACAGGTTGCAGAGCTAGTTGAAATTGCTCGGTCCAGGGATCCTCTAAAATGATATGCATCACTGTCTGTCTTCCATCTTCACCGTCTTCCTTGACACAAACTGTCCAATAAAGCTATAAATTACACTGGAAATGTTTGGGCTTCATGCAAAGAAGAATCACGCCGTGCTGAAGGAGAAATAAACTTGAGTCTATTACAGTCAGTCAGTACAGAGCAAGGCATTGTTGCCAAGACAGACAAATTTAAAATACAAAATACTTTTTCACAAAAACCTCATACCCCGGCAGCTTTGTCAGCTCAGTATAGGGTCTGGTAATTTAAGGTGTCTGTTATCACTTCATTTCTTTTTCTTTTTTTTTTGTCTTGGTTTTGAGTCAGTTGATCACTGCCTCAGGCCGGTACAGGATGGAGCGATAGGGAGAGAAAATGAGATTGTCTGTTGTGCCAGCACAGACATGCGTCGGCTCCCAGCAGAGGTTCGTTTGAGTTTGTTTTCTACTATGTGGGGCCACAGGGGGTGATGATTCATATTTGACTTTACATAACACACATTCTACCTCTCAGACATAAATAGGATGCTTAAACATTTACAGAAAATGTGATGGAACACTTAAATGCTAAACAGGAGCATGCACTACTGAAGTAGTCATGTACATAATCGAAATCACTCTCTGCACGACTGAACTGCTCTCAGCTAGAGTTCACTGAGTTATGTGCACACACCGTCACATTGCTGGAAAAACACAGTCAAAACACATGTTCACACACACACTACTAAAACACTCATACAGTCAACTCCCAATGATTACCTTGCGAAAATGAGTTGATTTGCAAATCCTGGAAAAACAGGACACAAGGAAGAATTATACAGTGTTTGAATACAAATTAGACAACTGAACAGGGGTCAAAACCACAATTCAAACTTTTTTTGATGACAGAATTCCTCCATAAAATAATTATTTAATGTTGCTGAAAGGATTTATGATCTGTCTGCAGTATCATATAGGTTCCCACACTTTTCTTGGTATCCAGCAGTCTAGTCCCCACAGTAACAAGAATAACTCCCTCTGATGTAATTGGTTAAAGGTGCCGCTCTTTACAGTCTTTATCAATTCATGTAAAAATATTCTCTACTCGAAGTCCACTTTCTTTTCCTCCAATTGTTGCTTGATGTATACGTCAATATCCTCACAAAGCAAATGTCAGGTTTGAAATTAAATGTGAGCAGTTTCCATTAGATTGTTAATCTATATTTTTATCTAGCATTAGTTTTGGTCTCAGAGGTCTCCTGTTTCTGTAAACGCAGAAATGAATTCCATCGCAATCATAGTGGTTACTTTCTATCTAAGTTGTTACTATCCTGTCATAAACAATATGCAGTGCACACTTTGGCGCAGACTTTTCACTTTAGCTATGATGTCTGTCGGTAATAACCTGCACAGCCCACAAGTCAAGAAGTAGGAACCCAAAAAAAGGCTCATTCAAGCATTTTTCTAGCCAGGCCTAGACTGGAGGAGTGGTGCCTCTACTGTTGTGTAGTAAAAGCCATTTACAATCAACACAGGAAAACAAACTAATACTGTTTATTCAATTCTAATTAGCTGGGATGGTGAGCTGATAAACCAAGCTGCTCCCCGAGCATAGTTTTCAAACTAATATACGAATAACCAACTCTTGATGTATGGTAGATGAGACACCAATGTTGCCTGCTTGAAAATAGAGTCATATCCTCGACTTGCAGCTTTTGTGGGTCTGGATGTAAGTCTGAAGAGGAAAAAAAAATAGTAAGAATATAAGAACATGGCTTCAGATATGTGTGTAGGAGTGCAGTGTGTTAATATGTTGACACACAGTTGGAGGTCAAGATGAAAACAAAGATGGAGCCTGGTCGATTTCAGCATACGGTCTGGGCACAGAGCTGCTGCCTCTTTCAGCTCTCTGCCAGGCTAATAATACCCTCATGCTCCTTATTGTGGAACACGAGGTGAGAGCACCTCGCTGTCCAACTACGTCACCGCGCTTTGCAGCAGCTAAAAGCAGAAAAACTTTTATCCCTGAATAAAAAAGGGTCATGGGTTTTGACTACGCACAACAGAAAGACTAAAAAAAGAGCAAATGGAGGATGCAATTAGGTGGATGACGTATTTTTTGTTTCGTCCACACACACATATTTTTAAGGTTTCTTTTAGATTAAATGACAGATAAATAGGTCTGATGCCCTTTAGTGTGGCTCACAGCAGTAGAGGTGGAAATGCAGTACAATTTAATAGCATTGCTAGCTTACAAGCCTTAAAGTGATGTAATCAGGTGTTAAATGCTTCTTTTATATAGCAAGCCTTATCAGATTTCCAGCGATTTGCATGAAAATGTAATGATCCACGACTCTATGAGAAGGAACCCTCAGATACAAGCCACCATGCCACATGTCTGTGTATATAATAGGAGTAGATTGGACATGAGAATCCAGTCTGAATTCCTCGTAAAACTGTGTCTTTGAAAATATCTTGACTTGTGAGGTAAACATTGTAGGCTAATGCAAAAGTACCTTGAGTACCTTGTTTTGTAGATGCATTAGGGGTTCTTTGAAGTGAGTAAGAAATGCAATTTTGGTTTGGTGGTGATCTTTTAAGTAGCCTTATTGCTTTATTTGGGGAAAAAAACATAAAAGCAAAAACTCCCAAATTCAAAATGTCAACACTATTACACCCATGCTTTTCTATAGCCCCTGTATAGTATGTTGTCTTCATGAATGACCAAATGTTCTATCAGCGGGAGTAGTCCTTTAAATTCTGCTCCATTTCTCTTAGCGCTGTAATCGGCATATACTGTAACATAGCCCTTCCCATTGAAACTGGCGTGTTTGTGTAAGTGTATCTGGGTATAAGTGTGCAGTCTGTCAGGCAGCACCAGGGCTCCCAAAGCACTTCTCCTCTTCACGATGGCCGCTCATCATTCATCACTCTGTCCTCGCCTGTGCGTTCAGGTCAATTATGTGCTGGATGGGCTGTCACCACAAGCCCACATCCCTCCATGTTTCATGTTCATGTGTGTATGTGAAACATGGTTGCTTTTCACAGGATTTCCTCCCCCCCTCCCCCCCACTGTAACCCCCACATTCAGACACTTTTCGTTTAACATTTTATCGTTTAACACCACAGCTCCTTTTCATCTCTACCTGTCCACTTCTACCATTTTTCCATTTCTCTCACTGCCCGTGACTTCCTTATCTCTCTTTTTTATTTATTTTGAAGGAGAACCCCTCTTCCTACAGGAAATTCTCTCTCTCTCTCTATCTGTCTGTCTCCCTCTCTCTCTCTCTGTCTCTCTCTCATTGTTTGCTGACCCACAGAGATCTGAGGTGTTTTGGCTGGGCATGCCCTGCACTCAGAGGCATTAGTGAGTGAGAACCCAAGTCAGGAGAAGAAATTACCTTTTTTCCCAGCTGAGCAGCGAGACAGAGTGGAGAGCCGCGAAGGAAAAAGCGTTACATCAGATCAATGTGCCCTTTGTCATCTCACCGTCTCTCCTCCCATTGTGTTTGTATCTGTCTGCCCATTTATTGTCCGTTTGATCCTCATGGTCTATTTTCTGCGTGTCATCCATCTATCTGTCCACCTTGCTTTCAGCCTTTCGGTTTGTTTAGCCCACCAAAACACAGTTGGCTGACGGCTGAGCAAGTTCAACTTAATTTATTTACCTTACAGATATTTAGCCTACTGGATATTCCTGCATGGTTTTAATTATATATTGATCTGCAATAAGCTCATGTTTTCCAGTCAGGTTCCAGTCTCTGTAATCCATATCAAAGATTTGAAGCCAGCTGTGGCTAACAAGACTACGGAAGACTCAACTGAGTAAACAGCCACAGGCACAATGTGAGCTATATTGCTAATGTCAGAATGCTAAAATGCTTGAAAATTGACAATGCTAATATTCTTATGTGAGGAAGGTGTAGTAACATGTCCCCATCTTAGTTTAGCATGTGTTGTGCTAATTCGCAATAAACACAAAGTAAAAGCTCAAATCAATATTTTTACCTGGCAATGGCCCTACATGAGTTAAACTTTAAAGCAATGAGAATGAATCCTGAGAGGGACATTATTGCACGTACATTCCATGTTATTTTACTTCAGATACCAAATCTGAAACTCTTAGTGACGCGAAAAGAAGAAAGTAATTAGATCGCAAAAATATATAGGATACATCATTCAGGAACAAAGTAACACATGTTGTACCAATCCATCTCGTAAATGCAAAAACTTTGATCTGCTGGTGGCCCTTGAGGAACAGTCAGAGGATCATCAAAGTCAAACAGATTCTGAGTCGGGGTGCTCCGGTGGCGTAGTGGATAGAGCACATACCATATTGGCTCCGGCCCTTCGTTGCAGTGGTCGCGGGTTCAAATCCGACCCGTGGACCTTAACTGCAGGTCATCCCCCCTCTCTCTCTCTGTCTCCCAATTTCAACTCTGTACTATCAAATAAAGCTTGAAAATGCCAAAAAAAATAATCTTAAAAAAAAGAGAGATTCTGAGTCTAAAATAGCCTCATCTCAACAACTATTAGATGGATTACCCTGAAATGTGGTACTATCTGGACCAAAGTAGTGAAGGTTTTCTCTGATAAACATAGCCTAGTACTCTGGTCTGTGCAGTATCCATTTTTCTTATACAGGCATAATTAAGTTTGGTCTCATTCTTGACACGCAACCACAGTTAATTGCTTTGAACATTAGCTAGATTACTTCATTTGTTATTATGCACACATTTGCCACCTCGTGATACACCGGCATTTAGCCACTTCGCTTGGTTGTTGAACAGAAAAGATCTGGTCAAGAAAGAAGAAGTGTATCTTTACCTGCGGGGCTTCCTGCTGCATACAGTGATATGCAGTATACAGCATGTTTTGTGTGTTTCATCTGTTCTCTTTCATCCATATGTCAGAGTGTGTTAGTTTGCCAATCTCTCTCAATTCTGACGTTCTCTTTACATCTGCCAGCTGTCCTGTGTCGTTGCACATTCCTGGATGTCATTCCTGTATCTCTGTGGGTTTTTGCAGGGAGGAGAGCCGCCAGCACAGGAGTGGCAGACGCCTTGTGGCACTTTGGCTTCACACTCACGATGTCCCAGGAGCTGTGGTAATTCATCAGCCTCCCCTCGCAAAAAGGACAAACTGTCCCTGATGCTTTTTTGGTGTGGGCTAACAGAGAGGAAGTGCAGTGTGTTTGCGAGTTCGAGAAGGAAAGAAATGTATCGTCAGCTGATGTCTGGTGGTGACATCATTGAGCTGCAATCTCTCCAACCTTAGGAGCTCCCTTCTCTCTCTCTCTCTCTCTCTCTCTCTCTCTCTCTCTCTTTCTCTCATATACACACACCAGAAATGAATGAATCAAGCAAGGCCAGGGGATAGTGCAGGCCTCCATAATTCATAATTCGGCCTCTGGGAGGACAGCCAGCACTGGCCTTCAGTCTCTCATTCATCCGCAGTGTAACACCGCTGTAGTGGAGCTCCCATTCATTCTGGCTAAAGCTTAAATATACCCAGAGGGCACTTCCTTAATGAACCACTCAAACCTATTAACATTTTAATACCTGCTAACTCTGCAGGAGTTGGAGTATAGCGTAGTCCCATTTGGGCCGAGACTGGATCTACAAAATCTTCATGCTGTTGTAATCATAAATATTGACAAAACAATTAGCCTTTCCCATTTCATTGGATTGCTTTGCAGTTGTATATGATGCAAAAAACAAACCCAGGACATCATAATAATCACAGCGTTGCAGGGGAGTGGCTATATCTCTTTTTTCAGCAGCTTAGTGAAGTTGAAGGTACCCTGTTGAGCAATGCAGCCTGCTGCCTCAAGAGGGGACTTCAAGTGCCCTGTTAATGTCTCAATGAGATGGCATTTGACGGACACCAGAAAACGATTCTGCAACAATATTACATTGCTCAAATATATTGTTCTCTCTTTTATATCATTATTAATCAAATATCTAAACGATTAATTTGATCAAATTAATCATTAAAATATTAATTTAATTATGCTATGAAAAATGGTCAGGAGCGATGCATACTGTATATACGTTTTAGCCACTATTGGTGGCCCTATCAGGTCAGAATTAACCCTAAAACTACAAACAGTAAGGCTGGATTACATGCTGCTTTGTTTCCTGTAAATCATGTGTGTCCATGTGAGGACAACTTGTATCCAGCGCCACCAATGCTGAAAACGACTATACAAGACAGTAATTACAGAATGTAAAGTACATTGCATGGCTTACCTTTGAAAATGTTCCCACTGTGGGACTATAAAGGATTGTCTGTTCTTACCATAAAAGGGTAATACAATTGGGGTTGGGTTTGAAAAGAATCTTATAACTTCAAAGAAACACTTCCATAACCGTCTTCACACGCAAGCTGCAACAATGCAACAATATAAAATGTAGCCAAGATCTTTATCCGACAGTAAACCCAACCAGACAGAAACAAGTCACAAGGTGAAACAGCTCAGTCCTTATTTCACCTTCTACCCTGACTATGATTCTTTTTTAGTTGTTCCTAGACATACAACATTTTTCCCTTCACAAACAACCCATTTCCATCTTCCACTTGTATTCCCATTTCTTCCAATCTCTTCCACTTCTCTCTCCATCTCTCCTTATTTTACCCCTCCCTTTCTTTCCATTCCATTAGCTTTCTTCCTTCATCTAACCCCGGTCTCCCATTTTACCTCTCATACGATCAAACCACTGCTCCACAGCCAACCAGAAAAGCGCAGGAATCTATCAAGCGCCATGGTGAAAGTGTGTCACCTGGGAGGCGGTGTTACGAGCGATTTAGTAAGGAGAGTGGGTTGGAGAACAGAAGCAATGGAAGAAGGTGGGGGCGGGTAGTAGTACTGCAGTACCAAGGTGAGACAAGGTGGAGATAGGCATGGGTGTCACGTAGGGAGAAGGCCTTTCCCTCTTTTTCTCTCACACACACGCACACACTGTGGTTGAACCCCCGAGAGCCGACACGAATGCAGTCTCAGAGGTGATTCTGAAAGTGTAATGAGATTGGGGGATTGCCCTGTTTGAGTTATTTTGCTCCCTAACAACGCTGTAAATTCACATGCTTTACAGTGCAGCGGGGAAGACATGACGACTCATGTCCCTCCACATCTGAATAGCATGCAGAAACGTGACTGATTTGTGTGTTTGTTTTGTACTACTGTAGATGGCTCAAATCATATTGAGCCAGTGAATCAAATTATTGATTTATTACCATATAGTATTTTCCACCATATTTAAACTTTGTCCTTTTTCTTTTTTAGATCACATGGGCATTTCAGATGTAAGTGTGAGTTTTAGTACAGCTGTAGATATTCCAAAATTTGATTGAGTTGTAGTGTTTCATCAGCTGACAATAATTTACCATGATGTAGAGATATAAGTATGTGTTTGTTATTGTGTGATGTTAATGATGCTCTTGCTACAGTAGCCCAGTCCATGACAATTTGATTTGGGAACATGAGGCTCGCTTGGTCCAACATGGAACCAGTCACTTGGAGTGTGGACTTGTAGTGAGTGTGAACTTGTAGCTGGAAAGGATCCAGTTCATGTAATGTCGAATTGACCTTGTGCAACTTGACACTGTTAAAAGTGTGCTGGCAGGTCTCTATTGGGAAAAACATTATGTCAAGTACCTCTCTGCACCTATCAGGATTTTGCAATGTTTTGCGAAATTTTTTAAAACATATTTTTTAGATTGAGTGCTTTTCCCCCTCCAAAGATGTATGTACTATTTGAAAAACATTGTGAGCATCATAGATATACATTAGTAATATTATGATACATGTAATTCATTTTATTTCATTTGTTGGAAATGTCCAGTTCATCCTACTTACTAGCCAGAGATAAATGATTTTGTCTTCAAAGTCATGCATGTTATGTATATATAGGTCTAAAATAGCTCACATAATCCCATATATTCTCACATCAAACGACATTCCCCCAAGTGTGAATTAACAGCCTCTGTGCTGTCAGAGAGCTCTGCAGAGGAAGATGTGACTGTTCGACCTCATAGCTGAAGGAGCTTTGCCCTGTTCCTTCTCTTCTTTGCTGTTAGGAAGCGGGTGTGATTTTGTCCAGGGGTGTACAAAGCCCTTTGCTCTATAAAAGGCAGCTATCACTGTCGGCTCTGTCATCACCATGCAGGGCTGCTAAACGAGATACCAGTGAGACGATTCATATCCACACTAGGGAGGAAATCCCCCCTTGTAAGAAGCAGGGTATCAAATGTTAAGTCAGTGGCATTAAGAACTAATGTGGAAAAATTATTAATGGGAGTTCACTTTTGGTGACAAAAACCCTTAACAAAGAAGCTAATGAAGAGAACTGGGAGCAAACTGCTTAATCCTAAAAGGTTTCAGGTGAACATATCTAGTGAAAATATTTATGGGCATATTTAATCATCCCAAGTGTCTGATGAGGAGGCAAGGGAGGAATTAAAAGAGGGAATGGGCGTGATGATAGATGGGAGGGAGGATGGATAGACGCATAGTACAGGGCGATATCTGAGCTTTGTCATTCCCTGCATAACCTATAGAGTGCCCGCCCCCCGCCCCCATCATAGGGCAATTCCCTCATCATGCCGAATGAATAAAGACCTTTAATCGTCCACATCATCCATCTATACGGGATTTCTGCAGCTCATTTATCACCAACTGCCTGAAATGTCACAGGGGCGTGGGTGGGAGACGTGACAGCAGGGATTCCCGGGGTCGTTAACCAGGCCAGGGCGAATGACAATTACCATCCGGCCACCTTTGCCCACCATGACAAAAGGGAGCGGACTTATGGAGCGATGGGCAGATGAGTCACAAAGGAGAGGGGGAGCACGATTTAGCCGTCTAATGAAGCACACGTCCACTGGCGGTAAATAATGAGGGCTGTCCGAAGTGTGTGAGGAAATCAAGGAGAGCCCGCCATGTGACGTCACGTAGATTAACTTTTATAGATGAGGTGGACACACACATGTGGACCGGAAAGAGACAACCCCCTTTAATCGAGGACAGTCATCGCCTACTCTCTCTCTCCATCTGAGTTCTTTGTCTAACATCTCTTTTCATTAGTCTGTTTCTTTTCCCCCACTCTCTACCTCCGTCTATTACATTTGTGTTCCCCATCTGCCCACTTACTGTCCTCGATTATTTTTAAGTCTCTGTTCTCTCCTTTCAGTATTTCTCCTTGGGCCCTGTTTAGGGTCAGACAGTTTTTCCCAAGACTGCCAAATGCTTTGTCTCTAGGTCATTCTACTATTTAAGTATTCACAAGCAGTAGTCATTTGCCTTAGTGGTTCTCCTTCCAGTCCTGGAGAGTGTCCGGTTTCAGCACCACGGAGAGCTCTATATAGACTTTTGATTTTATATCTGGGAGAAGTGAGGTATTTCTCTTTTTTTATCATTCCTTTTTAACTGTTGCAATCTAGCGAAGCTGTATTGTTACTAGAAAGGCTTTCAGGAAAGTCTGGCGTTATCACGTGAGGACCCCAGCACCACACCTGCACTCCATTTGGTGATTAAATGCAATCATCAAATGGTAATTCTCAAAGTTTGCTATTTTCTTCTCTTCAGTTGGCTTTCTTTGACTCTTCCTATATAGAAAACAGATTAGGCGTGGCATAGGGGCATTCTGGTGAGGTGGGGGTTAACAAAAAAAATAAGAGAGTCAGCAGTAAAACAGGTCCGGCAATAACTACTGTCATACATATATCATATAATGACAAAGGTCAAATGACTTGTGACCCATACTGGGGGTGCTTTGGTCCAGAAAATTGCTAAGTCAATAAATACAGACAAGAGGAGTTGGTTAACACACACTCTATCAACAGTGAGGAACTGCAGTCACAAGTGAAAAATCATTCTTATTGAGAGCCTCTAAAATATATATTTATATATTTTTAAAGATGTACAGCTTTGTTGAGCTTGGAGTCCGACAGAGAGGGCAGGAAAATCTGGAAATAATTGTGAGATGGCCTAACACACTTGGTTTTGGTCTCTTCATTGAATTTGTTAAAAAATAATAAGTATTATAACCAGCTGTATGCATCAGAACATGAGAGACAATTCCAATCTAAATGAACAGCCCTTGCTTGATGATTTAACTGAATATTAAATCATGTTAAAATGGCACTGTCATTTTCAATTGGAAAGAAAGAAAAACTATTTGTCAAAAACCACATTAACATAATTCCCAATTACTTAGGCAGACCAAGCAGCTGATTTAAGCTGCTGCTGGCAGCTTGTCTGGTCAAGTACTAGGCGCTGACACAAAGTACAAATACAAGTGCAAGCTACAGTCCCAGACCTTAAAAGGTATCTGCTTGTTATGGCAGCTCATTCCCTGCACAAACTAGAAGTGTTCATGGTTCGTTTATCAGCTACAGTGAGAGTGTGTGCCATTGTAAATTGTATTCACACAGGCTTCTTAGGGTGAGATTGATGTGGTGTGGACTTCATGTATGCAAACAGGAATAAATGTCTCCTGGCTGACCTTGCTTGTTAGTTTATTTGCCAGTAGCTCAGGTGGCTCCCGAGAGAGGGTGGAGAAGCAGTGGAAAAAAGTTGAAAAATGGAATCACTGTACCAGAAAAAACATGTGGCTTAGATCATGAAAATACAACCACTTCAACAGATCTGAAATAATTGTGCTCATTCATGACTTGGTAGGGACTATCTGTGCTATGCTATCATGCTTAAGTTGCAGTAATGGGATGTACTAAACCGTTGTGTTATTTTCTGACACACACGTGTACAAACACACACACACACACACACACACACACACACACACACACACACACACACACACACACACACACACACACACACACACACACACACACACACACACACACACACACACACACACACACACACACACACACACACACACACACACACACACACACACACACACACACACACACACACACACACACACACACACACACACACACACCATTTCTCTCTGTCCACGGATTGCACCATCTATCATCTGCCCATGAGTCTCTCCTCCTCCCTAGCACACTTCATTTCTGTGCCTTGCTTTCTATCACTTTACTGCTGCCATCCATCTCTTCTCACCCCACCCTCCTCTGTCAGGTGAGCAGTGTCCTCCCTTACACAGAGCTATGCAGTAGGTTTTTGATTCACACACCTTTGAAGAGAGACATTGATTCTAGGCAAATTAAGCAAAATGCTGATGTCGATGTTGAACTTTTCTTCTGTCTGTTTTAATATTTGTTCATACAAATGAATGATGATAGGGAAACCTTATCTTCTCTCTAACTTGTTTAACCCTCATTCACCTCCCAAACTGTATTCCTCTTTACTTTCTTACCATCAATCTCTCTCTCCTCCTCTATCTACAGACAGTCTGCAAGCCAACACAGAATATGGTCCACTGAAAATGTCCATGATGTTATTATGGAGTGAGATATAAAAGGTGTGTGACAAAAGTAGCACACAGCACCATGGAACAAGCCTATTTGCTTGAATGAAAAAGAGGGAAGAAAAGAAAAAGAAAAAAGCTTTTGAGGTCACAAAACAGCCCAAGCGACAGTATAGTTAAAGTGGTGGTGGCAGAGGTAATGGTGGTACTGGCGGAGATATCAATCACATGCTCCTCTATGTCTTTGGTTCAATAACTTACTAGTTATTCTTCAAAAAAAAAAAGAACCAAAGTCTACAGCCATTCTAGGTGCCGTACTTGGGCATGACAGTTCTCTGAGCTAAATCACTTTGTTATGTGATACCAAGCGTGGTGTCCTGTACGCCCTTCCGGACTTGGCTCATGGTGCCAGTGGTATCCAAGGGCTTTTGAACAGCATCTGAGAATGAACTCAAGCAGAAAGCTCCCAGTAGAAAAAACTTAGACTGTGTAGAATGTTGTTGACAGCCTGGTGCAGACACAACAACCTTCTACTTCCAAGGACAAGGGCCAACTGCAGCGAGTCAATCGATCTGCAGAGAAGGTCATGGGGCTGCGATCTTTCATAACTCCAGGAGCTGTTCGTCTGTTGGACCCTGGGGCCTGCAGGAAGGATCCTAGCTGACCTCTCTCAACCTGGACACACACTCTTTGAGACGCTCAACTATGGCAGCAGGCTACAGTCCATCAGTACCAAAACCTCCTACCACAAGGACAGCTTCTTCCCATCCATGGCTGTAGCTGTTTCTGTATAGTGTTGGTGCCGATGGATGGATCAAGGCCTTACAGTGGCCCAGATGTTGTTCCCCTGGATGCTTCACTGAGGAGGTCTCAGATGTCATGGTCAATTTTAGCTTTAGAGCAGCTTCATTGCCCTCTCTTTCCTCCACCTATGATGCCACTCGGCAGTGCATACCTCAAGGTCATGAGTATCTTGTAGCAGAGGATGCTGCACAGCTCTGAGACAGCTCTTCTCACCATCTCACTCAACACCTTGACCCGTAGCCTCAGGCTCTTCAGCAATGGGGGATCTTGATCGCTCTGTTATTATTGATGCTGTTTTTTTTCCCGGATTCTTCCCCTGCAGCCCATATCTCTCAGCTGCTAAGGCTGACGATGATGTAGTCATGAGGTATATATCAATATCACCCCTGGCAGTTGCTTCTAAGAAGTAATCAGTGTCTTCATCAAACTGCCAGTCAGTCCTTTTCCTTGCCAGCTTGCCATGTTACGGTGTTCTCTTGGGGACATTTCCCAAAAATGATATAAATTAATAGTTAGATGTCTTCATATTGTTTCCTTCATTAAATAATGTCACAAAAAAGAGGTTGTGACCTTCTTAGGAAGCTTTGTGAATTGACCATAATGGTCATGATGGGAGGTGCGTTGGTGGTGGCATGTTGTTTAGGTACCAGTGAGACGAGTAAATACAATCTAGAAAGTCCAGTTTGCATAACAGATTGAGTTAAAGGCTTATCAGATGCTAAAACACTGTATGGTGGCTTCTAATACTCACAGATAGAATTTTAAAATCTCTAGAAGGTTATCACGGTGGCAAGTATTTTGTCCTTGGTCACAAGTAAAGTAATCCATCAGGGATACAGATGCATTAATGTTATTGGTCAAAGCAGCGGCTAATAACTGATTCACTTATCAGTGGGACAAGTTAGGTTAATTCACACCAACAATAATATATGCAACATGACAAATTCTTTTTTATTGTTCGTTAATCAAGAATCAATTTGTTTTCACAAACTCTGAGAAAAATCTGATTGAGAGTGTACATTCAGCCCGATCAGAGCATCTATCGGGCCCACTTGGGGCTAGCTACTATTGTTATGGTTGCAGACGCAAATATTGATCTGCTTTGCAATTAATCAAATGGTGAGTGTTTGTCAGGGTCACAGGAGACAGTCATATCTTGGGCAGATGTGGATTTATTGCTACATGTACCTTTCATGTCCTCCCATTTTTGCTGCCTTTCATTTATTCTGTCACTCCTTTCTGCTCCCTTTTCAGCATATTTTCCCAGCACTGGCTATCCAACCACGTTTGTCTGTGCCAGCAAACACATTGCTGCACTCATTGTAAAGAATGAAAAAATGCAAATCCATTTTTTCATTCATCCCTGTGTCTCTCCCTCCTTCTCTCTCTCCTCCCCCTGCCTTTTTTCTTTTGGCTCCCCGTTGTCCATTCATGCCTCCTCTTTCCAACATCTTTCTCTTCTTATTTTTTCTGGCTCGTTTTTGCAAGCTCCACCGTCCCATCCCCTCTCTGCATTCATTCATCCCTCCTTCTTTTCGTGCTCATCTACAGTCCATCCACACACGCTCCCTGTCTCGTCAGAGCTGCCTGGAATTATTTACTGCTTAATGGCTTACAGCAGCTCACACCAGCCCAGTGGTGCTTTGCTTTATTTATTGATTTTCATTCCCTTTGTCTTAGGGTGTGTGTGTGTGTGTGTGTGTGTGTGTGTGTGTGTGTGTGTGTGTGTGTGTGTGTGTGTGTGTGTGTTTGCGTGAGAGCAACTGTGGGCAGGAGAAGTTGTACTAAAAAGATATAAAGCCCAAGGACATCCTGCACATTGGAGCTGCCGTTGAAATGACCTGTGGATTGAAAGATTGATTGATTTGATGTGTGAAGGCTAATCGGCCGTTACTGGGTGATTTGTCTGCTGCTGCATGGTGCTTCTATCTGTTTACATGATGTGTGCAGGTTCCCGTTTGCATACACCACGGGTCGGTGAACCACATTTACTATATTCTATCACTGAGTAGAGAATCAACTGTTTCCAAGCAGTGAGAGCTAAAAGATTCTCTATACTCCTGTGACTTTTTTTCAACATCGATTTATTTAAATAAAGGGAAGACAATGAAGCTGTTCAGCGCAGCGTTAAATCATCAAGACATTTGCATATGGTTTAGGTTTCTAATGTTAACTTCAATACTAAAATGATCTGGTTTGAATAGTGTTCTCAGGGTGCTTTTCTTGCTTGTAGAGAGAGAAACATTATGTCATCAGGGATAAGATGACGTAATGAGTCTTTAGGTCCCAATCTATGAAAGGATTGTTAAATCTCAAGTCTCCACCACACGCAACTCCTTGCATGGACTTCCACCAAGGCTTGAAGATACTCCCAGGAAGTTATTGAAAGAATATATTTAAAAAATATACATATTAAAAAAAAGTTTTGTTTAGCTCCAAATGATGCAGAACCAAGCAGAAAAGCCTTGATGGTTGAATCAAGGACTTTTGCTGGAAATGTTATGGGTATGTTTAAGTATTAAATGGATCAGTACATACTGACTGATTGTCTCAGGTCTTCTGTTTTGTAAGGTTGACTGAAATACCAAGTTTATGGAGAAGATAACCATTGATAGAAGTGGGAATAATGAATACCTGATTAGTAGGCCTAATTCCTATTTCTTAATTCAATTCTCAGATAAAATGATATCCATCCATCCTTGACTGAATGCTGCACTTATTTCGGACACTTGTGTTTGAATGTTCACCCAGCAGATGTTTCATTAGGCAACACAAATATCATTGTACTTTTTCAGGTTACAAACAATACTCTTAGTGATAACGGCAGAGCATACTGCAGACACTGTTGTTGGATAAATCTGAGGTATTTGCAGTACCAAGCCATTTGCAACCACAGGTGCATTGGAAAACAAAAACACTAAATGGGAGCCTTATGGAACCACATGGGAGTGCTAAAGTAGCTGCCCAGCAATTCTGCTCTGATTTGATACTGTTGGAGCTGCCCTTTATGATCTCTAACACCCCCTTATGAATACTAATAGGACTGGAGTTCCTGCCACATTGGATTGAAAACCAGTAGCATGATAACAGTAGCCTTAGACTCTGAGTGACTGTGCTCACAGGGCACTGCAGCACCTCAACCTCAATGCTCCCTCCGTCCTTGGCTGTGTGGACGAAAGCCTTTCCATTTCAGCCAGCATGCCTATGTGTGTGTGAGAAAGAAATAGGGGGGGGACCAGTTTACCAAAAATGACCAGTTGCATAACACAGTGGCCATAAATGATAGAGATACACAGATAATAGTCAAAAAATGGATAAGATGAAGGGCAGAGAGAGGTTCCTGATGGCACCACTGTCCACTCCACGATGCCCTCCCCTTTGCAATGATGATAATGATGATGAGGATGATGATGATGATGATGATCTCACCACCTCTATACCAATGCATTTTCAGATCAATGAGAGCGAGAGAGAGAGAGAGAGGAGCGAGGGAGGGAGAGAGAAGTCTGAGTATTTTCAGCCACACACTGACAGATGTGCAGCTACCCCACGTACGTGCTCATACCCGGAGAGACAGCAACTGAGAGAGAGAAGGAAAAAGAAGACCTCTCATTTTTTGCATCTCTTTCTCTATCTGCTTAAGGATTTCCTTCAACTTTTTTTCCCTCTCATTATTCTGGGCGTTTTTTCTTTCTTTTTAATACAGGCTACTGTTTTTTAAATTTATTTATTTATTGTCGCATTCCCCTCTCCTGAGAGTCTTTGGAATGAACTGTTTCTTTGCCTGTGTCGTTTCCATGCCAGCATGGGAACTGCCGTGTCCAAAAGGAAGAATTTAAGAAACGATGCGATATCTTCCGTGGCAGCAAAAGTTAGGTGAGTGACACCCGGAACCCTCTGCCCTTTGTACCCGTTTTATAGTGCAGCAACCTCGGCGGGAGGGGGGGGGGGGGGGGTCTTGACAGGTCTTCAAGCCATCCAGGTGCGAGCCAAGCGAAGTTGACAGGTGTTACAGTTGGGCTGTTAAGGATGAATTACCACTGCGCTATCCCGGCTACAGCTCGTCCTCCCTTGCATTGCGCAGAGTGGCTTCTTTGCGCTTTTGTCACGTCTCCCGACTGTCCCGTCTGGCCCGGGGAGTGCACCTGAGCAGTTGTGTGCTTCAATTACCCTTTAATTCATTCCACACTGCAACTACCTATTTGGGAAGCCTGTCCTATTATTCCACGATACTGTTTTTATAGGCTATGACTACATTATCTGGCAAAGGATATTTGCCCCTGGCGCGTCGCAGCTTTTACTGAGGTTATGAATGAAGCCGCTCATTGTGTAATGAAAGTCATGCAGAGGCAAAGCGAGGGATGCTGTGACTCAGATCGGCAACACCTTTATATTAACCATCACTTGCTGTAAAAATGCACTGCAATTGGATTTCTTTCTTTCTTGTTTTAGTAGCCTAATTGAAAAGCCAAAACAAAAACGTCTTTCTGTCTGGCCGCATCGACCCGAGCTGACAGCGCAGCGTTGAGGCTGCTGCTTGCACAGCCCGGCGAGAAAAATGATCCTGCTGTCAATGAATCAATCACCGCAATAGATGGGAACGTTAGCAGTGATCACCAATCACGGTCAGTAAGTCGAGCCGGTTCACTGGGGGCAGAGGCTGTTAATGTATTCAGCCCGGCAAAGTAGCGGGGCTCAGGCTGTTTGTCACGAGTCCAACCCGTTAAAAGCTGCAAACGACTCACTCTTTAAGAGACGACCAGTGTATGAGCTTTATGGATTTTTTTCTTGTTTAAATGGCCGGCTTTGCATCGATTTGTTATGGCACCACGCAGGCAAACTAATACCAATCTCTCCGTCCTGCCAGTGGCTGCGTGACTGAGGGTCGAGCCTAAGAGAAGAGCACGTGTGTTCATATGTCTACACGCGAGGCGATCTTCAGTCAGATCAGAATATAGGCCAACAAATTCGGCATTTCTGCGCTTAAGCAATGTACCGGCAGGCCCCCGTGTGCGATTTCAACTCTATCAATGAATGACCTTGACTCCCAAGTCCCAACACACCACAGAGGTGGGCTGATGTCGGTATTACGTCATTCTGTGAGTCTTCCTTACGATATCACTGTCCAGCACGTGTGCCTGCAGTGTCATGTGTGTTGTGTGTGTGTGTGTGTGTGTGTGTGTGTGTGTGTGTGTGTGTGTGTGTGCCACCTTAATAACTTAATAATGTGAAGCCCATGGTACCAAATAATAACAATAATGGATTGGATTTATATAGTGCTTTTCAAGGCACTCAAAGACGCTTTACAGGGTTCCAGGTTCCATTCATTCACACACAGTCATACTGGTGGTGGTAAACTACCATAGTAGCTGCCCTGAGGCAGACTGACGGAAGCGTGGCTGCCATTCAGCGCCTACGGCCCCTCCGACCACCACCTCAAACATACAGCAGTCATACACATTCACACGAGGCAAGATGGGTGAAGTGTCTTGCCCAAGGACACAACAACCATGACACAGGTGGCAGAGTGGGGATCGAACCGCCAACCCTTGGCCAACCCGCTTAACCACCTGAGCCACGGTCGCCCAATAATGTGTGTGTGTGTGTGTGTGTGTGTGTGTGTGTGTGTGTGTGTGTGTGTGTGTGTGTGTGTGTGTGTGTGTGTGTGTGTGTGTGTGTGTGTGTGTTCAATGAAACTACTGAAATGCTAGCCCTACTAGTACTGGTAACTGTTAAGATGTACACACTGTGTCAGAGCTCTCTTCATTAGCTTTAATGCAGCAGTGTTTCATCAAGGACGAAGCAAATTATTTCCCACTAATCTTGAGTTTCTTCTTTTTTGCAGTATGACTTTATATCACCAAGAGTTTTATGTGAGACGAACCATGAAGATTAACTTTTCTAATTACGAATTACTTACGGCTCAAGTTTTTTCTTTTTTTTACATACCAAGCATTTTTCTGTGGCAGTGGAAGTCAAGGGATTTTTCCAAAGTCATACAGACTTATCCTCTTGGGACAGTGGCTATCTGTTCTAAAAGTAATGGCAATCTGTCCCATAGTTGTCAATAATTACCATTATTAAACAAACACGTCAACCTTCGGGTTGCGTAAGAGGTTTCAGTCATCATAGTCAGCCATACAGTATAGGCTTCACCCTCTGGGTACCACCAATGTCTGTACCAAATATTATGGATATTAGGTATACGGAAATTGATATATTTGGATATATTTCAGTCTGGACAAAGTGGTTGGAAGAATGACTGCAATCCCCTAAACCCACGCAACACAAACCCTTTTTGGAAAGCATTGACAGATGACCTTTTTCTGTTAGGTATGAGGACTTGTTAGCAGAAACCACACAAACGTGAAGGAGTGCATTCAAAGGGATACATAAATAAGAAACACTACAGAGACACTGGCTTCTGTTTGTACCCCGGTGTTCATCTGTGTCTTCCCATGCATGTTTATGGATTGCTGGTTATGAAACAGGTCACAATCTCCCCTCCGGCAGCAGCACATGAGAAGTAGTGAGTGACTGAGAGCGAGGGATGGGAAGGAGAGAGAGACAAAGAGAGAAAGGAGAGATTACCTCCTATTTAAACAGCAGAATTCTGCGACACTTGAGTGTAAAATGCTTTGATCTTCATTCTGCCAGAGAGAAGGTCTACTCAGGGCCGTGGTTTTGGCTAATGGGCAACGCACAGCAGTGTCACAGAGCAGTGGGGTGTGTGAATGAAAGCATTGAAGATGAAATGCTTGGTTTTTCTAACTGGCCAATAGTGACTTGGTTTAGTCAAAACAGACGACAGGTGGAACTGGGAGTGTATTTGTTGTAGACCTTTAGTCACTCTTCTCCATGGGGTCTACTGCCGCTATGTAATTGTTTAAAAAAAATAAGTTATTCAGATTCACTCAACAAAGGGAGGATGTGGTTCCTCTTAAATTATGAAAATCTGGCAATTCTTTACTAAAATCTTGTTTTTGTGCTTTTCAATTATTTAGTAGTAGCTCTGTGCATTCCCATTTGGGGGGAGGCAAAACATTTTCCATCACATTTATTGCTTTCTCCATCTCTTCGTCTTCCCCTTTTTCAATCAGACAGTCAATCAGTCTGTTAGTGTCTGTCTGCTATCATCCATATGTATTCTTTTTCCTATTTATTCTATGACAAAAACAATCTCAACCCGGGTTTTGCTCAGTTGTTACTGAAATGTAGCTGTTGAAACTCTAAAAAAATTCTACAGTTCAATAGAACAGAGCAAGCCTAACTTGCTGTTCGAAACCTTTTTACACAATCTAAAGAGTCATAGGCCTTCTTCACAGTATTTTGAATTGTCACTAGAAAAGTACAGGAGTAAATAGAAACATGAATGGCTGAAATCCATTTAGCTGCTTCAGTTTCAGGGTCATAGAAGTGTTGCTTCACTGACAATAAGCCGCGGCTTACTGGGACACCTGAATAGAACAGAGGCTTTGTTAATGTTATGAGTAAAATGTGCTTTACCTACTATAACAAGTCTGCGAATAAATGATCAATAAAGAAATAAATATTTTTATTGTGTATAGGGAACTACTTAGAGTGCTGTGTGTTCCTGTGTAAGTGAAATCACTTGCATCACTCATTTTTGTATGTGGTTCCCGATCAGGTGCTTACACTCCCACAAGTCCCACAATGCATTGCACTTTCAAGGCTCCAATTAACATTCCCGAGTCCCTTTGGCTCTGAGCACACACAACACGCCTCTCAACAGGTTCATGTATGCTCCTCCGTGGGTGTGTGTGTGTTTGTTGGAAAAACTCAATTCAATTAGACCATCCCAGAGGCGGGATTCGATTACGGAGCATTAAGAGTGAGAAATCTCTTTGCCTGGCAGCCCACTGTTTACAGTGGGGAGACGGCCTAGGAGACATCAGCTCTGATGATATTCACACCTATGGGAACACTGCCAGGGGAGTGATGGCCTGTTCGCAAGCCATGGGCCGCTTGTCCTCCAAAGATATATGGAAACGGCATCACAATGCACTGTGAAAAAGGCACAAGATGATTAAAAAAGGGGTCAATGATCAAATGAAATACTGGTTGTAGCAGCATAATAACACTTCTCTTTTAGTACCTGGCAGTTCTGTAATCTCCTGTGAGTCCTCAGGGTCTCTTTGGTAGCCTTGGACATAATTTGTTAGTCAGAATGACAGCTTTAATTTCAGGAGAATCAATTTGTTTTAGATAACGACCATTGATTGGTTTTTCTTTTGGTATTTGATGCCTATTAACTATTGTAATTATTATTGTAATTATTATTTGTTGACACATGGGTGAGATGTCTTCATTATAATCTCTTTTTGAGACTTTCTTTGGGTGAGATTTGTATACATTTGTTATCTATTCAATTTCAATGTTATCCATATGCGTTTAAAGCCAACAGTATATTTTAAATTCCTGCAGATGCAAGGGTAGAAAGATCTTTTATGAAAGAATCATGGCAACAAATGGTCGGGAAAAATAAGTGGATAACAAACTATAAATGCTCTGTATATTAAGTAAACACAATCTTGAAAGATTTCATAAAATGAACAAGAACACTTTGGAATCAACAAGTCCTCATCGTCATCCTGCACCAGGGATTGGACTGTAAAAACAATGCAAAAAAAGGACTTCATTTTAAGTTCACCTATTTGTCATATAAAAAGGTTACGAATTATTCCCTTTCCCAAATGATAGCCATCTAATTATTTTATAAAAACCTTGGCTTTTTTTCCATCTAATTGCACTAACCTTATACCCACATCCCACATGTTGCCTTTACATTAACTTGTCTTGACCTTGAAAAAGCGAAAATATGCTTTACTTGCAAATGTGGATGGGCATTTAACACCTGTCAGCCAACACAACCGGGAGATAGTTTGATTTATGACCACAAAAAGTGTAGGTGTAAAAGCGCCCTAATGAACAGAACAAACGTAGACAAACGTCAAATAAGAAGAGTATAAACTAACACTAGACTAAGTAGTAGATAATGGGGGCGCCCTTAGCTCAGTTGGTAGGGCGTCCCCCCCATGGGCCTTGGCCAGCAGCGGACCAGGGTTCGATTCCAGCCCGCGGTCGTTCTCTGCATGTCACTGCCCTCTCTGCCCCATTTCAACTCTGTCTCTACACTATCAATAAAGCATAAAAATGCCCAAAAAAATATCTTACAAAAAAAAAGTAATAGATAATGTTTCACCGTCAGAAAAAGGGCATGTTGACAGTTTACAATATACTCATCTGTCACGTACTGTATAGTAGAGTTTTAGGTCTGAGGTGCAACTTGCTGTTGATTAGGGTCCCTTTATGCACTTGTAAGGTGGTAAGAGGAGTTTGTGTTCAAGAAGGAGTGGAGTGTGTGTGTGTGTGGGTGTGTGTGTGTGTGTGTGTGATGAGTGAGTGTGTGTGTGTGTGTGTGTGTGTGTGTGTGTGTGTTTTAATTTTGTCTGACTCATTCAGCTAGTCGTATCTGCTGAACTGTACACCCTGACAACGGTGAAACATGCCTCATATTCACCCTCACACACGCTTGCTCACTCACAAAGGAACAGGATAGATAACCAAGCCATTAGCAAGAGCTTCAGGTTTCATGTTATGCCCCCTTTTGTTTACATAACAGAATTAGAGAAGCTCTTGGAGATAAGTTTAGTCCTAGACATTGGACAGACAGTACAGCATCCTTGTTGTACTTGACATTGTAGTTGGAGGCTGTCCTCAAAAGAAAGACGAGACGGAAGCATCAGTCGTTTCAGCGGATGTACAGTGAGTATATATTCCGTTCTACTGTAGTAAGTTACAGTGACACTAACCCTTTAGTAGCCATAGTTATGATAACTGTTGGGATAACGTAGGGAAATCAGTTGATGTTATCTTTTGAGCACGTTACATTTTTTTTTTTTTTTACTAACATCCAATGTGGGTTACTTTTAAACCCAACCCTGATTGTTGACTGACCTTAACCATGTGGTGATTACTGTAACCATGACGACAAAGATTCTGTATCCTTCATTAAGTTGTCATTTGAGAGGAGTAGGAGAAAATAACTGCTTATATGCGTCAATTAGGGGGGTTACAAACAAAGTCATATCTTTTCGAGGCTTGTTGGGTAGTTGAGAGTGGGAACTGTTTTCTAAAACTCACGGTTGTTGTGTTCAAGGACTAGGCCTATTTGATATTCCGAATTGGCAGCGGAAAATAATTGCATTCAACAGTGATCTAACCTTCCCTGAAGAAAAAACAACAAACAATATAATAATATCAACTCATGAACGGTTTGAAATAAAAGTCACATTACAGCAGGAACACTCCATAAAGCCTCTGCAAGTTTATGTTCATACTTAAGTGATGCTAATGCCTTCCCTGGAAGATTGGAAATCGTTCTTAAAACAAATCACTAGAAAGTCCTTCTAGTACCTATATTGGAGTTAACGATTACATAACCTGATATTGGAGAATACAATTTCCATTTTTAGCATTGAGAGTACAGTAAATATGAAAAATAGAACATTTACAAATCCATAATAACAAGGCAAATTCAATCTGCAATGATGGTCTGTTGGTTTTTTCTTTTTCTAGTCGTCAAGGTGGATTAGCGCCCCTCCCCCCCCCTCCTGGTGTATTGGTGGTTTCCTTTTACAAATGTTTGACAAACATTTCAATAAGAAAAAATTATTTCCAAGTAATTATCGTTTGATCACCTTGCCCTATCTATAAAACGTTATAGTTTGCAGTGTTGTTAAATATTTCCTCTTTCAGAAGAAAAAGTATCCCTTACCTTTAAGGTTAAGGATTAAAGTCTCCTACAGCAGTAGTCCTCAAGCTGTCCATCACTGTCTGAATACCTCAGATAGGCCTTTCACACCGCCGCAAAATCGGTGCTAGTTCTGGGCTAGTTCGGAGTTAGAGCCAGTGTTTTTGTTTCACACCGCCAGAAAGCCTGCTCCGGGCCGTAAAAACCGGTTCAACTCATACCCCAGGATTGAGCAGGGTTTGAAGTGAACCGCTTGCGCCAGCGGCCGGGGGAGGGATTATCCTGACCAACCAGACCAACTAAAACCTCATGCTCAAATTGACCGGCGAGAATACGCTGTATGGGTCCTGTTTGGTTAAGAAAGCAAAGCGAGAGCTAACACGTGTAAAAATAAGACGTATTCGCCGCTGTTGTTGTGCTTAAAGCTAGCGGTAGCTTTAGCGTTAGCCACAAGAGCAGCGGCGTCGGGCGACGTACACACACATTTACAGTGACGTCATGACGTTGCTCTCTTGCCGGCTCCATGGCTGTCTCCGGTCGATGTGAAACCAACCGGTTCATAACTGGGATAGGGCTGGAACCAGTTTTGAACTGACCCCAACACCAGCTTGGAACTGACTCTTGGTTCATTTTGGTGTGAAAGGCCTAAGAGTGATCTGACCTGAATCCAGGACCCATTCCTTGTCGCTCTGGTTTGACACTTGTTTCATATTATAAATATTGTAGGAGGAAACAGTCTGTTGTCAGTTTTACATAATGTTTCCTCATTGTCCTGACTGTGCACTGCCTGTCCGCCTTTGTTTACTCAAGTTTACTCCACCTTTCATTTTTAATATGCACCCATTTTTCTCCCTATACACTCTGCTTCCCCTCTGCTGTTATCCTATTTCTCCTCCTTGGATTCTCCCCTCCCCAACTGGTTTCTTTTACCAAACCTCTGTCACATGTCTGAGAGCGTGCAGGACGAATTTCAACTCAGCCTGTCAGGCTCCTTCCTCTTCCGCTTCGTCTCTAACTTTCTTCTTTGGTTCTTCTTCAGTTTTAACCTGTGCTTTGAGTGCATCCTCCCTCCCCCCCCTTGCTGTATCCGTCTACCTGCTGTGTTTTGCCATAAAATGAGAAACCACAGAATGAGGGCTTGTTTAATGGATGGATCGAGATGTGTTTTCTTCTCTATCCGTTTTCAACTCAGTTTGCTCTCATGTATAATGGATGATGCAAGTCTCTTGCACCATTGTTTGTTGATTCTAATCAGCGTGCCCTGGGCCTGTTGAATAATAAAACAGGTGGTCAAAATTCAAATGTCTTACAGCTTCAGAGGGACACCTGCGAATTAGAGCGTACAATGATATTTATCACAACTGTTGTTAAAGGAGCTGGTTGTTACATCACCACATCACCACACGTACACACACACACACACACACATCTAAAAGTCCTGTCCTTTCTTCTATTTTGTCCTTGAATAAATACATATTTATGTAGGGTAACAACTTTAAAGTGACACCTGTATAATTTCCGAATAGTGAGGCCCTTTTCATTGAGTCAAATGTGGTTTTAGAACCATTATTTCAGTTAATATTAATATACATATTCTTAAATACGTAGTATTTAGTACTGTACTGTTTACTGCACGTGATGGATGCTAAAGGCATCATGTCATGTAGACAATATAAAGAGAGATGGCTGGTTGAGTTCAACCACATTTTTTTGCTGATGTGTTCACTATAAGTTAGCATCTTATTCTTTAGTCCAGAATGTTTGACCTTTTAGCCACGTGATATTTGATGGGTGAGTTGAATAATTAAGTGACAGTTCCATGTGTAGGACCTCCTCTAGTCAAGCATGTGCGACTGTAGATGTGCTGTAGTTAAAATTTGATGACCTGACTCGGCTTTGACTCTCTGTTTATGTTTCTAAGGTGCATATTTAATGCAGATTTACTTGTAACACGAAGTCACTTTCTTACTTCCCTCTTGGGCAGTTCCCTTTAAAACACGATGAGCAAATTTGTTCACATAAGTTGTCTCAAGAGGCATTCTGCATTGGAAGCAGAGAGACGCAGAGGGGGAAAGGGCAGGCAGGAAGGGGCTGCAAGAATTTGGGGTTGAGTTTAAATTAAAAACTCATTTATAGAAATGTTTCTTTTTAAAAGTGTGTTTTCTCTGCACTCCTGCTCTTCCTGAGTGTATTGTTGTGTGTGCCTGCTGTGTTGGACAGGATTAAATAATTGACTGAGTTGCCAGGGAAGAGGCATACACCCATAGATTCCTCTGTATACTGTAGTCTTCTACACAGATGTTTGTATGTTCTTCTGCACAGATGATTGATTGTGTGTGTGTGTGTGTGTGTGCATGTGTGTGTGTGTGTGTGTGTGTGTGTGTGTGTGCGTGTGCGTGTGTGTGTGTGTGTTTGTGTGTGTATGTCTCACCTCCGACATTAAACGCATTAGAAAAATAGGCCATTTTGTGAACACAGATTATTTTTCAGGATCACATCAATATCATAGATAATGCATAATGCTTTTCACACCAGTTTGAAAAAAAAATTAAAACAAATATGCTGACTCATAATTTATCCATTATTCTGCCTGTATTAGTGGATAACCTTAGTGGTAGTGGACAGTTTGCATATAGTGAGTTTTCTACTAAAACAATTTAGCTGTGAATTGTACAAGCATTCAAGTCAAATGAACAATGTTTAAAAAGAGTTAAACATGTCTTTAAAAAGTGAAAAATATGGACGTTTTGAAAGTTTTAAGTCAAAAAGTACTAATTCATTCTGGAAAATGCACAGGTGTGTTCAATAAAAGATGTCTTGATATGTGTTGTATTACAGTTGGTACGTCTTACTTCTTCATATTCTATTGGGTAGTTTAAACTACAGCAAGGCTCAGCCATTAAATAACAGATAAAAAGTGCGGTATTTATAGATAAATGGTAAATGGACTCCACTTATATAGCACTTTTCCCTGGTTTTTCACAGACTCAAAGCGCTTTACATTGTTTCATACACATACACCCAATCACACATACATTCATACACCGATAGCAGCAGCTACCACGCAGGGTGCAAGCTAACTATCGGGAGAAACTTGGGGTTCAATGTCTTGCCCAGGGACACTTCGACATGTGGCGGGTAGGCAGGGGATCGAACCTCCAATCCTGCACTCCAGAGGTGATCTCCCTACCCACTTCACCACTGCCGCCCCCCAAGATTAGATGGATGTAGAGTAAAAGATTCATGTCTCACAAAATGGAAATAATCACTTGTACCAGTGTCTTAAAAGTGTACTACAGTTTGTGAATGGTTAGACAAAGTGGAACAGTCTCTCTCAGTCAGTTGGAGAAAAGACAATCTTAACATGATCCCTGCTATAGGAACATATTTACATGCATAGCACATAGTATCAGAGTTATATTGTATGCTATAGAAGTGCCTCCTTTCCTTTCGACTCATTCTTAATTAGGATCGTGGATCATTATTCCTAATAGTTATTGCTTCGGTGCATTTCCTCTCAGTTAGAGCTCAGATTGGCATTGAAAGCACATCTGCAGAATTACTCATCTTTCTTTAACCCGGTCTCTCTTTTTTTGTTGTTGCTAATTTTCTCTCTATTGTCACATACTGAATAGTAGGTCAGTGTCATTTAAATGATAAGCCCTGGGGCTATTTTAGTAAAAAGCTGAATCCTTCTATGATATTGAGTTTGAGCTATACGTGCCTAAATGGATGTCTTTAGCTCATTTGGGTGTGTGAGTGAATTAATGGACAGGCCAAGAGAAAAAAACGGTCGCCAAGCACCTGATGCAGTCCTGTGGTAATGGAGCTCACAGCATCTATTTTCTTTTACATCAGCAAGCAAATTGTCCTTTGCTGTGTCGAGGTTAAGTTTGACTGAAAGATGCAGTATACTATATATACATACATAGGTTCTCTCTCTGTGTCAAACAAGGAAACAAACACACCTATGGTCTGCCGACTGCAATTTCATCCACTGACGCAAACTGAGGTCACGCTGAGGAATTAAATCAAACAATACTTCACTCTATATCTCTCCCGGCTGTCTCAGGCTCTGTCTCTCTTTCAGTCTGAGGCCGCCTGAAGTGTGGAGATAAAACAGCCGCATCGTAATCTGTGGGTGGCGCAGGCCTACAAAGAAGGCAATTAGGTTTTAGAATTTACAATTCCCTTGCCCTTCTCTTTTCTCTTCTCTTCCTCTTCCATTTCCTTTCCTTTCTCGCTCACCCCTTCTGTTCCACCCATTGAATTAATGTGTTTTTGTGTGTCATGTGTGTGTCCCCCCACAGAGCAGCACGAGCATTTGGAGATTACCTGTCCCACACACAACCTGAAAACCGAAACGGATCAGGTCAGCGTCTCTGCCATCCGTCCATCTCTCTGTCCTGCTCTGCGTATTCCTCCATGTGCGGTCAATAGCCCATCCTCTTCCTGCTTCACCTCATCCTCTTTTTAAAATGCCACACAGCCATCTTTAGTGGCTCACGATGATACCATCTGTGCCATCCTGCAGCTTTCACATCTGTTCTCTCTTCTCTTTCCCTCTTCAGCACAGAGGTTTACTTTTTATTCTTCAACAGTAATATTTGTCTTTTTTTCCCGCCCCGTCATACTATAGGTCATCTACTGCGTGAAACTTTGGTGGGTCCCGAGCCGGAGTCGCCAAGTGACACGTTCGTCCCAAACAACAACAACAACCACCTCCATCACTGCTCCAACACCACCACCAAGGGCTGTGAGGACAACAGGGAGCTAGGCCTGCTGAAACCCCCTCTGGGCTCTCTTACTACCCCTTCCATCACCATTAATACCAAGCCGGCGAGGTTGTCCCTCGAGCGCAGCTTCTCGGCAGAGGAAGACCAGCAGGTGCGCATTTTTTTCTTCTTTTTTGTCATGGTGTATCAATAAAGGCATTTTAAAAGGTGCTCCGAGGAACTTTCACGTTTGTGTTCATTCTAGCACCGCCTTTGGACAAAAGCGGTATTGTTTTTACTACGCCAGCTGTTGTTACTGGCTGAGCGTACCCTTGACAAAGGCATTAAGAAAAACTACATAAAAACAGCATTCTTTTGCACTGATTGTCTCGTTTTCTTTTACATGTCATTTATGATCAGAGGAAGAATGAGACTGTTTCAGAAATATTTAAAAGTTCCTCGTAGCACCTTTAACTTTAAACAAGAGTGTGTCCTTGGTTGTTCACACTGTTACTGTTACCAGCAGAAGTGTGTGGAGTGTACCCTGCAGCCCGCCCGCGTCTACACCATCACCAGCCAGCGCGGCATGCTCATGAGCAGTGGCCGGGGCAGCAAGGAGAGCCTAGAACTGGACGTGCTGAAGGAGAAGTCCGGGGGTGGCAGGGTGGGATCCAGAGGTGGTGGCTTGATCCAGCCCTCCACTTCCCCCAAGTCCGGCTCCTCATCCCCAACCCAGTACCACCATGGCAGCGGTGGCGGTGGCGGCCGTGGTAACAGCAGCCACCATCACCGCGCGAACCATGGAAGTAGCGGAGCCGGTGGTAGCAGCAGTAGCAACCAGCAGCAGCAGCAGCAAACTTTAACCGTGTCTGGATCCCACTCCCATCACGGATCCCACCACCATAGCCACCACAGCCATCACCTGTCCCAACCCCCGCTGCAGACTTCGGTCAGCGCCCACAACATCCGCGGCTGGGGCGAGGGTGGTAAGGGGGAAGGGGAGTGCGGAGGGCTGGCCTGTGACTCCTGCAGCGGACCCCCATCAAGGAGCCAGGGATCACTGGATCTGGAGAGCGTGTCCAGAGAGGCAGGCAAGCAGCACCGACGGCCACTAGAGCGGATGTGGAGTGTGGACCGCATGACTGGGCTGGAGAGAGGTGAGAGGGGGAGAGGAGGAGGCAGAGGAAAAGGGAGAGGCGCTGAATTCCAAAAATCAGGGGGCAGGGAAAAGGGGGGTTCACGGTTTGGGTTCTTCTTGAGACCCTGTTTGTTGCTGGGGGATTTAGTTCTTGGACCAGAGAGGAAATAGCATTTGAGTCATTTCATACATCAATACACACACCTTAAACAAAGGTTTAGCTGATGATATTGCGTTTTGTAAAGTTTTTTTATTTAGAAAAAATGTGCGATTCTTATAATTGGAAACATCTTTCAAAAGCATTGAAGCATAGCTGTAGTCTAATTTGACAGTATAGTGATATATTCTGTCGTTTGTTTAATAATTCTAGGCTTTGTGGATGTTTTAGGAACACTTCAATGGAAAACAATTACCAACCCACAGTTAACACTTTAGGGTACATTTAGAATAGGAAATGTTATTTTTCTCATTATCAGTTATTTTACTATGAGAAATCAATCACACACAGAGTTAAGGTTTGGATGAATTTAAGGGAAAACATTCATTAAGTTAGCTAACATAACATTACCTTTTAAACCCCTTTAACAAAATCAAATTCCTCTTAGGTCTGTTGGGGATTTGAGGGTTTGATGTTGGATGTGACGTGGTGGTCTGTATTTCTGACTCTTCGTCTCCCCGTCTCTCCCCTCTGCTTTCTCCCTCTGTGGTTTCCCTCTCTCCATTTGTGGAGTGGTGGACTGTGAAGTGCTTGTTGCCATACGTATTTCTGATACATTTATTAAAACATTTGCCGGTCTAGCACGTAGATTTGTCCTTTTTTATTTGTTTATCACACAACCCTAGATTCAACATGTTTCTCTCTTATTGCAGAGGACACAAACTGGTTCCCTAAGGAAAACATGTTCAGCTTTCACACTGCCACAACTACCATGCAGGCGTGAGTATCCAACCTTTACACCCACAAATCTACATGTACACAAACAAACATGTATGTACATGTGTATCTTCTATCTAAAAGGTCCGGCGAGTGTATTTACAACGAACAATACTGGTGTTTTGTGTGTTATAGGCCATTAACTACAAACGGCATACTTAAAATTCCCCAAATTATTTTCCAAAGCATGCTATAGGTTTAAATATTGATTTACTACCTCCTGGGAAGCCATTGATTCTAATTGTATTGAGCCTTAGGAATCAGCACACAGACCCTTAAAGATCATTGATGTGTGGTTAAGTTAAGTTGAAACCAGCGCTTGCTTATAAGGCGCTCCTTGTTGGTGCAAGCTATACATATGGCTGATTGGCAGGCATAATGTTGACCATGTTCGGCGACTTCATTCAGTGCATACACAGGCTTGCATTGGGTCATAAACAAAACTTTAATGAGCAAAAATTGTAACCTGATGGTGGCTATGACAGGTCAGAGATTAAACAGTTATTCAATGATCACACGTTACGAGAGTTTATCCTCCTATGGATCATTAAGGTGTGTACAAGATATTCTAAGGGGAACATGAATATCTGTACTGCATTTCAAGGCAATTCCTCCACAACAACTGGAGAGATTCATCCCCAAAGGCATGCTGCTAGGATGCTAACGTTGCATAATTTAAAAATAATTGGCACTAACGTAAGAATGCAGTGTGTAGTTCATGGGCGAAAACATACAAAACCATCAGTGTGTTTCTTAAAAGTATAAGCAAAAAGGACAAAGGCGTGTGTGTGTGTGTGTGTGTGTGTGTGTGTGTGTGTGTGTGTGTGTGTGTGTGTGTGTGTGTGTGTGTGTGTGTGTTTGTGTGTTTGTGTGTGTGTTTGTGTCTGTATAAAAGTGCTTGAGATCGTTGGTGTGAAAATGATAGCGACCGGAGTCACCTGCAGCTAAAAGATATTGCAGTTTACAACCACTTCCCAGCAATCTGTCTGCCTGACCTTCACTGTCTTTCTAAGTGTACAGTATATCTTCTGCACCTTAATGGTACCTTTCACCTTTCATCTTGTATTTGATTGTTATTAGAACATGTTCAGGACATAAAGTCAGAGTCAGCCGATATATAAAAGTGCTTGTTCATTTGGCCCATTAAATAAGCACAAAGCAGTAGCAATTAGGTGGAGCTGCAAGTTGATCTTTTGTTCGTGGAGGTCAACTGTGACACGCTATTTTTGTCTTCTACCTCGCTCATTTCTTCCTCTCTTGGCTTTGTCTTTGGACACATAGCTCACTAATGACTAAACTGCCTTTTCTCTCTTCTTGCATGCTAATTAATCTTGGAACACTCAAACAGGATATCGTAAGTATACTTCCCTGTCTGCTTGCCTTTTTGTTATGAGCTGGCTATCAGTTCTTTACTGCTATTCCTTAACACTGATTTCCCACCATTTAACCTTCATCCTTGGGCTGGGTGAGGTCTGTGTATATACAGTATGTGTATGTTTGTGTGTGTGGGGATGGATAGTTAGTTTTAAGTAATTTTCCGTATGAAGGTGAAACTTTTTTGTTCGAATTAACCTGGCCTTACTAACAAACCTACTAACCTTACTAAAGGAACCACATATACAAATGAAATATATTTTTCAAGAATGTGATTGACAGTTATGGATGTGTCTGGTTTAGGAGGACTGGTCAGTCGTTTAATATAAGTGTAAAAAGCCAAAGGGGGAGAGATTGAGTTACAGGATTTCAGGCACCAGCAGGGCTGAAATCAAATATGTATAGTGCTAACACGAGACCCATAGTGCATTCTGACCATTTCTTTTTTTAACCAGTTGTAGTTCAAATAAATAAGTCCGTATTCATCTACTTTATAAATCATCATATATAACCATGGTATATATAGTACATATCCAGTATGACATCTTTTGCATGCAAATTGCTGACTTGGGTTACAGGATTCCTGCTGAGTGTATGGCTGCTTAGATAAGCAGTAGGCTAAGCAATTATTAAACGGTAATTTCGATAAGCCAATCAAAGCCTGGACATTTCATACTGCTCAATACCTGCTCCAACCACCACACCATATGCAACTAAACCCAACTAACCCAAGCTGTGTGAATGTCTGTGAGCTCTTTGTAGGTTGACCAAGCAAACCTCTGGCTTCTATCTTAAAGTGGATGATAAAGGGTTCATTCAAAACTCTTACGATGATTAAAAGGATAAAGTTGGTGATAATATATTTTTTTTCTGTTTTCAACAAATCCAATAAAACTAACGATGAATTGATCGGAATAACAAGTATTGATTGTGTTGCAACATAGCCTGATACATTTCACATAGATGCAGAGCCAGCCCAAGCCTTCAGGGGGCCCTAAGCGAAACATGATTAGGGGGCCCCTCTCCAATGTTAGCGCTGCTGAAACTATAGATCTTTGTTAAATATCATTCACACACCCAGTGTTTTCCGCTAGTGCTTCCACTATGCAGCTGTGCGAAAAATATTAGACAGCCGAGATTCAGACCCTCCTAGGCGGGCTGTGGGTATGCCCCCCCGGAGATTTTTTTTTAACCTTTTTAAAGTGAAATGCATGAATCTGGTGCACTTTGAGAGGAAAATTAAGAGGCTAAATCTGAGAAATTTTGTGTGAACAAATAATTTGGAGACACTGGGTCAGATGAATTAGAAGCTATTGAAGAAGGACACATGGATTTTCCATAAAAATATTAATATAAAATAAAATATTATGGAGGGTCCTCTGGGTTGGGCTTGGAGCTCTTTTTCTTTTATGGGACATATTTCTCTGTAATATAATGAATGTATTTAAATGCAGTGAGAGGAACAAAGCAGAAGAACTCTGTTGTCCAGCTACTGTATCTTTTTTTCCACTGACGAGGCTGAAATAGGCTATAGACTTTTTAAATAAACTCAATACACACTGTGCATGGATGTGAACGTGACATGATCAAATAATTTCGGATTACCTCCCAGATGAACTCATTACATTTTTAGGCTATTAATTATCTAGACCAAAACATTTTATTCCTTTTTTTGTAAGATAACTCACATTTGCATATTATTTATTTATTTATTTTATTTATTTATTATTCTTCCGGACAATTACACATAATACATCATTTTCTCATTGCATATTGATACATATTACTTTGTGTTATCGTCCGAAGGGAAGCAGGAGAAGCCAAAGGCTTATCGGGTCCCGCCCCCACTGCCATAAGATTCAGATACACAGATACACAGCTACTACAGTTAGAACATTTTTTTATTTTTTTTTTTTAAGAAGAATCATTCTAAAACACAGATAATTTTAGGTCTCTATTTTCCTCTCTGCCTGTGACAATGCAGATATGGCCTTGTCCATTTCTTCTCTAGTAGCCTAAACACATCTGCAAAAGTATTCAAAACAGTCAGTGTGTCTGCTGACCTCGGCTACAGTCCCAAAACATGCAGTGTATTTACAAATTCTTCAGTCAGAGAAAGTCTTCAATTTTTGAATCGGGTGTTCTGAACACACAGTTGATAATAAATAATAGCAGAGCACATTGTATTTACGATTTCAAACCTTACATTTTGACACAAACCAGTTAAAATCCCTTTAGTTCAAAGTCCATGCTATTGCCTTCTTTAATCCAAAAAGTCCATGCTTTTGCCTTCTTTAATCCTCGTCCCTCCTGAATTGATCCAAATCCTCCTCCGTTTTGATTTGCACAATTTTGGCTTCTTCGGGTGTAGCTCCATTCATTTTGATGAAGATTCTTCCATCTCTCGTCCAAGTTTGTTGGACCTGACCACATTTTTTAACCCTCTCGCTTGATAGGCCAAATAAGCCTTTCTCTTGGTTAAATTTTCACTCATTCCAATGTGTTCACCTTTAAGCTTCTTGCCTTGACTGAGCAGGTTTATCTTATGCTTTCTACTCACAAATTTCAGAATGACAGCACGCTTTTGGCGAATTTCCCCTTCGGGAGAAGAAAACAGGACTCCACGTTCTCTAGATCCAGATTAATGGCTTTGCTTCTCAGAAACATTGCCACTTGTTTTTCCACCGTTACATTCCCTGTATCGCCCTCTTCTTCTCCATTCCCGGCAGCTGCATGCGACCAAGGTTTAATATCCAAACCAGTCAGGATCACATCTCTGTTTTTTGCTTGTTGTTCTTGTTCATCAATTTTATCTCCAAGCTCTTTCAAGAGCTGATCTTTCTTCACATTGACGGCATGAAGTTCCTTCAATTCGATCATCAGTGGCTTCAGACCAGCAGCAATTTTCTCTTTGATTTTTACATCAAAACCATCATTTTCCTTAATTCAATATTTTTTGTCTCCCTCTCACTTTTTATTTTCTCTTAACTCTGAACTTAAATTCCTTTCATAATCTAACTTTTTTCATTTCTTAAAGCTTTGTCTTTCTTATATGTTTTTTTTTTTGAATCTCAGAGTTTTTAGAGATTTTGAATTGAATTTGTGTTATAATAGAATATTATGATGCTAATATCAAACACAAAAAATAATTAAAACTTTTTTTTATAGGGGGCCCCCCTGGCGTCGGGGGCCCTAAGCGACCGCTTAGTTCGCTTATGCCTCGGGCCGGCTCTGCATAGATGAACATTTCTCTCACAGCACATAAGCCAAAAAACTTACTTTCATGTTATACAGCCCAATGGGTATGAGCATTAGTATTGCTTCCACCATCCCCGTCCAAGTGTTCCTGCTAAATTTGAATTATGTCATGCATTTACTGTAAGTTATTATTATTCTAGAGATAAAAAAACCCTTGCGGATTCAAAAAATCCTATTACAAAGAGTAATAATTGACCTTGTTTTCAGTTGAGTGTGTTTTCAACAGTTTTAGACACATTCCTTTTACAATTGTGGTCTAATTAAATATACATGGAGATGCTCTGTCTCTAGCTCTGCCTCTGCTGTGGACAAATGTTTTAACAGCTTCACAGGATCGTTAGCTCACACTTTTCCTTGTAAGCATCAATTAAGGCGTTGAAGATATAATCTCACACTGAAATAGATCCATTTCACACTTAGGTTTGCACATTGTCAAATGAAAGTCCAGCCTGAGCCCAGGCCAGTGGTATAATTTTTTGCAAGACAGAACTTTCTCAATGTTTCACCATGGCTAATTTAAATAAATAGAAGGCTTTGTTGGATTATAGCTTAACATACAAAATGTTTCCATTAAAACACAGTCTGTGAATACGAAGTATTAACCCCACAACCTTAAAAGCCCAAAGATATAAGCCCAAATCTTAAAATACTTTTACAATAAGGATATAAAACAAGTATCCATGACTGATCTGGAGTCAAGAATGATAAAATGACCCTCAACCAAACTATCCCCTTTAAGAATGACCCTGCAAGTGGAATGACTGTCTAGAGACGAGGTCACAAGATCCAGTGTCTCAAAAAAGCATTGAGCTGCTGATGTGATTTTGACTTTTTTGTTTTTTCAAAGTCAAAGCTAGCTGAAGCCTTTACCTCCAACTGCCTCCCGTCACAGCCCAATAAAGCCTGCAGCCAAAAACCCTGGCATCAGCCTCCCTGCACTGCCCTACCCCTCGCTACGCCAGCATTCTCCCTCTTACTCTCATCCCCTTTAATACTGTGCCACATCCATGGCAGGGCTTTCAGGGGATTTGTGCAGAGAGAAAGGAAAAAGAAGGAGCAGAATTCAGCGGAAGTCATCCAGAGGTACGAAGCATTCCCGAGTGGCCAGGGTGTGCTTTGCTTGAACACCATTTGTTTAAAAAAAAGATGATCGGCTTACTGGATGCCTGGCTACTGTACAGTGCCCCCAATATCTATGCCATATTTGTATAGCCAACCAGCGCAGTGAATAAGATGTTTTTGAAGGTAGGGTTGTAAAATGTGATATTAGAGTTATTCATTGACACTTTTAGCATTCAAACCTACAATATAATATACTGTAGGTTGGTGTGTTACTGTAGCATTCTCTCCCACAAAGTAGCATAGTTTGGAAACTTTTTTTGAAAACTGTTGGAATCATGGAGTGAGATCTCTAAGTGCAAGAGTAATGACATCAGTAACAAGTTCAGAAAGTGTCCCGCTCAGGCCCAGATGTCACACATGCGGCAGATGGCGAATGTGACACCATGCAGTACATCTCAATTCCTTTGACATCTCCATGTAATCCATCTGCAGTGTCAGCGCATTAACAGTTTGTGGGTTTTTTGTTCTTCATCAAAATTAGTTTTTAAAATGAGGAAAAAAATGGAGGAAACTTTGGGGGCATTTTCTCTCCTGGCATTAAAATCCACTGGAGAAAAATTCCACCTGAAACCATCAGATTAAATTAAAAAAGAAATATTACATGTTATCACACTAAAGCCATGTCAACCCTCCAGGACATGTTATTTTGTCAAGGTGGTTTGCTTGACTGCCAAAAACAGATCTCACAGCACAAAGTCACTTACTTGACTGGGTGGAACACCTTATTTCTCTGAACTACCCCACTAAATATTACATATTGGTTTGACAATTATTGTACCTTTTACTTCATTATTATTTATTTAGCTTTAGTTGCTACTGTAGCTACTTTCTAGGTTCAGATTAACACATATACTCAACAAATAATTTACCTGTATTTTCGACTTAAGTACATTTCTGAAGGACGCTAACTAAGTGTGGTAGTACTTATTTTACTTATGTAACTGATCTGCGCACACAGCTAATTTGTGATATTAATAATTAAGAGGATAGTTCCTTTTCCCCCCACATTGCAATATACCGGTATGGCTAATACACCTAACAATAACTAGCAGATGGAAAAGGAGTAGACAATAGAAAATTAAAATAAGTAAAATGCAAATTATGAGGGAAAACACGGAACACTTAAATAGGGAAATATATTGAAACAAGTTAGAGAGAGAGTAACATAAATATTTGGAAAGGGAAGACTGGACCATTTGTCTTTGGTTGAAAGTGGAGGTGGACATTGTTTTTCTCTCATTTCCTCTCCTTGTGTCTAAATCATTAACCTTCACCACACCTCTCCTTTGTGCGGCCAGCCGAGGTTTAAAGGCCTACTTCACCGGTTGGAATATGAAGGTGTATTGAACTTGTTGATCCTATGAAGTATAAATGTGCAAAAAAAATTGAAATCGGATCATCCTAGCCTGAGAAAAGGCAGAAAGAGTGTTTTATGGTCTCACTGTCTAACCCTACATTTCTCTTTCTGTGACATCACAGAACTTCATAGGATCTCCGAGTTCAATACACCTTCATATTCCAACCGGTGAAGTAGGCCTTTAAGTACAGGACAATCAAGAGGAAAAAGATGACTTTATGTATCAGTGTGTTAAAGAGGTCTTTATCAAGGTAAAAAGTAAGGAGGAGTGTTGTCGCTTGTGTATGTGATTTGTGTTGCCCATAAGATTAGCCGTGAAATTCCATGCTTGACTTTTGCGAGTTAACTGTTGTCTTCCATTTTTATAGGGGTAAACCAAGGACAAAGAGACTTCAAAGACTATTTTTTTCTCGTTTATGTTGCTTCTATTTTTATGTGCTTCTCCACCGCCAGATAAACATGGAACCATTCACACACACACACACACACACACACACACACACACACACACACACACACACACACACACACACACACACACACATGCACACACACATACACAAATACCATGCTGACATCATTAATCATGAGTGTTGACTGGTAGCTGGGTATACTAAAACCGTATGTGAATGCGACTTGGGAGGGAAGGCAGAGAGATAAAAGGATGTTTATCTGGGCCTCTTGCATAGAACATCATGTCATGATCAGACAGGAAGTCAAAGAGAAAAAACTATCCTAACCCTATTTGCTTTGTTGTTATTTAAGACGCTAACTGGATTTCAAGGGGAACACTGTAACACAAAGCCTCTATATTAAATAACGTACGTATATAGACTATAAAGATGTAGTTTCGTCAGAAAGTATTACTGTTGCTTGGAGGCATGGCAACCCTTGTTGGCTTTCAGGAGGCTAATGCAAGTAGCAAAACTACCTTAACATGTTTGTTGCCAAGCTTGTCAGCTATAACACAACTTTTTCTTTGATAGTAGACAACTTCTGTCATTACAGTGTAAAGCAACAGGAATGAGCAAACTATCCAAGTGTGATAAAAAGGCTAGATCTTTAATTTTCCAAGTTTGTACAGATTCCTTTATTAGTATTATATTTGAATAATGAGGACGAGAAAGGCATGCTCAGTGCTTCCAGGTTCTTTTAAACCAAGGATGGAAAGTGTGTTGTGTTCGATCATGTTACCAGTCTCAGGTGGAACCTGAACGATAACTATTGACCAATGTCATCCCAGATATATTGTAGAAGATGCATGAGTGCAGACAAATCTATCAGCTACTTTATGTGTTGTGCTCTAAAACACTAATTGCAGGGGCAAAGTTAATATGAATGTGTTTACACTGACAGTGGAAGTACAGTTTTGTTTTTTATGGAGTTTCTCGCCAACCATTCCTCCAATCTATTTCACACTTACTCAGGAGGACTCATATGCCGACTGTGAAGTTGTCTTTATCAGAGGTAGGGGAGAACGGGGTAATTTATCACACGGGTCGGTTGTCACATTCGTTATATCTCGGAACCAGAAGGCGCTGTCTGTGAAATTTTGGTATGTAAATATCCAGAATTGGGATCAGAGGTCACCTACATAGTCTTCCTTGGAGTTAGACTGCTGAATTTGAGGTGAGACGACTGTTTGTGTTTTTCATGTCAAATTGAAAATATTTAGCTCCTCAGTATTTTTCTTCTAGGTTTTTACATAATGGGTTTATAACAAAACACTTGTTACCCTTACAAAGTGTGAAGGGTAATCTATAGTTTAGATTGTGGTTAGCAAGCTAATTAGTTGTCAGATGGTTGTTGGCCTTGATGCTAGCAAGAAATTCAAGTTGGGGTTGGTCGTCACATTTTTTGGAGGGTTGGTTGTCACATGTTATCTCAAGGCTGCAGCCAGAAAAGGAACCCAATAACGAAAGAAATCGTCAAGCTGTATCCTCACTGACACCCCAGAGAAGGAAGGAATAGAGCAGGAAAAGGCAGCTAGCATGCAAAAGAAAAAAGGGCAACAAAAAAAAAAAAAAACAGTGCATCCCAAACTAGACCAGCTGCCAAGGCTACAGTAAGTTATGTAGGCCTATTTGTCAACTTGACAATGCAATTAAACTTTCAAATTTAGTTCTACTTTCTTGCCTTCTTTTTAAGATTATTCCCATTAAGATAACATTGTGACAAACAACCCAGAAAAGAGTTTGACAACCGACCCCTTGATGGGGTTGGTTGTCACAATGTGTAATGGTGTCTTTGATGATTAATTTCTTCTTTATTACAATAAGATAGAAAAAGTGAGGGGTACACATTTCAAGCCAACACCTTAAGCTTCAATTTAATGTAGGAATGACTATTGAAAGATGTTTAGGTGATGAGCAATTCTCACTAGAGTAAAAAGTGTGCCTACTTACCCCGTTCTCCCCTACAGTGGAAAAGTGTGAAACCCGGTCAGGCCAACCGGACTTATGTGTGAGATTGCGTTGCTTCTGTAGAAAACTTTAAAAAGCTGCGCTCTGTATATGTATCAATCATTTTGCTTTTGATAACTACATCTGTGCGATACTTACCAAAAATGTTTGTTCAGGTCGTGCATATACTGTATGTTAAAAAAAATCGGCAAATATATTGTTATCCGATTAAAGCATTGCAATCTTATCGAATCCTATCAGATCCATTATTGGTCATTGGTAGTTTTTTTATGTAGTCACATCGGGAGTGCAGAGTAAACGGTATTTCATTCCCCCTTCACGTCTACATGCTGTGGCAATGACAATAAAGCTTCCTTGCATCCTTGAATCCATTTGGCAGTTGTCAAATGAATAAATCTCCTGTCTCATGAATCTACACACCATAAAAAAAGAAGAAGAAAAGAGTGGGCAATGTCGTACATTAAACCCACAACGCTACTGTGACAAGTATTTTTTTCACTCACATCAAAAAGGGATTGTGTATTTACACATTATTAACTGTTTTTTTTTTTATTAATTATTTTAGTAAAAAAAACAAGCTCCACACTAAACTCTTCTCTTTTTGTCTTGCTTTGCTTTGTTTTCTCGCCCACCCCTCCCTTTCTTTCCTCTGGTCCTCCGTTATCCCTCCTCTGCTTTGATTTCTGAAACCACAGGAACTTCCGGAAGCATCTTCGGATGGTGGGCAGCAGAAGGATGAAAGCACAGAGTGAGTCATAGATGTGTGTGTTTGTGTGTGTGTGTATGTGTGTGTGTGTGTGTGTGTGTGTGTGTGTGTGTGTGTGTGTGTGTGTGTGTGTGTGTGTGTGTGTGTGTGTGTGTGTGTGTGTGTGTGTGTGTGTGTGTGTGTGTGTGTGTGTTTGGTTGATACGTTTGAGATCCTGATTCTGTTCACCCTGCCACCATCCGTGTTTTTTCTCTTTTCCGTGGTGTGTTTCTGCATGTGTGTGGCACCAAACACTGCTGCTGTGCTGGGATTTTGTAACACTCCAATACTGCATTTCCTTGAAGATTATATGTTCATCAGTATGTGTTTGATATGCCAGCGATATGAGTCAGTGCATGTGTGTGTGTGTGTGTGTGTGTGTGTGTGTGTGTGTGTGTGTGTGTGCATGTGTATATGTATGAGGCGTAAGCTGCAGGTGGTCTTTTCCTGTTACTTGCTTTGAGTGCTAGGGGGTTTCCCTTTTGTGTAGCTGTAAAGTTTGTGTGGTTGTAAAGTTTGTAAAACAAAGACAGTAAATCAATATTTTTGTTTAATGGTGACTGGTAATGATGGAAGGCGGGTGTGTGTTTTTGTGAGTGAAACTGATAGAAAACAACTCTATAGATTCCTCGTTCTGGATTGGATGTGGGTTCAATGGAAAAGTGACTTTAATTGTGCATTGCAATGTGATTGCTCTGTTATAAGAAATAAGCTTGTCCAGTGTTTTGAACTTGAGAATCGTTAAAGACAAAGTAAAAGAGTCTAGGTATTACTTGTGTGTCAAATTTAGATGCAGTGTTCATGTGACATGTATTTTGGAAAAGTCAATAGTGTTATAGAGGATGTGTAAACATCGTTACCAAATGTGGAAGTTTGAGTAAAAGAGCTTTTATTAAAACATGTTTTTTCTTTTAATTCTAAAACAATTAAGACTCAGAGATAAAGCCGTCAAGTGGCTTAGAGGAATCGTAAGTGTGTGAAAGTTTAAAAGTATTGGAAAAACTATTTTGTGATTTGAAAAATGGCTATTTAGATAGACAGGCCTGAACCCAAACCAAATGTTTCTCATCATTGCTGGGACCATTTTTGAACTGTAGACATTAAAAAAAAAAAACCTTAAGCCAGTTACTGCTGACAGCCATATCAAAGTTGCTCCACACCTCTGCCTTCCCTTGCTGAAGAGGAAGTGGTTCTTCCGAGAGCTAATTTATTCTCCAGACAGTCTTTTGTCACATCTCGGCATCGCCTTGGGTTGTACTGACCTTTTCCTCATGGCCACACAGTCTGGTGGCAAGGCTGCTGTGTTGATGACGTCAAATAAAATGAAAGACATATGTAAATTGGTTTTAAAAGAAGATTACCTTGAAATGTCTGTATCACAAAAAATTCCCTTTGACGATGACCAATGTGTCTTTTGGCTAACAAAAAGAAATGAATCTGCAGAGGAGGGATGGCACTTTAAACAATATCAGTCCACTTGTAGCCGCATCCGCCTTTGTGCTTATGTGTTCTAGCTGGTGAGCGTATAGAGGAAGCGAACAGTATGAGGGCATGTTGGTGTGAGTGTGTGTGTGTGTGACTATTTCTCCCCGCCTGCACTAGCATTCGCTGAGCGTAGATCCAAGAGTTTCAGCCGTTCCTGGAGTGACCCCACCCCTTTCAAGACTGAGTCTCCTCATGAACCCAGAGACAGTGAGTTGACGCAGACTCACACACACACACACACACACACACACACACACACACACACACACACACACACACACACACACACACACACACACACACACACACACACACACACACACACACACACACACACACACACAGACAGGAGCCGGCACACAGTTTCTTACAACTGCAGTGGCTAGAGAGAAATAGTGCAATGAAAAAACTGATGTGAAAAATAAGGCTTCAACTCTAAAGTAGGCCAAGCCAGACACACAGACATTAATGAACGTACACGTTTATGTGGTAAACTTGCATGGTAATGAAGTTTGGAGTGAGTGCTAGAGGCTTTAACCCTCCACGGAGCATTTTATTGGTGAATGTGAGCAAGCGCCAAGTGGTAGGGTTTTGTGCTTTTTAAGTTGTCAGTTATTATTCCTAGCATGCCCACTTAAAATGAGAGAAGAAAAAAGAAACTGACCTGGACCAGTGAAAAGTAGTTTTTCCCCACAGAAGTCTCATCTGTCTTCCGACTAAACAATGAAATAAATATCACTACAAATGCCAGATACAAAAGTTTCCTTTAAAAGGCGTAAATCAAAAAGTCTCACTTGTTTTGTGTAAGTGTTTATAGTGCCAGATCAGTTGCATTGAGAAGTGTGAAAGCATTTTCTGAATTTGCTAAGGGGAGCGCTGTCATAAATTACCAATCTGACCCTCTGTGGGCTCACATCCTGAGTGGTAGATTGATTACAGGTTGAATTGGCCCTGCACTCTCTCAGTATTATAGTAATTAATTTCCAAGCAGGTGGCTCTCGTAGTTGAAAGCCACTTAGAAGCATTTGTCAGCATAAAAGGGTCTGCTAATCAGCACTTTAATATAAGAGCTGGCTTCTGGTACAGCTGCCGTGAGGCCAAATCATCTGTAGCCTCAGACGAGAGTCAAGCAGTCCAAACAAACTGCATCCACAAAGAACGGGGTACGGACAAACAATCATAGTAGAGTGCACAATGTAGGAGGTGTCAGGTTCTGCCAACTGCAAACATCTAGCGTACAGTAACTAAGTACTTTGAACAAGTACATGTGAGGAACTTGTCATTTATTTGAGTATTTCCATTTTGAAACATACTATACAGATTATATATTTATCTGATGTTACCAATAACTAATGCATTTTTTATTTAACTTTTTCACGCCTTCCCCAACTGATTTCTAAATGACACAAACCCAGACAAAAAAAGCTTAGTAAAGAGTCGTAGTCTAAAGGTTAAAATTGAACACATGATAAATAACATCTTTTGATTAATACAATTGGATGAATGTATCAAATATTTATTATCCTATTATGGTATTGCTTTTTTTAAATCAATAAATTGCCCACAAATTTGATCAACTGGAATGCGGCCCAACAAGACCGGCATTTTATCAGGGTGTTTCAATGGAAATGTAGTTACTTTTAGTTGAAGCCAATTTTCAAAACGTATTTAGCATTTTGTTTGCGAACCTGTTCAAATAGACCCGTCACACAGTATACTACAGTGGGTATACAGCCTTTCTCTGAAGTAAAGTGACATTTTGTCATCACGGTTTTTGCAGATCTAGAAACACTAACACAGAAAATCCATGAAAAACACCCGATCACACGTACAAACTGACTGTCTCTGCTGTTGACTCTGACCCTGTCCATCTGTCCCCTATATGACCGTGGGTCTTTCTCTCCAACTTTGTGATGCTCTCTCTTTCTGTGAGTATGTCTCCCAACATGGGGTGTACGTCTCTGTCCGAGCGTGTCAGATGGCAACTGATGTCAATGTGTGGACGTGTGCAACGTGTGTCTGTTTGTAAGAGGCTTTGAATACAGATAGATGAGTCAGCACACCCTGTTTTGTATGTGCCGTTTTGCCTCCGTCGATGTCCAACTACTTGTGGTTTTTATGTTTTTTCCTCCACCTCCATCTTGAATGTTCCCATGTGTCAGTGTGTGATGAAAGATTAATGAACTGTTGACAGTCTAACAGTGTGGCTGCTGCCTCATTCTTCCTCTTTTTTTGGAGGGGAAAAGTTGTTGTTCTCTGGAGGAGTGACGTTGATTGTCCATCTTGCTTGTCACTTTCCCCTTTGTCATACTCTCTTCTGCTTCAATTTTCTCTTCCAACTGGTATCCCCTCATTTATCAGATTGTCTATCGGACCTACTGACAGAAAGTCTTTGAACGAGAACTTGACTGATACTGGATTTTTGAGACATATCTATCAACAATTTATTTCTTAACATAATTTTTTTTATCAAGGATACCTTCAATTTAGATGTTTGTGTCTTGTGGTTGCCTTGTATCGCTATGTCGTTCCTTGAATTGTATCACATTAAAATAAAATCTTCAAAAAAAAATTAAAAAAAGGATACCTTAAATTTGAAAATAATAGATAGGCTTAATAAAAAAGAGTCTACTATTAACTGTAGCGGTAGATACAAGTTTTGCATAGGATGGGAGACATTTTGACTCATCATTTTAGAAAAAGCCCAGGTGTGACTACTATAATGACAATGGATCTGTTCTATTCAAATGTCCCAATTATTAATGCCAATGTGATTCAACGTGCTGAATACCAAGCAGCTGTCGTTAACACGATTGATTACACCTGTGCTTTTCCTACTGTCGTAGTCAGCCGTGACACAAACATACTCTTCCTATTTCAGTGGCAGGTGGCCGATTGAGATGGTTGTCTCAAAATATGAATAGACACAGATATGTCAACAATGCACTCACAAGGACCTCACTTTGTAATCAAGCTACTTACTGGAAAATACAATTAAGCTTATCAGCACTCATATCAGGAAGAATTGCAAAGAGAATCAGGTTAGGTTTTCATAGATCGTCTTGTTAGCTGATGCCAGGAATCCTGCTGCCACTCTCACTATCACTCATCCTGCATCTGCCAGCTGTCTCTGCTTTTCCCAGACCCATGTGTCTTTTCTCTAATGTCACCACCATTATGAGCCACTCCATCCTTTTTCCCTGTCCTCCACACTGCCCTCTCTCTCTCTCTCTCTCTCTCTCTCTCTCTCTCTCTCTCTCTCTCTCTCTCTATCTCCCTCTCTATCTCCCTCTCCACTACCTGGACACATCATTAGTCTTTCACTCAGGTTTTCTCTGTCTGCCACCCTTCTTGCCTCCCACCCCACACTTCTGCCTATACATCCTATTATTTCAAGCCCTCTTTCCCCTCAACGCTGTGTTATGTTCTCTTCTAGGTGGAGACTTGCAGGCTTCAAATGCTACCCTGGATGAAGGAGGCGTCGATGACAATGTGGACTGGGAGGAGGAGAGAGAGAAGGAGAGGCTGGCCTGTGAAGGAGACGACTTTGTACCTCCTAAAATCATTGTAAGTCATCAGTAATGGAACAATCCGCAGGTTTTTATTCATGAAATGTAAATTTCAATTAAATAATTTTCTTCATTTATATTTTCCGTAGGTAATCAATTATGAAGGCATGTGTGAACAGGTGGTCATTTAACTGTACTGATCAGCCATCACTTTTTCTTTTAAACTGTGAAAAACTGACAGAGCTAAACAGCACTTTGGATGTTACCTGAGATGGCTGTGCTTTGTTATTAAATCCGTGCCGATATATTGTCAGATTTATGATCCAAAACTGTGGATTGTCCCTTTAAAAACACAGCCTCAGAGTTGTTGGAAACTCTTTTCTCTTTCTTTCCTCACATTTCCTCCTGCCTCTTACATTTCTTTTTTCACTTTTTAGCTGATCTCGTCTAAGGTCCCCAAAGCGGAGTACATTCCCACTATAATCCGCAGGGATGACCCCTCCATCATCCCCATCCTCTATGTGAGTCCAACACGATTAAACATTGACATTAGATCCGCATCAGATTATACGAACATTCCACTATAAATGAAATGTACGTTTAATCTTTATGTCTTTTCCTAGGACCACGAACATGCAACTTTTGATGATATTTTGGGTGAGTAAAAACTTTTGTTATCTTCCTTTTTCAACTTTGTTTTAAAACTTTTAATACTTTTTTTTCAATAAAAAATAAAATTCCAATAAGTTTTTTTCATGCAAAAAACATAATGAAGAAAAAAATAGGAATGTGACAATTGAGTCAAGAAGTAATTTAACTTTAGATACAGAGCCACGGATACATTTTTATGCAGATATTTCACATTTTGTCAATAAAAATAAATATAAGAGTCTAGTGCCCTATACTAAAACAGAACCCTGAGCCTGGATACTAACTCTGGACTTACACTATTGTTGTTAAAGGTCAGAAAAATAGCCACAGGCTAAACCTAACACATAATCAAAAGTCTAAAACTCAGATCTGATAATATTCATCATAAAAATATTTTTTATTTAAAATCCTTCAAAATTACTTAAATCCTGTTTTTCAAACTGCCTTTTCTCTGTTGCTCATAGCAGAAGCAATTACAGTAAATGTTCCGAACAAGATCATAATGATAATAATGAACCCTGCATTGACTAAAGCTAACTCTTGACTAAAGCTAACATGTAGCCTCCTACTACCTTGAGTACACACTATTTCAACTACATCTTCCATTACTGATGTCTCTTATTGCACCTGTAGTTGAACTCACCCTCCAGAGTTATTTTGTGTTTACAGTTCACATTACCCTCTCTCTCAGTACATTGTTACCCATCCCTTTTCATATCCCTTTCTCTTTTCAACCTCAGTCCCTATTGTTTGCACCAAGCAAACCCTTTTCAATGTCTCTCTCTTTCTCTCTCTCTCTCTTTCTCTCTGACAGAGGAAATAGAGAAGAAGCTCACAGCTTACAGGAGAGGAAGCAAGTTCTGGCGGATGCTCATCTTTTGTCAGGTGAGAACATACAGAGACAAAACTGTATTTTCTGCTTAATTTAAGGTTGTATTTGGGATACATGGGGTTGTGTGTTCATTTGTGTAGTGCATACAGAAATACCTACCAGCTGGTCTGCATTAAGAACCTTCCTCTCTGGGACATAAGCTTAATTAAAGACCTTATTTATTAAGAGGCAAATCAGCAGTTGCATAAGTAATGTTACTAATGCGATTTATTCTTGTATGTGTTTTCAAAAGGGAGGCCCTGGTCACCTGTATTTACTGAAGAATAAAGTGGCAACCTTTGCTAAGGTGGAAAAGGAGGAGGACATGAGCCAGTAAGTTACAGCAGATGTCCATTGCTGTTAATGTATCCTAGAGCCTCATATCCATCCATCCATCCATCCATTGGTATCTGCTTATTTGGGGTCGGGTCACAGGGACAAAAGATCAAACAGGGGACCCCAAACTTTCCTTTCCCCGGGCCACATTAGCCAGCTCTGACTGGGGCATCCTGAGGCTTTCCCAGGCCAGTGTGGAGATATTATCTCTCCACCTATTCCGGCTGGGTCTTGCAATACCCCGCCGCTCGGATTCTACGGACAATCTCATGTTCCATTTTTCCCTCACTCGCGAACAAGACTCCTTTACTTGGGGTAAGGACTCCCTGAGTAGGCAGTCCATCGGTTTCCTGCTCAGAACCAAGGCCTCAGATAAATAAAAAACTGCTGATTCTCATGCCAGCCACTTCACTCTCTGCTGCAACTGATCCAGCAATCCAGCTAGAGGTCACAAAAAGCAGCGCTGAGATCCAGAGCCTTGCCAAACTGAAACCCTTCCCCGACACAACTACACCTCAAAATACAGCCCATGAATATCACTCAAAAGGTTTCGAGTCAGACTTACTGCTGAACACCCGGACACAGCTCTTGCTTTTGGATGACAGAGACTGGATAGCCCTGAGAGGTGACCCCCTCACCCCATACTCCCAAAGTACTTCCCACAGGTTGCCCCATTTCCAGGGGAGACCCGGTCATGTGCCTACTTCAGATCCACAAAACACATATGGACCGGATGGGCATACTCCCAGAGCTGGTCTGTTGTTCCATGGCCAGGACAGAATCGGCATTGTTCCTCTTCAATCCAATATTCGACTATCGGCCAAACCCTCCTTTCCAGCAACTTGAAGTAGACATATCAGGGAAGCTGAGACATGTGATAACCCCGTAACTTTCACACACTCTCTTGTCACCCTTTTTAAACAGGGTTACCAACACCAGGTCTGCCGCTCTTTGGTCACTGTCCCAGACTTTCACACAATTTTGAAGAGGCGTGTCATCCAAGACAGCCTCATACTGTCAAATATTTAAAAAGGAATTATTAGTATTACAGAGGTTTTTATACCCTAGCTGCATTTTCACGTAGCTTTTAATACTCCAATAACCACAAGACATGCTCAGTCAAATAAAGATTCCTCTCGTCAAAACCTTGAACCAAATAACTGGATCATTATTATATTATAATATATAATTATATTATATCATTCAAAAATAAATCTTCCTTTTAGATATTCAAAAGATCAAAGATTCTAAAGCAAATGACTCATGTAAATGCTCCTCAGCCTATTTTCTGGCATTTTGATACTATGTCTGTGTATGTGCTCTGGCTTGATTTAAATCAAAGCTGTTCCAGTGGGGCGATTCAATACATTTACATTTGTTTATCATGTATGAGCACAATCCACTACTTTTCTGAGTGATGTATCTCTCCCAAGAGGAGCATCTTTGAAATGGGGATGTTTACTTGTTTTCAGAGATACAAACACAGGGCTCAGCTTCTGTTCCATAACTCTGGTAGATTATTTTAAAACTGTTGGTTCTGTGCTGAAGTGCCGCAATTATAATAAGTGTCTGATGCAGGCTTATCTTTTTAAGACTTACATCTGGTGCTGTGCTGTGTTATTATTATGATTAATATTTTGCCTTTGTGTCTTTGTTCAGATTCTGGAGGAGACTTAGTCGCTTCATGAGTAAAATCAACCCAGAACCAAACCTCATCCACATAATGGGATGCTATGTCCAGGGCAACCCCAATGGAGAGAAGGTATGCAGACACTTATGCACACAGACACCCACTCGTTCATTTGTTCACTCAAATCCCCCTCACTCACTCACTCACTCACTGCGTTACCCCAGAAAGCTCATCTTTCACCCACTTAAAGTTCAAGGCATAGTACTATTAAATATGTATATTTTAATAAGAGCTGAAAATAGCTCAACATTTGGTTTCACTCAAACAGTCATTAACTGATGTAAGGCGCCTTGGCTCCGTTCATGAAGGTTCATGTCAAACAGTATCATACAGAAGAAATGATTATTTAGGGATTAACACATGTCAGATATTTACTGGAGTTGCTCCAGTGTCCAGGTTGAAACTGGATGATAGTCCTAAATTGTTGCAGCATATCAATCATAGCCAACGCTGACCCCTCAAAAATGTAACTACACGGCAGGTCTTTGGAAATACTACAAGGAGATGGCAAGAATCATTATTGGTCAGCTTGTGTGTTCTCCTACATATTTCCAACCCCGGTGAAGAAAAGTTGATAGCAGTAACAAGAAAGCTGAAGAAATGAAATGAAATTAGTGAAGCCAATTCCACTGCAAACTTTCCTCTCAGCGTGTTCACCCACTCTTTATTCACAGTGAATATACAGAGCGTTCTGAGTCGGACATCTTAATTGCTTTGACCGACAGTAATAACATATTTACGAGTGAGCCAAGCCAAACCTTTACTCTATCGCTCGACTGTATACCACAAATTGAATGAATTGACATCGGAAATCTGATGGTGAATTATCATTTCGATTTCCTACTCTAATGGGACCTTGCACCAAGACATTCATAACAAGGTCTCTGTTGAATGACATGTTCAAAAAGCATCCTTGTATGCTGCCCTCTGCTACATATTCTCACCATGTCTGTTTCAAACTCTGTTTGTCGGATACTCACCATATAACCCTCTGGCTGTCTCAATTCATCATTCTCTTTTTCTTCTATCATCTCACTCTGTGTGGTGTTACTGAATAAAGCAGAGGCGCACAAGTGCTGAGTGATGCTGTGTCTCTCTCTACTTAAAATGAACAAATAATAAGACACATAACAGCATACACACACACACACACACACACACACACACACACACACACACACACACACACACACACACACACACACACACACACACACACACACACACACACACACACACACAGATGAACAAGCTGACAGACACTTGTTCACAAGGGCACACACCATAGCCAGCAGCATTGGTCTGACCAAACTGTCTGTTCCAGTCATGTCTGCCAAAGTGCTTTTGTTATATAAAGTGGATCTCTCTGGAATAAGTTGATGGACAGTCTGCACAACACAACACACTACACATCAGTGATACCGCCACCCCTACAGACAAACAAAAACAAGCGGTTGATTCAAGAGATCTCGAGGTCCAAAACAGTCAAATTGGTGTGGGAAAAAAAAGCCTTTGCACAAAAATGTTGGAACTTGGCTTCAAGGATTTGCTGACATTCAGTCACATGAGGTTTAGTGAGGTCGGCCACTGATGTTGGGCGATAAAGTGGGGCTTGCCATTGGCATAACGGTTCATCCAAGAGGTGGAGCTAAGGTCAGGCCTCTCTGCAGGCCAGTAAATTCTTCCAACATCAAACTAAGAAAACCATTTCTTTGTGGACCTCACATTATGAACAGCATTGATATTGAGACTGGCCTTGACATTGATATGTTGAAACAGCAAAAGGCCTTTATGCAGTCCCCCACTTTCATTTCAAGACTGATCCAGATAGCAGCATTCTGCATTGTTTATAATGTTTTTCTTTTATGTGTTTTTTCTAACAATTCTTTAACCTTCCACCAAGGGTTAAATATGACTTCTTCAACGGAACATATCACTCCCAGCCTGCGTCTTTTTGCCAGAGTTTCAATGGAGTCCCCTTGGATCAAAGTTTAATCCATATTTCAAACAGGAAGTTTAAATGTCGCTAAATGCTGCGCTCCAGACAGCACTAAACAAACACTTGCAAAGACACAACACTCACTGCCAGGAAGCTACTCCCAATACCAAAGCAACACGTTGTTGTGCTTCCTGACTGCAGATTTGAAATTATACGCTGTTACTCACCAATAATGTGTGTTCATATGCTGCTGCTGCATGCAAATATGTGCAGTTGTGCTTGGGGGAACTTCAACCCTGATATAATTTAATTATGTGCATATTTAAGCTTAAATATATTGACACAAGCTTGCAGCCATGGGAGGTTGACCTATGTGGTAAATGAAATCCCCCTCACTCACTCACTCACTCACTCACTCACTCACTCACTCAAAATCATTCCACAAATATCAAAGGGGTCTTGCTTGTTAAGCACAACAAGGCAGATTTTGCAATGCTCTAATATATTAGAGAATATATATAATATTTTCTAAAATATTGCTCTGTGACTACTGGGCAACCAGGTAAAAAAAAAAAAAAAATGTGGATCAGACAGCAATTAAAGGTTTACTAGGTAATTCTGGGGAATGTTTGTTGACAAATCACTTTTTGTCAAAATCACTGAATATCTCCTCCAGAATTACTTAGCATGCCTTTTAGAAAATGAATAGTTTATAGGAAACAGAAAACAATGGAGAACAGCAGGTAAGCAGGTCAGAGAGACTGTCTGACCCAGTTGTTGTCTGAAGTTTTTGCCTTGGTTTTGTTAGCACGAAATGACGCATCGGGCCTTGGCAGCAACATCCACAGAGAGCCTTTAAAAAGCCAAAAAGGACACAAGGGAAACAAGCTTCACAATTTGCAACACATTATTTGAGATGTTTTTGCCTCCAGCTCTCTCCACTACAGACAAGAAATGCTGCCTGCGTCTTCCCAAACATTTTGTCTCCTCCACGTCTGGCACCAAGCCATCTTCTTTTATCTTTTCAAAGGACTGCAAACACAAGGAACAAAAGCTGCTTTCTTGTTTGCCACCTCCATTCTATCATGTCATAAACGAATAAAAACAAAGGTGCACTTGGCCCTTGATTTCTCTTTGGGAGGGTATTGAGATCCGTCATCACTGAACTCTGAATCTGTGAGCTTCAGTTTGGTAGAGAGATCTTCAATGTGCTTGTTTTGTCCAACTAAAAGTCCAAAAACCCCACAAGTATTCCATCTACAATGATATAAACACTGAGAGAACATTTGAAAGGTTGGAACCTGCTGCTTCACAGTTTTGGTTGATAAATAACTTATATGATGAATAGTTTTTTCATCAACTCATCGTATTGCGCTATACAAAAAAAATGCTTTCAGGACTGCATAAGTCTACTTGCTAGCATCTCAAATGCTTCTAATTAACGAATAGGCTCACTGATTAGAATCTTCTCTCTTTTAGTTTCCTGAACATGGGACTCTTCTTTGGGGATATTTCAGGGACCTACTCTTTACAACTGCTATTTACAAGCTCAGCGGCAGAGAGGTTATGTGAAGACGAGCAGGACAAATTAACACTTTTGTGACTTGTGCTGTCGTCTTTGGCAGTAATGACCTGGATTCAGGTGTCCTTGTGTCTGTGTGTCTGTGTGTGTGTGTGTGTGTGTGTGTGTGTGTGTGTGTGTGTGTGTGTGTGTGTGTGTGTGTGTGCGTGCGTGCGTGCGTGCGTGCGTGCGTGCGTGCGTGCGTGCGTGTGTGTGTGTGTGTGTTGCGTCTGAGGATGCAGACCCCCGTGCTGCGAGTGTATCCAAGTGAAAGTAGGATTAATTGCCGTTTGCTTTTCTTATCTTGGCCCAACAGCTGTTCCAGAAACTAAAGAATCTGATGAGGCCTTATTCTGTCGAGTTCGAGTCACCGCTGGAGCTGTCGGCTCAGGGTGGGTCTGAAGAATTTCCTTACTGAAAAAAAATCTTTTATTTTAAACAGTTTTGTCACCGTCAGCGTTTTCTTCTCATTTTCAATATCTTTATCCTGTTCTTGTACACTCATTTGCACTCTGTCCACTTTGTCTTTCATATATTTTAATGTGATTTTTCATTTTTTTTTTATGCAACTAATCCATCACGACACACACACACACCACACAGGAGAAAGTAGTCATGTTATTCCAATACATTTTCTTGAGACCCACTCTTATCTTCCCTAGCTGCAGGTGGGAGCAGGGACATAGAGTATCATCCATCTATTCAACACGGTAGTCAATATTACAAAAGCCTGTTTTCAGTTCTGGTATCAGGAAACTCCTCTGTCTACACCCAAATATAGATTTCCTCTTCCTTATCCCTTCATTTTTGTCAAAAGAAAGAAAAAAAACTCTTGCTACTTTTCCATTAGAAGCCCCCAAACTCTGCACCTCTGATGAGTTACAATTTACACATAACAATATTAAGAATACCATTACAACTAAAGGAAAATCTGTTTTTTTATGGTAAAAAGGGGTAAAACAAGAATTCTGGAGTCAAAGAAACTAAATCAGAAATGTATGACTATATGTCCGATACAAATCAACCCTGTTTCCTAGAAGTCATGTTTATATAATACTACTGTGCAGAACTCTCTTAGAACCACCCTTGCTCGAAAAAACATATCGTCACCGATCATAAATCCATGCAAGAACTTTCATGGGAGTGCATCTAGTACTTATAAGAAAAGCTCATTCTACGACATATATATTGTATCTACTGTCTATATATTGTTTTCGAGTAACAAAGTGATTCTGCTTACCTTTCTCATTTACAAATCAAGGCAAAGAGATGATTGAGATGTACTTCGACTTCCGCCTCTACCGTCTTTGGAAGACACGCAAGCACTCCAAACTCTTGGACTATGAGGATTTTTTGTGACAAAGAAATCCTAGATCATGGCCGCAGCTGAGCCCACCAGTGCCACGGGGAACAATGATAAAAATGTATCCAACAACTGAACCTTGCTCAACTGTAGTGCTTGACCCCACGACTCAATATAAACGGTCACACCCGCTTTCATCCTGGAGGGGACTGGGAGAGGAGCAAGAGGGGCGGCAGGGCAAAGAGGCAGAAGAAAAACGAAAGTATGCCATTTCTCTGGGCCCAGTTTGATAGCAAAAAAGGAGAAACAATTGTTCAAATGTGTAAAAAAAATATCTAATTTTAGTCACACAACTCTGTTGTAAAGGACACACTTTTTGAAGCTGACGCGCTTCAGAAAAAAATGCCTGAGAACTCATTCCATCATAATATGGTTCTGTGTTTTTGAATGGACTGCTCAGATAATCTCAGACCCCGGAAACATACAAATGCATAAATATTCCATATGTCGATTTCTGTGTGTGTGTGTGTGTGTGTGTGTGTGTGTGTGTGTGTGTGTGTGTGTGTGTGTGTGTGTGTGTGTGTGTGTGTGTGTGTGTGTGTGTTTGTGTGTGTGTGTGTGTGTGTGTGAGTGTGTGTGTGTGTGTGTATATCCCACATGAATATATTAGCATAGCTTTAGTCATGCAAATAATACTCCATATGAGAATAATAATGCATCATTTATTTTTGATGTGCATTGTTGTGCAGTTTCGTATGGAATAACTCAGGTTTTAGCCATGAATTAATTAATCTGTTTGTCTATTCTATCAAGATATTGTAATCTTCATTGCCATCGCTTGGAATGAATGTATTATATCCCTAGAAATGTATCTTCGGTTTGAGGAATTGAGCGTCATGTTTTGGTAAAAAAAGAAAAAAAAAGAAAAAAATTGTACAATGTGCTGATTTCGTGAGCGTGTGGGTGTGTTTTCCACGTTAGGAAATACAGATGCAGATGTGTTGTGGGTATTTTCTCTTTCTGCTTCTCTATTGACGCTAAAATGACCGTTTGTCACCTTCGTCACCACCATTTTCCTCTTCCTGGCCCATACACACTAAACACTAAGACATTCTAGTGTGATTCATGATGTCAAGAGGGATGTAACAGCCATCCAAGTGCTCCTTCCCCCTGTAGTGAAGGAGTCACTATTGCCCTATTGTTCCCTCCTGCTCCTCTGCAGAAGGTTCAGGCCACTTAGGGGGCACTCACACTAAGGCCGCGGCCCCGTGCCAAAGCTCATTAGCATACTAAAGTCTAGAACGTTTGGCTAGTGTGACCACGCCATCCGTATTCCAGCACGGAACAGCCCCTTGGCCACGGCACACCTGGGAGAGGTGTGCCGTGGCCAAAGTACAGATGCTAATGAGATGACATGCGCACAAGCAAGCGCACAGGCGGAGTTCCTGACGTGAATTTATTAAGGATGCGCATAGTCCTTTAACGCCCGCTGCCTTACTAGTCGGCACCAGAATTGCCCACCACTTGGACTTGTAGCTACATAAAATGTGTGAGAATTAACGTGTGTGTAGGCCTAGAAGGAGAGAGCTAAATAGGTGAGCGCAGAAAGCAAAGCAAAAAGGTTTTCGTGTTTACTCACGTTCGTCAGATGATTTTTTTCTTTTTCCTCCCGTCAGCTGTCATAATAGGCTACTGCCTTTACGCATGGCGGTGGAGACGAACACAAAACAACACACAACGGGACTCCGCGGCCCGGTGATAAGGAAACAGTAGCCTACACTACGGTTTAACAAGAAACTTTATAAAGACACTTAAAAAAACGATCTCTGCCCATACAAAAAGTTCTGACTTGGATTTGATGGAGCGATCAATGTGTATAAAACCATCCGGTACGTATGGTCTGATGACGGGCCGTTATATTAATAATAAACAGCGTGCTGCACAAATACTGTCCACCGCGACCTATTACGTCAAGGCTACATTTCAAAAAAACAATAGCTTAAGGATTCTCGTTGCTCTAATGATGCAAATGTGGCTGGATGAAAATATTCACAAACAGTCGTATAGCCTACAAGTAGGCTACGCTCCAAATCCTAAACGCGCACGGTGACGTTGGCAAGGTGCAATCGTGCCCAGGCCACAAGCAGTCAGTGCGTTTCCATGGCACAACTAGATTGGATTATCACATATATCGAACAAGACACTCGAACGGTCCGTGTCACTTGTCTGAGTATACATGGCCTTTCAGAAATCGGATAAATGTCCGATGCATGGCTGTCTCCACTATGCTACGTGGCGCTGTAGCCAGGCTGTAGCCCTTTCAACAAGTGGTTTTAGAGCCACGTCCGGTTCTCTTCCGTCAATAACCCATGGTGTAGCCTATCACGCGCAGGCACACAAGCATCCCTGTATACATGCAGAGAGAAAGCCGACAATGAACGAATTATCTAGGTGTTCTTATCCGACTTCTCTTGTCCGTTATTGTGCCGATATGTGTCCGAAGTAGATCGGATAAAGGTGTTTACATGCAGTTTAAAAGTCCTGTTGAGGTCTTATTCGTTTAGTTATCCGATTATGAGTCTGCATGTAAACGCACTGAGTGTGAGCACGGGCCTGCGGGGGGGAGGGGGGTGGGGGGGGGGAATCGTGCTGAATCTTCCTGCAGCACGGAACATGCCAACGGCACTAGTGTGAGTGGGCCCTTAGTCGGCTCCTGTCAACAGTGCCAGCTGCTATTGCTTATCGGCCAAACACTCTTGGCTTCTCTTAACGGCTGCCGACGAGCTTCCGTCATCTCTCACTTTGGCCGGGCTGTGATCCAGTCCGAGGACCGGTGGTTCCCTGACTTAAACAGATCTGCCAGGAGTTTAAGCTGTTAACAGCCATCTGCTGCCACTGCCAGGTATTGGCTAGTTAAAAAAGGCCAGAAATGTGCGCTATGCAGGCAATATATTAGTCTGCGTCTGTGTCTGAGGAAGTCACACTACCAGAGTGGCCCTAGCTTTCTCAAACAGATTAAGGTTTAGATGTGCACGACTGCAGCTGGGCCTACTGCTGGACAGTTACCTGAAACAATGTGGAAAAAAATAAATACGGACAAAATTAAAGGGGCATTCCACTTATTTCACAACAGAAATATCAGCGTAGTTGTAGTCATCACAAGGAGCACTACTGAGCCTGTGAATCCATTTGTAATTTCTCTTCTGTGGGGGGATATCTTGGCATCTGCTGCTATGATATTCCCCATTTGTTCATCTGTCTTTCACAAACCCTGCTAGCTATTGAAAATGCATTACTTAACCCTATTACCAATAGATATCTAGCATAGTGAAACAGAACAGCTATCGATTTTACCTTATGTAACAACATCAAAACTGGGTCAGTGACACTCCAAAAGCACAAAAAAAATTCAATCCTCTTGCGTCTGTTTACCATTTCATCTCTTAGGTTGACATGTTTCAGCAAGAGGCTCTGATGACAGCGGATTAGCTTTAGTACATCAACTTGGGGAATAAGCCGAGGCTAAAGTTTTGAGCTTTTGTGCCTCTAGATTGCTGCTATCCCAGTTTTTTCTGAATCGGTGCCTTTAGATTTTCAAAGCAACGCCGCATTTCAGGCGCACTTTTCTGAAAGGGGTGGGCAATCCATGGAGACATCAATAAGTCACGCCACGGCTGGCTGCTCAGCCAATCACAGCAGTGTTCCAAAGTGACAAGGGCCCCTGAATGTCAGCAAAACACAGCTGTAGACATGCTTTGCCAAGAGTGATTTTAAACACAAGGAAAAATTAGTTATTTAACCAATAGTCCCGGGCCTGCATAACACGTATACAGACAAACATATGCAAACACACAGAAAAATACATTCTTCATCCGAGTAAGGTCAGTGTTGGTATGGTAAATACATTTTCATTCATCATTAATTGCGTGGATGTGTTTAATAATTGGAGTATTTTATGTAGAGGATTGTTGACAAGTCTTACTGGAGAGCTCTCTGTGTGTATTTATTTGCTTATGCCCTCTCTCTGACATTGCAGTGCTGGCCTACAGTTTATCTGGCTCTCTCAGCCTGACTCACGCCGTAGATGATTTCACTACAGATTTTAGATTCCAACAGTTTCACAACCCGTCATACTGTAGATAGAGCCATATTTGAATTCCATTAGAATCATTAAGTGCCCAATTCTCAAAGATGTTGCCCTCAACAGCTGGTTTGAATCGAGTATTTTTTTTTCTCTCAAAATCTTACCCCAGCATAACATGGAGGCGGCTTAACATAAAGCAAAGCAGAGATGTGATGGATTCAGAAAGTGTTTGTTTTTTTGTACCATAGGAATAAAATAAATAAATCACATATACAGACTATACACTAGAAAGCAATCTTCTGTTTGAACTTATTGAACTGACCATGATGTGAAGAGCACTGACTCAGGAGTTTGCAAAAGCTTTTCTTGTTTTCTTTTTCAGCAAAAAAATAAACAAAACCAACAACATTTCACCGGGAATCTAATTAAAGACGCAAAATGTGTAAATTTGTCTCCCTTGATCCGTGTCTTATTATTCACCTTCACATTTCATCTCACATATTGGGGAAATCAGAACAAAAAATAGAACAAAGTATAGAATATGACATTTCTCTATGATGCAATAAGCTTTGGAAAAGAGCCCAGAGTAAATATGAACAGCAAGAGCTTTCAAACATGACCTTTCGTTTCAATAAAATGTGTAAAAACAGACTTAAGCTTGAAGGCATATGGGGATAGAGATACTGCCGTTTGATAGGTCTGCAGAGAGAGAAATGACGTTTCATCTGACGGATGAAGCTCCCCCATCACTCCTTCATCTCTAACTCTTTCTTACATGTCTGAACAACGTTCTGCACTCCACCACCCTTCCTCATTTCAAAACGTTAAAGTAGCAAAGCCAATTTAAATGTCCACATAAAATTGAAATACACAGGAATTTTTTTATATTGAGGACGTGCCACTCACACTATCTTGCCATTTAGAGAGTGCTTCCTAAAGAAACACCCAGATCAAACTGTGTCAGTCCAATTTAAAATAGCATGAATATGGTTCACTACATGTAAACCTTCCCAGTGGATGCCATTGGCGCAGCAGGGCTGTACAAGAAAATCTGACTGGATGTTATCGTGTTGTAAGAATTAAAAGGGTCAATACACAAATACATAAATGATGAAAGGTGGATAGAAGAAGCCAGTTTGAAATGAAGAGGTCAGAATATTGTGTATTAAAGCAGTGGTGGTTTAAGACAACACAGATGTATCTCTGTGTGGAATAAAACTCTTCATTCAGCCTCAGTGCTGGAGATGAATAGGAGGAGCCAGTGGCACAGGGGGACAAATGTTAAAAGACATGTAAAAGAAAACTGCACTCATTCTGAAAGATATAGTGTCTAAAGGTGCAATACAGTGTGCAAAACATGGAGATAAAGGAGTCCAGGCAGGTACACAAAAAATAGTTTTAAGGTGCCTTATCTCGCTGTCCCAGAAATGCCTGGATCCCTAATCTCAATGCACTTGCTTTGTTTGAACTACTTTTCCACCTCAGTCTCTCTTTTGGGAATGGCAAATTAGCATCGAGTTTGATATGCAAAACAAGAGTTAGCAAACTTCACAGACATTTCCTTTTCTCCAACTTCAACCCATTTAGCCCAGTCTACGGTATGCATGACTTGTCTCAACAACAGCAAAACCAACTTCCCTCTCACTTCTCTTTTTGGTGATGCACACAAAAACATGACAAGAGAATAAAGTTGAGTAACATTACTCAACAGAGGGAGCAGTACTTCTCTGTGGTTCCTCCAAAATAGGCGAGCTAACACTGCAGTGAACCAAACCAATTCAATGGTATTGAGTCTTTTTTTCCCAACTCTTTTTTCAAGCAAAGGGAGTGCACCCAGACTTCTCTGTCAAAAAATGCTGCGGTGGCCAGATGTATACATGAAAGCACATTAACATTACAGGTGCATTAATGTGTATATTGCTTTGTCTTTATGACGGTTAGTTGTTTAAATTTGGGCTGTTTTTTTTAAACAGCTCTTTGGTTAGTTTAATCACCTGCAATGATATATAAAAATCATGTAGGATCACTCACTGTCCTCATACATTTATTTCTTTTTAACACTTATATATATTTTTTCAAGCCATAAAAGAACACTCACTCACTTTAGTTTATCATAAACAGTCACATTTCAAATCACCCTAAATATGGTTTCAACTGGAAGGTATAAGGTCAGTCTGCAAAGTAGCAGTTAAATGTAGCGGAACATAAATGAGCTACAGTATGACCTGTAGGCCTACACAATGTGGGTCCTATTGCACTCATGCCAACCCTGTCTCATCACTCATGCATACAAATGAAGATGTGTGTTCCAGGTCACATTGCCATATTCCAATGTATTATATTTGGATGACCATAGTAGGCTATATCACAAATTCACATCTGCTAACAAAATGTACAGTGAGCATATGGAGATAAGTGTGTGCTTTGTGTGAGTCTGCAAAGTCCCAGCAGAGTCCCCCCATTTGCATTTTCACTTTACATTATATTAATTTTTTGGTGTAGGGTAATTGCTTTATAATAAGAAATAACATTAAGAAATGCTTTATAGTTCAAATGAGAGGAAAAACACAGTCAGAGATGGTGCTTCACATTGTTCATTTCAGTAGTTACTTCCATCAGGATAATGTCAAGTGGCTCATTTGAGTTCTTTCTCACTTTAAAGATTTCTTTGCAGCATTATTCAGTGCAGCAGTGGAAGCCAGTTGATTATTGAAAGGGTCTTTGACTCTTTCTTCTTCTTTTTTTAACTTCAAACTTTAAATGCTATCTTTCTCTTTGGAAGCCATTTTCAATTAAGAAGACTAAAGACAGTGTACTGATGTACTGAAGAAGGGGAAATGAAGGATTACCACTGAACTGAAACATCTCACTGGCAGTAGTAGATCTAAATATGCAGTTTGACAGAGCGCTGAGCAAGCCCTTTGTTGTATTGTTTGAGTGCAATTTTGTTCTTTCCTTACCCCTGGTAGCCTCCAGCAGGTAAACAATTAACTGAGCATGAAGAGTAAAGGCTCCCATTCTGTCAGAATCAGCACTTCTCATTTGCTGATGTGGAGCTTTAGCCTCGTTCATATATCCCAGCAGGAGGCATAGCACCACAGATCAAGACCTTAAATAGCCCCAGAACTGCATTTACACTGCATGTAATGTGAGGAACATTACATAGTTCTGCACTTTGTCAAAATTTATGATGGGCTTAAGGCCCAGTTCTAAACCGGCACTTTGAATTTCTTCATGTCTTCTTTTTGTCGTATAGCATTTCATGTGTTGCGTGTTGAATTTATGTTGACATGATATTGAAGTTATATATCTTTTCCAATGGACCGATGAAGCACAATGCTATTAAAGGTGGAGTCAGCATTTCTGGAGAACGCTTGTCAAGATCTGCTACCTGTCCGTAGTGCATGTGTGCTGTAATAAAATCTGTTGTTAAAACACAGCCTAAGGTCTGTAAACGGGTATGTCAACAAAGGGAATGTAAAAAACGGGGGGCCACCTTGGTATACATCTTTAAACATGCCCATTTACAGAGCCTAGGCTGTGTATTACCATCAGGAATTCTCCCGAATGGCTGACTCCACCTTAAAATTAGCACTAGCGGTTTGTGTCAGACTTGTTTTTTCCCTTTCCAAGTTGTGTGAACTTCCACTGAGGTTCGGAGCCTTGGGGTCAAATTCTTTGTGTGTTGACATATTTTCCACAGCAAAAAACTGACAAGTGCTGTGTGCAAAGCAAGCAACACACTACACAAGGATAAATAAAATCAATAATTTTTTTTCGAAATTATGTCATGAGATGTAATGTAAATGTGCTGCATTATAACTATGAAAGAAAATGTAAATCCCAATTCAAAGCCTCCAAATTCACATAGAATTTCCAAGGAGCTGACAGTTCAACAGCATTTATCTTTCACAAGAAAATGAAGAGAAAGAAATCTGTTTGGCTTAAGTCTGACTCAGGATGATAAGATCAAACTATTTGGGTGAGTTTGATGAAGTCAGCATCTAGTGGCAGTAAGAGGAACTACAAGGTGACTAAGGTTTGAATTGCAGAGGTTTCTCGCATTAACAACTAGGAAATCAAATGTAAAAACACACTCCAATTAATCTGCACAGTATTAATGTTGCAGATGTTTAAGTGCATTCAATTAAAAGAAGTTGGGGAAAATTGCTGTTGAAATAAGAAAGGAACAAAATGTGATACTCGAGTCGAGACTCTCAAAAATAAATACCATTCTCCTTCAGAAATGTTGCAGCACACACTAGTGGTCCACTTCTGGAACTGAAGCTTAATAACATCCAGACCAAACAATGTTACAGAGGACATGCCACTCACAATATCTTGCCATTTAGAGAGTGCTTCCTAAAGAAACACCCAGATCAAACTGTGTCAGTCCAATTTAAAATAGCATGAATATGGTTCACTACATGTAAACTTCCCAGTGGATGCCATTGGCGCAGCAGGGCTGTACAAGAAAATCTGACTGGATGTTATCGTGTTGTAAGAATTAAAAGGGTCAATACACAAATACATAAATGATGAAAGGTGGATAGAAGAAGCCAGTTTGAAATGAAGAGGTCAGAATATTGTGTATTAAAGCAGTGGTGGTTTAAGACAACACAGATGTATCTCTGTGTGGAATAAAACTCTTCATTCAGCCTCAGAGCTGGACATGAATAGGAGGAGCCAGTGGCACAGGGGGACAAATGTAAAAAGACCAAACAATGTTACAGAAAGGCAATCATATTTTATTCAAATGATGACTAGATAAATTATGTATAGAATAAATAGTTGAAAGGTCCCATCTTGTTGTCAAGGACGTCTCGTGCTATGACAATACAGTGGTATGTATTCAGTATGTTGGCATGCATTTATGGGAAAACAGACCCAAAAACTCATAATGAAATCAATTCACACTACAGAATGCAAAATCCTGTGAGCAATAAAGGTTTTTCACTGAGCCGGGCCCTTCTGATTAGAAAGGGCAAAGACTGTGAGTAAACAGACTACAGCTTTTAATACCGTATGTAGAATATAAAAGATGTATCTTACAGCTTGTCTCTCACCCTGTATTCAGACCCTAACTGTCCTTCAGTATATTTTTGATGGTAATGGGGGGGGGCAAAATATTCACACCAAAGGGGAAGTACCAGTATGGTTTTGCGCTAGGTGAAAACTCTTATCTTAGATAACAAAGGTCTATAGTGACATACAGTGTCAGAACGTCAAACCACTAATACATTTTATGAGACGCAGGTTACAATGAGCTGACACTTCACAGTATAACATAAATTGAGGCATTTTTGCAATAAGTTAAAATGTTATGACCAAATCATGTCCATTAAAATTCATTGGTTCTCATGATTGAGGGTATATTCTTCAAATGTACTGTACAATAATGTCCTAAAGCCAGAGTTCAGCACTCCACAGGAGAGAGCCCTACTTAATTACATCTTACTTGAAAAAAAATTGGTTAAGCAAAGTTAAATTAGAATCAGTCAACCACATATGGCCCCCCTCATCCAGCCACCGAGCGTGCACACTGTACGTGACAATCTGCCGGGGTGTACCACTGCACCATGCAGAGAAAGACACATCGTATGCATAGTACTGCTCTTAAAAAAACAGACAGTTCAGTGACATGCAAAAAGTATGTAAAAATGAAAAACAGGTCCCTTTTCCCTTTATTCAACACTAAAGTGCTTAAGTAATTAGTGTGTGGAAGCATCAAATGTTATAATTAATATTGTATCAATATTCTATTTAACATTCTCTAAACTAACACCAACAGATGTGGAAAAAATAAGGACAGAAAATGAAAGGTATACTATAACAAACGTGGGAAAAAACAATGTTCTACTTTGGGATCATCAAAAATGAAATGCATCAACAAAAAAAAGGACTTTATAATCAATTTGAAATATTTGTAGAGGCAATCTCCTCCAACCAAAGATGACAATATTTTTTTATGAACACCATCTACAGATATGTCATGCATAGATTTGTACAAAAACTCTGCAGCTGCACTATGCATCCATCTCAGAATTTCAATTGGTAGCCTGCTCTAAAAGCTGAAAAAAGAAGGGAATAGTTTAAAGGTTTGTTTTCATTAACGTTACTGTACTATACTTTACAAAACAAGACATAATTCTTGGTGTTTTGAAAATGTGCAGTTTCAAAACATTAGTAATTCTTACAAAACAAATTAAACACTTTTAATTTGAGGTTCTATAGTCATTGTTTTTTGTTTTCAGTCTACACACACTAACATACAATTGAAGTGAAGAAGTGAAACAAATATATGACACAGTTGAAACATGAGACTCCGTCTCCACAGCCTTGTTTTTTCCAAACAATTGGAGAAAACTTGATTTGCGGTTTAAAAAATAAAAAAACGTTATCCATTGCAGGCAATGGCCACACAAACAGAAATTCACCAGCACATTCAGATAGTATGCATTTGGTAGATCGGTATTTGTAAATATACAGCAGACACCTACAAATTCTATCATTATTCACTTAAAAAAAGATGAATGAAAGCTCTAGCTTTGCAAAAGAAGAAAATCCCATTTTTCTATGCTATCATGTATGCAGTAAAGGTTCACAATGTACTGTAGCAACTGTGTTTAAAGCTTTCTATTGAATGTAATTAATTGGAGCCTTAATACAAATACCAGTGATAAGAAAAACTAAATAAAAAAAACCTTGAAACACGTGTGTGTATGAGCATGCAAATGTATATAAATAGCTTACATAGTCGTTGCATTGGGAAAGTAAAGACATGCATTCAATGAAGTAAACATTTTTACTCTGCCCCTCATTTTCATTTTGGGAGAAACTGTACAGATTCTTCATTCTCCAACATGTTACAAAACTGGGCACTCCTACTCTGTCTGCAGCAGAGTGAACCAGACAATCATTGTCAAGAAACCTATTAAACCTACTAATATAAAGAGAGTGCCCAGGTGATAGACCAGCACCGCTGCCCATTAACCATCACCTGCTCCCTTGCCCTGTGTACCTGAAAGACTGATCATGTACAGATGAGGAAAAACACATGTGGCTAAACTACGGTAAAACACCAAACTGTAAACTACAGTTAAAGCCTGAGACAAAGCATGCTAAGACTATAAATGCATGCAAGAGAAGAGAGGAGAGTGTGTTGAAGACAAGTTTAAGGTTCAAAAGGGTCCTCTGGTGGAAGGATCGCATAGGGCAGTCTCAAGTCCTGCAACCCAAAATGGAGCATTTTGAAGTTGAGAGAATGGAATAAAAGTGGTACAAATGTCAAAGTGCCTTTAGATCCTTCATTCCTCCCGCTTTTTCGTGCGTACGCCACACTCGTCCACCTCCCAAGAAGTGTACAAAGGCGTCTGTCTGCAACTAGAAAAGCTGTGAGTAAAGGGGCGTCGCACTGTGTGGCTGCAGGCAGGCTGATGCGTGCATTATAAATCATCTGCATCAGGAAAGAGCCTGGTCCTCTCGCACATGGGGCAGCTCCATACTCTTCACACCATCACCACTCTCCTGTTTTCTGAGAAACAGCCAAAGACACAGAGTTAGATAGTTATACCTCTGAACAGAGAAGGGAAAAAAGCTACCTATGTTTAAGAACTGAAAGCAAACCAATCCATTGTTAGAATAGGGGGGGGAATGGGTAACGTTACAGTAAAGAAGTTAATCATGCTTGTTCAAGGAGACAAATAAATGAGCAACAACTTATCAAGACAATGTATGCTCTGGGCCCGCAATGATGAGCATGGACAAAACGCTACTTTAATTTTGACTGTGTTGGAGCGTTATACATGCAACAGTTTTTTGGTGTTTATGATGGGAAAGTGTAAATGTGTATTTGGCTGCCTTACACAATAACAACGCCAATCAAAACAAACTGCAGTTTCTAATATTATTGCAACATTGTATTAACACCTTCCAGACAGTATCAACTAAAACAGGATTGCATTGTTGCTAGTGTGTGCGTCTCCATAACATTGTGAGTTATCCTACAGATCGGGTGCTCAGAATATAGATTCTGTAAGTATTTACCCACAGCTTTGATCACTTGTCATAGTATTTAGTTTTAACTCCATGAATACTTTTTAATTGCTTATGGTCAAATGGGTTTTTTTCTGAACTGTACAACACATGCTACACCAAGATCACCCTTAAACAAATCATGTTACCACAGACTGCCCGACTAGCAGATGCTAGATTACAAACTCAATGCACAAGAGTGTTTGACCATTAAAGCCATATGGAGGAATACAGATGTTTGCATCATGCCAGTATACTGTCTGCCATTAAAAACATCCCTAGGGCAGGCCAGAGTTGCCCTAAAGTTATTCACCTTATGTGGTTACAATGAATGAAGCCGTACCTCACATTGCCTGCTCTGAGAGAAATAATTACAGTCTCCTAGAAAAACATTAGCTGGTCGTACGGACATTATTATCAGAGTATAAACGGCCGCAGCAGCTCTAAGTGAGGATATGACTCATACTATTCCTTTTAAAAGCAGAGCAGAGTTTTCATTCTGCACACAATCCTTACGTGAGCGTTGGAGCCGGAGCACCCAAACTGCTGCGGTCCTCTTTACGAGCCCAGTCAAAGGGATTCCCAAAGGAGCGCTTCCTCAGCATAGTTCTCACCATGATCTGTAACGGAATAGTGATCAAAATTGTTTCATGCGCCTCTCTCAGTGTGGCTCTACTATAGAAAAGAAACTGCACCCATCGGTGATGTTTGACTTCATCTGTTCATTGTGAGTTTATTTTCTTTCAAAAAAACTAGTTGACAAGCTCACCACTGTAGCCAGGCTGGGGATGTGTTTGACAGAGTTCTCCACCTCTTCCTCCGTCACCTCAATCAGCAAACAGCAGTTGTCGTCTTCCAGTGGAAGAGGCTCAGCACCGTGCCTCGTCACCCATGGGTGCACCTGGACAGAAGCATCAGTAAAACAAATGACTCCTTCATGTATTTCATTATGAAAACAAAGACATGTTTTACAGAGGTGATGTAAGTACAAATTCCTCTTAAAAGAAAGATCAAGTTAAGCTATGCAGGATACAGCTTTGAACATAAGAAAGGCATTATTGCAAATTGCAAAGGATATAAAGCTGACAAACAGAAGCACTTCAACATAAAGAGACATCAAAAGGTTTATATTTTCACTGAGGCATCAATATCAGGATAGCTTTTTGTGCACTTCAGACCAAAGGATAGGTTCCTGTATGGTGATTTGGTTAGTGGTTCACAACACCGCTTATAATACCTAAAGCTAAATAATGGATACCAGCAGCTTGGCCAAAAGTTTACCTTAATCTGTGGGATTGATATCCTTGTCTCTGGATTTTTGTCCAGCATTTTCAGCAACAAATCTTTGAGATCGTCTGATATTTCAGCACTGTTGAGAAAGGAAGCACCACATTTTGTAAAAATAAAAGTCAGAAAACAAGATTAAGTAAACTAATGTATAATTACAGAAATAAGACTATTGTGTTGACAGCTATTTCATTTGATAAACATCAGCAACTGGGCAGTGTAATACTTTCGAAATAGGATGATTGGAGGAATAGAACTGACTGTTCAGGAAGTTCCACAGGTTGTGTCTTGATTTTCTGATGAAGACTGAGGATGCGCTCGTCCATGAACGGACACTGTAAATGAATGCAGGGATTTGGTTTCAACAAAAAGAACAGCAGATTGACAATCAGGAGCGACTCTCAAACAACAAATACAAAAGTTAAAAAATAGCAGTATTGAGTAGTGTCTGATTTCTCCAAAGAACACACTCACCACTCCAAAGATGAAGCAATAAAGAGTCACTCCCATGGCCCAAACATCTAACGCCTGGAGGATGAAAACAAAAAGAACATGATAAATGCTAATGTATTTGGATGTACTATGCTAACAGTATAGTGTTGGACATTGACAGTTCATTCCATATGAATAGTAAGAATGTTATTTTGAAAATCTAAAGTTCCTGATATTTCTGACAATTATCCCCAGAGGGCGCTAGTGAGCCAACTGTTCCTTCACCTTTCCAGAGAAGTTCTTTCTGGTTTCAGAAAGCGTTTCAGGGGCGAGGAAAGCAGGTGTTCCCACTGTGCTGGTCAGCAGGGCGTCGGCCCCCTCGAACTGGTTACTGACTCCGAAGTCGGCTATCTTAATGTGTCCATCTTCTCCCACCAACAGGTTGGAGGGTTTGACGTCTCTGTGGATGATCCTCTGGTAATGTACTGTCCAAACACACACATTTGTAGAAGCTTATTACAGCACAAAGATCCCATTTGAGGAATTCTGCTAATTGGAAGAAGTTATGAATAATCTCTTTGGTGAAACCTAAATCTGTTTTAAGAGGGGGGGTATAACAAAATAAATTCTTGTCTTGACAGCATGGAAAAAAATGCATGCATAGAAAATTGGATAAACATTTCAGCAATTAGAGCCATCAACAGAAAGACTAAACAGTTCCTGTATAAGATGTGTAAATAAGAAAGAAGTGTGTCGTACAAATCTGTCGAAATCTAATTTTCGAACTCTGTTCACTTTAGAGAGGAAGCCTGTCTTCAAGTAAAACTCCTTATAATGATTAAAGAATTAAAGGTTATCTTCTATCTAAGGCTCCCTTCCTCAGTGCAACTCTTCGTGAAAAAACCTCTTCTGTTGAGCTGAAATGCATTAAGAACCACTGGGATGATGTGAAATAAGCTTTGATGGTGGTAAATGTCAAGAAGAGCAAATACAAAGGACTTGTGTTAATAGCATGGGAGAATTGTAGGACAGGAGCTCTAGATACAAAACAGCTTAATCTTGATACAACGCTTATATAATTCTTTGACCATTTAGACCTTTATCTCGATGGGCTACACAAAAGATGTATGGACAATGTTAAAGGCAAGTAGAGCTAAATATAGGATATCATTGTGTATTAAACTAATTGTGCAACAAAATAGTTTCATTGATGTGTACATTTTCTCCAAGAAGGGTTATGTTTGAATGATAGCATACCATTCATGACACATTACATGTTCTTAATTTCTTCTTTATTTCAAACTGAATAAAATAATTCTGAATCTTAATTTTATTTTATTTTTTAAGTTGCAATTCAAAGGAATTTGAATCTGTTATTGTGAATATATATTTAACAGCAGCTGCAGCCCAAGCTCAGAGTGTATTTAAACACATAATAAATATTTAGATAGCCCTTTTCCACCAAGGCATCTTGAGGGCTAGAACTGGTTCCAAAGCAACACTACATCAGGGGCTGAAGGTGGGATTATCATGACCAAGGAGACAAACTTAAACTTTGTGACCCCCATTTTTGAAAAGATAGTGGGTCAAAATCACCCATTAGCATGCTGATTTCAACACTAAAATATCTCAACCGGATGAAGTATGCATCTGGGTACTTTTAAGCATATTAAAACTGACCACTTTTGGACATCCTAAATCTTGTTCTACCATACTACATAGCAGGGAAGTATGTGTATTGGAACACATAGACACTGTCTCCTTGCACTGTGGTCCTCAACAAAGGCCCAGAATAAACTTAAGGGAGCCACATAAACAAAAGCCATTTTGGAGCAAATCCGGCGTAAGATGGCTAATGCAGGGTTTGACAAAAAAAACGTCAAACAGATAAAACACAAACTGAAAAAATTAAAGAAGGACTACCGGGACCAAATGAAGAAGGACCTAGGGAGAAGCAGCAAGAGAGAGAAAAATACACAGCCCTAATCAGCCCTTTGTTTATGCTCAATGCTTGTTTATGCTTTTTATAATGCTTCCCCATTTTACAAATGAGCAAAAAGGTAATATGAAATAATGGAGATTGCTGAGTGGAAGATTAACAGGAGGTTTAGGAGACTCACAGTACTCGATTCCCCTTAGCAGGTCTTGGAAGTAAAAGCGAGACTGGTCCTCACTGAAAGGTTTATCTGATGGCACCTCCATCACAGCCCTGAATACAAAACACACACACACACACACACACACACACACACACTCAGTTAGCAGTCACAACTAAAGAGATGGAGGTCATTCCAGTGTCAAAATCATTACCATAAAAAGGCTTAGCTTACCCTTGCTTGACCAGCTCAAACACTGTCACAGAAAAACAGATGAGGTTAATGATAAAAGCTTTACGGTGAACAACAAACAAAAAATACGTTTTTGTGTGATGTGTGTTTAAGGGGTGAGTGTCTGGTCACAACGTACCCATGTACAGATGGTCCTCGCTGGGGTCATCCAAAACCTGGCACCAAAACACAGAGAAATGGAGATGAGTCTACCCACACACACAAACACACAATATACCATCTTTTGTATGCAGTGAAAATAAATACAGCTCGACACTGAAATTGCTAATAATCGCAGATTGCAAATCTTCTTCGACCTTAACATGAAATGAGTGCAAAAGCAATGGGAATGTTTCACAAACAACCAACCATATTGTACAGCAATTCTGTCATGGTTGAGGCCCTTTAAAGAGCCAGGAGGTTTCACTCCTTGCTAATTCTCAAACTTTGATTTGCTTCCCCATTATAAAATGAGCAAAAAGGTAATTTGAAATAATGGAGATAGCTGTTTTGATTCTAAAAGGTTCTTTCTTCTCACGCTCTGCTGAGGCCTAGTTTTCTAAATTGTTCCATTAGGGAGTTGGCCACATGCCTTTGTTGCTCTTTGAAAAAAGAGGCGTTATAATCAGATCTTAAGTAAAAAAAAATAAGAAAAACAAGAACTCACCTCTACTAGTTTGACCACATTAGGATGGTCCAGCTTTTTCAGGATGGCAATCTCTTGATAGACCCGTTCCAGGGGTCCTTTGGGCTGAGGGGGGCCCTCAGGGGCTGCTTTGGCTCCACGAGGGGGAGGTCGCCCTGAGAGTGGGACAATGTGGGTGTGGGGCATTGGTCACAGGTGAGAGGAAAGATAGGGCAAGGACAGCAAAAGGACATAAAGACGAGGTGGGTTTCAGTTTTGGTATGCGGTGTTTATGTACCACTGGAGCATAACAACAGACTGGGCTCTCTGCTGTGTAAACCATCTGCCCCTGGCTCCAGACTTACGTGGGAAACCTGCCTGCCTCATCAGCCTCCTCTTCGACAACACCTTCATCGCCTACGGAGAGAGAGAACAAGAGATTGGATTTGGAGAGAGGGGAGGATCGGAGAAAGAGAAAAGAATAAGACACAGCAGGCTGTGGTGATGCATAACTGGCAATGCACCCACTCACACACCTATGGATAATTTTCTCCCCTCACCTTCAACATGCTTTGTGTATTTGTGTCTCCTAACATTGACTAGCGGCGTCATCAGCAGAAACGATTATAAAAGATAGACTATCAAGTGAATATACTGGCTGTTCTTGCTGCCACGCAACCAAGCAAGTGACTGTTAATCAAACCCACCAGTATTAGTATGCTAATGTAATTCATACAATTATTTTGGACTATATTAATCAAACTGGTGGACTTCTGAGTCATGAAAGCTAACTTCACTTGTTTTATTTTGCCGAAAACACAAGTAAAATTAAATACAATGTGAAAGTAAATACACTGACATTTTGCATTATATTCTGATGAACATATACAGTGAACAATATAAGGAGATAGACAACAAATGCATGGCAAACACAGAAAATGTGTTTGCCATGCATTTGTTGTCTATCTCCTTACTGCCTGGTCTGTGGCAGGACTGTAACACTTTAAGTGATTCAAATGATAGTCATTGCCAAAATAAAACAGCCTTTCTCATGATTTTCCCTTTTAATGACAAAATAAATGGTGCCTTCAAACATCTAATCCAGTGAATCTCAATTATTTTCTGTCATGCCCCCCCTAGGGGACAGAAATGTCCCCCCCCCCTAAATTTAAATACTATTGAGAACCTGCTAATATTTATTTATTTATCTGTACAAAACCACTGTATGAGTTTCTGGCACGAGCATTCTGCACACCTTATTATCAAATTAGATAACAAAAATTAGCTGAGATAACTTCTGCAGCAAAAAAATTCAAAGTTCAGTTTATTAGCTCAATTTGTAACATTTAAACAAGACTGCTCAGTCTGTGAGAATCTCAGGACAGAGAAACAAGAGCAAATGATTCACTGAGGTTTGCATTTAATTCAAAACATTTTTAAACTGTAAACATAGTTAAGGTGGTGTTTTTTTTTTATTATTATAGGCCAATATGCCTTCTGTGATGCGATAACCAATAATTCATTAATGTTATTATTAGTCTACTTGCTTGATTTCTTTTTAAATAGCCTATAGAGACACTTGGAGACACATGTGGACATTTATTTACTGCAAATCGTGGCCTTTCGCGCAGATACATATGACCATACACAAGCACACATTGCACTTGCTAGCACTTTATTATTAAATAAAATACCAAATATTATTATTTACTTTTTTGGTCAGTTGGAAATCAAGGCAGCCCGCGCCCCCCCTGACAACTCACGGCACCCCCCCCAGGGGGGCGCGCCCCACCATTTGAGAAGCACTGATCTAATCCAACGATTTGTATTTTGACTGTTAAAAGTCATACCCCCCTCCCCCCACACACCCACACACACACACTCAATCAATTGAGCGGTGTTGAACCCTCAACCAATAACAGCGTGAGGGTGCTCAGGTCACTGCCACGGTGCTGCAGCCAAAACAGACTTTTTTGTAATAGCCTCTGCCTTCAGTTATTATGCCAATGATATAATCACCAATTTTGACATGTGGGCTTTGTCACAACTCACTTGGGAACAATACTAAAATAATCCCCACGTCATGACAAATTCATGCAGCAATAATCATTAGCAGAAAACACAAAAGCTCAGGCTGATGTGTTGTGACATTACTCAGTGAGGCAAAATTAACTAGAGACATTTTCCTATGTGGAGGTTTTTCATAAAAATCACACCAGTAAAAGTGACAATGTTTTGATGAGGCATCTCTCTATCTCTCTCTCTCTCTCTCTCTCTCTCTCTCTCTCTCTCTCTCTCTCTCTCTCTCTCTCGTGTTTGTGTCACAATTGATAAGGAGCGAGACAGTGTTAACAGTTTACATAAATCACATCTGTATTCATGTGTGCGTGGCAAACTTACATAGTAAGTGTTGTCATCCTCATTGTAAGCCAGTTTGACGACACCATAGGATCCCTGATCCGGAAATAAGAAAAATTGAATAGATAAAGTGAAGTAGAGTCGCCGTCGATTCTTAAAAAATAGAATTAAAAAAACGTTTCTCAAAGCAATATAAATACACACAAGAACACATATGCAAACATACAAGGGGAGCGTGTGGGCTGACAGTGTACGCTGAAAGAGTACCAGCTGCCTCATAGTGAGAACAGAGAAATCCAAATCATATCTCCCTCTCTCTTTCATTTTTTATTTCAGGATAATTAAGGAAACTGGATCTGGCTTATGCTATCAAGCTCCCCTGCCCACACACAGGACATTCAGGGTAAAAACAAGGCCCAATTAGAAACCTGTGTGTGCACAAATCCATGCCCATAAAACAAACAGAAAGCGGAGGGGGAAAGGGAGAGAGCGGGGATCAGTTCCTGCTGGGAGAGCAGATTGGAGAGCTCTCCCTTCAGTCCCAGAGATGATCTGATAACAGGAGGCTCTCCAACAGCCATGAAAAGCTCCAATTGTCTCTGTCGAACGCAAAACCACATACATTAATATGTCTACCTATTTATATGTGTAAATATGTCTACCTATTTATACGTATGTGTAATGGGTTTGATTTTAGTTCGATTTATAATTGATTGTATTAGTTGTTTGTATTCAACTTATTTTTTTATTTGACTTTGATGGATTTCTTTTAACAAAGAACACTCAGGAGTGTTCTTGTTAACAAGGAGTTCTTGTTAGCCATTGTTAGAGCTTGTATTTATTCATTTAAATGTACTTATTTTATCTTTTTTATTTTAAGTTTCTTGCGTCTGGTGTTTCCTCAGTTCAGCTCAGTTCCTGTATTTAATGAATGTCTTCAAGTCATTACTACACATCTGCGTGTGTGTGTGTGTGTGTGTGTGTGTGTGCTTGTATGAAAAGTGCTATACAGTCTGATTGATTTATTGATTGATACCTACGTGCAGAAATCCATCGACCTGCACATTCTGTCTCATTCACAATCTAAAAAGTACACACATTAACCCTCCCCACACTCCGACCACTTAGCCCGGCCTGCATAACCCTTAGAGAGTTCTATTTATAACAGCCTCTCATCCATCTTCCAACTCTCCCATGGCATGGTAGTTTACACAGAGTTTGGGAAAAGGAGGACAGCCGGGTGAGGGGATATCAAGGACTGTTATTGCTCGTCATTGATGATATGCGCTACTTGACAGACATGCAGTAGGCGGAAGGGAGAAGAAAGAATGGAAGGGAGTCAGTGAAAGGGAGCAATCAGTGAGTTGTCTCTAATGGTACCTTTCCAATCTCATCTTTCAGCTTGTACTGGTTGAGTTGAACACAGTCCTGGAAGAAAGGGAGGTAAGAGAAAAGGGGAGAAAATTGGGAAATTAAATCACATCAGATGTCTCAGCAGTTAGATGCACTAGATACATGATGAGCATTCTTTGAAAGATAAAAAAAATAAGCTTTTCCTAAGAATGCCATGCAAAATCCTGTCCAATAAAAACACCTTTCAATTTCAGTTTTCAACCATAAAACTCATAAGTGCAGTGTTTTGAACATCAGTGTTCCCTAAAGAGAACCTCTGCAGCTTGTTAGTCTAAAAGAGATTCTACCAACAGTATATGACAATAACATGTATTGGCATCTAGGTTTGACAGGGATCACAGCTATTATCTACATCTATTGAGACTAAAACTTACCTTTGCGTCCACAAAGCTCAGTCTTTAACCAGTGTGCTGCTGCTTTTAAGACAAATGCACATGTAGTTCTGCTTACTTTCAGTTGATCCTGATATTTTGATAACTAACATATTTTCAAGTAGAGCACCTCTGTACGAGCCTGGCTCTGTGTGAACAATAGTTAGTGTGTTTGCTCATGTTTAATGCTTTATGCACTGAAGTCAAAAACAGCGGTCAGATGGTGCAGACTAGACAATATGTTATAAAATCACAAAAGATGTTACACTGAGTGTGATGTTACCTCATATTGGCTAACTTCCTGGGATTTCTTGATCATCTTTTGATCACGGACGAACAAAACTAACTTGATTCTACAGTAGATCAATATTAAAGCCTCTGGAACCCTGGTCTAAAGTAGTAAACATCAATATATGATATAAAAGTCTGGTGTCTCAATAAGCTTTTACAAAAATCTGATCGATAATAAATATTCATAAATATTATAAAACGTAGTTTATAGAACAGCTTTTTTTACGGTCTAGAATGTTTGACAGGACTGTGTGGGCGTGGCCGTATCAAACGGTCTTCCTGGCAACAGTCATTGTTTGAATAGAACATTCGGGCAGAGAACTGCCGCGATTGGTTCAAAATAAATATTGTGTAATCAGAACCAGAGCATTTTTAATTATGTATTTTTTTAACCTGTTATCCTCAAGGCTTGATCAAACCTGGAGATCTATGATGGAAACACTGTTGGACTCCACAGTGGGCCGGCGGGGCAAGCGTGGAGAGGAGTGGGGTGATGTGATGGGGGAGTACGGTAGTGACGGGTAAATGTAGCGCCCGTTAAGTCCAGGGGAGTTGCAGGGCGATGCCAACGTCTGCGAGCGCTCCTGCAGAGACAGTTTCCTGTCCGACATGCTTAACCTTCCCCTTTGCTCCTGGCCCACGGGCAGCAGAGCCTCCGGCCGGCTGACCGTGTGGGACAGCAGGTCACAGGAAGGAGTCCGGAAAGGTGCCGCCATAGAGGAGGCTGGCTCGGGGGTCTCAGAGCTGTCCATTTCTTCATCCTGAGATGTGATCATATTTACATTTCCTGTTAAATGTCACATATATGCTTGTCTATGTATGGCTATTATACAATAGTCATTGTGTAGTATTTGTCTGTTTGTATAAACTCTTAACGAGACAATGGAGTTTGTGCCTATTTTCCAGCAGAAAACCACAACATTTGCTGCTCTTTCCCGGATAAATACAATAATATTAACATCTGTAGAATATTACACAATTCAGTACAACACATGGGGAAAGAACATTTTTAAACTAATAAAGGAACCTTTTGTGTCAATTCTTGATTCTCTTAGATTATGTTATGGATCTACAAATCACAGATGAATTCTCCTCAGGATCCGTTACCTATCCGTACTGTATGTGCACTGACTCCACCAATAATCAGATGGACATTATGTCTGGAAAAAAGATTAAACTTGAGCATGTTGTAAAACTTGGTTCCATCTCTGGTACATCTAGTGTTACCTGGGTGTGTTTCATCTTACCTCCTCATCCTCCTCAGCCTCTCCAGGTGGTTGGCTGGGTTCGTACTCTGTGATCACGATGAGGGACTCCATGGGGTCTGGAGAGGACGTCTCAGAATGGGTGTTGTTCAAAGGTGCGGCGGGACAGCTGCACAGCAGATCGGGCAGGGGTTGCGAGGGCTGTGCTGAGGGCACATGACTGCCGCAGGGGGCCGGCGGCTCAGCAGAGGGCCAAGGGCTTACGTGACAAGGAAACATGGTGCCTCTTCACAAAGACTGACAACCACTGCTCCATCAGATGGGAACTTCAGTGGGGGAACTGGTGCCTAAAAGACACATGGGCAAAATGCAGAATGAGAAAAGAATACAGAACAAAAACCATCAGTGGCCAATTCAGATGTTCACCCAACTGCAGTGAATCTCTTCTTCTTAAAGGTTCCTCACAATATTTTGCATTTTCTGGGAAAGATGTCTACGAATATCTACCCTATGACTGTCTGGCAGCCTTTGACACGGTGAACTAGCAAGTCTTCCTTTCCAACCTATCTGGACATGGCATCTCAGGTGTGACGCTCCTCTGTATTGACCTACCTCACCTACCCCCTGTTGCTTCTGCTATTAAGCTCAAGTCACTAAAGTTCACCTTGTGGCCACAGGCATCGCACGCACCTGAATTAGCTCATTCACGTACATGAGACTTCTCCTTGACTCAAAATCTAAATCTCAATCCTCAATTGTTCTCCTGTGTGGTTCTCGTGGTGGTGAAATGAGTAACCTAACTCCATTTGATCAGCAGAATCTCTCTTTTTCTATCTTAAAAAATCTCTTGAAGATTTACCTCTTCTAAGAGTACCTACTCAAAAGGCCAGGGAGTCTCAAGACCATGTTTAAAGGTGGAGTGAGGTGGGGGCGCCTTTAGCTCAGTCGGTAAGGCGTCCCCCTCCCGGGCGATTCCCACCCGCGGTCGTTCTCTGCATGTCACTCCCCTCTCTGCCCCATTTCACCTCTGTCTCTCTGCACTGTCAACTAAAGCATAAAAATGCCCAAAAATATCTAAAAAAAAAAAAAAAAAAGTCAGATATTCTGGGGAATGGTTTTGTCGAAATCACTTTTTTGTCAAAACAAGTGATTATGTCCTCACGATGGGCTACTGTGTGTGCGCTGAAAAATATCCTATTACTAATGTAAATGCCTAGTGAATTTCTGTGTAACAGAACTGTTGCCATGCTGCAACTAAAAATATCAACAGTGATAAAAGGATAAAAAAAATTTTTTTACATCAACTGTTTCTTTTTAGCCAGGAATAATTTTGAGCTTGCAAAAATCCTGTGTTAAAGTATGAAAAAATGTAAATGTACAATTACCATATAATAATACACACTCACAGCTGGAGTGCAGGGAAAAACAATCAGAGACGTTGTTCGTCATCACACTGAAATATAAGCAGATGCAGCTCTTTCCTTATGAAACATCCGAGGAGTGTGAACTTTTCCCACCTATTCTGTTAAGTGCTAAATAATACATGCAAGCACATCACACCCTCACATCACAAAACTTCAGCTTTAAGTGGACAAATTTGATGTGACTATAAAAGAACACAGTTCAGGCTTCGTCTGATGTCCGTTATACAACATGCTTAATTATTATCTGTAAAGCACATTTTAACATAATTTCAAGAGGGCCATTTCCATCTCCAAGTCCACTCAGCTTATTATCCGCCCATTATCTGTTAGAGGAATGGAGAGAGAAGAGAAGGAGGGAGGAGAAGGACAGAGAGAGAGAAAGATCCTTGATTCCCGTCATGATTCTTACAGGATTGTGGTTCTTACTGTCAGTGTGTGGGAGCTGAATAAATCTCACCCATACAGGAAAACAAGGGGAAGCCATGATAAAAACTAAAAAGTGGGAGGGCTTCAGCCAAGTTCAGAATGGAGACCATGTGTGGGAAAAGACACCCACTCCAGTTGCCCTCTCTACCTCCATTCCCGGCCTATATATAGTGATGTTATAAGACACAGTCTCATAACAGCATAATTAATTCATGGGCAGGAACTTGTATTATATATATTTAATATACCAGCTGTCAGTGTATGTTATTTCTGGTAGGGATCAGATTTTCTTCTTCTTCTCAAAGTGTGTTTGAGAAGACGCCTGTATGACCTCTGAGTTTTCCTGAATATTCTTTGAAGGAGACGCCATGTGAAATGATCATTTCATTCAGCTGAAAAAGAATTGCTCTCACGATGCAATGCACCAGCTACATTAGACTTTTTATATCCAGAAAGAGGGAGAGGCAACTTACTAAGCTTGACCTACTTTGTTTTCAGATAAAGGGTGATGCATGCCATCAAGGCCTGTTTCCATCGGTGGTGGTGAAAAGTCATACATGATAGTATCACTTATTGCAAGTCACACAAAATAACACTATTCTAATTTTCTGCCCAAGGAGGATTAGGAAATAAGCCCTGAACAGCAAACAGTGGTTCATTTTTGGTGGTTTGGTTGGCAGGATTTGCAGCAGCAACTACAGTAGAAATCCACAAAAGGCAGCCGAGTCGGTTTCTGTGGAGTGAGCTCGATGGAAGTGAGCTTCTATAACACCGTACTGTTAGCCTAGCACACATTAAAATCCTTTACCTCGGGGCTGAGGAAGCTACTTCGACATAACGCTGACACAACTAGCTCACCAGTCATGTCTACTCATCTGGTCACCCACAGACCCGCTATCCGTTAGGAGATATAAAGCTGTTGTTAAAGGGCCCCTGGAAAATATGTATTTTCAATGAGCATGAGACAATTACAATAAAATATTTCATTCCTAACCAAAGAACTGACAACGTTTCGTTACGTTTATGCCATCAAATAGTTAAAACAATAAGCGCAGAGAAAAGCAATATCAATTCACCATTTACAGTAGGTTGAATGTCCATTAAAAAACGGTCATCCCCAGAATTATGTGGTTAAAACAAAGTTGAGCAGGATTAATGAACAGGACAGGAACAAAAGACAACTCTAAACTGAGATAATATTCTCAAGCTCTTATTGTACAGTTTGCAGCACTGCGAGTTAAAGGTGCTACGAGGAACTTTTTAATATTTCTGATTTTTTTTTCCTATGATGATCATAAATAACATGTAACAGCAAACAAGACCATTTCTAAGGCCTTTGTCATGGGTACGCTCACCCTAAAACAGCTGGTGTAGTGAAAACACTACCACTTTTGTCCAGAGGGGATGCAAGAATTAACAATTAACTGAAAGTTTCTCTGTGCCCTTTAAATAAATGACCCTTGGAGGTGGTTTGAAGAAAGTGGCATAATTATTTTCATTTAGCAGGAGCCATAGGTTATGTCCTTACGTTACTACAGAGTGGATATGTGTCAACGAGTGTGGAATTTACTGTGCCTAACCAAAAAAACAAAGAGTTAGGCAACCCCCATATATCTAGTCCCTGCTATCATCAAAGATAAAAAAGCTGAGACAAAAAACAGTGTAGCCGCCCCCACCGGTCTCCCTGTAAATTTCCTAGACGAAATATACCGTACATCATGGATAACTGAACTGCTGGCTGAGGCCCTTAACTCACTGATCCCTGCCTGGTGATCCCAACAGGGAGATGAAGAACAAACAGTTAGGATTTGAGCCTTGTGAAACACCAACAGATGCTGCCTGGCTCCAGATGCCGTACGGTACAGCGCCTCTTATGGTAACAAAAGTCACATGACCTGACCTTCACTAGTATATCTGGGCAGTAGGGGAGGGGGTTAGAGAGGACTTATCAGAGAGCTTGCGGGGGTCCAAGCCATGTACTGTAGCATTAGTAACGACACAGACACGGTGACACAGACAGACAAGCAGCACACATAGAGGGCCATCTGGAGCAGAGGAGGATCCCCCAGCTTTCATTAAAAGATCAACAAGGCGACCCAGTGAGTGATCTGCAGAGAGCCGTGAAACAGATAAGCCCCTGTCAACGTATGGGATGGGCATCCTCAGCCAACAGCTCAATATAACTGAGGATATGAAATATGGAATTGGGAGCTGAGATGTTTCACTTCACTGTTCACGTTACAGCCTACAACTGAACATGATTTTCTCAATTAGATGTCAGAAAATAGTAAAGAAAATGTGCATCAAAGTGCCCAAGACCTAAATGTGACAACTGCCTTAGAATAGAAACTAAAACCTAATGTGTCAAATTCACATTAACATTAAACGCATACATTGAATCAAACAATCTTCACATTTAAGAAGCTGGAACTGTTTGGGATAACGTTCGATTGACTAATGGATTAATCTACTTACTAACTTAATTTTACTAAATAAAAGGCATCCACACGATAAGAAAATATAGTATACAATTCTCCCAAATAAAATAGGACTTAGGCTACAGCCCATTTGATAACAAGCCAAAGAGTAAAAGCATTTCAACTAGGTTATCAAGTCTGCATTCATGAATGATACGACCAAAATAGGCTACTGCAACCTCATGATGAGAGCTTTCTTTTTAATAACTCGTGAATTTAACACAAACTTTTAAAGACATCATAAGCTTAAAAACACTGACACAAATACACTGTACATTAATAGGCTACATTAGGACGACTTTGAATTTAATCTTTCGTTAAGGAATTTTGCAAAAAGCATCAAACAATTTGAAAATGTTTCCAATACTAACCACAGCAACTTTAATTTACTTTTAGCATATAAATGAATCGTCAACACAAATAAACATTTTACATTTATTTCATAAAGACTAATAACCGATGACTGCGTGTTATAACCATAGATAGTAGGCTATAAAAGGTTACGGTATAACGTGTATTTGCAACTGTAACTGCAGTGGTTTGCATTAACTGTCACCCTACACTCATAACTGAGAATTGTCACAGGATAAAAACATTAAAGCGAGTGAGTGGCTTGTTTTATCAACATTATCACAAATTGTGTCAGGGGTAAATGGGTGTTTTCTCCGTCTGAGGTCCCACCAAGCAGTTAGCTCCAAGCGTCAAAGCCAAACAGCTCAGCTAACGTTAGCAGCTGCTTCATCTGTCAAACATACAGATGTTACTAGGCAGGAGTCAGTGATGCTAATGCGACCGAGTAACGCCCATAAAAACATAAAAAATACCCTAAAACTGCCCCATGTAGAAAATTCAACCGTACCTTTACGTGTTACTTCGGCCAACAATGGAGAAATGTGAGGTTCCTTCTCCTTCTCGAGCTGCGGCGTTATAGCAGCGTCTGTGTCGGTCTGTCTACTCCGGCGGCTAGCTAGCTGTTTGAGAAACGGGGGAGACGTTGTTGTGATGGACCAATTCAGCTGAGCTCACAGGTCCCGTGCTGTTGCCTACCTACACTGAGGATGTGTTGGGGGGAACGGGCAGTGTCAGTGTGGTAATTTTCTTCGCGTGAAAATAGTTTCAGCTTTACAAGAACCCACAACCGCAGAGAAGGGGGCGTAGGCTGCCTTTTGTTCCAGGTAGTGTTTAACTCACGACATCAAAATAGAACAATTCATGGTTCTTGTGAGATTTAAATAGAACAATTCATGGTTCTTGTGAGATTTCTGCTTCAAGCATAGTGATCAACTGGCGCTCCTCTGTGTTGGATTAGAGAGTTGCACTCTTGAAAATCAAGAATTTTTGGGTTTGCAAAATATGAAATACACAGAAAATACATATCCTACTAACACACGCTCGATAGCTGTTGCTGTTCAACAGTGCCTGATGTTTGTGCATGTCTATTTGTATGCATATACATGTGTGTGTTTATGTATGCGTGTATATGCGTCATCATGATGTTGGTTCTGTTTGTTGTGTTTTGACCTTACTTTCACTTTTAGCATTTAGCGTCTACTTATGCATTAGCACTTTTTATTTATTGTATTATATTTCTTATCCTGTGTTCTTCCACTGCTGCTGGGCTGTTGCAACAATCTTATTTCTCCTAGTTACCAAATTTGTATCCAACAACCTTCATACTGTGAATTTACAAGTTCCAGATGCACAGCAGCTTTCTCCCTCAAAGAATGTGGTGACCAAGTATGTCTTATACATTTTAGCTGTAATAGAGAACTTTATTTGAAGCCGTCCTTAGACATAGATCAAATTTGAGGCAACGTAAAAGTGATTCTAGTCTAGTGCATCTTGCCAGTATTATAACATTTTAAACCCCGAATAGTTTTAACATGCAAGATTTCCCCCCACCATCACTAAATATTTAATTGGTGCAAGTAAGAGGCTGAGAACTAATGTGATTCTAATTGTATTTACTTTCTCACATCTTTGTGTATGATACAAAATAAATTTGAATCAAATGCATAATAACTATTTGGAAACTGCAGTAAGTTAATCAGGCCTTCCGTCTGGAAGTGGTCAGCAAACATTTCTAATTTGACATAACCAAACACACACACACATCAAATTGAAACATGTTTATTTTCATAAAAAAATTAAATCAAGAAAAACTGCAAAAAGCAGAGGATTGCAAACAATGCCAAAGATATCCAGGCTAATCTAAAATGAAACAAATTAAAAAAAGAAAGAAAAAAGGACTATACAATGCAAATATAGCTGGAGCAGTTATCGCCTCTTCTGGAAGATGTTGCCTCTTCCCATTCCACCACGGCCCCGGCCCCTTGCAGCCACTGCAGAAAAAATAAATAAATTAGGATAGGCATATTTAGACAACCCCTGACCAAGACAGTAGGGCAGGGTGTCTCAGTGATCAGGGGACATTTTAACCATAAACGAAAGTTCATAGAAATCCCTATTGTTTGACTAATTTTTAGATACTCCAGGTAGGACTGCAACATACATGATCTACAAGTAAATTAATATATACACAAGCAGCGGATAATACAATAAACAATCACATTAAAAGTAATTAAGTAAAATATCACTGTTTTGAATGCTTCCTTTGTGATTTATATAAGTTATTTTTTTTAAAATGTGAACCTTCTTATCCACAGAACAAAATATTGGGTACATCTTAAAGAGCACCAATTATGCTTTTTCAAACTTTATGACCTATAAACGTTGTTATAATGATTTATAGTCATGTTTAACCATACTCAAGTGTCAAATAATGACGTTCATGCATTTAGACCTATTCCCTGCTGAGCGTCTGTGCAGAGCGCTAAACACTATGGACGCCGGTCGCGATTCACTTGTTAAAATTTGGGGATTTATTTACGTAGAACAATCTGGATTTTCCATGTATAGCAATGCTGCAACATGCTCAACATGAAGGACGAAGCCGATTGTGGACAGAGAATGCTGACAGCGCCCAGATGAGAGAAAGAGCTTCCCGAAAATCTACATGGTTTTTTGTGCTGTGATTCGTGTCAGTTGCTCTATAGCAGTCTTTAATAAGAAAATTAAGACCTGAAAAGTAGTATGATAGGAGATCTATAAATAGAATTTCAACTTGATGGCAGACTAAAAGTGGAACTAAATCAATCCCTCAGTGATGCCACCAGTTTGACATGCAACTTTATATCTATTCTTTTTGTATGGGCAAGTTAGGGTACGTCATCTTTTTGTAGTCAATAGTTCACAATATCCACTAAATGTTGTGACCCTTTAGTGGATGCCTGTTAAAATCTGTATTGGTGTCTTAAAGTTATTAGAAGTGGAGTCTAAATAATAAAAAAAGATGCAGTAGCATTTGTGGTAACAAGTTGTAGTTTTTGTGCATGAAAGGAGAGACAAAAATTGTATGCAGCCTGTTGAAATTAAGTAAAAACACAGCAAAAACTGTGCACTCACCTTGTGCTTTGAGAATAGCTGCCTTGCCTCTTCCTGCTCCAGATCCCTGGTTCTTATTCTTCATACTCTTTAACATAGGAGCATTCTTTAACATATCAGGTAAGATCAGGAAGCGGATTTTGCTGCCTCGGATGTAGACCTGCTCCAACTGCGCCACCCTGCCATCACGATAAGTCACTGTAATATTGGACATCTGTTGGGATGGAAAATTTGCAATTTTAGGTACAATGCCACACGGGTGCTACTGAACAAAATGCATTCCAATTATGATAAAATTACTATGAATTATAAGTTATTTTAAAACATTGTCCCATTTGTGATGCAATAAAAATTAGTTTCACTGAAAATGGAAGGTAAAGTGAAGTATGTACAGTGCTGTGAAAAAGTATTTGCCCCCTAAATGAATTCTTCTGTTTTTGCTTTTGTCACACTTATTTGTCTCAGATCATCACATAATTTATAATTTAAGACAAAGACAACTCAATGGAAATGAGAATACAGCTTTTGAATTTTCATTCTTTTTATTGGATGTAAAGAGTTATTCAGAACCTATTTCACCCATGTGAAAAAGTATTTGCCCCCTAAACCTAATAACTTGTTGTTCCACCCTTGGCCGCTACAACTGCAACCAAACGTTTGCGATAACTGGCAATTAGTCTCTTACATCGCTCTGGTGAAATTTTGGCCCACTCTTCTTTGCAGAATTGTTTTAATTTGGCCATGTTGGATGGTTTTCGAGCATGAACTGCCTGTTTGAGGTCACGCCACAGCATCTCAATCGGATTTAAGTCCGGACTTTGACTAGGCCACTCCAAAACTTTTATTTTGTTTTTTCTGAGCCATTCAGAGGTGGACTTGCTGGTATGTTTGGGATCATTGTCCTGCTGCATCACCCAAGTGCGCTTGAGCTTGAGGTGACGAACTGATGGCCGGACATTCTCCTTCAGGATGTTCTGATAGAGAGCAGAATTCATGGTTCCATCAATTATGGCAAGTTGTCCAGGTCCTGAAGCAGCAAAGCAGCCCCAGACCATCACACCACCACCACCGTGTTTGACTGTTGGTATGATGTTCTTATGGTGGAATGCTGTGTTAGCTTTATGCCAGATGTAACGGGATCCACAGCTTCCAAAAAGCTCCACTTTTGACTCGTCAGTCCATAGCATATTTTCCCATAAGTCTTGGGGATCATCAAGATGTTTTTTGGCAAATGTGAGACGAGCCTTTGGTCAGCAGAGGCTTTCTCCTTGGAACTCTCCCATGGATGCCATGTTTGCCAAGTGTCTTTCTTATGGTGGAATCATGAACACTGACCTTAACTGAGGCAAGTGAGGCCTGCAGTTCTTTAGATGTTCGTCTGGGTTCTTTTGTGACCTCCTGGATGAGTCGTCGATGAGCTCTTGGAGTTATTTTGGTTGGCCGGCCACTCCTGGGAAGGTTCACCACTGTTCCAAGTTTTCTCCATTTGTTGATAATGGCTCTCACTGTTGTTCGCTTGAGTCCCAAAGCCTTAGAAATGGATTTGTAACCCTTTCCAGACTTATAGATATCAATGACTTTGTTTCTCATCTGTTCTTGAATTTCTTTTGATCATGGCATCATGTGCTGCTTTTTGAGATCTTTTAGTCAACTTCACTGTGTCAGACAGGCTCTATTTAAGTGTTTTCTAGATTACACAGGTCTGGTAGTAATCAGGCCTGGGTGTGGTCACTAAATTGAACTCACCTTTCCAAAATATGTGGTTATTCGATTGATTTATTAAGGGGGGGCAATTACTTTTTCACATAGGGAAAGGTAAGTTTGGATAGATTTTTACACTTAATAAATTAAATGATCATTTAAAAACTGCATTTTGTATTTACTCAGGTTATTTTTGATTCAAATGAAAATTTGTTTGATGATCTGAAACATTTAAGTGCGAAAAATATGAAAAAATATAAGAAATCGGAAGGGGGCAAATACTTTTTCACAGCACTGTATGTTTTAGTGCCAGTTTGAAGAATATTTTTTTACAACAGGATAATCTTGTGAATTACAATTTTTTGGGCCTGATAATGTGCCTACATGCGATTCAAGCTAAACTTGAGAGCTAACCACAAAAACTTAGTTGTATGCAAGCAATCAAGCACAGTTTATTTAATCTATTCAAGGCTACTTAGTCTAAAACAAAAAAGGGACCATGGGTCATGTATGCAGAAAATCATCAGGCTTAATTTAATTGTATCATAATTATTGGACCATTACCTGGCAGTTCATGTTGTCTTCGGCCTCAATCAGCTTCCCCCTGTACACCTCTCCAGTGTTGGTCTCACAGGTCACAATGTGTCCCTCTGCCTCATGCAGGACCTTGATTGGTACGCCAATGGACATGTTTCAGTAGTGTTCCTGCAAAACAACAGGCAATTTAATACATGCATTTAATATGTTGACCCATAAACAATGACGTCACCAGCCCATTTCTTACTATCTATTGTGTCATAGTTTTGTTTGCAAGGCAAAACACGTCTATTGTTACTGACACCAGATCCTCGGTTCTGTTGTTTTAAGAGCTGAGAAACTACCAACAGAAAAAGATTCACAAATCCCTATAGTCTTGGCATTTTGCGTTTAAAACATTTTAAAATCTTATGTTTAGATTTAATTCATTGACTTTCCTGGCTTGTTCAAGGATGTGCAGGAACCCCGTTTACTTTAGTCTTAATAGTGGCTACCTTACTGGTGTTTTAAACTATTACAGTGAACCAAGACACAGCCATCACAAACCTTTCGCTGGGTGTGAAATACTTCTATTCAAACTTGATATTTTTATGATAATTTCTAAAAACAGAGAAATGTACCTGCTAACAGCTAACTAACGTAGCTTCAATTAGCTAGCGAGCTAACGTTGATCCACCATGCATTTACGACAATGCAACGTTACTTAAGAGGGGGACCCTCTACATTGTTTTGAAATACTAACTAGTGCATAGTAAGTACTATAACCCAAAGCTTAATGCAATTTAAAACCTTAATTCAACATTAAATGTCAGTCTTTGTTGAAGTAGCCTACAGACTTTGAGGCGGAACCGTATTGTCCGACCGAATGAATGAGCTCTGATGAACAACGCAGACAAACGCCAGCGTTGGGTAAACAGTTAAAGTTATAATGCTGCTTTATAAAATATGTTAAGATGTTTACCTTGATTTTTCCTTGAAAAAAGTACTTTAATGTTTCTTCTCTTGGAGCGACTCTGCAACGTGCGTTCGTCGCTTTCGTGTAGCTTTCTGGAGCCTTTTCCGCCTACCCACAATGCCACAGTGGGTCAAGGAAGTGCTTCCTGTAGCGTTGCATATCGTGATGCATTGTGGGACTTGTATTTAATTTTAATAAATTATTTCATTTAAAAAAAATAAAACACTAGATAGTAGAAGAACTACACTATATATTTTTGTAGTCCACATATTTATTCACAGAGCAACAGAGTTAAAATGTGAGAGTATCTATGCAGACCAACAACTGCCCTAAACATACACATCACACATACTTTATATTTAAACTTTTATTGGAACAGTCATTCACTTGATTTCTCCATGGTGGCCTCTCACTTTGGGTCTATCTTCACATGCTATGGGGCCATGTCTCCACTGCATTAACCTGAGGGAGAATGATAAAGATAATCCTAACAATTAAAAAAAATAACACTGCTGTTGCTTGTGTTATTGAGTCACTGTTAAATTGCTTGTGCTTTTTAAAAAACAACAACAGAAAATATTTGCATGGCAATGTCACGCTGCCATGCAGTAGTTATGGCCTTCTATAAAGAGGCCCACTGGATTGTTTTCCCTCAAGATATCATGCCATGGAGCCTGCTGTAGCTTTGTGCGTGATAACCATACAAATGATAGTGTCTATGAGGAAGATTCAGCAGCTGTAATGGCAGGTATCTTCACCAGTACATTGTTTGCCTGTGGGGTTGTTTTTTTATTGTATTGAAATGACTCAGACTCGAATAGCCCATAATTGATCATTTCCATAACCCTTATCTCATGCGTCACAAAATAGTCCTCCAAAAACAAAGCATTAAAATGAAATGGATTCATTCAAATCTAGAGTAATACAAGTGTTGTACATAGTTTTTGAATAAACCTGCATGAGCTAGATACATACCCATGTATGTTTATTCCTGTATACATGTCTCTGGGATCGCTTTAAGGCACGTAAATGCTGCTTAATGCAGGTCTTTCCCGCAATGGAAGGGCTTTTTAATGAGGAGAGAGGTTATAATGGCATAATAAAAGACATCATCAGATGAACCTTCATTTGATTTCCATTGCATTAGGCTCATTGACTGGCGTCAGCAGCCAGGCCACTCTGTAAACACCTCTTGCTGAGTAGTCTGTGGTCATGTGTATATGCACTTTACGTGTGTGTGTTTGTGTGTGTGTTTGTACGTGTGTTTTTCCTGCTGTCTATTCGTGGAGACCTGACTCTGAAAGTAGCCACATAACAGGTGTATTAAGTGATATTTGAATAGATCAAACACGCCCTTTGTTTTGGATGGTTGGTAACTCTCCTGTAAACATGTCACCTAGTTGTTGAGCCAGCAACGGACATGTGTTGCCTGGCAGTTATCAAATCCCTGATCAAACTAGCAACATCAAATCGTGGTTTGTAGCTATCCAGCATTTTGAAAAATTACTTTTAAAATATTATGAGGGGAGGGGGAGTGCCGACTTTAGCTTGCCCTCAAATAATGTTCCCCAATGTGTGAGAGAGGACTGTTATTCAGATATATAGCTACATATCTTAGTCGAATATATCCAGCCTGAACATGTTTCATCTTAGCAGGTCCATAAGCAGTTGGGCGGGACTGAAATGCATTCACTTTTGGAACAGAAAGGGACCCCAATTGATGAAAAACAGTTAACTGATACGTATTTAAGACTTTTAATGACCCTATAGTGCGTAAAAACAACACAGATGACCATACAAAAGTTGACCTGAGGCAATATGTTTAAAATATTAAGTTCACGAGTCTCTTAGAAACGCATTGCAAGACACAAGACATGTAAGAAAGCATTGTTTTCTGCACATTGTTTAAATGACATGCTATTTAAATGACATGCTATTTAAAAAATAAATCTTGGAAAAAGAAACAATTGGCATATACTGTATGTTATTGTACTATACAGAAAGTATTTTAAACATCCACCTGCTTTTGATTCTGTTGAGTGTATGTGACTTCAGAAAAAGAAAACAGATTTATTGTGGATTTTTTGCAGCCTAATTTTTCATCAAGTCTTGTTTGCACACTGTGATATGTTTAACAGCAATAGCAATATACTGTATACATTAAAAATAAATATCTTTTTCATGAGACTTCTGTTAGCTCAGTGGAGTGGACACACTCTGTCTGTTTTAGGGAGAGAGCCTGCACATTCACAAAAGCAATGCAACTCCCACTGTCTTTCAGCTCCAAAGCATCCGTCGTTCCACTTAGATACGTGACCGACTCATCTCCGCCCTGAGCCCCAAATCCCATGATGCATTGCTGCTGCTGCAATGCTGGAAAGCGGCTGGCCTTTATTTGGTGTCTGTTGGGTAGTACGTCGCGTGGGGCAGCAGCGTCCACCTTTGACGTCCAATGGCAGCGGCCCTCGTGAACAGCTCTCGGTGGAGTTAGCTCAGGACTGGGGTCCAGGACGTAGCTATTCACCACGGTGCAGCACGACTGTGCAGAATTCTCTTTACTGGTATGGGAGGAAGTCCGCACGATACCTGTGGTCCCGATACTTCTGACATCACCGCTCCCAACCATAAACCCATGTGCATCCCTCCTCCCCAGAATGTGCTGATACAGGATCCTCCGAAAGGTCTGCCGGAACTCCCGAATGCGATAGGCGTAGATGAAGGGATTGACCACAGAGTTAGCATGGGAGAGGATGATGGCAATATTCATCACCCAGAAGTGCGGGCGCTCACAGTCCTGACACAGGTAGTTGAAACAGTTGATGATGTGCACGGGAAGCCAACACAGGGCAAACAGACCGACAATAATGGCCAGAGATTTGGCGGCGTGCACCTCCTTCTGCAGGGTTGTGCGGGTTGCGGTCGGCAACGGGGTTATTCCTCCTGGAGCGGGTGCCACTTTGATCCCCATCAGACGGAGCTGGCGCCGTGCGGCCATGAAGATGTGGGCATAGATGACCAGCATGACCAACAGGGGCACCAGCACAAAACCGAAGAAGTTGAAATAGACCATGTAGTCCATGGTCACCACTCCTTCAAACAGGCACTCCGTCAAGCCCTCGGGACAACTGCTGCTGCTGGCAGCGGCGGTGGCGTTCCAACCTGTACGGAGCAAGCAGGGTGATTTATGGACATTTTTTTCTCATCTAACAGTTGGCTACTGTTTTGACTTGCAAAGAATAATCTCAGCAGTGTGAACCACTTAGCTGAATTGAAGCCAGTGTGAAAATGCCAGATGTATATCCCTCTGATTGTCTATATCGATGTGAGTTTGAGCATTTTTCTCTAGGTATACAATACCAGTCCATTTTCACATTTTGTTATGATTATTTTCCACTCAGACATCTGTCGATTAAGAAGAATAAAAAGTCTACTAGTAAGAGGATGTTTAGGCTCATACAAAGGAATCTTTCGTAATGTGTTTTAACTTTGATTAACTCTTGACTGCTTGGTTCTCACAATCTGCAGATTTCACAGAGGCTGCATTTCTGTTTCTCTCCAGGTTTTTGGTTGAAACACTTGAGGAGGCATTGAAAGTGCACAATTACATTTTGCCATAATAAATATCCATACCTTTGTTCCAGCCCAGCATCGGTGTCAGGCCAATGCCCACTGAGAGAATCCAGCACAATGCGATGATTCCCTTTGCCCTCGCCCCTGTCACCAGGCCGCTGTATCTGAAAGGTTTGAGCAGAGCATAATAATACATAAGAGCTGGTTGTTTTGTCTAATCTCAGTGTGATAGTAACCCTCTGAGGCAAAGTCAATATTTGCCGATTTGAATAAGGATACACTGGTTGTGCATTCAAGACTAAATGCATTATTAATTTAATAAGAAAGAGGTTATAATTGTTCAACGGTCACATATTTTTATTGTTGCATTACTGGCTTTTCAATACAGTAAAGCCAGTCTCCAATGCTTTCGTCTCAGGATTAAATACACAGTACACATCTATTGTTTCTAAATACACTGTGATTTTGCAAAGATCTGGAAGCATCACAAAGCCTTTTGACACACATCATGCATCTTATAGCTTTGTCTGGAAATAGAAACCATTTCACATCTTCTGCCTTCTTCTAAGAAGATGGGGGTGTAGACAAAGTCTTGTGCGGTGTTGCATGACTCTGTAAAGAGTTGAGTCACTGTGCTTAAATCTGCAATAAAGGGCATTTCATTCCTATATTGAAACAATACAGAAGGCTTGTTTCTTAACTAAGTTCTGACGTACCTCAGTTCTCTGAATAATTTGTTATGTTTTCTTCATATAAGAGCTTCTCAGAAGTGCAGTGAAATACAAAGATACAAAATAATAATATAAGATCATGCACTCTTAAATCCTTCAGTAGAAGTGGTAAGCTTTACTCTGCACCGTTTCGATGACATGTAACTCAGGCTTGGCCTTGGTGTAGGATAAATATTGGATAGCCAATATATTTTACACTGCAACCACTCATGACATAAACTTTGATTCAATAGCTTTATGTTATGTTTTATTTTTTCTTTGGCCTATTTCAACCAAAGCTGATGCAAGGAAAATAATAGACAGGAATCAAGACTATTTGCAGTCCAGACAACTTTAAAAACAACAACATTTCAAAAATATTACTACAAAAGCTATCAGTTATTTCTCATGAGAGTTTGATTCTATGTACTATTAATCTGCCCAGCTTCATGCACGTTTAAGGAATGCAGACATTTTGCCTGGATTTAAAATTAGAAAATTTACTATGAATACAGTGTTCTTGGTAACATAACCACCTCACCAGCAGCTATTGTCCCATGTGACTGAGCTCTTTGGTGGCCAGGGTGGCAGCCAGTAGGCTATATAAAGCGTCCTAAAACTCTGATGATTTATTAGCTCTCCGATCTTTTAGTGCCAGGGGTTGTGGCACCAGTGTGAGCCACACAAACGGACACAGAAGCCGTTATGCAACTGCTTATGCAAATGCGTCACCTGCTGTGGCTTACAAGATTCAATATCCTTCCATGACACGAGTAAAGAATGCAGCTGTGGGCTAAACAACAGAAGCTTTGGCCACACACATAAGAGCCAAAACATTGTGTCAAAACATCTGTTGCCGGAAGAATGAGCGGGGCGATTTTTGTTGTAAGCCTGCGCAATCAGTGTGCCCACTTGGAGGAAATAGAATTTGAATGGAGTGGATTTACATGAAGTAAAATGATCAAAGCCTTTCAGCAGGTTTAATCTCTCCTACAGCCCACAAACAGTAACCCAATAAAGCCTGTGGAGACATATATCTGTGTCGGGCCCACAGCCGGCCACATTAGCCTTAATTTAATAAGATATCTTGGTAATTCAATGTCTTTTTTTCTACCGCGCTGCATATGTGCTCTCATGTTTAATGGTTTAAACCGCGCTCCTCAGACCTGAGTGCCATATGTGAAGAGGAGGTTATCAGGTTCAAAATGGAAGTGCACCATGCAAGAGATAACATCCAGCAGGAAAAGGAATACATGTCATTGTCATTTTGACAGTCTGAGGAAGTGAAGTGAATTTGGTTGGGAGTGCGAGTGTGGAAAGGCTGCCTCTGCTGTTATCAGTATTGCGTGCAGTCCATGTCAACTTTTATTTTCCAGCTCACCTGAGTGGGTTTTTGATGGCGATGTAGCGGTCCACAGCGATGGCCAGCAGGCTGAAGATGGAGCTCTGTGTGAGGATGAGGACGAAGCAAGCGATGAAGAGGCAGCCGAAGAAGTCCGCACAGAAGCCGATGCTGATGGTTTGCAGGAAGAAAATCACAGTTAGATAAGAAAAAACATCCAAAACATCAATATTCAATTGTTTACAAATCTAGTAAAGCAAATTTTCTAAAACTATAGTGCGTAACTTATGCCGCCCTCAATGAGGACTTTCTGAGGAATTACGACAACACTGCTGTTTTACGTCCAGGTTTTTTCTTTGCAGTAGAATCAACAACTGAAACATTTCTTGGGCGCTTCTTTTGGGATTTTCCTGAGCTGCTGCGTCAGTGTCAGGGGGCGACATCAGTTTGTAAACACATTTTGTGGAGCTGATAGGCTTAATCAACTTTGTGTCAAGTCATTTGGCAACGGCTTGAATGTGACCGACATTCATTTATATGAAAAAACGTACGCACTATAGCTTTACAGCACGACTCAAGATCAATTAGTGAGATATAACCCGGGGATTGTACTGAACTTGAGTCTAAATATAAAAAAGTAGAAAAAAAGACACTTATCAATGAAATAGCAAACGTAATGATATACCTGATAGTGATGGCAAAGGGGATTGCCAGCAGCCCCACAGCGATATCAGCCAATGCCAGTGACACCACAAAGAAGTTGGTGATGCTGTGCAGGTTGGAGTTGAGGAAGACGGCCCAGCACACCAGGATGTTCCCAGCCACGGCCAGGAATGCAATCACCAGCTCCAGGCAAATATAGACCAGCTGGTCATTCTTCAGCATGGTGATTTTTTCCTCTTTTTTTCTGCTTTCTTTGCGCTTTCATCACAAAGACTCAGCTGCTCGACGTGTTTTGAGACAAAATACCTGCTGCTGCAAACTTAAGGGTAGAGTGATTGTCTGACTGCAGGACAGCCGAGGCAGGAAGTTCCCACCACAAACATCACTACTGTGATTTCACTCGCACCTTTTTATTGTCACACCCACCTGATACCAATGTAAGAGTATTCCACTGTGTCTCTTTTGTTTTCAGCTCAGTGGAACTTTGTCACCAACGGTGTCTGGGGGGTTTTGCCCGACGGTTGCCAAATTAAGAGCAGTGTTCTGGAGAGAAAAAAGAAAGAACACAATCTCAGTAGTCTGGCCTGCACAAACAGATTGCAGGTTACCACACAGACACACAGACACACAAATGCACGCACGCACACACTTGCATGCACACACACACACACACACACACACACACACACACACACACACACACACACACAGACACACACACACACACACACACACACACACACACACACACACACACACACACACACACACACACACACACACGCACGCATGCATGCACGCACACAAACACACACACACGCACGCATGCATGCACGCACATAAACACACACACACACACACACACACACAGGTCAAAAAAGCCATCTATCTCTGGAAGACAGGGGGGAAGTTTGTTTTCCTATCAGGGCCAAAGCAGACAATTCAACAATGCACCTTTTATTTCATGAAAAAAGTTTTCCCGAAACCCCTTGCACACACACCAATTATTCTCGCCAATGACACTCTTTCCTCTAGAAATCCCTGATAATATAAAAAAATAAAACCACCTTCAGATTTCAAAGCCATTGTACCAATACTGGAGCACTTTGTTAAGGGTCTTTGCATTGTGTTTTTCAAGGTATTTAGTGAACATTCCTCTTTTATCAACGGATTAGGTATAAACAGGGGTATAACCTCAGATAACCTTCACAGAGAAGGAGTGTGAAGGAAATGTAAGCCAAGTTTTTTCAGGTCACCGGGGTACAACAGCCCAGGGGGGAGCAAGAAAACAAAGACCAACAGGTTTCTAGTTCATGTCAGATAATAATAACCAAGGCTGATTGTAGATTTGCACGTGCACAATTGTTAATTTTCTCTTTTTACGTTATCTTTGAACAACTACAGCAAATATATGTTGTGGAAGTTTGTGTTGAAGGTCGAAAGAATCAGCATAGGCTTATTCTGTTGCATTTCAATGTGCTATTTCTTGAAAATTCTTTGTAGTATTACAGTAACAAGGACCGGTAAGACCCAACACACTCGCTTTTGTTCTTGCCTAGAATTAGATGAGAAGGTTGTTGCCGCTGTAGATTGAGTTAGAGATGGGAGGGGTTTAGCTAAGCATAGCATAAAGACTGGAAACAGGGGGAAAAAAACAAAAAGGGTATCTTCCCCCAAAAAATGTGTCAACAGTTGTGGTTATATAGGGAGTTCCTTTCAATCAAACTCAAGCCAAAAATATGAATGAGTGCCTGACCCTAAACCTAAGTGTAGAAAAGGGTGACCTCTCCTTTAACACATCCTGATCAAGCATTTTTGATTAACTTCGCTATGCATTTACGCAAAATAAAAAAATAAAAAACCTGTCGATAAGATAATTTGATTTTTTTAAAGACTTAATTACTTATATCGGCTTTAATAAAAATACAGTATATGGCTGTTATAGTAGAATTAACACCTCAAATATGTTTCTGTGTGCCAGTTCACCCAGATTATATGGCTCACTTTACATTCTGTCGATTGACACACAAAAACATACACGTAAAAGCCGGCCTTTATCTTCTATGGATTGCGGAGACAGAGCAAAGAGAAGACATATGTTGAAGGTGAAAGTCATTGACAACAGTGGCAAACAAAAATGTAAACATGACCCAGTTCCTGATGCATTTCATACGGTGAGTATGGGACCACTCTGACCTATTTATGTGCCTTACGTCAGAATGTATCAACTAAAAGGAATTTTAATCTTCGTACTATCTTCACACTGTTTGGTATTACTACCGATACTGGGATAATAACATGAATTAAGTCAAATTTCGGTGGTTGGAGTAACTCCCCATTGAGCTGTTTCAAAGATTTTGGGGATGGAAACTCCCATTTTCCTTCACAGTTCTGCTGGAAATGTACAGAAACACAGACTGTGCCAATGTAAAGTAACAATTTCCTTCCCTTTCACACATGCAAGGAAGTTGTGACATATACAGTTATAACATTACTCTGCCTCTGTTGGCCAAATGTAACCTCTCCCAGCAGTGATCCTGATTGGCATTATACATCCAACCAAAGTCCTGCTTTTTACTCACTTTTACTTATTGTTCTCCTACTGAAACCTTTTCAAAAGCCAAAGGAATTTAAAAAACAGGCTTTATCCAGAAAGCTACATAAATTGTGTGTGTGTGTGTGTGTGTGTGTGTGTGTGTGTGTGTGTGTGTGTGTGTGTGTGTGTGTGTGTGTGTGTGTGTGTGTGTGTGTGTGTGTTTAACCCTTTGGTAAGCTCAAGAGGATGCAAATGGTTCCTGGACCTACACACAAGTAAGGTAGGCTTAATTCTTCAAAGCTAGTTGTGAAAGAGAAAAAAATGTTGACATAGGCCTACATGGCTTTTTCAGAACACTGTTGAACCTTCATTCTGTTGGCTGCTTTTGCAAAAAAAAAAAAAAAAATTCCATTATTCCATTTGTGCCCAGATGCCTTGGAGGAAGTGATAAGAAAAAAAAAGTACATCCTGTTAAAGGGGATATGTCTCTGCCCTGTCAATCAATGTGCCAGCTCAGCTCCACCAAAGTCAAAGGAAAACACCAAGAAAAGCTGCAGTATTACTATTGGCGAAAACCCACTGTGTGTGTAACTAATGAGGGAAGTCCTGACATCATATTGTAAAGTCTTGATGGCAGGAACAGATAGGACAACAACACCAGACACATACACATTATCTCATCCACTAGTACTACACTGTTGGGCAAGTTAGATCAACAGTGATGGGGGAAAAAATAGGATTCAGCCTTGATCCCATGCAAGTGTTCATTACCATTTAACAGCCCTACAAATTGAGAAAAATATGCACAATATCATATTTATAACTAGTAGCCTCTTTAAAGTAAGCTTACTCACCAAGCCATTGCCCTTAAATCACCTCCACAATCCTGACAAAGTGAGAGCTTTGACAGTTAAAGAATAAACAATCATTTGAGTGTGATATCGTTAAATGTAGGCTATATTAGTGTGTTATACATGTATAGATTATGGGTAAAGACCAAATGACAAAGACATTTGAAACATAGCAGAAAAAGCTGAAAACAACCGCTCTTTTCTTACCTTTCCGTGAGTGGGAAATGTCCACCCAATGATGTTGCCTGACAGCGCACATCATAACGTAAAAGGACACAATAAGTTGATTTTTATTCCAGAAACATACATGTAGGCCTAGTGAGTAAACGCACCGAGTTCAAAGCAACGTGTTGTAAATCCTCTGATAAATTGCCACTGTTCATGTTCGGCTTCAAGCTGCGCGCAGACACTCCGCAACAGGAAAAAGCACGGCCGCAGGCTCACCACCTCCCTCGCTTATCTCTTTCACACACTCACTCTCAGACGTTTCTTTTGGTGAGTGAGTGTGTGCGCGTGTGTCAAACCTTGTTAAAGGGGTCTTCGCATTGACGTATTGACGACGAATGGGAATAACCGATTGCAATACGGTGGGCGGAAAAGATGAAGTGAAAGTTGATCCAGGCAATTAAAATAAAGTAGGAGCTAGCTAGTCTAATTAGATTAAATAAAACTGGAGGAACCTTTTATATTCACTGAGTTTTATATTGTGAGTCCACGTGCACACCCTCAACAAACCACTTTGTTTGGTTTATTGAAACGAGGCTTACGCACACAAGCAAATAGGAGGATTACAAACTATGTTTTGCTCATGTTACAATTATGAACTTCACACACAACTACTGGGTTCTGGTTGCATGCTCATATTGTGTACTACCAATACCAATAGAGTTGTACTATATTGTATGTTTGTATGTTGTGTAAAATACAGTGTGGGGCTATCTTGTGTGTGCCAAATTCTATTGATATGTCCAGCATTTCATATACATATGTAGTTTCGGATCCCCTCTCTAAGAAATCAAGCATTCATAAAGTTAAGCTCAAATACAGTTTTACATCTCTTCATTTTCATCCCTCTTTTTCTTGTTCTCTTTGTGTTTTATCTCTATTCCTCTTCAGTAGAGGGCTAACAAAACAGTGCTATTAAAATTATTGAACTCACATTCACTCAGTGGTTCCAATGACAGGTTTGAGCACTGCTTCATGGAATGCGTAATTATTAACAAAACTAGAGAAGTACTATGAACACTTGTGTTTCTGAAGGGGAACCAGGTTAGGAGGAAACAGGTTCACACATGGGACAAGAGTGACGCTGCATTTGAATGTGTGCAGTCTTACTGTCAGCTATTTACAGTAAACCATTGATTCATCACTTATAAATGAGCTTCTCCAATTACATGAAAAACGTGTTCTGGGTGTTTTATATTGGATGGAAAATTTCTGCCGAAAGGCTTCATTGTTCTATCAAATCAACAAGATGAAAATTGATGATGCAAAATAAGACCTTTCCTTGACACCTGTCAAGCACACACAATGGAGATAACAAATATAAAGAACACAAACGTATGAAGCCAGGATCAGGCAACAACTCAACTCAGTAAAAGTCTGACTGGTCCTAACGGCCATACGTAAGGATACGTCCAGTATGTCTTGCTCACACAAATATTAGACAGTACCAATTTACACCAAATATTCACTTTTTTTGACAAACAATTGATTTTGACAACAAGCATTCTCCAGAATAGCTGATTACGCCTTTGATGTGACTGTAGACACGCACTGTACACTATTCCTGAACAGCATTAACTGGCCTTTTAAAATATTCAGCTGTTACTGCTCCTACTACTTATTGTTCAAGAGCTACACCACCAGTTTTGCTTTCTGCAGAATAAAACTGTGCTGTAGTACAGGATGGTACTGTTAAAACACTGCCAGAAGTATGGCAGGTTAAAGCAAACCTAGCTCCCATTGAGAAGCAGCAACTGTGTCAACAAGTGAAGGTTATTAGAACAATAAATGCTGATACTTAGTTGAACCATATCACGGAGAAGTGGAGAGGAGTCGTAAAGTCAGCAAATTGACATTGTAATGTCAGTTACTGTACACAGCAAATCTAGGCCCATCCAAAGTAAGGTAACTTTAGCTAGCATTAGCTACTGCTCATACCAGATCAAGTGAGACTATAAAAGTGTATACAATTGAACAAAGGTATTTTCTTTCCTCCTTAGAGTCCATTGAGAGCCTGCTATTTCTTTATTGAAAAGTATTATTGTCTCAAAAAACAACAACGCAAAAAGCAAAAAGGTTGGATGAGTCTTGTTTTTCAGTGTAGCCATACCAATAAAGTTCACAGGAGGAACAGAACAAGTGTCACTTACTTTAGCCTCTATCAAAAACAGAATAACAAGCATACAATATCTAACATGTACTTTTCCAGGTTTCCCCAGCAAAAGACAAAATGGATGACAAATGCTAACTGGCTTATTACAAATTAGAAAAAAATCAAACACTTCATTCTATGTATACAAGGAGATTTTATTGAACATTTTGGTGTACAAACATAGGCTGCAAACGCCTTCCAAACATGTTTGCCCTCAGAATACAGTATTCCTTTTTACAGTTCCACAAGCAGAACATTGAATATTGAACAGGAACATGAGTCAAAAAATTTGAGTAAGGTGAAAAGAGAAAGTGTCCGTGGTTGGTCAGTAAGTCCTCAGCTTCACGTTGTAAGTCCAATAAAACAGAATGAGCATTTTCCGCAAAAGTTAAAGTAGTCTAATGTCAATGTTAGCTTGATATCATAAAAGTGGCAGCAGAGGGTCGTTTGAGAAGTATTAACTATAGTATGGAAATGTAGTGATAACCACCGGGGGACATGTACAATACAATGGTATATGAGATCTGTAACTTTCATAAAGAGCAATATGTTCCATATCTTCCCACGGAAAAAAATTAAACCTTTTCTGTTGTATTTACTTTTCATGTACAGAAACTAAGAGACTGAGGTTATGGAGGTTACATGCAGTTACACTGACAATCAACAGACCAAAACAATGCAGATTTCAGAGCAATAATATAAAGACTATCTTCTCTTCTACCTCATACTGACAGCTCAGCTTTTCAACAAAGAGACTAGAGGCGCACTGGATCATCCACCCTTAACGACCATACGTCAGTGGACTCCACAATAAATAAAATGGGAACCAAATAATGTACTCTCTAGTATGATACATATTATACAACTCTGTGAAAAAGTGAGGGAGGTATGAGTATATGTAAAACTCACAAAATCTAGCCTTAAAACTGACAAGAACCTGCAACCGCAATTCAGTTATCTTCTGATATAGCTAAACCATCACAGTGGCCAGTCTGTTGCACAATACAGATTAACTACAGAGATGAGCCGACAATGCAGGAGTAAGGGGTTCGAAAAGATCTTTTCAGTTGTGCACATTGGTCGTGATTTTTTGGACAAAAAAGTGACAAACAGTTGTAACTTTAACAGGATATTCAGTAAAAAAAAAAAAAGGAAAAAAAGAAATCAGAAGTTCCCCAAAGAAAGCACCACATGTAAAGACCACTTTCTCTAACATTAATTTAGCTTCAGATGAAATAGTATACCATAAATAAATAAAACCAGTAGACCTTCTCATAACGGACAGGGACAAGGCATAAATAAATAGGAATAAAAGGCATTTAAGGAGCTGAAATTTTAAAGAGCTGTAACAAGGTCACGAATATCTGTCCTTTGCCCTATTGAGAGCGACAGAGTTTGAACTACAGCATCACAGTCAGATGAAGGTGGCAATCAGAAAAGGGCATGCACAGTATGAGCTAAGACCAATGCTTAAGTTTAAGGTCCTGTCTTAGTATTTACGAGAAGATAGGTGTGTGGCTGTCCTCAGCAAAAGGCAACAGGAGATGGGACAACGTTTTTCACTGACTGGTTAGAGCACCACAGACGCGTAAAAAAAAAAAGTGTCGAGGCACGATAGGGTTGAGAAGTGTAGGCAATTTGGGACTTGTTACAAACGGTGAGGGATGGAAGATTCACAAAAGATGTGTGCATGCTACAGTAGGCCAACATTTTTGGAGGTACATAATGGCAGTAAAAAAAAGGCAAAATAAAGGCATGGACCCTTTCAGAATCAAATATTATGGGGTTGAAACAATAATGTTGTTTTACCTATATTTTTATCATGTGCAAAGTGAATCTAAATGTCTGGATGTTTAGAGAGTTGATATGTATTCAAAAGGAAAGACCCCTCTCTTACTTTGAAACATCTTTAAAAAGACATTTATATTAAGAACAGATTTTTTTTTAAACTATTTCCTCAAGTCTCATAGGTCATCCTTACATGATCATACACATGCACACAACCACACACAAGCCCTTATCAGATCCACTAAACTGGTTAATTGGTTATAGTTGTTGTATGCCCAAGGTATACATGGTAAACCAACCACCATATTAACCCCTTGAAGAATAAGTTGACTTTGATTATTTTTTCAAGTCTATCTTAAACACACTGGTCAGGTGCTCTTATGAACATTGAAACAGGTTTTGCTTAATTCCTCCTATTCATACTTCTGAATTAGAAGTGATGGCGACAACATATAAAATCCCAATTATGTGCAATATATCAAAGGGTTTATATGAACTCTCTTTTTGTGGAGAAGGGTTTGAAACAATCTACATCCGATGATCACGACTCTTCAAACTCAAAAATGAGAATGCTGATTCCAGACCCATGTTCAATCTTAAACAAGATTGAACGATAGCGATAGCCAGGCTAAAACAAACAGTAAATTCACATAAACTTTGAAAAGTATTTCTGCACAGAACAAGGACTGTGCTCCATCACTTCCATTGGGCGTATGTTGGGAGAGGATGTTTTAGCTAGTAGGAACACAAGGAAAAAACTGCTTTAATGTCCATACCTGTCAACTGCTTTGAGACAGACTTGGAAAAACTGTGAACACATCCTTTAAATTGGCCAGAAAAAGACAGGCTGTAATGATGTAAACCAGATACTCACCAGTTACCAACTTCCCCAAGTCTATGATGACGCATTTGTGAGAAAACACAGCAATAACAAGAAGAAAAAACAATAAAACATGCCTGCATGTTAAATCAAGGACACATAAATCAAAATGAGAGATGTCACTTTAGTATCAAACAAAATATCTTAAGAGCTTTTCTTTAAATTGCCCATTGCGTGGGACACCTTCAGGCTTAACGGGATGGAGAACAGTTAAATGGACATTTTGCCATATGTATGAGATAAATACAAAAAAATAAGACCTTGGGAGAAAATTGAAACACAACTATATTCCTTCATTGAATCCAAAAGATATGCTCTTAAATGGACGTAAACGCTCGCTGAGTCACTTGAATTGTAATACAGTGTAATAGCATGAGTGCACTTCTGCAGCCACAGATTAAATGGTACAAAAAGAGACAATGTCATATGTGTGCATATGCTCACTCGTGTGTGTGTGTGTGTGTGTGTGTGTGTGTGTGTGTGTGTGTGTGTGTGTGTGTGTGTGTGTGTGTGTGTGTGTCTTTGTTTCTGTATATGTGTGCTGTATAATGACATTGCATAATGTCTAGACTAGACAGGCGACGGTCTCTGGACGTTCTGCTTAGGAACACCCAGCAGTTAAAGAGTGTGTGCCTTTCTCCACAGCAGCATACAGTTTGTAACTACAATGTGTGTGTTACCTTCATAAGAATATCTATGTGAATAATCGAACAACAAAAAGAAGCTGGACAGAACAGCTGAATAGTTTCTATGAGAACAAGGCTAAATCCTGCTTATGTACTGCAAGACTCAAAGTCAAAGCTAAGACCTACCACTTTCTTAATCAAACAGAAAAAAAAGTCAACATAGCAAAACAAAACAGATTTTTCTCCCCTTGCCCCAGGCCACCCAAAATAAATTATAATAATAGCAACAATGATTATACTGTTAAAACCTAAAAGACAAAAAATACAACTTTAAGATTATGTACATACTGTGTCTGTAAATACAACTGCTTCATTTTCTCAGAGAAACAAACAAACAAACAAACAAACATTAATTTGGCAAGATGTCCTTTGTACAATAAGGAGGACATTTCGTCAGCAAAGATATGAACACAGACAAATTCCTATGTTAGAAAATATATTGCTTCCTGGATATTTAAGCCCATGACTACCTTGAGACACAAACGACACAGAAAAAAATTGCCTGCGTGGTCGGAAAAAAACGCAAGGCAGTCGGATTGCAGTGTACTGTTAAAAGGTGTTTGTTCTTTTTCTAACGGTCCTTTTTCAAGCTTTAGCATTTGTCTACGACTCCAACTGGGGTTTGTTTACGCTGTAAACACTTTAAAGAACAGGTGTTGGCTTTTTGACAACAACAACAACAACATCAACAACAACAACAAAAAAGCCAGTATCGTGGCAGCTCTGGATGTTCGTTATTAACTCCCACCAAACACAGAAATGTCTCTTCTTGTTTCCTCATAAAACAAGGCGCTGACATTCTGTAAGACACGGTTAGGATTTTCCTCAGCAGGACATGAAGTAATGCTTGAGATGCAAAAACATAATTTGATGATTGTCACAAAAAGAAAAAAAGGCCCAGCACAAAGATAAGTGGAAGTTCCAACGTGTTGGCTAATTCAAGAATGAAGTAAGACATGTCTTGTTTTCCTATGGACTGACCATTTCTTGATATGTGAACCACAACTGTCCAAAAGCTGTAAAGATTCAAAGACTAAATGGAGATACGGATGGCCGATGGTTGGTCCTCTGAGCTCCAGCATCCAGGTCCAATGGCGCCCTCTTGTGTTTGAGGCTGGCAGGTGTAGCCAGAGACAATCCTTTTTTTTTTTTCGGAATCTTGGTCAGTCAATTCAAAAAGCGCACTACTACAGGCTCACTTTGAGCCACTGTCCGTCTCTTTTTACAGAGTCAATGTCAGCTCTATACTTCAGTGGAGAAGAGGATGCTCTGTCGTTTACTGTCCGGGGTGGGGATCGTCTCCAGCTGGAGGAAATACAGCAACACCTGGACCTGCAAGGAAATGGAAATTAGTCCTGCGGTTCCAATACCAACACTTCCCTGCTATTAAGTAAGGTAGAACATTTTTTAGGATGTCCCAATTCTTATGGTCGGATGCAGCATTCTTAAAAAAACCCGGATAGCTGCCTACTAAATTGTAGATTTGGATTATTGAGATTTTCCGGTGTTGAAATCAGCATGCTATTTGGGCAATTCTGACCCACAAACCAGAGCACACCAAAAGTGAAGTCACATCGACGGAGGATATATAAGCAAGAGGCAAGGTCCAGTTGCAATGTTGTGATCAAATGAATAAGTAAAAGTATTGTATGTCCCAATTGTATGTCTACTGCATGCTAACTTGATTATTTTTATGATCAGCAGTAGTATGAAGAATATAAAAAAAATATAGGATTTCGAACAGAGTCTAGGTTTTGGTGTCCCCAAGCTTGAGATTGGCAGAGCCTTTCCCCTTTAAAAGAAAAATCTTCTCAAAACTCAAAAGATAAAAATGTCATAAGAGGAATTGTGTTTGGCTCACCTGTGCCATAACCTCCAGGGACCAGCTGTCCCCCATACTGATGGGTTGGGTGGGGTTAGTAGGGATCTTGCTGTCTTTCTCCGAAGGCCTCAGCAAGGTGGGGCCAAACACAGTTGCCAGGTTGTGGAGCGACATCTTGTTGACACACTCCTTCTCTGCAATCCTGAGGGGAGCAAGACAAACCATTGGTGACATGGACAGAGGAGGACACAACCACGTATACTGTTAGGTAAGGTTGGATGTCTTGTGGTGGATCTGTGTGGACCGCTGTCATTTAGATTCAACATTCAAAACATTTAATGTTACTGTTTTTTCTCCAACTATTTGGAATACTAACACTAAGATATAACAAAATATAGAACACAATATTTATGCAAAATGTGCATTTTCCAGATCCAGAAAAAAGGAAAGAAAAGAAAGCATGTGCAATGTATTGATTCTACTGCCGCTGAAATTATGAATTGACAATGTACAATGGCAAAAAGTCATATTCATTCATTTGTATTTTGGTCGAATAAAAAAAAGTTATTTGAATCAGCAACAAAAAATAACCAACAGATTAATTGATGATGGATATAACCAATTCAGCCCCTGCGTCATCTGTCCCTACCAACAAATATTGATCTATCCATAGTTTGGCCTCTCACAATATCTCATAACTAACAATAACCTCTTTCTTGCTACACTGTATATTCAAAGTTCACATTTTCTTGATAATCGAGGGCCTACTATAACCTTGCATCGTCCATTACTACTGATGCAGTGCTTTTAAACAGAGGTGCCTGCAATGTTAGTGCTCACGTAATGCCCGACTGCTGTAATCCCAGATCACCATGGTAACCAGAAGACATTTTGCTGGTGCATTTGAATGACGTCCCGCATTAATGAGAAAGGTGAATCGTGCACACCATGGTACACCACTTTGAAAACAGTGTGTAGTGTCTACGTGATATTAGCTGAAATTATATTAACACTGAGAGAAGGATATAAAATGAACAAATGTGCTTGTGTGTATGTGAGTACAGTCGAATGCAGCTCCTGCATATTTGTGGCCTGTTGTTGTGAACAAGTTGGATTTCTTCTCAACATATTATGCAGGGCGTGTGTATGTGCATTGACTTGTTCCTACCTCTTTAAGTGATCCAAAAGGAAAAGGAATGTGACCAGGTTTGGTTCTGGCAGCGACAGCAGCAAGTTCAACATACAGCTCTCTTTGGCAACACTGTCAGACAGAGCTGCAAAGTAGAAAAGGAAATTAGTTTTTTACATAACGTGCAAATGAAATGACTGTTTCTAGAACAACAATAAATAGACATAGGGGTGACCCTGAATAGTCGACCATCAGATTCGACTATGTACATTTCTTAGTGGGGGACACCTCTAAATAGACGAGTACTGGGATCAACTGCCGCTCTGATATTTCCAGCAGCTTCATTAGTCTGATAATTCACTGTGTGTGATATATATTAGTGACTCACTTATGCCGCCTGCGAAATTGGGGTAGAGGTCATCAGTAAAGAGCGGTTCTGGCAGCTCTCTGAAGTACAGCTTCAAGGTCCCAGCGATGGCATTGACGTCCATCTCGCTCATCATCACCGACACATCTTTGTTATCTGTATAGGAGTGAGACAAGAACGACATGAAGACTGTGTGTGCAATGACCAAGAACAGAGGAAAACACCTCAGCACGAGCAGTAGTCGCCATGCATCCTTGTGTCTTTTCAGCTGAATAACTGCACACGCACACAGACACACACACACACACGATACATTCACGAAAAATGACACGCCCACAAAAGTGCAATTGCGTGGTTCAATGAGGGATGAGTTTAGTTCATGAATTTGGTTAATCCAATTGTTCACGTCAGAGAAAAAAAATGCCTCATGTTAACAAACTCACAGTCGGACACAGAGCTACGTTAATGATCACCTGATCAACAGGAATAGAAAGATTACAAACAGGGTTTCCTTCAGTTTCTGGTCAAAAAATCCTCACAGCCTTCTCACCTAGAAATGCAAGGCAGTAAGTAACAGTATTATAAGGTAAGAATTATGCATATTTTTGGCAGATGCATGGTCAATATTGTACATATTCGAGTACAATATAATTGTTTAGTACTACCACTATTTTTTAGGTTATTTAGCTTCAAACAAGTCTACTAAAAAAAACTTTTAGTAGACTTAAATGCGTGACAACAGTTTAAACTTAGCTAAAGCTTTTTACGAGAAAGCTTTACTAAATAAAACCATCATAAATCATTTGCTACTGTATACTTAGTTGACGGCTTTACTCACTGGTGTCAAATGCGGTCTTCAAGGCCTGTATGTCAGTGGCCACTCCCGACACTCGGTAGATGCCCACCTCCTCCATACCCCTCCTCTCAATCTCCTCGAGGCACTGCCGGACAATGTAGGGCACCTTGGAGCGCTCTCGCCTGGATGCAGACAAACAACCATCAACAAATAGCAGCTTATATCGGAGTAAAACACATTCTAAATATCATAATGCTGAATAACAGTGATGAGGCACTAAATGGTTTGCTTATCGAGACGAAAAAGGACCAAACTCTCTCAGCTGTGTTTTGCAATGTTTTGATGACTGCTCATGCTTCTGATGAAATGTCTTATCTACACCGCTGTAGAAATAAATGTGAACAAAAGGCTGCCTGGAAGGTATGAAAACTAAGTCATTGTTAATTTTTGCTTTTGAAGATGCTGAGCAGTAACACCAGTCCATTGTATATGACAATGCAAATGTTATAAGAAGAAAATTTTTATACATTATACTGGCTAAACATAATGCTGATATTAGCCTTTAGCAGTGCAGCATCACAGAGCATCTTCTAGATCATGGATGCAGAGCCTACAAAGATTGTGCCACTGTTGACGATATTTCTGATGAGTAAGTAACGAAAAAAAAAAAGATCAGCACATGCTTAAGAGAATTAGAGGCCTAGCATCCAGCCCTAAGGGACATACAGTACGCCATTGGAGAAAAACAAATAAATAACTGTGTCAAGCAAATGATCGCTCCACTCACTTTGTCACCGTGGAGATCTTGATTCCGAACACGCCCATGGGTTTCCGCGAGGGCATCCTCTTCAGGCTGAACTCTCGGCTGGTGAACTTCATGGAAAGTTTAACCTCGATCTGACAAAACATTTTTTAAAAAGAAATAGGAGGGGAGGACACAAGGTCAAACCAGGTTTACATAGTGAAAGGGCCAAATGCACTAGCCTGAAATCCATGTGCAATAGTTCAAGGAAACCCTGCAATGTTTAAACCAGATGTAAGACTTCACAATTCCTGGACCACATCCCGGAGAGAATGTTTAACTTCCCTTATCATCTCTAATATAAAAGTAAGGTCTGAGTGAAGGGAGGCATGAAAAAAAAGATATAATTAGTATGATCCACTCACCCCGTTCATGGGAATAACTGTCCTCTGCCAGTCTTTGCCCTGAAGAGTCTGAGGGTCGAGCTGGGTGAAAGACAATGACAAACATATTTTAACTCAATATTGAAATGGCCTTTCAAAGTTGTATTGCACTCTCCATTAATCATCTCATGACCCCGCTGATGTATTGTGGGACCCTTAGGTTAGTAGGAGATCTGAATACTTAATCCAGCACTGCCTATTTGTTTGTTTTGTCTAAGTATTTTCTCATGTAACTACGGCAGCTACATTAATATTTTCATGTTTATTTGCTTATGTTGAGACTGAATTATCTTTGAATACCGTTGTCCTACCTACTGTCAACACAACCGCACATACAGATGTAATTGCATCAACACTGCAAATCTTCCCTCCGCCCCATTGGAATGTTTTCAGAGGTGGTTTTGTTGTTAGGTTACATCCGTTTACTGTATTTTGGTAAATATGATAAACATGCAGATGTGAAGAGACATGCCATCTAGGGCAATAAAAAAAACCTGGAAGCACGCACACACACACACACACACACACACACACACACACACACACACACACACACAAACATTATAAAGTATGTTGTATGTCTACCTAGGCTAAGCACCATCTGGTTGCGTGCGAAGCCGGATCAGGTCTCTCATAACTGAATCTCCCACTGCTGTGAGTGCACTTACCTACAAAGAATTACGTTCCACAAAAAAAAGAAAACCGGAAGAGCTACTCTTTTTTTTTGTTTTGCTTTTGGATAAAAATGTTTTCAAAAGATCAAGTTTATGGCCGACAAATACCATTTGATTTTCGACATCCTTTAGCAGGTCAAAGGTTTAGCGAAGCCCATGCTGTTTAACAACATATCCTTTCCCAGTGAATCACAGAACTGTAAAACTACACCGTATTAAAAGACAACATGAAGCCGACAGCGTGGGTTGAGACAGTGTAGAAAACACAGCCGAAAAAGAGAGAGAAATTATTTAACAAGCTCATTCAGACCTGAACACTGCACATGTATGCAAGTGGTTAGGCATTGTACAATATACTGTATAGCCAAAATTTAATTGTATTCCTAAAGTATCAAAAATATGTTTAAATTAAGAAAGGGACTAGCGTAAACTATCAACTTCTTTCTTTTAAATTTATGGAGCACATCTAATAAGAAAATGAAAATGTGCAGCACATTTTGCAAGATTCAAAACAGTTTGGTTAAGGTAATGAATAAATATAGAAATACATGGCAAAAATGGCATTCTAGATTATGGTTAGGTTTCGGTATAAGGGTGTTGCAGCCTTTGGTAAGACACCCTTCTATGCTCTTTGTTATTGTGTTTGTATGGCTACTTGCCATGCACTTACAGACATATAGGACAGAACATTCCTATGTATATGAAGCAAGAATGTAATAAAAAAGTTGACTCTTTAGGCAGGTATATGGCAGATTGCCAACACGTGGGATGTATGTTTTTCTTCCAGCCACTTCGAGCCACTATGACTCAAAGGTTATTTTATTTCATAATAACATATAACAGTGTTCTGTGGGGTTGATTAGCCACTAAGGCTTCTGCTGAATGCCAGAGCGACTGTTTCTTGCCCCTGGATTCTTGAAATTCTTGCTGAGCTTCTTTCTCACAGCTCTGTGAGGCTTGTTTTGGGATGACATCATCTGTCCAGAAGTGATCATGTGCCAGGCTTACCGAAGGAGCCACTAGGTGGAGCATGTGACTGTCTAACTCACAGCTTGGCAGACAACAAGCAACAATGAGACTTGTCCTGGTATAGATGGCTGCGGCAATGTGAGCCGTCCAGGATACTGGCTGATTAGAATCGAGTAGCGCTGATACAAATTCAGTGTGAAGAACAGTTAAAACATTTTCTGTGAGGTGTCACACGTTTTTTTCTGTCACACACACGCACATACGCGCACACGCGCACGCACACACACACACACACACACACACACACACACACACACACACACACACACACACACACACACACACACACACACACACACACACACACACCGTGCTGTGGGTGAAGGAGTAAGAGACCGAGATTTTTGCTTTTTGCTTTGTCTCCATTGATGCCCTGAGTGACACTTGGCATTATCCAGCAGTGCTGCCGTCATCTTGACAACCTTATCACTTCCACTATCTCTTAACAACCTGCATGGGATTACGTCAGTCTCATTGGCCAGACAGTTAGGGACACACAATGTCTGTGTTGTGTGCAGCATCAGGATTTGGGCCATTTCACTCCTCTAAAGTAAATTAATGTGATTTCCTCATATGAAGCATTGCTGTTACTCAATAATCATTTAGACCCCCCCCCCAGACTGTGACTAATGTTTCAGTGTTTCAAACAGCTAAACCTGCTGGCAGCACAATGAAAATTTAAGGTTTGTGTCATTCCATAAAAAAATGGCATGCCCCAAACAGCAATTTTCCTTCGATTTACCCAACCCCTAAACCGTCCATTACATAATAGGATAATTCATCCAATCAGCCAATTCTTTTTTTTGGCATTCCCTGGCCAATACTACAGATTCCATGCTTTGTGGTTGCGTTGGTGGTGGTGACATAACTGCCTATCACTAATGAGTCATGTAGGGTCTGCAGAAAAAGGGGGAGGGAGGGAGGGAGGGTTGACGTCATGTCATACCGGGATCTGTCCTTTCCCCATGATGCGGTCTGTGCTGTCTCCATCCTCTTTGTTCTGCTGGGTCTTGTTGTAACACTTCTCGTAGCAGAGCAGCCTCAGGGTCTGCGAGCCCTCCAGGTCGATCTCAAACTCCTTAAAAAGGGAAGAAAAAGAGAGAAAAAAAATACTTTTACAATAATTGCAGGGGGGAATTTGGCACAGGAAATGACAATAAGAACCACAGAGATAATGAGGAGCAGAGAGATTACACCACCATATGAATCCATACTCTACATCCCACTACAGCTGACCAACGTGCCCTGTAATTACGCACAGCGACAGAGCGCTCCACTACATATGGTTGGCACATCGTTGTGAGGCCCATGCTGCCTTGGTTCACTTAGCATTTGGACAGATGTGAGTCATCACCAGCAGCCCCTCATTAGCTGATGTTATTTCCCCTTTGCTGAGCAAAATCCTCAAAGAGTCGTTGGGTCCACGATGGGGAAAAAAATAAATAAAGTGCTGCAGATTCCTTCTGTAGCGCTGACCTCCAACATCCAGCTGTCTCATTAAGTTAACACACTAACGTTTGTGTATATAATCCGGTAGTATATACAGTATGCATGTGGTGAGTGTGTGTGTGTGTGGGTTGTTTTGTTTTTGCAGGGGCTACAAATGCTCTTTGTGGGTTAAGTTGGAAATCTTGTTTCAGAGATCAACAGATAACTGGTTATAAGGCCAGATGATACATGCCATGCAGTGCAAACTGTGCAAAATGGGAAATGTCTTCATCTATTTCTTTTGTTGAGCATGATTAACTCATATATTTTATCTTACAAATGTTCTGCATGTAGAAATTTCACCTTTTTAACTTGAGAAGGCAACACAGACATTACAAGGTTGTGTTTGATTCAGTAAAATGTTGCAATTTACCCCCTTATAATGCAAACTCCAACTGGGAATACTTATTGTTCCATGAATACACGGCACAGGTGTTCTTACCTCGTTCCATTTGGGTTCAGTAGTGTATCGATACACTCTCGTCTTGGCTTTACTTGAAAAGAAGCCTAAGGAATCCACCTCCAATGTGCAGTAGAGATCTGACAGAGAGGAGATGGTTGAACATAACTGACATTGAAATGGCTGCTGAAGCGTTTGTGAACTGATATACAAAATGTGAAATGTTATCCCTAGAAACAAATTAGAATGAATCACATTTAATTTGTCTAAACGTTTGAAACGTTTGAAACACAGATTTCAGTGCAGGTGTTATGCATCTCAGTAGATATACCAAACTAGCAGGAGAAGACCTACATATCAACTACGTAAAGTCCTACAAAAACTTGAACGTTTTACCTAAAATAGAAGGTAAAGTCTGTGGGAAACCATTACAGAAAAGCTTGTAAAATGCTGTTTTAATGTTTTTGCATGGAGGCTAAAGGTGAGTGACTCACTCAAGCTCTGTTTGAGGCCGGAGGCAGAATGGACGATTACATTCAGGAACCCGTTGAGACCGGGGGATTCATCCTCTGGAAAAACAGTCAGCCAGCAGAGAGACAGAGAGAGAGAGAGAGAGAGAGAGAGAGAGAGAGAGAGAGAGAGAGAGAGAGAGAGAGAGAGAGGAAAAAAGGAAAGATGGCCGAGGAGGGGTTAGAAAAACATGCAAATCTCTGTTTGTTTTGGAGCAGAATCAGACATGGAAGGAAGGACGAAGAACAGCTCTCCACAGGATGATACATGTGCTTAAATTTGGGGTACTTTTTACCCATCTTACTCACAATAATGAATCATAATAAAAAGTCTGAATGTGGATGAGATAACGAGTATGATGAGGAGGACTTTATTTGAATCATTTGAGTTTAAATAACAGTGATCAGCTCACCTTCTTTAATGATGCTCAGTGGAATGTGGTGGACCGTCTGCAGTTTGACACAGGAGCTGGTCAACATCTGCAGCTCCATTGACGTCAAGGAGGAAGTTTTAACACCTAAAAAGGGAAGTAGATAGTAGGATATATTAGTTTTATTAATTCGTCATGACTTTCTTGGATCTGTGGTATAGTTGCTTATGTACACGTGATCACCAGGGGCCTATTGCATAAAACTAGGATAAGGGATTAACCTAGGATATTTCAGTTATCCTGGCTTGCGTTAGCCATGATCTGGTTGCATAAAAGCAGAGGGACATAAGTTACCATGGAGATTTATCCTTTACGTTTAGCCTGGTCCCAACCAGGCTAAACGTAAAGGATAAACTTATTCTGTTGCCTGATTGGCTCAGTCAGCTGTCACTCCGATCTGAAATCAAGGTGTTTAACAGTTATTCCATGATCTTCCGTGTATTGCTTTATTTTCATTAGCCTGTTTTAAGGTACCACATAAAAGACTGCATTGTCATTTAGTTAAATAGTTCTTCTTTTTTATTTATTTAACCCGAACCATTTATAATTAACTTAATTATAATTAGATTAAGATGCAATGATATAAATTATAATAATTTATATGATAGTCTGTTTATATTGCAGGCTATATTTATACAATTGATTATCGATGGCAGATGACGTTGCAAGTGTGGGTCAAATAAATTCACTTTGTACTTATAACTATATCGAGGTGCATCTGAAACAAAATTCAATATCAATGAAAAAATCCTTTTTTCTGTAATTGATTTCAAAAAGTGAAACTTAAATATATTCTAGAAATTCATTGCACATGAAGTGAAAATAATCTAGAATAAACATACTTTTCAGAAGGTCGACATTTCTGTATTATAAATCCTTTTTCTGATTGGTTGTATGTAACATTCTAATATTTTGAGATACTGGATACTTTTTATTCCATGATCAATCAATCATCCAAAAAAAGGCCTGACATATTTCACTTCTTGTAATGAATCTATGAAAGTTTCACTTTTTGAATGGACTTTCCACGATATAAATTTTTTTAGATGCACCTGCAGACTGCTCACTGTCAAATATTTTATCATAAAACAATGCAGGGACATCAAGAACAGTTGGCAGAGACTACATGTCCTGTATGAAATGAACTGCCCCCTGACTTACGGTTTAAACTAGCAAGGCATTGTGGGAAAATGGGCCGTCTTTTCCATTTTTCCATCAGTAAATCTGTGTTCGATCTTTGGGTCTACTTCTGAAAGCTGTGGGCTGGCACTTAACAGAATTACTTACACCTGGCTTGACAAAGCAGCCCCTTTACATCCTGGATTGGCGTTTATGCAACTGACTAATCCAAAGTGCCCAGGGTAGACTTTGTCAAGGCTGGCTTTATCAATCATCCTGGATGTCTTTATTCCACTTTTATGCAATAGCCCCCAGATGTTGTTCTGATCATTGTTGGGGGAGGGACACTTACATTTCTTCTGCTGTTCCTTCATTGTCTCCCTCCATTCTGCACGCTCATAGTCAGATGCAATCAGGAAACTGTAGCACTGAAAAACACAAAAACAAATGCCCTTTAATTCATCACCAGTTAAATTTGGACTCAGCAATAGTGGAGAATGCTTGTTGTCCAAATCCCTTTGTCAAAATCAGTGAATATCTCCTCACATCTGCTACCTATACGTAATGTGTGTGCGCTGAAGAGAAAAAGTGTTGTAAACACAGCCTAGGCTCTGTAAACTGGTATTCAAACAAAGGTTATGTAAACAAAGGGGTTTCACAGTAGCTAGCAAACATGCCAGTTTACAGATCCTTGGCTATGTAATAACACTGGATTTTAGGTAAGCATTTACAGATTTGAACAAAAAGGGATTTTGATTACAAGCATTCTCCAGAATCGCTGAATCCACCTTTAATCTGTGGAGAGGCAAAATGAAGAAGGAAAAGGATATGATCTAAAAGTTATCATGCAGTCATCTGATGAAGAAACAGTGAAAGCAAAGCATGTGACTTTTTTACGAAGATCGGCAAGGGGTTATATAGTGTGCTGGACCAAAGAGCCGTAAAATGAGAAGAACAGATGAAATGTGGAGCGTACAGGGAACAGTATGAGAAGGGTCATGGAAAAAAAGAAGAAGAAAAAAAAGACTGTAGAAACAGGGCCAGCTGTAGAGGGAGAGTGTCATCACCTTGCCGTTCTTGTTGTAGACTCTGAGGGGCAGGCTGGGAGACGTGAGCAGGAGCAGAGACAATTGTTCAGACAGCTTCTTCCTCAGTCGGTCGATGACTTTTGAACCCTTGTTGGCTCTCTGGAGAAATCACAGAGGAACAAAAAATAAAACATTGCCTCCATTGCCTCACATACATTGTTCAGAAATGTTTCAACTGTTTCAACATTTTCCAGATGACAAAGAGCTAAAGAGTTCACTGCTGTTGATCTGAAAAGCAGACGTCTTTTTTTCCAATAATTTTTTTCCTGGACAGATTTTGTGTGCGTGTGTCAATTTAAGTTATCTTTATTAGTCCATTTACACAAGGCACATTGAAATTTGCCTTTTTCAGCCACAGACAGTACAGCGCCCCTGGAGCAGTTTTGTGGGTAAAGTGTCTTGCTCAAGGACACAACGGTAGAGATGGTGGACACCGTAGATGTAATACCACCCACCACTAGTTTTACAACTGACACCCTCCTGTCCGGTGCAGTGGAACAAACCAGCGACTTCATGGTTACTAGTTTGCCCCCCTCTTTCCTTTAGGCCATCCTTCCACCCCAAACAGTGTGTGTTTTTTCCATGCTTTACCTTCTCCCTCTGGATCTCACTGCGGAGGTGTGAGATCTTGACCCTCATGGCATCCAGCTCTTCATCAGGGACTTGGGGCACGGTGAGCGGCTCGGTCTCCTCAGGGCCCTGGAAGCTCAGCTCTGTCAGGGGGATGTACCACTTGCTGTCGTACACTTGGTTTTTACTGCAGTGGGAAGAGGAGGAGGAGAGAGAGAGAGGGGGGCGGGGTAGATGGTTGTAAGATTTATGACAGATTGTAGAATAATGCCCCAGAATAAATCTAAACAACCAGCACAAAATAAACAACCACTGCTGCTGGTTGCTTGTTACCTCCTGAGTATATTCTCTTTGTGGATTTCAATGCTGCTATCACTTTGTGAGATTAATGTATTCACTAATGGTTTTCTTAGGGGATGCCGTAACAACTAAACACTTCTTTTACTCTGTACAAAACTATTCTTTATTTGGAGATACACACCATACAATTTGCAGTTGGAGGTTGATTTATTTGACTTAAATTAAAAACAATATCAGCTCAACATTCAGTAATATACAGTGCAATGTGTGAATTGATACTCCCAAATAATTAAAAAAATACAAAAAACTCAATGTTTCTTAAAGAAAATCTTCAGTAACTAATACCAATTCTCTGTAGAGTCGGTTAATAAGTTGGTCATAAGTTGGTTAAAAGATCTTACACAACATTAGTTGGAAATATATGTATTATTATGCATTTATAATCAGCTATAATGGTGCAGTAATTTTACGCTGCAAAGAAAAAGCATAATCCACGAAACGAACAGAACAGGAGCATTTATTTACTCTTGGACTTCATGTTATACTGTAAATGAGATGCAAGTTGTGCAGTGTTTCTGCAATGTGATGTCATTTTGTAGATTGTATTGTCACAATGTAAACTGCAGGACCCCGGGAGGAATATCTTCAAGCTTATGCTGAAACCAATGGGGATCCAAACAAACAAACAAATAAACAGGCGTTTCTCCTACCCTCCGATCTGCTTCTTCAGCTTGGCACAGAGCAGCAGGTCAGTGAAGAGAAAGACGTGCCGTAGCTTCCGGGCTCCCTCCACCAACTCCACCATGAAACTGTCCCTCAGAAGCTGCCGGCTCTATGGCAACAACAGATTCAACACACAGCCAATGGTTAGGTCAGTGACACAGAGCTTTGGCTGTCCATATTAACTCAGCAGTTGACATTTCAAATTTCAAAAGCTCAGTATTAGAGGCATGTTAACAAACTGTCTCATGAAAAAAAAAAAAATATGTTGGTGTCGGTTGTTCTAAAGTGATTGGCTGGTGCACAATATGCATTGAAACTTGACTTGACTGATACATATGATTTTTTTTGTTTATAGTAGTCTTTATGATCAGTCCATTTCTGTAAGCCATAGTAACCTATCACAACGTGTGGACGGGAAAGGGTTGGTATGCAAAGCCTTCGTATTGGGGATACGGTACATCTAAAAGCTTTATCCCTTCTCCTCTCTTTCGACCAAATGACAAAGTGGCTCCTGCATGCCTCCACTGTGTTCCATGTTATCCCAAATTAGTACCCAAAAGTGTGGAGCAGTTTGTGATTTACATTGCATTGATTGTCATACTAAGGTATAATCATTAATTTCCAGGACACAGCAGAATGAATGAGGTATAGCAGAGGGAAAGGGAAGTATGTGTGTTTTTTTTTTTTTTTAGCTCTGGGACTTATCACTGATGTCAGACTATGTAATGAGGTGTGTAATACTGCCGTTTGCCAAATGGGGGCAGTGATGCCCTTTTTCAAAATAAGAAACCCACGTTTACGAGAATGGTCGAAAAAAAGAGGCAGCAGCAGACAAATGTCAAACCACAACTCAATAGTAAAAAGGTCCCTTTTCACATGTTCATGACCTCGGTTTTTATGGTTTTTACTTGCGGTGTGGGAATTATAACATTGAAGCCAGAGAGGTTTACATGAGAGAATAAAATGAAATGTAGTACTTGATCTCAGCGGGCAGACAGAGCAGGTGGGCCATGGTGAACACACATTCTAGTACATTTTTGCCCTTGCTTTCAATCTTCTGATTTCCCAATTTATAATTCATGTGGAATTTTTTTTTCTTCAATTGGTCAAAAATTTGTGTTTTGCCATTTGAAAAGGTGTTCAATGTTCATAATTCTGCCAGTTTCACCCACTTTGCCTTGCATATTTAGCTTGATTGCACCTGTTCATTTGAGGTAATCACCCAATGTTTTCACAGATAGCTGTCAACACTTGAGGTCCGTTTTTGTTTTAAATAAAGAAACAAAATGACAAGACGTATGTCAGTTAACGGTTCTTTAACCAATAACCAATATACAGGCATATGCAATTTTACAGTCCATCCCCTGCTAGTCTCCATACCAAGCAAATCAGAAAGCAGGTTTGCCCACCAAGATATGCCATAAACAGGATTTTTTCTATACAGCTTCATAAACAACCATATTCCTACTCGTCATTTCCATGCTGTTTCAGGGCCACCATCGCTCCAAACCTAACCAACCTTACAGTGCTCTGGCAGCGAGGCCATAATGAATGACATCATGGTTGTTCAGAGCCAATCTCTTCCTGATTTTCATCTCTGTGCCCATCCCCCCTTCTCCATCATGACCACACGGGGTTAACTGTCACCGCCAGAGCACACTGAAGTGGAGGTGATGCTTTTGTAGGAGAGGTTCATGTGCTTTAAAAAAAAAATAATCCTATCCGGACATCTGCCTGCTGGCAACGGGGATGGAACATGCTGTGGCACTCACTGTTTTTAATGCTTGTGTATGATGGAGATGGTGACAAAAGACTGCACGGAAGGGAGATGGTGTCAGAGAAAATTCAAAGACAAATGGCTGCAAGAGAATGAGGCACAGGAGATTGCAAGAAGGAGAAATGAGAGAGAGAGAGACAGAGCAGCTCCCGATGGAATACGTCATGCCGCAGTTTCATACTGTACCGTAGATACACACACACACACACACACACACACACAAAGATCCTGCCGCAGATTACAATCATGTTCTAAAACCCTGCAATAAGGATCTAATAGAAGTCTAATTCCCACTCGTGGACGTAATTATTCATTAGCAGTTAGATAATGAAGCCTGCAATAATGACGGCCCTTGATGGATAGCTTCCATGTGAGTTGCTTTCTGTCTACCCGACATTTTTCTCTAGTCTGTCAACTGGGGGACCGCACGCACGCACGCACGCACGCACGCACGCACGCACGCACCTCATTCAGCTCTTATCTGTGGTCCTAAAATAATTTCCGGATCCAGTTTGTGTAGTAAGACACAGACCGACATGTGTTGAATTGGTCATTGTAATAAGTATATGGTAAGTGTTTACTGTAGGCTTACATGTCAATTCAATCTCCATCATTTATTTTGTATGACTTTGATGCCACATGAATGGCACACTATTAAAGTCATTCCACACCTAATGTTATCCCCCTGAGGCTATTTTTTTCCCAACAAGAATATGAAACAAGGCTCCATCTTGCCTTACTTCTGTCAATCTACATGCTGTCAAATCAGTCTATATTTAGGACCAGTAGCCTACTGTACAGTACTGTGAACGAGGCATTGGGCAACACTGCTACGCTAAGCTTTGGCATATTGCTCTACTAAAACATTAACTGAAGGGATGATGAATATTGGAGCTTAATACACATGCATGTTAAAAGCACCAAAGGACCATCGGCGTGCAGCACAGTCAGTATGATCTGCTGTGCCAATTGGGCGCTTTAATATAATCACAGATTTAAGGTTAAAAGGGCATCCATTGGCAATTACATATATATAAACATATATATACGTATATATATATATAGGGATTAAAAGTGAATATGTAAAACATGGAAACATAGTGAACAAGTCTAAGAGTCCACCATCATGATAACAGCTCTGTCAGGATGTACTTTTAGGCACAGCAGAACTTTGAGCTAAATGCAAACAACAGCATGCTACTGTTACATGCTCATAATGCAAATATTAACATGTTAACATTTAGTAACTGGAATGTTGTCACAATCTTAGTTTAACATTTTAGCGTGCTAACATTTTCTATCGAGCACAAGGCATATGATAAAAGCTGATTAGCTTTGCATTTTGTCTTGAAGTAGTACAGTACTGGAAAGGTTTAGATATTTTACAGTGGAAGCATGAAACCTTTTTCATGCGAGTGGATACCATCGATATCTGTTCCAAATTTCAATGGCTGAGACATTTCACTAAAACCCAACACCACATCCTCTACTTTTCAGATTTTCACTACTGCTGTATATTAGACTCTTGTAGGCTAGTCCAGTTTTTTCATTTCTATACATTTGTGTAATTACTTATTTCTTCTGTTTGTATTCTGCTCATCTAACTTTCTTTTCAGAGAGTAACTGTCTCCAGTCTAACCATGACAACTAGTGGTGACTGCATGTTTTTCTACACCCTGTGCAGCGGTGATGCACAATGATACCACTCCACATCACAGTTGGCTGTGGTAAGAGTTAGGACAAACCACACCTCACCACAGTATAATGTGGGGTGGGGTCAGAGGTGGAGTGGACTTAACAGTGTACCTCTCAGCCCACAGTGGACCCTGCAGCTATATGTTTTTAGCCTCCTTTTCCTCCCAAATCTAGAGTGGAATGAAGGTACCCTTTAATTATTTTCTTTCTAAGGCTGGCAAAAAAAAACTAGGCAAATAAATAGTTCTCGGTGTATATCACAAAGCAGCTTTGAATCTTAGCTAACTGTAGCTTTGTTATACGACAAACTCAAAGCTCTTGTGATAATGAAGACGAGTCAGCAGTAAATCCTCGGACTGGATTTAATGATTGATTGGATTATTGAACAGGGAGTACAACAGTAGATTAAATTGGATTACTACGCAGAAAGTAGACCCCAAATTGACCAAAACTACCAACACTGACTCATGTTACAGTAGATTCTATTGAAATGTTATCAGAATTGTTTTACACAGGTTTTTGTCCTGACATTCGGGGTGATAGACTTGGACTCGAAAATGCCCCACTGACAAACTACGTTGCCCATCAGGCCTCAGTGCTAATCCTCACCGCCACTGATCTCATGATAAGGAGATCAAATAAAATACAGGGAGGGATAACAGCTAGATAAGGGATTTACAGAATTCTAACTGTGTGGGAATGAACGGGAATCGTGTGGAGGGATAAAGCAAAACGGGCCACTACAGCGCTGTGACACACAAGCAGCTGTTTAACATTTTATGTATTGTGTCTTTTTTTCATTTCAGAAATGACAAATAATGATGGTTTTTGATAATGGTTGTTTTCTAATAAAATAAGTGAAAAATGTAATAGTTTTACTATTTAGCCTCTGATTGAAGGGTTTGACCAAATTCCTGTATATACACTTTTTTCTCATTTAATTAAGGTCTATGGTTTTAACTTTGGCCCCATATTCCAGTTATGGCTCATTCCTTCATCAGTAATCTGATGAAGTTAAAACTATCTTAATCCCGCTCCTCCTTCGCTCTGCTACTATAGGAACAAAAAGACAGCCTTAACTAAACCAACTGTCTCATAGCATCAGATGACATTTTTATAACACTGAACGCATGCCAGTAGGAAAAAATGTGACTTTCCCCCATTTCTCATAATAGCTGTCCGGGGCTCTTGAAACACCACTATAGAAACAAGAGCGAACGTGAGGCAGGGTCCGCTGACAGCACAGAACCCAGATTAAATATTGACCATCTCCCAGGGGTTGAGCCTCGCTGCTGAGAGCGTGTACGCGAGTAATGGCATGAATTTACAAGAGATCCGTGTTTATATTTAGAATACACGCTTGAAGGGGCATCTCTGCTACTGCGCCTGTGTGTGTGTGTGTGTTTGGCTGCATTGTGTGCATACGGCCGGGGAACGTGTTTGTGTGTGATGACAGAGTAGGGACGGCTTCAGGAGCGTAGCGTTCCCGCAGGCAAACAGAGCGGAGCGAGGAGGTGGCGGCTATTGAGATTTGGACTGTGCCATCATTTGCATTTTAATCAAGAGGCTTGTATTTGTCCCCTCCCCTTGTGTGGTCGGAGGGGGGCCTCTGGGGGCCGGTTGTGCTGCTTTGCTCCTGCATGCCTCCACTGAACAAACCACAGGTTACTCTCACTCGCTAGTGTGTACTCATGGAGGGTAAGCGCTCCCTTCATCCTTCTACATTTCAGGTCAGATCATAAAATGAGCACTGTGGCCTCTTTACTATTCTATCCCTTGTCTTCTTCTTCTTCTTGCTAATCGTAAACGTAACAAAATCAATGGTAATAAAATGGGGTTGCTAAGAGTAAAGTTAAAAAGGTGGACAAAGCAATGCTGGAGAATGCTTGTTTTCAAAAGCATTTTTTTCTCAAAATCAGTGAGTATCTCCTCACGGTCTGTACGTACTGTGTGCGCGCCGAATAAAAATTCTGTGTTAATGCACAGCCTAGGATCTGTTAACAACTGGGAATGTTAACAAGGGGGCCAATGGCAGCTAGCAACATGCCCATTTACAGAGCCTAGGCGGTGTATATACACTGGATTTTATTTTGTGATTTTGTCAACAAGCCTTCTCTAGAATCGCTGACTTCACCTTTAACTAAATGATTGGACTTAAGACTTAGTATTAAAAACATATGTTGTTGTTGCCATGATTCCCTACACATTTACATGATAACTGAATGAAAAAGCACCGCCACGCTAGTGTTTACAGACGCAGCCTTCCTCTGACATTTCTCACAGTTTGAATGGCTATTACAAAGCACTTTGAGCAGCCAAACAACAGCTTAAGCGAAAAAAACAATTGCTAAACAAACACTCAAACATGTGAACCCAGTATCGCTATCAGCCAACGAGGCTGGCAACGTAAAATCTAATTAGATGAGTGCCCTTTTCGCTAGACAAATCCTGCAGTCATCCAATTTGTGTTGACATCACATGTACAAAGGATAACTAGGGTAACTACTTTACTAAGTTAAACGCATTAGCCCCATCAAAGGCCTGGGTCCTTTCTTGGGAAAGTTATCAACATTGATCGCAATTTAAGATATTAATTTATAATCGCATTACAATCACACAATCTCTACTAGTATAGAGATTAGAGGGACATTAGCTTTTTGACCACAGTCCTCCTCACTTAATGCAAGAGATCAGCTTCTCAAGTTTCTATGTAACGGCATTCTTTTGATGACCAAAGCCAGTTATAGGCTGCAGTGTTGTTGGTGGGAAAACAGGCATGAAAACCTCAGGCATTTTCTATACTCTGAGGTAGGATATAATGAGACCCATCGATTTCCATTCGCTGCTTTCAAGTATCTTTGATACATATTTGATGACTGGTGTGGAGGTCTGGATGGAGGGGACGTGTGTGTGAGTGAGTATGTGTGTGTGTGTGTGTGTGTGTGTGTGTGTGTGTGTGTATGTGTGTTCAAAGGCAAACAAGAGCGAGAGAAAGAGAGCAAGCGAACGGAACAGAAAGCAGGAAAGTGTGTGTGTGTGTGTGTGTGTGTGTGTGTGTGTGTGTGTGTGTGTGTGTGTGTGGTGTGGAAAGGGGTGCAGTAATGACCCCCCTGTGAACATTGGGAGGAGCTGGTGCGGCCCTTTTCGCTCGTACGTTCCCTCCCTCCACTTATGAATAATTAACTGGGAATCTGCCAGTCAGAGCGGACCAGTGGCTCATTACAAGGCATTTACGTATACGGCAGTGTCACGCGAGCTATCAATCAAGGGGCATCCATTCATGTGCGTCAAGGCATCTCCGGGGTATAGAGCAACAGTGGGGGGTAGATTGGGACTGTGTGTGTGTGTGTGTGTGTGTGTGTGTGTGTGTGTGTGTGTGTGCGCATGCGTCTGTGTTCGTTTGAGTGAGGGGAGACTTAAGGGATTGGAAGCCACAAGAGAGACAGAGAAAACACCCTCAATTTGGCAACCCTGTTATGACCATATAAGGACATACGGCTCTGCTTTAGGCTGCAGATTGGAGGCCCCTGTGCACTCATTGGGCAAGGACTTCAAGGTCATTTCCAGGGAGGGGGGCATGACATCAACATGCCAAGGTGGAAGAGTAAATCTAATGAAAAAATGTCTGCATATTTCCTATGAGCTGTCAGTAGAGACGAAGTGGAAGAAATAGACCACTTATTTTAGCCGTAATATATAGGGGAGAGTGGCCTAAGCAACTTTTCACTCAAAGTGACTTTAAGGTAAGACCTTGACAGTAAAGTCTCCAACTCAAATATGTACATATATTTCAGGGTGTTGTGCATCCCTGGCAATAAGAACTTTGGATATGGAATAAACTGTTGAAGAAATATAGCTTTCGGAAAAAAAGTTGTCTTGATGCACAACTTGTCCCCGGTGTGGTGTAAGTTGTGCAGTTGGAGAGAATACCATGGGGTGAATTGTGCCATTGATATATATCTCATAAACTGTAATGCAAGACAAATCCATTAGACAATCACTTATTTAAGGTGTATTTAAAGTAAATAAAGTAAATAGTTGACAAAGATTGAAGGACAATTTTCTTAAACAAGGCCTAGCAGATCTAATGGTTTTACCTGCAAAGCTCACAATGACAAAGTCACCATAATCATCTTTCTGGCCATCTGAACTCTCATCAGTGGTGTTGTTAAGTGGAATTGAGATGTCACTCTCTTCTGAGCTACTGTAGACAATCACTTTCTTTTGGTGACCAGCGTATACAGCCATGCCACTGGCACAACTCTCAGAAATGTACTTTGCCCTAGTTGCTCCGTGCTTGTGGAACCAACTGCCACCTGACAAATGTGATTCCCCCTCCATTTCTGCCTTTAAATCAAGGCTCAAAACCCAGATGTACACTCTGCACAAATCACCCCAATCCCAGAAATTTGGATAATAAGCATGATGCAGCAATTTAGGGCTGACATTGTGCTAACTGTATACTCAAAATGTAGCATACCAAAGCACTAAAACATGTGTCAAATGTTTTCAAACGTGTCTATAATTGTTCATACATAATAATCAAAAAACCTTGATCATGGAAATTTTACTTTGAAAGGCAAAACACAGTTTTTTGAGCTTAAATGTGCTTATATCTTATTCCTTGTGTCTCCCTTCTTTACAGGATGTGTCAAATGGATGGCTCTTCTTAAATATGAAATTTCCAATTTCTTCCACGGTTTTCTAGAAACAAGGGGTGGCACAACTTCCAAAATGCACAACTTAGGCCACTCTCCCCTACAGTATATGTATTTTTTTCTTAAATACAACAATAGAATTTCCTGCTGTCTCGTTACAGCTGCCTTCTTAATGGTGCAAACATTGGGTTCAAAGCTGCAAATTCAGATAGCAGTCAAATAGTTTAAAGGGGCAGTCATAAGAAATTGATGTGTGGTTACTTTCTCCAGTTCGTGGTCATGTTGTCATGTAATATAGACACTGTAACCCACAACGGCACAGTACAGACAAGGTTCTGTCAGCTGCTTTACTCAGAGGTCTGTTAGTAAACCCTTAACTATTTTGTTTTAATCAAGTTAATTAGGGTGTATTACATTGAGGCAAGTGACATACTGTATCAGACTGTCAATGAGCTGTTCAAGCAAAGAGAGGGCCATAGAGAATGCTACTCTATTCTTCATAAATCTCACCTCTCCCTTCTTGACAGTCATAGACTGGCGTCGTGGTGTGGACTCTTCGTTGATGCTGGATAGGAAGTTCTGGGAGATCCGCAAGGCGTCCTGTAGGAGCGGGTGGTCCGGGTGGCTGGTGGGCGTATGTTTTAACAAGTCCTGGAGGGCAGCGGTAGATAGGAGATATATTTACTTTCAAAAGAGCAAAAGGGTCTATGTAGGAGAATGTGACATACTCACGTCTATGTTAACACACATGACAGGCATTCTACAGTTCAGAAACCAATACCATTGGTCATTCAAGTGCACTCCATTCAGTTCAGTCAAATGCACCACTGCTGAATAAAGTATGTATAGGCTATTACTTTTTCATATGAAATAAACTGAAGTCCTTCATACGGACAGTTCCTTGTAAATGATTTTATAACTGGGGTTGGCCATTGATGAAGATTTTTTTGTATAGATATGGTGTCAAAGCGGTTTTTTGTAAGAAATGCCTGACATTTAAACAATTACATGTTATAATCTGACAATGCTGGCACACAAACTGCAGGTTGTGTCTGGGGTTAATTGGTGAGCAACAGAGGCAATAACTAAACTGCAAAAGAATAAGATTGTGATGTATCAAGATGTGTCACCGCTTCAACGCTCACTCTTACTCACGTGAAGTACCAATGTGCTGCGAGTCACTCTGTCCACCGGTTTATAGAGCAAAGCTGTACATGAAAAATGAGAAAAAAGGAAGGATTTGTTTTAACATCATGTGTGTATGTTTTTAAATGTGTGATCTATATTAATGCCTCAGTAGAATTAAATAATTTGATGACTTACCCTCTAGAGAATTCTTGGCTGTTTGGTCCTTGGAGTCCTTGGGGCTCCTCACCTTCAGGTTCTGTTTGGAGACAAAAGGTAGGTTTAAAATATGCTTTTTTTAAAGTAAGGTCTGGTAAGGGTAGGAGTCAGCAATTTGCTAGTTGACAAAATCACTTTTTTGTCAAATCAGTGAATATCTCGTCTTGATCCTTTCCATACTGTGTGTGCGCTGTAAAAATCCAGTGTTAATACACATCCTAGGCTCTGTATGTAAACAAAGGGTATGTAAAGAAAGGGGACCCACCTTAGCTAGCAACATGCCAGTTTACAGAGCCTAGGCTATGTACTAACACTGGCTTTTATTTCGGCGCACACAGTATGTACAGGTAGCATATTAGGAAACATTTACTGATTTTGACAAATTGTTTTTGATAACAAAAATTCTCCAGAATCGTTGACTCCACCTTTAATTTGATATGAAAACATAGCGAACACAGAGGACATCCACTTCTAACATTTAGTATGCCAACCTCAGCAGCTTTTCCAACCCCCACCACACCATGTTGAGCTCAGATGGTTCAGAGTCATGCATCATTACTAAGGCCATTAACAACCCCTCCATGATGAATTCCTCATCCCGCATGTATAGACACCAGCTTCAGCGCTAACTGGTGGACCTCATCAAACATAGACGAAGACTGATTGTGTAGTAAAACCTGCCACATGTTTGGAAAATATTGGAGGAAAAATGTACAGAAAAGAGCTCATGTTCGGACCGTAGAACATGCAGTTCACATTTGCTTGGTTTGAAAACTGTAGTTTAAATACTCCCCCCCCCATGAGTAATGTTCAAGGTGATGAAACATTCTCTTTAATGGCCCCATCTGAAGCCATTTCTCGTGCTGCTGGGCGAAACAGAAAAAGGGAGCTGTAATACTATTTGAACTTCCACAATTCCCAACCTTGTTAGGTTGACTGAACATAATGCTGTCGGGGGGAAACCCAGATCACTAGTTTTTATTAAACCAAGGTTTGGTTTGTTATATAAGCCTCCAAAACTAGATTTGCGGCTTGAGAATAAGTGTTTTCAAATCTAGTACTCTAGCACTCGAAGCTGTTGGAAACATGCCTTTGGGGAGAAGATAAATGCAGAAGATTTATTACGCTTTCGGGACTCATTGCCAGTCTGCGTTGGAGATACTGAGCTCATATTTTCCCGGTCGATGAGTGAGGCCAAGTTAAAACTACAGAAAAAACCTAACAATAATTATTTGCATTGTTCTGCTGTACACATCTTACTGAGAGAAGAAAAGAAAAAGAAAACCACACATGGGTGGAACACACAAAACTGCCTCTGGCTCCATATGTGCAGAAATATTCAGCAGGACATTTAAATTGATATGCAAGGCAACTGATATAGGCCGCGTGGGTGAATAATTGGAGACCTTCTTAGAGTACAGCGCATCAGGGGTAAAACTGTTCAGCAGTTGTGGAATATGCTCTTTCTATACAACCCCTATCAGAAACTGTCATTTCCCTAATAACCTGATTTTTGTGTGACTATGTAACTCGGGAGGAGGATTTCGCCAGTAGTATATTAGGCAGAAATTATGGGAGTTCAGTGAACAATGCAGTTTATGGTTGGTGAATATCCAACACTCCTGATAAATCAACAACTTTACTTACGTTGATATAACTTTCAAACACAAAACTAGATCCGAAAGGAAAACCACTTGTGAAACTCCCAATTGGATAATCTTCTGGAATGCAGGGTGTAAAGTGCTGGACTGACTGATTCGACACGGTGGTAAAATGATCCCACAACTGAGAGATCACAGCTTCAAAACCCCCATGCCACAGTGTTGACATGGAAGACCAACCGGTAACTGTTATTTATTTTATTTTATTTTTTTCACACATGTACAGTAACGCTTTCAAAAAACGTTGTTATACATTCGTTCCTCTCTCTCTCTCTATGTCTCTCTCTCTCTTTCTTTCTCTCTCTCTTCTTACCTCAGAGATTTCAGCAAACTGTGTGTTAGCCTGGCAGCACTTCTCCGCCGTCTCCACAGCCAGCTCATAGTTGTCCACAAACGCTCGGTACACTCCCAGCTGACTGGCCTGATGGACAGAAAGAAAAGCAGATGAGGAGATGTGAAGCTCACATTGTAAGGGACAGATTACACATGCTGCTGTTATATTCGTCAGTGGTTGTGATTCGTGAGAGATTGCCTTGACTGAAATCCATCCTTTTTAAATCTAAGACGACATGGATTTCCCTGTACTGTCAGACACAACAGCTCATTTTGAAGACAGCGGAGGAAATGAAAGCCACAACTCAAGACTTTCCCTCAGAAACTCAAGACACATCTGAACACTCTCAACAGTCCCCTTCTCTCAACTTACACCACTTCATTCTGCCACTTCATACAAACTTACAACCTTGCTGCTGCTCCAAACATAATACTAGTTGTCCATCATAATCCTTTATTGATCCCAAGTGTTAAAGAAACAGTAAATTAGATAAAGGTAACTGTCACTATCGCTTCACAAATAGACAAACGTAAAGTCCACCTCAGTGCAACCTTGAAAAATGCTCCATTGCAATAGTGAAACGTATAATCTTTGAGGCAGGAGATTCAGTGCAGTCAGCTGTATACAGTATGTCACTTGCAGAGAGTGGCACTGAACAACCAGCAAAGGGGAAAGGACACCGATCACCGTCACAAATACTAGAGGCACGTAACCTCACAGGCGAGGCCCGTCGCCGTGGCAACCTTTGGGGACCCTGCACACTGTGCCGGGGTTGAGTAATTAATGATTGGTGTAACAGAGGCTATGAAAGCACATTTAGGAAGCTGGATGGCTGAATAAAACTCCGCCAAGCGATTCCAGCCAGCGCTGCGATCCATCTCTGCTGGCGAACAAAAGGACAATCAATTCCCACCGAACAAAAGCAAAAGGAGGGGAAGAGTACAGTGAGTGGATAAGGGCTTTGTCGAGAGGAGCACACACACACACACGCACACACTCACACACACGCACACACACACACACACACACACACACACACACACACACACACACACACAAGCGTGCAAACACACTCACACACACACACACACTTCTGAATGGAATACCAAATAGGCCGACATCCAAAATAATCTAAACCGAGTGAATGAATCATGGCATGAGTTTTAAAGCTCTTCATGACACAGCTAATTGCTATACTTCAGACCTTTTGGCCCAATATAAGCATGTGTGGGGCTTCAGTCATTTGGCCAAATGTCTTCTGTCCTTTCAAGAGAGCAGGTTTAAAAGGGTAAGTAGGCCTATGGTTCATTCCAACTTGGGTCTTGCGTTCGTAACTCTCGCTCATCACAGACATCTGGGAAGTGGGAATACAGCAACATTTTGACTTGACAGGAAATGAGGGCTCAGATGATCAGACAGGTTGTAAACAAGCCAACATTTAGCCAGATTATCAAATCTCTCACAGCATTTGTTTACTTAATGTTTTCTCTGTTCTTTTTGTTGTTATTGGTTCTTAAGTTGTTGACTCGTGTGAAGCACTTCATAATAAGATTTTTGAAAACCTCTCGAAGAATAAAGAATTACTAAAAGTATGTAAGTCAACTATTCTTGTCTTGTTCATCGCCCTACATCCCATTTTTAGGCATGACCCTGACCTTCTTCAGATGCTGTGATCTAAGCCGTCATTGAGGCGTTCTGAGATTAAATTCTTACAGGAGCATCTCAATTGTGAACAAATGATTTTTCCCTATTTGTGTTTTTCAAAATGCACACTGGTGAATTTCAGGCACAAAAATTGGATCCAAAATGGATCCATAGTGTTTGTGTGCACATACAATAGGCTACACCCACACATTAGGACAGGAAGTAAAAAGAAATGGAGGTAGGCGAGGAGCAAAGCAATTTTCACAATCCTGCAATCCTGTGTCGTGCCCTGGGCCACACAATCTGCGGCGCGGCGGAGGCCATACAGAGCGTGACAGTGTTTGACTGTGGAGAGAACAGAGAGCAAGCCAATGTCTGCCAGCCACATCCACACACAACGGCCGTGAAGGCTAATACCAAGCGCTCGGCCTCAGTCAGCTACAGTATCAAGAGCAGAAAAATGGCTTTGGGTGATGAAAGGAACTGCTTGGGTGTTTGGTGATTTCTCAGTTTGGGATTTGTCCCGTGTGAGAGCATGTGTGTGTCTGTGTAATCCACAGCGGAAAACAACATTAAGAAACACAGCCACGTGACGGACCACATCCATTATACCAAAGGGGCTGGATTTAGCCACTCGGTTTGAAAAAGGGGTTCTAACAAACTTCAGATATTTTTCTCACGCGGGGATAAAGCACTGCGTAGGCTACAATGAAAGGATTGCCTTCATTTCAAGAGTCTACAGCCATGCTAGCTGTCAATCAGCTTATGTACACGATGTATACGATCTTTAGCAGGTGTAATGTTTTCCCTCTCAGTTTAGCCTGTTAGCACATTAGCATTTGCTATCTTCAGTACTTTTGTTATCACTAATTACAATCATAGATGTTGGGTAGTCCACCCAACAGTTGAGAGACACTTCACAGTAAACATCCTTGAGGGGCTAAAGGAAAAGTCGGCGTATGGTGAAAGCCAGATGCTTAGTTGTCATTATGAAATTGAAATGTGGTTTAGTGAGATTTGATAACAGGTGAATGAGGTTGTAGAGGACTCCTCAACCCCCAACAACTCTCAACTCTTGTGAGTAAGAACTTAAACCAGTTGTTGGTATGCTTCCACACCTGTATGGTCTATTTCTCACCTCAGGTGTATCCAAAAACCTGCTACAATTTTGGTGGACGGTTTGCAAGGAAATTTGCCAAAATTCTGCATACCCGAAAATCATCCCAGCGAGAGGCACTGTCTGGTTATCTTGGATGTTTTATCAAAGGAGAGTAACCAGTCATATAAATAGTCCCACGCCAATAGAACTCTTATGATTCATCTGACCTACAGCATACTCTGTTCAGTTAATATGAGTACTCATCTATTTTCCTCATGCATAGGAGGTTAGACAAGCAGACGCTGCATATGTGTGTCCTTCGACACACATACACTAACTCGCAGCTGCTTCAAGATTCTAGAAGAGAGTGAAGCATGGTTGGCTGTGTGTGTGTGAGGCCAAATCAAAAGATGGAGAATTGTTCGTCTCCTAAAAAAATCATACAATCAGTTTCTTTTTGGTCCTCCACCTCTGAAGAGCAACATTCAAAGCTGGTTCATATCATTTCATGTCTGTCTCCATGGTGTTAAACTTTGCCTTTGCCTGCGATGCACAAGGTGTGTGTTCAAAAAGAGCTGGAGCACAAGTATGTTTTAGCCCTATTGTTCAGCCTTCAAACACGTCTCTCTGACAGTCATGCTCATAACCTGTCAGTGACGCTTTGCCTCTTCCTCTTTTCTCCCCGTCTCTCGCCTTCCTTGTTCTGGTGTTTTATCAATCCTGAGCTTGAGTCTTCTCCAGCATGCGGATTTCAGAGTCACGGTGAGACAGTTTTATCAGAGTTGCAGCAGCCTAAATCTACTCACCTAGCAGATTTTTACCATCCTCGCTCAACCCTCCCTCCCTCCCTCCCCCATTGCTCGCCTCCTGTATCAACTCCTCCACTACCATCTAATCTCTTCACCCGCCCTCCCTCTATCCCTCTCTCCCTCCTAACCGAATGGCTGTCATGTAGCATTTTCTCTTCTTTTGCCTTTTTGTAAGCTCAGCGTCTTCTCCTCCTGACTTTTATTAACTACTGTCTGGAGAGAGGGAGGGCTGAGGCAGTGTGAGCGTGTGCATGTGTTCATGTGTGAATGCACAAGTGTGCATGTACAGTATAAGTGTGTGTGTGTGTGTGTGTGTGTGTGTACATGTTTAGGAGGAAAAAATAAAAAGTCGGCCAGACAGCTAGATTGTCTGATTGTCGAGGTTGCTCAAAAAAAGTGTGAAATGGCTGATGTAATGTTTTAGGCCAGACAAAGAAAACAGGTAAGCAACAGTCAGGGTGGAACCTTTCAGCCTGCTCAACAGACACATAATTTTGTAGTAAAATATGTTATCCGAATGCTAACTGCATTGCTTTCAAACACTGTATACGGTCTACAATCGCTCTGCTCTGCTCTATATTATTTTTTTTGTACCCATATCAGAACCATGACATCATCTATCTTGGAGGCAGAGTGAGCCAGCTTTGTCGGAGGGAAGGCGAATACGAACCAGAAGGAAAAATATAAAGAACAGCTTTTTAAATTAACTATTTGATAAGAACTGGATTTTTGGCGTTAAAAGATATGAATTAAAATCCCAATTTCATAGCTTAGCCCCAAGAGGAGAAAAGTTATTAGGAGTGAGAGAAAGAGAGAGAGAGAGAGAGAGAGAGTGTGTGTGTGTGTGTGTGTGTGTGTGTGTGTGTGTGTGTGTGTGTGTGTGTGTGTGTGTGTGTGTGTGTGTGTGTGCGAGAGAGAGAGGGGTTCCTATTTATAGCAGCTTCTTCGAGACACAAAGCACACAGTGCAGTGATGGCCTCAGCTGCCTGAGGCAGAAAGGCGGCATTGTGAAACATGGCTGCACCTCCCTCTGTGTTTGTGTGCGTGCGTGCGTGCGTGCGTATGCGTGTGCGTGTTAGAGCTTGAGCAAGTCTGAGGGGGGGGGGGGGGGGGGGAGAGAATTGGAGAAAATAGTGGGAGAGTGAACATTTTTTTTAAGGAGAGGATTAACAAATGATTCATTGTTGCTTAATTGACCCATTGTGAAAATGATTAAATCGACCCAGTGTACATTTGGCCTCAACATCCTTGGCTGAAACTACTGGAGGGCACAGAGAGAGAGAGAGAGAGAGAGAGAGAGAGAGAGAGAGAGAGAGAGAGAGAGAGAGAAAGAGAGAGCGAGAGAGAGAGAGAGAGAGAGAGAGAGAGAGAGAGAGAGGCCAGCTGCTGAGGCGGAAATAGGAAGAAAAGAACGATTCAGATTCAATTTGTCTGAATTTAAAATGATAAAGAAGAGCATCGCTGCCAAAAATCAAATCTACATTTCTCTTTATAGCTTCATTGAATTATGCCGACAGACGCTGCTTCTAGCAGCCTCCTCCCAATTCAAGAAACAACATTACTGTGAGTAATGTCGCTCTAGCAAAGTGGTTTTGCCTTGGGTTGCGCGTCCATAGGTCACAAAACGTAGCCGTGGCACACTGACTGTCTTTTCTAATACCGTCAATGTTTTTAGGTGGCCAGTGTTGTCACTTTGATTAATGGTAATGTCAGGCACTTATACCCAGTGTACGCTTGTGCTGTCGTGGGCACAGACACATAAAAACTACAACCCCCAAATGCCCCCTAGTCCCCTTCGACTAATCTCTTGTAATTCTTCTCACCAGTTTCTGGAAGAGGTCTCCAACTCTTTGGTGGTGGCTCCACTGTTGGACCCGGGGCAGGAGTCCATCGTAGAACTCTCTGTGGATCTCGTAGAGCTCAGGCACTTTGAAGAAGATGGTTTCTATCTGGGGGACAGTGAGCACGGGCTGTGACGTCGTGGCTGCTGCCTTCAGGGGCTTCATGGGCTGAGGAGGAACAAACAGTGACGGGTGGACAGGTGTTAAAGCCTCTGGAAAACCTGGCCTGGAAATAGTACAGCATCAATAAATGATATCAAAGTTAGATGAATATTATAAAAATGCTTATTTTACCATCTAGACAGTTTAAACGGTCTCCATGGGAACAGTCAGTGTTTTTTTAGAACGTTCAGGGAATGCCGTGATTGGTTCAAAACACTTATTGTGTAATCAAGAACCAGAGCTTATCCCGCCTCATCGCAATTTCGGCAAGGTTTATCAACCTTAAATGATAATATCTTTAATTTGTATTGATAAATATGCCTAACTGTTTTCAGTTGCTTACCATCAGGCAACTAAATCCCAAAATCGCATAGTTAGACAGATTTTGTGGATTTGTGTTTACAGGGGCTTTAAGAGTTGCTTTTGCACAACTTGTTTGTGTGTGAACTGTAAAGCAAGGCCAAGAACCCACAATCATAATACCTAACTGAGACCAACTGAATGTTTTCTACTTGCAAGACTAGTTATAGTTGGTCAGATGAACATTTAATGGTTTTACCATAAAAGCAGTCCTAAGTTGATACGGGAGAAGCGTTAGCAAACTGTTGCTTATTTACACTTCCAGCAGACACAGACCAATATTAGCATTCAACTTCGGCCAGCTGATACATGTTAATCGAATATTTGCTCTCCTTTTGGCACTGTTTTTGTCTTTACAGACTCCTAAAAGTACATCTGTGTCTTTAGCGGCTAATTGCTTCGCTAGGTTCACCAACTTTTCTGCTGAGGGGGTAACATACAGTACAATAGTTAAATCAGAGCTTTTTCACCAAACATGTAGTTGATGAGAGCAAGTGAATGAATGACAAAAACCATTTGTGGTCGATTAAACCCAAACTATTAGCTGAAGGATGCACAGAGCCTGAGCAGAACTTCAGAGTCAGGTAATAATTCTCAGCGAGTTTGTCATCATGAGCAACACATTTTTAGTAAAACATTATTATTGAAAGTTCAACATTCCTGTCGAAATGTATTGTGTTATTTTGCTGTGATTTTCACAAACATTTTCCCTATTCTTGACCGTAATACATTGTATTGCCTTACATTGGATGATAATGTACATTTTTTAATCAAGTTGCATGTCTATTTCTTAGTTGCTTTTTGATTAGAATTTTTTTCAGACCATACCTTGAAATCATATCATGTACCATTGAACGTACTGCCATGATTGTACTGTATTATATAGGCCTGTATTGTTTGTGTGTGTCTCACCAGCAGTAGTGCCTCCAGGTGACTGAGGTATGTCTCCTCTGTGTTCAAGATCCCAGACAGGACCCACTTCCTCATCTCCAAACCTTTTTCCAGGTCACACTCGGTCTGTAAAAAACATAAAATACCAAAGTTATACCAATATCCTGCAATACAATATTATGCAATACAATAGTGTGCTCTAAAAAAAAACCCAAACCTGTACGTGTCTAATTTGTAACTATTTTCAAACTGGAAGGCACGTTTGATTAGTTTGTGTCTCAGGCACAAAGCATTATATCATTCCTTCAAATCAGCTGGTAAAAAAAGTCTTCTAATATGCCAGTGTCAAACTTAAGAGTTCCTAGTTCTTTCTAGTTGAGCTTGAAACTCCTGCAGGAAAGCCGGTTTGCAAGCGACACAGCCTTCTAGAAAATCCTGCCAGTTCCCCTCAGCCCAGTCAGAGCTCACAGAGGAGAACGGACATGAAAGAAAACAGAGAGACGAGAGAGGAGATTCCTCGGGCTGTCCTGTGTTTAACCACAAACTCTGAAATAACTCAAACAGGCAGGGTCTCTCCCCTGGGAGTGAGGGGTTGGCGTATAAATATGTGCGAGTGCACACACAGCGAGCCCAGGTTGGGACGCGGAAGCATCCAGTGCCTCAGGCTAGGAGGAGGAAGAGACTGGCAGAGAAAATGTGAGAGGGGATGGAACAGAGAGAGAGAAGAGGAGAGTGAGATAATGCAGAGAAGAAAGAGGGCAAAATATTGGACATGCTGAAGAGAAGACAAAGACAGATATTCAATTTTTTTTTTGTCCAAAAGAAGCATTCCACTTAAATTTGACTAGACTAGACTTCTTCTCTAAATACTATTCTTAGTATACTCTCTATTGTCTGCCCCCTACATTCACGCCAGAATTAAACAGTCACAAAAACAAGAACATGCTTTGGATGACACTTTAGCTAATTATTTAGAAATGGCCAAGCAGTCAAAAAAGAGACATACATTCCTTTAACATACTGTAGTTACGTAGTACAGCTTTAAATATATTTGACTAGAAAGTAAAAAAGACAGTATGAATGGGAGAAATGAGTAAGGCGTTATCAGAGATAAGCTGCACACACTGTCATGTGCCTTAGCATTATGGAAAGCAGAGGGCTGCTAATAGGCATGCAGCCATTCTCTACCTCTTGGGAGCCATGCAAAGAAAGAAAGAAAGAAAGAGAAACAAGACAGAGAGGATAACTGGATGAGAGGAAAGCATAAAGAAAATGGCAGAAGTGTGAATGGTGAGAGGAGATACATATTTGCCATAGAAGAAGTAGAGAAAGTCTTTTTAACGCAAAGGGAGAGATAGATAGAAAGTATGTAGTATATAGCAGCGGGAGGACGGAGAAAAGGCAAATGGAAGAAAGTAGTATGCCGTCTCCTCATTTCACAAACGCAATGCTTGATGCAGAAATCTGTGTCATGTGTGAATGGGTGCGGGGAGATGATTAGCCAGGAAAAATTGGTCTAGAAATGTCTCGTCTGAGTGAAAATTGTCTGGGCTCCATTTGCGGTGTGTAAACCAAAAAAAAAGCCATAAGATTCACGGATCAAAAACACGTAATGCATTTCCATAAACGCAGCTTTGAAATGCTTTTTAGAGCCGTCATGTGATGAGTGTACATTTGACTGCATGGGCTCCTGTAGGCATCACGCCCGAATGCACAACAACACCCGCCATGAACTGTTGTGTTTACACTGCAATCATATGGGGACAACATGTGAGGAGAAAAGGTCATATGGAGGTCTACATGTGAGAGGAAGGTCAACTCTCTGAGAGCATGAGATGGGCAAAGTGATCAGGTTTCGGGACCGTGACTTGAGCTGGACCTATGTTTGTATTTGTAAGTGCTTATTTCTAGTTTTTCTTGAAGCAACGCCATGCCTATGTGACATGTCCATTGTAAAGTTTCTGGTTGCAGTAACAGTTCCCCCTGTCCACACTGGCGGTGACATGATCACTTCATGAATTCCATTGTTGGAGATAAGGGGATTTACAGTCAAGACAAATGCCAAAGTAGATATGAGGTGTGAGGTTATTTTAAGAAAGGCATGATAAAAATGTAATCCTATCCATTAAGGCTTAACCTATTGATTCGTTTTCCAATGAAGGGACCAGCAAATAGTGAAAAATGTCACGTCACAACTTCCAAGAACCCGGTACTGGTGTCTTAAAGTAGCTTGTTTTGTTGAACTAACAGTCCAAAAGTCTCAAACAGATTTGAGAAAAAATAATTTGTGCTTGTAATTCTATATAATTTACTATATAATCATGCATGCTAAAATGATGTACAGTATTCTTGTGAGCTAAATTTGAGTATGTGCTGTAAGCATGTGTGTGGGTGTACATGCATTTATTTAAATGAATGGGTAAATGGGCCTGAAACCTGTTTCCATGGCCACTACATAAGCAGATGCCAATAGCACAGAACTTAAGGGGGACTGCTCCAGGCCAGGAGATTACCAAACATTCCAGGATCATTATGGACTCCATTACACAGGAGTCCATTATCAGCAGGACTACACTCCTGATTTGCCTGTTAGTTAAAAAAAACACACAAAAAAGCACCCTACACAGTCAGTGAAGCTACTGCCATCAATTCAAAATAGTAGCACCCATATACACATTACTGTATGTGGTTACAGTTCTCTTTACAATCAATAAGCAATTATCCTTTTGGACACGTGAGATTTAGAGAGGCTATGCTGCACTTCGTGGCTAGCTTCTTAGCATCTCAGCCGTTAACACAGAGGGTGTTATTATGTAGAGGCTGCCAAAGAGGAAACATAGTTTGTTCAGGGCTGCAATCCACGATTATTTGCATTAATTTCTTGATGAATCATTTTGCTCTATAAAATGTTAAAAATGTTTTGGTGTTTTTGCTTGAAAAAAAATGAATTAAATTAAATTATCTGATTCATTAATCTACTTATAGTTGCAGCCCAACTTTATTCAATAATATAGTGTGGAGAAATCAGGCACAGACTACAAATAGAATGGGCTAATACATATTCTGTCGACTGTTTATCCTGTCTTCAATAGTTAATACACCTGCTGTATATTGCATCTGTCTGTGTCTCTCCCTTCTTAAGTGAAGGATGAACGTAATAAATCTGACAGGCATGTATTATGCATAACACACAGAGCCCTTTATGGATCTGTGCTGTACATAACAATATCAGTTTCCTCTGAAAAAGCTCAAATTGTGCATTATGTACGGCCCCAAGAGAAAAAACTTTAACTCTTTTCATATTAAGCGTGCAAATAAAAGGGTTTTGAAAGTAAACTAGCTATGTAAATATGAGTTACGATTGCTCCTAAATAGATGACATTGCATTGCATTGAATCTCTAGTCTCCTTAAAGACTTAAAACAGAAAGCCTGGGGCAAGCTATGGAGCCTCCCTGAATTAATCAAAAATTAATGAAGCTACAAGTATCTGCATGGAGCTGTGCGTATTAAACCATGAGCAGGATGTGCCCGCTGGTCAAAAAGAACACAAGAAACATTTGAGGAACAATTTGAAACAACTCAACAGGGAGGAAACTTTCAACCTTCAGCCACATGTTACTGAAGCAGCAAAGGGGAGTGTTGATTCATCCCAGAGAGACTTCCCAGACGCAAGTTCCCTGCATCTCCAGACATTTCATCTTTTATTCATCGCCGTGGCAACTAATGAGTCCCATCTCTGGCTTCAGACTAAAAGGGGGTGTCTGGCTTTTTTTTGGGTTATCAAACAACAGTAAAAATAAGACACACTCTACCCGCTTGGGGCATATTTGGGTTGGTCCATTGTTTGCAACAGAGTCGACGACGAGTAACATTTCACATTTGGACCCACACTTAAATCCTATCAACACACACAACATCCCCCTTAGCGTTGCCTCTAACTAACATGATTTAGCAATTCAGATTCGGATTCGGATTTTGTTTTACATAAGAAATCAATACAAACAGTGTTTATTTGACAAGCACGCAGCTGTAGCTCAGGAGGGGCAGATAGAAACTGAGCAGCCACCAATGTTATAACATTATCCTCTTTTTCTCTCTCTCTCCCTCTCTCTCTTTCCTATGCAGTGTGGGGTACTCATGTAAACATTCAGAGCCAGGTTGGAGAGATGAAAAGTGAGCCGTAATGCATGCTCTATTCCACACTTTATTAACTGTTTTTCAATTTTCATTTTTCACATTCAAATCTGCTTAGCATTCTTTTCCGCCATCCGTTGCTTTCTGAAACGACTAATGTGATTGCTTCCTATCTCCGCATGTCTGCTACGTAATGGAGCTGTCTTAAAATTATCCAGTGCTGCAGGAGGAATACTTTTTTTTTTTTAAACGCAGTGGTATAGAATGCACTTCAGCCAACCCTGACAGATTTGGTGTCAGCAGGGGTTTTCTGGGTAGGTTTTTTTCTTCTTCTTCACCCCATCTGCATCACGCCATGAATTTAATGGCAAGAAAACACGCTGTGCAATAACAAGGGAGATTTCAATCTTTCCTGAGCCCCCTGATCCACTGCGGTTAGTATCATGTCGAGGTTTAGCACTGGCTGAACAACACGGCATTAAAAAAATGGCCGACCCTCAGCAGGTCTTGGCCTGGAGGTGTGATGTCATATGGGATGAGACGGTAGAGCCATTTTTAAAATATGAATTTGGGATCCACAGGAACAGAGAATTTAAGAGCAACTCTAGGGGAGTCCCAGTTGCCAAGGGGTTCACAAACTGCACCTACCTAGGTTAGAATCCAGCCAAGGACCATTGTTGTTGTTCCCCATCTCTCTCTCCATTATTTCATGTCTTCTCGCTACTGTCAGCTATCTTATAAAAGCATTAAATATCCAGTAACAAATACTGTTTCACTTGGTGAGAAAAAGATTATAAAGTGGGCGCCGACTGTCCTTGAATGACCTCCAAGTATCTGTCACACTCTGTCTGTACTAGGATTATAAGATGCAAAATATGTGGTCAGTGGTTTTTATAAATGATTAAAAAAACATTACAGCACAGACTCTTTTCCCCTCTTCAATGCAGGGAAGAGTCACCGTGGAAAAATTGAATTTAGCAATATTGCTGATGGTGATGACTCATCACGGTGATGTCATAAAACTATCAGCTTCTGCTTCAGCCAATGGGAGCTCGTCAGCCTCTGCTCGGCTGTGACTCATCAATTAGAGTGGGCAGACCGGGCTGATTTTTGGGGGGGAGTGGCCGTCAAAAGGCAAATCAAGGACGATGGGTAACTTCATTTTCCCATGGCGGGAATTGAAAGCATGTCTGGCAGCGTGGACAGGTAGCTATTGATGGATCATTTTCAGTTTTCTGCTGTGTCAGGTTACTCAGCAAAATTGTCTTTAGTCTACCATACACGTTTCATTCTGCTCTGAGGGAAGAGAATGTAAGTGCATTCATTTGTTAGATGATTGTATGAAAAATAAATAAAAATAAAACATGGCGTCGTTGGCTTGTGCAACCTTTAGCAGATATGACATGACGTGTGCACGCCGGTGCATTGATTAAAATCAGTGAGAGTTTGCGAGCTCACAGGCCAAAGGTCGGACGCCGTCGAGGGAACCGTCATTTTATCGGCAGATTCAAGCCATCAATCATATTGGCAGTCGCTCAGTCACTCGCTCCTTCGCCGGCACAGACAGTGAGCACAGACTGGGGGGGGAGGGGGTGGGCTGGGGAACTGATACTGCTTCATGACCACTGATGCGATTACTGCCTCCAAGGGCACAGAGGAGAGAGAGGTAGCATTAGCCTCTTACATTCTCCCACAATACCACTCGATCCTAACCGAAACATAGCATGAGCATGTTCGTCTGCTAACTACAAAGCCATTGGTGCCAAATAAAATATAATGTGTAAATGGTGATGACAAATGAGAAATACAGTATGCATTAGAAATATAGAAATGAATAGAAATAGATGAGATGGTAAATGGACTGCTCTTACATAGCGCTTCTATCCAAAAGGGATTTACCTAGCTTGTCTAGTTCACACATTCAAGATAGATTCTGGCAGTCATATCCATGTTCATTTTAATCTTTACTCATGCTGGGGTTGTGCGTGTGTGTATCCTCGCCATAGTAACCTTTGAGAGCACACACCAGGTGTCACAGATCACTGGTTTTCTCTTTCCGCAGACGAGGAGAAAGCAAAGGAGGGAGGGGTAAAGAGGAGGGAGGGTAAAGAGGATGAAGGCAGGCAGTGATGGGGTGATTGAGGTGAAGGGTTATACTGCCTAATACTCCTGGATGAGCAAAAGCCAGACTCTTAAAGGGGATGAGTTTTCTATGCTGGATGACTGCCCCTGGGATCATAAAGGAAGACGATATTGTCCTTTATCAATCCCCTCCTATGACAGATTTGATTTTTTTTTTCATCAGTTAACAAATCGTTGAGGAAGTTGGATTGTTCTAAGAATAGATTAACCCACTTCCCTGCACTGAATTCAAGGCAAAGTATGTAAGTATTGGCAGCATAGTTTTAGCTACTTAAGATTAGTTCCAGCCAGGTGTGTACGGTGTGATTTGTATCGTACAATAAGTATCCTAAATGATACATATAGTTAATAGCTTTTTTTTCTTTTCTTACTTTTTAAGTTATCTTTATTAGTCAATTTACACGAGGCACATTCGAAATCTGTCTTTTCGCATATCCCCTCTCCAGTTACCACATATCGGACAGGGTCAGCCATAGTACAGCACCCCTGTAGAAGTTTGGGGTTAAGTGTCTTGCTCAAGGACACAATGCTAGTGATGTCGGGCACCTTAGATGTAAAACCAGCCACCACTAGTTTTAAAAATAACACCCCTCTGTCGGGTATCGAACCAGCAACCTCAAGGTTACTAGACGGCCACACTTCCTCTAGGCCATCCTACCACCAGCTAAGGTTTGTTTTGAGTTAATTTGTCCAGGCGTTTTGCTGCATTATCTAAATAAGCAAAAATTGGCTAATACAGTGGGAGAAGGCATACTGACCGACTTGGAGGACTCCAGTGATCCAGAGGAGAGCGTGTCCCGGCTGCTGCGACTCTTAGAGCTGAGGTGTGGTGAGGATGACGGCGAGTCATCGATGTACGGTAGGATGTCGTGGTGCCTTCGTTGCTCCTCTGCGCGGTCCGCATCGTAACCGTATGTAGGAGGCGTACCGGTGTAGTGACCGTCTGTGAAAGAAGGGAAACTTTGAGTTAGCAACCTTTAACATTCTTGCAACTTTTCTTGATGTTTTACGCTTTATGAGACAGTTTGCAGTGGAGAGTTTGGGTGCCCTACAAACATGCCAGACAACTTGCATTTGATGACTTACAGATACAAGATATTTGAGGCCCAAGCTGATATAGATATCAATATGTGACTTTTAACAGACAGAAAAAAATATATATATTGTGAAGCTTTCTGAGCTTTACGAGGGACAAAGGCAAGTAAGTCCAAAATGTCTCTCGCCACCATAATTTCATATACAAAAAAAAAAAAAACACACAACTAAAGTAAGCTTCAATTCCTACCAAAATCCACTCAGTTCCCCCGTGCCTTTAAAAATGCATGTAAGATTCCAGTCTTACATTTGCTGGTATTGCAAAGATAATTTTCAACACTAATTAATGTGGCTTTAGAAACTGGGGCACACAAAATGAGTTTCCCCCCTCCTCCTCTGTTCATGCATTTCACACAAAAACCTAAAGGGAGGAAGCACTTGAGGAAGGCCAACTACAAACTGGGTCAGGGTTCAAATGATCTGAACAACGGTTGGAGGCAGCATCTCCAGGGAAATATTCAGCACCCTCCCTTTTGACACTGTTTCTGCGGTGGGCGCGATCACTTTCTCTGAGGCAAAAAAAAAACAGCACAAAGCAGGTTTTGCCCGTGATTATGTGTGTTGTTCCCTTTGCAAGCAGAGACAAACACAAGAAACAAGGGTCAGAAACTACAACTAAGCCACTTGTTTACCAGCTTCCCACTTGGGCTAGGTGATGCATTTCATTGACATTGTTTTGAAGAGTTAAAAATAGTTTATCATCCTGGGGGGGAGTGGGGGGGAGTGTACCGTCAGCAATTTCGGGGAATCTTGTGCGTAACTGCTGAGGGGAAGTCAGACATCATGCGTCTCTCTGCTTGTCAAAGGAGACCTTTTGCTCGTCTCCTCCCACTCACAAACATTTCAACAGAGAGCTGAACCCGCCTCTTCTGTGCTGACTCAGGACAATAACATGCTGCAGTCACACACACACACACACACACACACACACACACACACACACACACACACACACACACACACACACACACACACACACACACACACACACACACACACACACACACACACACACACACACACACACACACACACACAAACAATATACTTCAGTTCAAATCAATAATAAGCTTCACAACATCTACTCACATCTAAGGGTCTTTTTTTGTTTTCAGACTTTTACAACAACATTGTGATTTAGGAGTTTTTGCCAGCATGTACATGGATATAGGCATTTTTTAAAGTCACAGGATACAGAGTGAGGGAGGGGGAAAGAGATAGACAGAACAATACCACTGTGTCCTGGACCCGTCTGACCTTCAGCCCACCCACCGCTCGCTCTGCGTACTGGCCGCTGCCTGTGGGCGAGTGCTGCCTACTGCGCCTACCGAGATGTGTGTGTTTGTGTGTGTGTGTGTGTGTAGTATCTTCCCACAAGGCCAAACCTCACAGCAAACCAAACTAAGTAGTGTACTACACATTATTTATTCATTAATTTTTAGCCTTAGCATGTCCCACTGCTGTTATATAAACGTATGCAGTTATTTATACATTTCATAATTTACTCAGACTCCTGCTGTTGTGTTCACTTCCACCTTCTTTCATCTTCTCCTTTATTCTTTACTTTTCTTTAATATCATTTTCTTTGCTCTGTTGTTTGTTCTCTTTTTTTAAAACTTTTTTTCTCTCCCTGAAATTTAATTTTAGGTTAGATTACATCCGTTTACAAAGCACATACCTAGACATTCAGCCTGTAGCAGGGTGCGGAAATTTGCCTATTAGCAAATTCTAATAATATTTTAAAAGCTTGTTTACCATAACATGTTGTGCAACATGAGGACAGTGCACATTTTTAGGACCTATTAAATGTCTAAAACTACAGGGTGTGGATGTGAAAAAGCACCAAATGGGACATGGGCGATGGGGATGTTTTTATTTGTACTTATTTTCCCCAACCCCACCTCTGTGTATTCCTATTCAGGGAGCAAAACCTCTCAGGCTGACTTGTTTTAATCTTCTTGCTTTGGAAAAATCCTGTCCTAGGAAACACACTGGAGGTGTGTGTATGTGTGTGTGTGTGTGTGTGTGTGTGTGTGTGTGTGTGTGTGTGTGTGTGTGTGTGTGTGTGTGTGTGTGTGTGTGTGTGTGTGTGCGTGCTTGCGTGTGCAAATGCCTTTAATGCCCACACAAAGCCCAGAGGCCAGAAATACAGTAACCAAACAACCCTTTTTAGGCCTTAACCACTTTTGGTTAAAAGAGGGGTAGCTCAGTCACAGACCTCAAACCACCATCATGAATAATAATGATAAACTTTGGACTGCCGCTGTGACTAAACAGTGTGTGTCATGTGGGGGAATGTATGTCTGTGAGGTATAACAGCTACATGGTAAATAGCTCTTTGTCCACATGTAGAACATGTGTTTGTGTGTGTATGTGTATGTGGTAATGGTAAATGGACTTGTATAGCGCTATATCTCCGTTTATCACAGACTCAAAGCGCTTTACATTGTTTTTTGTACACATTCACCCAGTCACACACACATTCATACACCGATAGCAGCAGCTACCACGCAGGGTAGGCCTAGCACTAGGGTGCTAAGCTAACTAAGCTAACTATCGGGAGCAATTCGGGGTTCAGTGTCTTGCCCACTTCGACATGTGGCGAGGTGACGGGGGTTCGAACCTCCAACCCTGCACACCAGAGGCGAACTTCCTACCCACTTCGCCAGTGCCGCCCCAGAGTATGTGTGTGTGTGTGTGTGTGTGTGTGTGTGTGTGTGTGTGTGTGTGTGTGTGTGTGTGTGTGTGTGTGTGTGTGTGTGTGTGTGTGTGTGTGTGTGTGTGTGTGTGTGTGTGTGTGTGTGTGTGTGTGTGCACGCATGACCAGCAGTTTCCAACCGGGGGAGGGACTGAGCTTTACAAGTCGGTTAATGGGTCACTATAGCCTGTGGTGATCACACACCAGGCTTCAGTCTGTCCACGTCTGAACTCATCTTGGCCTAGACGCTGCTCCAAACGTCGCCTTGAGTCAGTTTCTCTCACACCCTGGCCCTGCATATATCTCGCTGTCTTTTCTGCTATCTTTCCAGTGTCCCTTCCTTCCTCTCCTTCTACTAGACAGATAGCTATCTTACATGATTTTCAATGATTTATTTTCCTTTATATCCTAATGCCGCTTGTGGATCAGCATGTTTGTTTTCCCCTGCTCTCTTGTTTCCCCAAACAAAACCTCAGATAAAGAGCAGACTGCAAACATGACACAAACACATGCCTTTAGAGCACTGCACTGCGCGCACACACACGCTTATATTTAGACACGTATATAGACACAAAGTAGTGCCTTACATCATTCTCCAAAAAGCAACCCACTTATTGATTTCTTCCTGGAGCTATTGGCAAAAAAGCAAAAAAAAAAAAAAAAAAACTCTGCTCTGAATGGCTGTTATAAATGGCGTAGATAACACACACACACATTCCTGTAAAATGTTTATGTGGAAACAGTGCTTGGGAGGGGACCAGGTCTCTTTTCCTGCTGCAGGTGGAAAACTACAATCACTCAGGGAATAGCTTAGTGCTCCGCTGCCACAGCAACACACAGGTCTTTTCCATAACATAACCACAGGCGGGGGCAGAGGGTATCGTGGGGTGTCATGTGACAACACCGATCTGTCGATAGAGCGCTGCCTGTATAATAGAGGACTTGGGGTTCAAATACTGTACACGGGAGCTGTTTGCAACCCCTTCAAATCGTTACAATCTCAGGAGATTTTTGCAAAGCCTGATACTCTTGGAAAATAATTGATTGTGCGTCTGGTATTTTTGTGTGCAACTCTCAAAGACCCAGAGGACACCGGGGGCTTGGTATCGAAATCAATATCAAACTAAAAAAAATGTTTTGTGGGGAAACGTTTTGATATTCCTTAAATCAAGGTATCAAATAAGTATTAAGTGTACAATATAGTTTGAAGTGTATAAAGATATTCTTTTAGTATTACAGTACAGCACACAGTAGGTACCTTATATTGTAAAGAGATGTCATTTTGTATGTCAGTAGAGACCACTCAACACACTCTCTGTCGCTATTCATCCATTGTATCATGGTGTCCCTCTCTACCTCTTTTCTTTTTTGCCCTTTTCTTTGTCTGTGTCCCTTTGCCATAATGGATACAACACCTACGCATACCGTTACAGTGCTGCTAATGTGCAATCATGAGCTGAGCCCCGCTCATTCTCACAAATAGGCTTGTCTGAGCTTAACTGAGGTAAAGAGAGCTGTCGCTAACGGACAAAGGAAACAATTGTTGCCTAAAGCCCTTCAGTTCTCTCTGTGTAAAAGTACAAAAACTAAAACAAGGAACTAAGTCACCATTAGAACGATGAAAATGAAACGATAAGATGCAAAATGTTAAATGACATTGACAACACAGAGAGAAAAGACAGAGACAATGTGACAGTTTGAGAGCCATGAAATTAGAGAGAGGGAGAGAGAGAGAGAGAGAGAGAATGGGAGGAAATCTCATAGGAAGCATAAGATATCCTCGATAGTGAGAGGTGCCTCTCCATCCCCCCGTCATGCTTTCCACTCAGCATGGCTGTCTGTCATAAATCTGCACCGCCTTTATTGGACCTTGGGCGGAGGCCTGTCATCCTAACAGTGCCAATATAACCCCACTCTGGCACGCACACACACACACCACACACACACACACACACACACACACACACACACACACACACACACACACACAGTTATAAATACACTCACAAATTTACCTTAAAGCCCCACCTTCTCCCATAGGATCCCAATGTTACGCTAGAACACACATTCTTAATCCAGCTATTTGATGAGAGAGGAGAATGTAATCAGAGATAGAATTGTGTGTTTTAATGGCTTCCTCGAAAAAAAGAAAAATAATCTGATTCATACTTATAGGCTACAGCATGGTAGTATAGTTGATAATAGATTATAGTGGATTAATCTTATTGAATGGGCCAAGTCTGGATACCAGAGATAAACAAGATGTGTCCCACAATTAATTTTCATTTCTATAGTGCCCCTCCAAAATTTTAGTGAAATACATGTACGGTGCTGTGCTGTAAACTATGATGGAAAGGGCAAATCTTCCCCTGAGTTCCTCCAACCTCTATAAGTATCCAATTTAGAGACAATCTAACACCGAAGAGGGGGGTGGGGGTGGGGGGTAAAGGAGTGAAAGCTTTGGAAATGAAAGTGAAGCCTCAACTACGGCCAATCGCTGAGGGCGACAGACATGCCGTCAAATGAACTTTCTCCCGTAATCCTCCCGCGACACTCGACAGCAGTTAATTTGATAAATGTCACTATCTTGTCATTAGAGAGCCACCGTACAGGGCTATAAACCAAACGGCTGTCTCTATTCTGAAAAGTCCTCGATATATCCGCCGTTTAGGCATGAAATATCAAGAGATTGGTCTGTTTATAACCTACTCAGAAGAACAATATGGGGACAGTTAGGAGAGGAATTTCTTTGTTTTCCACTTGAGGTCACGCTGGGGACTTTTCATCCCTCGTAGAAAGCATTCGGCGTGACTAGATTATGGAAGTCGAAATGACTCTCACAAGATAAGAATACACTCTAAATGGCCTTCTTCGGAGTTGACGTAAAACATACAAGCATAGTATGTATATGGCTAAACAATTCACCATCTCTGCAGAGGCATTATGTTTGATTATTGAATTGATCCATCAAATTCTGCCGCTCCTTTGAAAAGATCAACAAAGACAACACATTCCTCTATGTGAAGGCATCCACTCTCCTCATCTTGTTTTTCCAATTGAAGTCAAGAATTTATCATGAATACCATTTCACCAATCGGAGCAGTCTGACATCATAATACACCAGTTTATTTGTTGGAGTTAATTATTTTTTACTCTGCTTTGACCACGCAACGGCAGCAGCCTTCTCTCAGTTATTAATCTGATACTAACATCAATAGTCGCTCCTTTAAAAACAAACACTGCCTGCAGTGATGCAATCATCCCTTTTGTCTCAGGATGGAGGGATGACAGGCGGATGTAGCGGGGAAAATAAAGAGCTAAATAGGAAAAAAGCAAGGCCTTAAATCACACAAGTGGAGGAAGAGAGAGATGAGTAGTTAAATGAGGATATTTCTGAATGTGTGTGCAGTGGAACTGTGCTGTTTGTTTACTGTGTGGCTTCACAATGCTACAGCTTCTGCTCTGAGCTTTGTTTACGTGGTTTTGTGTGTTTTCCTAAACATCCCGTGGGGGGGGGGGGGGGGGTGAAGAAGTGCTGCTTGTCCATGTTTCTCCAAGTCATAAATCTGTGCCACAGAGTACAGAAACAATGTCAGATATAACGGTCAGGCTGCTGCTGGGATTGATGAGTCAGTCGCACCTGCAGCATTGCCTCCTGCGACTGCCCTTTCATTTGTCTATATCTCTCATTGCAGTTCGCCTTACAATGAGCATTAGAGAAATGAAAGTCTTAACCACACTAAACCATTTAAAAAAAGCATGGTATGGTGCCACATTGATTCTGAATCAACTTAAAAGAACTCTGTCCACTCAAAGACATGGTGGAACATAGCCAAAAATGGCTATTGCATTGGGGAGCCATCTTCAAATATGTTCTTTTGAGTCCAAATCCCCAAAGTTATTCAGTAAAACAATTATATTATGCAGATAAAGGACACACATATTCACCTTAAAAGTGTTTGGTATTAGTTGTGACTAATTGTTTCAGCACCAATACAAATTTTAATTCTGTGTCTCACTTTGCTGCCACTGTCAAAATGACCCAGACACAAAAATAAACTCAATTACAGTAGAAATAAAGACGAGTAGACAAAGATTATTATTACACAACAACGGCAGCAAAGTCCTTGAATGACAAACAGCAAACAGTATGCGATATCTTGTGTGTTGTCTCAGCTTCCCTCTGTACTGTCTGTTTTAAATCCTCCGCTGGTCTCTCTCTCTCTCTGTTTAAGTCTACGTCTTTTTTGTTCTCTCTCTCCGATTTGCTGCTGCTTCCTTTGATCACACAAGACTTTCAAGGGGAGAACTCTCAGTGGACACACACTTAACACACACACACACACACACACACACACACACACACACACACACACACACACACACACACACACACACACCACTCTACAATCATCCTGCCAGACAGTCCTTTGATTCCACAAGCGCCTGTCGTGTCTTCTCTGTCGACTGCTAAAGTCATTAGGAAAGAGACTCATTACCCCGACCCCCCAAAGCATTATGGGGGAAATAAGCGTTCAAATTGCTGCAAAATCACACAGACACTCTGATTAATAATACAGCATGCTAAATTACCAGCATCCGCTCGGGAACATGGACGCCGCTCATTACACTGCGGTTTCTAAGGGCAAAAGATGGTAAAAGCCTGATGAAAAATTGAAGTCACTTGGCTTTTAGGCGGCAAATGGTAGACTATGGGAATTTATGCTAAGAGTGGTGACGATATGGTTCTTTCATGCTTTGTGCTGGTCTTGGCATCTGCTAATTGCAATCATAATATTAACACATGTGTATGTCCGTTGCACTCTGCACTTTACTTTCCATTTAACAGGTGCATCACAAAAATTAGAAAGGAAAGTTAATTTTTTTCCCGTAATTTAATTCAAAAAGTGAAACCATCCTATATTATATATAAATAAGTGAAATTAATCTACAATAAAGACAATTCTCAGAAGGTTGACATTTCTGTATCATACATCTTACTTTCAGATGCTGTAGGCCATAATCATCTAAATTAAAACAAAAAAGGTTTTCACACTATGTGTACTGAATCTAGAATAAGGAAAGTTTCACTTTTGAATGAACTTTTCCATGATATTCCAATTCTTTTTTTAGATGCACATGTACATTTCACAACAGGAGAGCAACCATTATCTCTGTACCATTCTTTTTCCTTTCCTCTCATATCCTTTCCACGTCGGCTGTTGCAGGAGGTAGGAGTATGTCGGCAGACCCTAGCCTTGACATCCTCCTTAATGCATTGTGAGCACCGTAGCAATTGCGCCGTTTCTGTACGGGCGGAGAGCAGCCTCATTCATTTATCTACACTGAAGCTGGCACTTAAATGGCCACAGCTATCTGCAAAAAACACTCCGCTGGGCCATCATAAGTAATGTGTGGGTTTTTAAATGCCGTAATGTTCTCGATAAAATTAGAATGTGCGGGACTGAGAGCAATGCATTGGCTTTATCTGTGCAACAGTTGTGTGTATGAGTAGGCTAAACAAACTGACCAGAAAACAGTTGTTGTGGGCTCATCACTTAGAAACAGCTTCGACCGCAATGCTAATGTCAGCATGCTAATTTGCTCACAATCACATGGTGCTAGCATTGTGTTAGCATTTTGATTGGTGAGTATGATGTTTATCATGTTCACCATTTAGCTGAACATGTCAGCAAGCCAACATTTGCTAATCAATACAAAAAACAAAGTAGGCCTACAGCTGGGGCTGATGGGAAATGTCATTGGTTTGGCAGGTATTTGGTGAAAATAACAAAGTGTTGGTTGAATTTTGAATGAGCTTAAAAGTTATAACGATGCCTCAGATGGGGAGATGAATGACATCAATCCGATAGACACATTTCCTAAAATTACAGATGTCAACCTCATGGTGGCGCTAGTGGGAAAGTCATGGACCAACCAAAGTAATTAGGGGTTTATCCTCTGCTGACCATGAGTGTCTGTATCACACGTTGGCAAACCATTCCGCAATTGTTGAGATATTTCAGTCACGACCAAAGTGTTGCACAGATGTTATGGAGCTAATAAAAAGACAACATTGAACCAAATATTATCACACACGCAGGTGTTAAGTGTTTGCATGTGTCTGTTGCTGGCGGGCGGAGGCACTCAATGCCCCGAGCAGAGGTCAGAGGTTAGAGGTTAACGCATTGGAGGAGTGAGGACAAAGGTCGCATGGGTTTTGGGTTACTATTAGGCCTTTCACACCGCCGCAAAATCGGTGCTAGTTCTGGGCTAGTTCGGAGTTAGAGCAGTGTTTGGTTTCACACCCCAAAAGCCTCCGCGAAAAAGTCAACTCAAACCCAGGATTGAGCAGGGTTTGAAGTGAACTTGAAGCGGGGGGAGGGATTATCTGACAACCAACCAACTAAAACCTCATGCATTTTAAAAACACCCTCTAGAGACGTAAACATAACATAATTACGAATAGATCAAATTGACGCGAGAATAGTGTATGGGTCCTGTTTGGTAAAGAAAGCAAAGGAGAGTAACACGTGTAAAAATAAGAGTATTCGCCGTGTTGTTGTGTAAAGTAGGGTAGTAGGTTACCACAAGAGCAGCGGGGACACATTAAGTGAGTCATGAGTTGTCTCTTGGGTCCATGGTGTCTCCGGTCGATGTGAAACCAAGGTTCATAACTGGGATAAGGTGTAACCAGTTTTGAACTGGCCCCAACACCAGCCTGGAACTGACTCTTGGTTCATTTTGGTGTGAAAGGCCTATATGTGTCTTCATATGTGTGTGTGTTTGTGTGTCAGTGTGTATGCCTGGAGTAGGGGAGCTGAAATCCAACAATACCGCTGCTTCAATCAATAACATCACCAGCACGGCAAATGCACCCACGGCCCTTATCAGCCATTGAAAGCACATACCTCCCCCTTAGAAATACTGTCAAGTCTTAAAATAATGAAAGCGCCGAAAACTCAACCAGGCTTAAGCCAATTGAAAAGAGATAATTGTTGAATTGTATGTGTACCGTAATTTTCAGATCCAAATACACATTTAGGGACGAGACGTAGAAATGAACTAAGTATTTTTTCATGTAGGCCACCTTATGTAATTAAAATTTCCATGCACTTGTAGGCCTACTCTACTTTAGCATTTCTGTTTCATACAACTTTATACCTTTTTCTCTACATTTGAGTCAATTTTTTTTTTACTTCACCACAATTACTTGACAGCTAGTTACTGGTAGCTTTGCAGATTCAGATTACCAAATATCCAGCTGCACCGGTTTCTTCCAACAATCCAAAGACATGCAGATGAGCTTAATAGCCGACCCTAAATCGCCCCTTAGGTGTGTAAATCGCCCCTTAGGTGTGAATGTGAGTGTGAATGCTAGTCTGTCTGTCTCCTTGTGTCAGCCCTGTGATAGGTGGTGACCCTATAGTAATAGATCTGACTTCCTCATCCACCACTAGTGGTCGGTTTCCCACACAAAGACCAAGCAGCAGTTCAAATATTTAGGTTCCCCAGCGTTTGTTCAAGAGCTGTGTAGGTTGTGTGTGCTCATGCATTATACGTTCTATGATAGTGCAGTGGTTGTGGCTTTTATGGTTATGGGAATATTATGGCATACAGTATGTACAGTGTTTAGGTGGTGCAGAGCATAATGTAGAATAGAGGCAGCACATCAAACAAGCATCAGACAGGTGGGAGGACTTGGCTAAATCCACATACAGTGAGAAGCTTGATGATAAGCCATGTCAACATCCAATCCACTGCTTTGTTCAATTTTAAAGGAGCCAGCTACTACAACACACAGCATCAATAAAACAGGTGGAGTTCCCCTCACCTTGCACCAATGTGAGCACAAATGGAGCACCACTGCTTTCACTCAAGTGTAGGACAGCTACACAAATCCATGTCAAAGAAATAATGAAGTAAAGTGCATATGGCTCATATGTTCTTCAAACGATGCTGCTTGACAGTGCATCCAATCACATTATGTACTTTCAAACACTGCAGTAAGGCCGACATTCAATGAGTGTTTGTTCCCGGCATTTATTTCATCTCTGGAGCACATCACATCATCCCCATTAGGGTCCCAAGGGTCCTGTAACCCAAGGTAATGTTGCACTCCTGCTGTTGCTGCTGAGATTGTCTCTAAGTAACCAAATCAAACCCTCGGAACCACTCACTTGGTCTCTCTGCAAAACAACTCAATTTTTGGCCTCTTTATAATAAGCTGTGGTTAGCATCATGTGACCAATATAACTGGCTAACGGGCATTCAAAGCCATTTCATCATTTTAATATAACATAAATCATTTTTATGGTACAAGTACGATAGGTGGAAGCTAAATCCAAAATATTAAACAACTCAATGATTTTCGTTGCTTATTTGAGTGTGAGAGGATATTATTATGAATCACTATGAAATAATATTCTGGACATTTTCCTACTGAAGATGGTGATTCCTTCCTGTCGAACCAGGATTTTTCGGGGCGGGCTTATTCAGAACTGTTTACCAATGAGATATCAGTTTAGTAGTTAGATGGTTGTGTCTTGTTGTGTGTGACTGTTTTTTATTCACATTTCTTTATGAAGTGCACTGTTACAATATGGAGGTTCACATTAAGATGTGAGAAGCAAAAGAAAATCAAGACATTTGTTTTTCTTGTCATTAAATTCCCCTAAGGTGTTAATAAGCCAACACTTCATTTTCCTACGCCATGACCCTATCTGTTTTAGAAATGCTGCTCTAACACATTGAAGCCTTAAGTAATCCATCAGTATATGTCCTCTCCAACCTGGAAACAAACTGAAAATGGCTGTGCTCAGTTTACCTTAGCCCTGTCCCCATCTCTCCCACGGCTCAGACATAACGGCCTGCAGCTCTGCTTATCGCCGGCACGCAGTAGAACGGGCACAAAAAAGCCCCAATCTGCCTAATCTCTGGTCAAACACAAGCCGCCGCATCATGGCTGCTCGGGGCAATAAAACTGCTGCTTTATGCCGGGGCTGTTAAAGGGACATACACGCGTTAGGACTTTGCTAAACGGACCAGAGAGATTTGCCAAAGCCCCATTTCCAGGGGAATTGTTGCCTGGGTTACCACACAGCCAACTGGAAGAACATTTAATTTCCTATTAGGTAACCTGTCAGGGATACAGAAGAAGCCTTTAGTCATGCTATAATCAGAAGGAATAAGTTATCCCAGGTGAATAGCTAATGAGATTTTTTTATTTTTTTCAAATTAGGCAAACAGTGGCTCCCACACAAATATTGGTGTTTGGCTCATGGGCACTTCAGAAGCACATTTGGTCATGTAACATCTTCTTCCTGCCTTATCTATAATTTGTTTCTCATTCCACCATAAGGTATAAGCTGTCATTTAAACCTCCTCTTCATGCATTTTCTCAGCCCATCAGGCAGTTGCCATGGAATTTCGATGGCCTCTATCTCTTCTTCTCTAATCTCCCCAATCCCCTCCACCATTTTTTCTACCCCCCCCCCCCTTTATACTGGCACAGGGCCAATCCCACTGTCTGCCAGTTTCAAGCGTCCCAGCATCAATTACCTGAACCCAGCACTCACATATTCCCATAATGGCTCTTAAAAACAAATACACACACACATGCACACACACACTTTGAACATACATGACTTGCCCCAACATAATGCCCCAATACACACTCCAGAGATACTAGAACATATCCGCACTACTCTAAGCTTTGTTCTATTCATGTGTACATACGCCTACGTTTTCACAGAATGAGGACACTGAATAATTAGGGAGATGAAAAAAAGAGTCAGTGCCTACACAGACAGTCATTTCAATTATCTCTATTCCTCTGGCTGTCTGGCTGCTGTCTCTTGAAGGTTATGGGCTGAGCTCACCACAGTCTCCTGTGGGACTTGGAGCCAGTTTGCTATTTGATTCCCCTCCACACAGGATCCCATATTAGATCTCGACAGTGTGAAATTCAAAACAATATAAAACGTTTGGAATGCCTGCTGGCAGCAATAGAAAACAACCATCATTTATGGATTTAGTTAAGGAGGAAGGATTCCACAGTATACTTGTGATGTTAAGACCAAAATAGGCCAGCAGCCAAGCCAATTGCATGGCATTTCTTGTCTCCTAATGTGGCTGCATTGCAATATGATAAACGAGGACATTTGAGTGAAGCAAACCCCTCCACACCCCTCACTCCCACACTCCCAAATCCTCCTTGGTATCTATTGGATGTGTTCAGCCCACATCCGGTCTCCTTGGCAACAGGACCTCGCCGGGGGGAGACCCAGGAAGTGCCCGGGTAGGTGTATGTGTGCGCTCCCTTTTTGCTTCCCTCTGGAAACGAATGCATGCAGTCACACTATCCTCCATGGCTCCGCCGCAAGGACACGGCTCATGACAACCCAATGTCAGACTGACATGTAACACCTAGATGAGCCACCATGAGAACATTTTCCAAATAGGAAAGAGCAGACACAAGAGCTCTCCATCAACTGTCCATCCATTCAAGTCATAGTCTAGTAAGATACAGATGGATTAAAATTGTCCAAAATAGAAATACATTTCTTATTCAGCATTTAATTTGACTTGGTGAAAATTGGCCACCTTCATAATAAAGGCTACATCTTATATCTTTACAGTTTATCCATTGAACGCTCCAGAAAACAGAGGAAAATGTAGACGCAATGAAACATAGGGTGTGAATTATACAAGAACGTATTGCTCATTAGTGTCATTCACTTATTACCTTGCACTGATGTAGTAAACTTAACTTGAGTTTTTTATGGACCTTATTGCCCTGGGATTAGCCTGTCAGGCAACATACAGGCTGCCCTATTTTAATGAGGTTGTTGTGGGTATATGCAGCCTGAGAGAAGGATGAGCAGACACTACTATGGGCTGTGCAAAGGACTTTCACAATTATTTTCAGTCTGTATTATGATTTACAAATACTATTCTCCTGAAAAGACATTAGATTTGAATATCAGTCACAGATAAAGCAGGCTAGTACGTTCTTATCAAAGATACAAAAACATTATATAACCCTAGCAGCTCACCTTGGGTTAGTGTATTAATAATACAGAGGTTTATGTAGCATTTCAATTAATTTTTGGTTAAACTTAGATTGTTTCTCACCAATTCAATTTTAAATTGTTGGATAGATTTGTATGTATGTAGAATGTGTATGCAGTGCAATATAATCGGCTTCTGCTCTTACATGAAAGAGCAGTAAGTGAATAAGAGAAGATGAGAGGGCTGACTTGCTAACCATGCATGCATAAACTAGGTCTTATGTAGGGTGGTCCTTCCTTGTGCTATTTTCTGATAGTGGCTGCACCTCTCTGAAAAATTTAAAACATGCAGTTTGAGCTTTTTCCTACACTTTGACAAACCGTTATGAAGCTACCAAGACAGCAGGAGATATACCGTGGGTGTGTTAAAAGGTTGGAAGCTGGACAAGGAGGTCTCTAAAGTTGAACTGTTTCCCCGCTGTGTTTTGTGTGTTGCTTGCCATAGGAATAAACAGAAGATTTGTAAAACAAAAGAAATATCTCTTGCTAAATTGTGACCACTACTTGAGATAGAAAAAATGCCAGGGGTGGACAGACGGACAGTTATAGTAAGGGGGAAAACAGAGTAGAGAGATGAGATAGCAGCTTCTCAGAAGCATTAACTACTTGGAGAGAGACGGAGCGGGAGGCAGTGTGTGTGAATTAAAGTGTTTCTTCTCTGGCGCCTCCAGGGAGGAATGATATATTCAATTTGGGTTAAAAGAATGCATTTAGAAAGGAAAACTCTGCCATAGAGCCAGAGTGCACGCAAGACATGGTTTGGCCGATTAATGCCTTTTTCTGTGTCTCTCTGCTGGATGGTAATTGAGAGATTCAGGAGTAGGGGCTTTTTGCTGAGCCAGATCATGGCCACAAGCTGTCAGCGAAGACTACAAACATGGCCACCAGTGACAGCTGGCTGTCACTCAAAACTATTAGAATGTCTGCAAAAAACAACATCATACTCAGGAAAGGAAAGAGACCAAGTTCACTAACTTCATCTGGCTGTAAATTCCCGTTTTTTAAAATCACAATACGATATTAGATCGATTCAGTGGAAGACATTACCAAGTCTGCCATGATTCGATTCAGGGGTTTGCGACCAATATGAGACGGAATCGTATGCGCATTTAACACAACCTGTCTCAAAAAACAACTCAAATATGATTTAACCATTTTATCTCTGAGCTTTTCCATATATTTAAATGAAAAAAAAATTATCCATTAAGTGGAAATTATGTCACACACATGCGTGCAGAGAGATTGTCAAAATAAAAGCGTATAATAATGACTAATTATCAATAAATTGATATATCGTTACACCCCTAATCTGTATTCCTTTACCTTTAACCAACTCCCCTTGCTTTTTTATCCTTTTTTTCAATCACATCTCTCTCCTTCTCAGACCTCCATCTCTACTATCGCATACGTTTTGGTAATCTTTTCATCGCTGTGCTATGCCTTGGCTCCCATTTTGCTCTCTCCGGGGTGCTGACTGATATTGAGGTGCCTGCTATGGGTAACCTTAGCCCGCTGCTTATGTAACAAGACACTACAAAGCAGGGGGGCACCATGGGTTGTAGAGATCCTCAAAGGTTGTATGGGTGTACGCCCACGGGTGTCATGTTACCATACAGTGCATTAGGAAGGAGCAGCAGAGCACACAAGCACTTTTAAAGCTTCAATTCATCGCAGGCAATTAGGGAAAGCTTGTATTAGTTTTGCTCGACTTCACCAGCTGATCTGACTGGAATAATTCAAAGGGGACTTTCTTTATGATGAGCTGCATTTGATTTGATTCTGTCGAACTAGATAGAGATCTGAAGTGAAAACCAAAACAAGTGTCTAATAATGAAAATATAATGTACCGTTGCTCAACAGTATACGTCACATGGGGCACTCAATTTGGCTAGCCAGGATTGGACTACGCTGCAACACTGTTATGTACTGAATATGCAATGTTCAACAGAGGTTAGACATAGGCAAATGATAGGAACAGTCATGTAGATGTTTACTAGACAGCAGAGCCAGCTGAAATGTAACATTTCATAGGAGCTGGAGTTTTTCCAATGTTAAGAAGTTCTTTGTCATGTGGGAATTGAAATTCTAATACCAAGTGATGTAGTTGATCCTTCTTTTTATCTGAGAATGAATGTTGCAAACTACATGAACAAACGTGTTTTTCTTCTTCTTGAGTTACACTAGTAAGTGGAACAAAGGCACTGGGCAATGGGCAGTGAGTATTTGTGAATATTTCGCAACCGGGCACACCCTCCTGATCAGCTAATAAGAAAGGAGCCAAAACTGCAGAAATAATACGCACATCAGCAGTGTATGACACAGTAAGGAGAAACATGATGAAAGCGCAGCGGGTCCTTGTACTCATTCAAACAAAGGCAGATTTCCCAATGGAGTGTGGGCGTCCTAACAACTCTGTGCAAAACGACCGCCTTTGATTTTGTGTTGTGTGTGTTGTGTGTGTGTGTGTGTGTGTGTGTGTGTGTGTGTATTTGTACAAAGTGACTGGGAGGGCAGAGCAGGTGGGGGGTGGGGTAGCTGCTGGTGGTAATGGTGCACAGCAGCAGCATTGCATCGCGACCACCAGACAGATGTGCAAAGAGCCAGCCGCAGTCCCACATGCTTATTACACACCAAGGACAAGGCAGGGAAACCACACACACACACACGCCTGGGCAAACATGACCTCATATAGAGCCGAATGCCCCGCAAGGACACATGAATGCCATCTATCAAAAAGGAGGCGTTTTTTCATGCAACTGTACACCTTACACACACCTTACACACCCAAACACGCACACCTTACACAATTAGAAATGGAAGCTTCCTCATCAATAATGCTCGACATACAGAAACCTTAAACTCCACATGACCCGAGAAAAAGAAGACAGACAGACAGAGACATACAGACTGTGAGGAACCACGTTTGGGAGAACAAAGAAGTCATGTGTGTGACAATGAATCAGGCCTGTCTAACTGGGAAATGAGTGTGTGGTGTGTGTGTTCTATACATGCAATGCAGTAGAGCAAAAATCACTGCTGCCCTTGATACACTATGTCTGAAAACATTTGATGTAACTTCACCTCTCAAAAATGCAAAATATAGCTTCAAAACTGACTGACTCAGGCTGTGAGTCAGATTCAAACTAAAATATAGTGAAGCACATTGCTGAAAAACAGGCTTTATTGCAGGGCTGTTGTATTATGTGATTTTAATAAACTGGCAAACCAATCACATTTTGTACTCCACAAATGTCTGGGCAGATCATTTTGTCATATCTGGCTGAATCAGGTTGAGAACTCGTTCATAATGCGCCCCCAGACTAGAACTCTGGATGTGGCGTGGCAGATCTGATCACGTTCCAGTTGCAATGGCCGCTTGTGTGGAAATATCGCTCCCCGGGCTTCACTTAATCCTGACACACATGGCACATTTAAAGAAAAAAAAAAACTTCTCCCTCTGTTGCTCTCTGTGTGTCTTTTGATGGTCAGATTAGTATGTTTTTGTCTCACCTGAACAAAGTATTACATTCTAGTCACTTCTTGAGAGCAGGTTAGCACTGATACTCTTGATCACCACAGAACCATCTGTTTCCATGTACATCACATGGAGTGCCGCAGTTTAGAAAAGTGACAGAATTAGGGTAACAAGAAAAGCAACTAGACAGATAGAGGGGAGGAGTGAGTGTGCGAGCAAGGACAAGAGAGAATAACTTGTTAAGCATTATTCCAGACATCTTCACAGGATTTTCTGACAGCCGTGTGTGTGTGTGTGTGTGTGTGTGTGTGTGTGTGTGTGTGTGTGTGTGTGTGTGTGTGAATACACAGATAAGTAAATATGATGATGATGATGATGATAATGATGGGAAAGTCATTATGAAACCAAAGCACAACACCACATCATTATGATTAGACTAGCCAGCTGTTAATTAAAGAGATGCTGGACTCAGCTCAGCCCCATGTTGTTTTCAGCAGCACTGGAGCGAGAGAACACGGAGAGGGAAAATTACTGGTTTACATGTAAGGAAGGAATGGATGGATAGCAGGGGGGTGGGGGGCATGAATGGTGAGATTTGCGTGTTCACCATAGCTGAACATGACACACAGAATTCACACTGATTTAAAAAGTTGTTTATCAATCTTTTTAAGATTTTGATCGGGTTTCAATTTGACATTTAGGTGAATGCAGCCCAAACTCTTAGTCTAATGCATCCCACAACACCTTCCATACTGCTTACTGCAGATGCAATTGGTTTACAGATGACTGACAAACTGGTGATGATACTCTACTATAGTGAACTTAACTGACACAGACAGCACCATTAGCGTCTCTTTAGCTTTTCCTCAGCATGAAATAGAAATGAAAAAAACTTTATTTTGGCCTGGTGCAGAATTGATAGAATCTTTATATCCTGGCATCAATTTACTGCAATGAGCCCTTAGTTTGCACATGCTCAACTCTGTCATTTGACCGCTTCTGACCAAACCCGCTCCTACAGCTCACTCAAAGATGTATGAAGGCCGTCAAAACAGGCACAATAAGTCTCAGAACAGAGCAGCCCACATTTTTTAAACTAAGCTTGAAGCCATGGTGTGGTATTTCCTTACATTTAAAGTTAATCTAAAAGCAGCCAAATAATAGGCCTATCCAGTCTAGAGAGAGAGAGAGAGAGAGAGAGAGAGAGAGAGAGAGAGAGAGAGAGAAGACAGACTTGAATACATGCAAGGCACCAGTTCAACTGTGTGCGGGGAAACAATTTAACCCAAATCACTGAACATGCAGTATTTATACTGGAAGACTAAACAGAAGGTTAAAAGCATGACACATCCTCATCAGCCATTATAGCTTCATTTACACCAGTTCCCTAGATGGTATCAATTTTGTTTTGTTTCCATTTACTGAGTAATTAAAGCTGGGGTATATGATTTCTGATTGGTCAAAGTTAACATGAGCTGTACACTTTGACCAATCAGAGCGAGTCTCCGATTCTCTGTTCTTATTGGCTTTTGGGACTGTCCATTCACTTTGTCACGACTTTGTTGGTGTACTGTAGAGCGTGTCAGGGAGGGACCATAGGGGAGGGACCAAAGAGAACAAGTGGAGCGGTTTAGGTATTTGGATTCTAATCTCTATCCCAGCTGCCATTTTCTCCCCAAATCCTCCACCCCAGCTTTAATCCAATACATTTTTTTGGTAAAGTAGCTATTAAAGCAATGCTAATGTGAGTGAGTATTAATTAAACTGCATTGTGGACACTGACACAGTTATATCAGCAAATGGTTTCCCCAGTGTATTCTGACATACCTGGCTAGTAGTGACATTTGAAACAAAGACATCCATTTTGGTTGAATAAATATTTACATCACATTGGATTAATAAAGTAACAACACAATGTAGAAATACTCCATAAGTAATAGTCCTGCAGTCAAAGCATTAACTACACAAAGTAATTGGTAAAAGTGTTGATAGGACCCTTTCAGAGTGTAGCATTACTGATGCATTCATTTGTAAGCAGCATTGCAATCAGAAAGACGAGGTATAGAGCTACATTATATACTGTTAAAATATAGGTAGTTAAATCTAAAACATGGATTCATATTTCTACGATTTTTATATGTTTTGGGACTGTTATCCAAGTTAAAAGTTGCATACAAATGAAAATACTCTGACACAATAGTACTCATTATGTTTTCAAATTGGTTGACAAGTCTCCCTTTTCATAGTACTAATAAGTAAACACAACCACTACTGCAGTGACCGTTGTCAGAGCACTCTGCAAAACATTTGAATGATCTCACACCCTCCTCAAATCAGCTGCACTGGCAGTTAAAGTAAGCAGCTTTTTAGCACAGACCCGTGAGCCCTTGGCAATGAGCCTGAGGCAATACTGAGTCAACCAGTGGTCAAGGACAGACAGAGGAGAGAGAAGGAGAGAAAGGCATAGAGGCAGAGAGAGAGAGAGAGAGAGAGAGAGAGAGAGAGAGAGAGAGAGAACGAGGGAGGGAAACCATTGCCCATTGAGAAGTGAGACAAAGCACGGTGGGGGCCTCGCCACACTCGAGTGACAACAAATAATAGATCCCGAAAAAAATGGGACAAGACCCTCGAGTGACCTACTTTTTTCCACAATTGGTGGACCGGTGATCCTCCAAGTGCACGCCACAATGATCAGCAAGTCACCTCAAAACTGTGTGAGGTTGTAAGTGTGTGTGTGTGTGTGTGTGTGTGTTTGTCTGTGAGAGAGAGAGAGAGAGAGAGAGAGAGAGAGAAAAGAGGAGAGAAGGGAAGGGTGTGTGTGTGTGTGTGTGTGTGCGTGCTTTGTGTGGGCAGAGACAGGGAGGGGCGTGGGAAAGCAGCATGTGCTTGAGCTCATCTTCACCTCTGTCTGTCAGCCGTGCCCTCTCTCCCCTTGTATATCTCTCAGACCAACACTGCAATATAGTCAATTCAGCCAAATCCAGTCCCGTTGTTTTTATTTATTTTTTCTCCTCCTCAGCAACATTTTGCATTTCATCCCAGAGAGCAACCCGAGAGCTGCTTTACCCATGAGAAAAAGATGGTGTGGAGAAATAATAAACAGGTAAGGCAGGGCGTGAGTTCCGTCACTGTGGGGATTGGGTCTCTAATTGAAGCCATCAATAACACTGCACACAGGTCTCACAGCCATACCTGGGGGGGGCTGACAAGCTATCGGAGGTGAGGTCCCCACACACACACACACACACACACACACACACACACACACACACATTTTATCTCTAAGGCCTGCAAAGTGTACAGCTTTATCAACTCTTTGATAACCTTGTCGCTGGAGGCTCAGCTGCTTTTGACCCTTCGAGAATCCATTTTGGAAAGCAATAATAGATTTAGCATAGAGGGCTGTTCTCTCCTTTTTTAACAGGTTTTATTATTTATTTTGGACACAAGAATCTCACATTGGGTTTACACATTGTGTGTCAAGATAGTTAACGAAATTTCGCACTTCTATCAAAGTACAATTTTGTTTATCTTTATCTTTTATATTTTTAAGTCATAGTGTGTTTCTTGTGATGCTTTCACATGAACGTTTTATTTTGTTGTCTTAGACAGGGTCGGGACAATAAAACTCTCTTATTCCTGACCACCTACTATTTTAGTCCGCATAACAGTCTTTTCAAATAGACACGAGGAATACTAAAAGGCCCACCATTGCACTCCAACAGATGTGACTGAGATCCAAATTAATACCTGGCTGCATTATCCAGATTGTTTCTTTTAGCAGCCATGTGGGACCCAGGCTTGTTTTTCTTTGAGTCACCAAACGGCACGTCTTAAATATGCTTTAACAGGCTTTGCCTCCAGAGCTAAATTAACTCTCTGTCTGAAAATACTTCACAGCGTATTGCTTTTGCGGCGGTCACTCCTCCGACTGCAATGGCTTTTTATGGCCCTTTTTCTTCATTACTCATCCGACGATGAGTTTATTTAAAAATCCGTTTTGCCCTCTTTTCCTCTGTCTGTCTATGTCCCACGCCTTAAAATGAAGCTACCAGATTTAAAACAGACTCACTCGTAATGTCCCATCAGTAAGACGTTCCGCCTGAGAACGAATCAGCCTTGTACAGAACAGATGAGTGACTGTGACATCAGTGACAACATATAGCAGTGCTCCCTATGTTTGTCCTTAAAAAGTATTAACGGGAGCGCTTCTTCCATCGAATAGCCCGTTGTTAGCCATATCAAGCTAAAAGGTGTCGCGTCAGTGTTCTGTTCATTTTCTGCTTATCATCTCCTCTAAAATGCTGCCCTTCATCCACTTTAAAGTGAGTTAAAAATAAGTCGACTGAGTGAGATAGCACTTTTTCTTCAGAGGGCAACGGGAGATAATGGCTTTTTACTGGCAGATGGCTCTTTTTCTAGAGGTCTGGCCTTGAGACCAAAACTGCAACAAGAAAAGTCCCACAATCAATACCAATTTATATACCTGAATAGGATAACACCCTTCAACCTTGATATAACCACTACATTCAATTTGACCTGTGATGTTTGAAATTATAGTGGTTATAGACTACTGGCTGTTGGGTGCATTGACATTTCATGTGTCTTTTTTTTGTACGAAGCACTGGAGATAAAGATGAGTGATTAAAGTAACAAGGTAGACGGATCAAAATCAGCTGAGTTTAGCTTGATGTTTAAATATCTCTCCTCAGCTGCAGAGAGTTGCCATAAGCCAGCTACTCTCTGATCACCAACACAGCACAAAAATGCATCGCTACATTGCCAGCTAATTCACTTACATAAGAGCCGCAGCTGAGGCATGAATTTAGGAGCACAGTGGCAGAGAGAAAGACAAAGAGCAATGTCCATGTTTTATTGTCTATAACAAGCCTGTGCATTTTAAATGGTCCTTTACATCAGCCAAAAAAATAGAACAGCACATTAACGTGACATACAAGCTACACTACATATACTGTAAGCTTCAGGTCATTCTTTAAATCACAGTGGATTTCTCAGACGCCCCGTGAATAGTTCCTCTCCCACAAATAATCTTGCTGTCTCTACACGCACACAGAAACACTCATGGACGCTTAGTGACTATGATCAACACTCTGCTGACAGGGGAAGGGATGTCGTTCTCCCGCAGTATTTCTGGAAACACGCCACTGTAGTTTTTAATCTGGAAATCGAGACAGAGCCAGGCTGTTTGGCACTTCCTCTCTCCGCATTCGCAATTGTTTCCAGCTTGTATGCGTAGGCCAGGCCTATGTATGTGTCTCAGTTTGCGAGTACACGTGTGTGTCCCGAATGACATTGGAGAGCTGCACACACACACACTGACACACACACACAAACACATAGCAACACACACACACACACATACTGTCTTTTTTAATCTCTGTCTGCAGCTCTTGCCTTCACACAGGCATTGACAGTGACTGACAGGTAACACACTGGTGCTGCTTTTTTGTGACGGGCCTATTACCAAAACTGACAGACAGGCCAACCGACAGAAGGCCAAACAGTACTGACCACAGGGCTATACACGCTACCAAAACTAACAAAAGCCTCTTGACATGCACATAGCAGAGCAGAGCAGTTGTTCAGTTAACTGACCGGCCTCCACTTTTACACTGTGTTTGCTGGGCTTGTTTGTTTGAGCGTAATCCTGAAAGGGTCAGAATTAAATCAACGCACCTATCTTCATCATTCGCCAACAATCTTTAAGTTCAAAGCTTGGACGAAACAAGTGCATAAAAACAAACATAGGCCTACACCAATGCACTTTGGGCATCGGGAAATGAGAGTGTCCATGCTAGCATAAAATGATTCAACTTGTGTACGAAAAACAGAGCTTTATGACTACATCTATAGACTTACGAAAGGGAACTGATGTAAATACCCATCGTAGGGTATCTGGTAAGTTTTGAGATCAGTTGAGGTCTTCAGCTGTCACGGAAACACAGGCACATGTTGCTGGCCACAGCTAGCGTCTGTATTGTAGGTTAAGTTTGTTGCAAATAAACATACTGTAGATGTTAAACTATAAGCTCATTTTGGGCAGTTCAAACGACAAAACCACGTCGTGTTGTGGACGATATGTACAGTATGTTACCATGGTAACAGTGACAAATCATCCAATTACGAGGCTCCTGTTTTGACGGTAAGGGTGAGACAGGTACACCTCTGTGGGTAGTGGTACATCTGGCACAGCTGCATCACACTGACTGACACACACACACACACGCGTTCTGATCCAAAATCTCACTTGAGCTCTCTCCCAAAACACAAACACTCTCATAAAAACCAACACATCTGCTTCTCCCTATGAAAAAACAGAGGCCTTGAAGGGAGATGCCACGGTGTGTCTGCCGCAGGGGGATTCTGATTCTCTCTCCGTGTTGCGCCTTTCACTGAAGCCACTCGTACCCTGGCAGGCTAATTCAATTCACAGCTAATGGTGTTGGGGTAAAACACTGGAAGTTTCCATCATGTGGAGCGCTACGTCTCCTTTCGCAGTCTAGGCAATCTGTTTGGTTTTTCTGGAAGCCTTTTCTCTTCAGAAGACAGAGCAAAGATGGCAGGTGTCTGGATGTGGTGTTTTTAATTTGTTTGAATGTGCTTGTGTTAAACAGCCACACACACCAGGTGAATTACACGTGCAAGTTATAATTGCATTATTGCTCCAAGCCGAGGAGGTAATGTTTAAAATCTTCAATTTTTAACTACCAAAACAAGGGAAACGCTCTTTAGATTTTATTGGTGATTTACAAAAAGCTGACAATGAATGAGTTGCAGATGTGACATTGCTCACGCCGATAAGATAAAAGACGACATCAGGACGGTAATGATTTGAAAAGCCAAGTGAAGCGTGCTTGCTGACTCGCGTAGTTGAGCTGGAGAAAAGTGCTTACAACTGCCAGAGATTCAGACCACGGTCGACATCTTGACTGCTGAAACATTTATAGAGGTCCTCCTCTTGATGGGCGCCCTTGCCATGGAGCCACTTAAGTGATCAATAGAGTTATGAATATCTCTCGGTAATAAAATTATACCACTCTCCTCTGGCCCTGAGAGCAGACTGTGGGCACGACAGGACCTCGTATCATGGATCACTGTTCTCTGTTTTTAATAAAAGGTCACCCTCAAGGCAAGCAGGCAGAAGCGCACACACAAGCACACCAACACACACATAAAAAAAAAGAAAAATACAAGAAAACACTTGTGCCCACACATTAACAGCAGGGAGCGCGGCATCCCTCTGAGAGAAGAAGCTTGCAAAGAAACATGGCTTTTTTTTTAACATTGTGTTTTGGACTACGAGGGAACGTACGTTAAGAATAGGAGGTGTGTGTCTAGAGTCAATAGTGCTTTGTGTGAGTCTTTCTGCAGTGTACTGTGTGTGTGTGTGCGCGCACTACACCAAAGCTTCTCTGGTGACACAGGGATTCCTTGAGGTACCTTGTCCTCTGGCCACCGTCCAATTCACTGCAGAGGGGGTGGGGGGCGGGGACATTGCCGTGTCAATCATTTTGACACAGCACTGCGGCTGCTCTTTATCCCTCCCGTTGTAACAGTGACTGTGTGTTTCCTTAGATGTTTAATCAAAATGAATCCTATCTCAGGTTATCCAATTAGAAATGAATCGCTTATCCAAAAACAGACTAAACCACAAGTCAATTTGATTTATTTTGTTGTACTTTTCCCAGCAGAAAACATACAAAACCTACATTTTCTAGGTTATAATCAATTATAGATTTGCCTCTGTTTTCATATGGCTTGGTGACATAACATACATTTGTTCTGGCAGATGGAGCTGCATGACTGAGCATATAGCCAAGCATACTGTAGTGTTGTTTACACACTGCTACAATATGCTTACTGTTCCTCATCTGCTGCTACGAGACACTGCTCGTAATGACTGTTTATGGTCGCTGGGTTGGAAGCTACAAGAGCATTTACAGATTAAAGTCACAGTCAGAGCAAACAGTCCTTGCCTTTTTTTTAAGATTATTTTTGTGCATTTTCAAGCTTTATTAGATAGTACAGAGTTGAGATGGGGAGACAGAGAGAGAGGGGGGAGGACCTGCAGTAAAGGTCCACGGGTCGGATTTGAACCCGCGACCACTGCAACGAAGGCCGGAGCCAATATGGTACGCGCCCTATCCACTACGCCACCGGAGCGCCCAGTCCTTGCCTTTCTAGGTCGAAACATCTAACCATGGTCAGCTATTCAATGGTTATGGTCACTAGTCTACAGAGGTAGAAAAGCACAGCAAATACAAAAAGCACAAAACATGCACACAGTGGTGGGAAAGTGAAAGTCAACATATTGGTGGTAGGATGGCCTAGAGCAGGGGTGTCCAAACTACGGACCGCTTTTTATTGGCCAAAGCCCATCCCAGAGGACCCTGCATACTATTTTATTTTAAATTAATATCATTATGGAAAATCCATGTGTCCTTCTCCAATAGCATCTAATTCATCTGACACAGTGTCTCCATTTTTTTTTCATACAAAATTCTTCAGATTTAGCCTCTTAATTTCCCTCTGAAAGTGCACCAGATTCATACATTTCACTTTAAAAACTTTAAAAAATCTCCCGGGGGGGGGGGGCATACCCCCGGGCACCCCTTCGAGGGGCAGGATCTCGGCTGGCTACTATTTTTACCCAGCTGGACATTGGACGCAAAAGCAGAAAACACTGGGTGTATCAATGGCATTTAACAAGAGGGGGGATGTATCTGTTTAATGTGCAAGTAAAGTGTTGCCGTGAAGAGGGATTACAATTTACGAAGACACTATGAAACTAAACATCAGAGCAGCTCCATGTCCTGATAAATGTGTTATTTTTGCAAAGTGGCCCGGCCCTTCGTAGATTTTTCTGTATGTGGCCCTCAGTGAAAAATGTTTGGACACCCCTGGCCTAGAGGAAAAGGTGGCTGACCAGTAGCCATGAGGTCGCTTGTTCGATCCCTGGCACCGGACAGGAGGGTGTTAGTTGTAAAACTAGTAGTGGCTGGTATTATGTCTACGGTGCCCACCATCTCTACCATTGTGTCTTTGAGCAAGACACTTAATCCCAAACTACTCCAGGGGCACTGTACGGCTGACCCTGCGCTCTGACCCCCTCCAAAGTGTGGTAACTTGAGAGGGGATATGTGAAAAGACACATTTCAATTTAACCATTGACTAATAAAGTAACTTAACTTACTATTTCGCAAACAATTACTTGGTTGACTGATTATTTGACTCTTAGTAGGTATTTTACTCCTGTCCCCTGCAATGTTTGTAGCCATTATTGTAAATGTCACATTCTTAGGACAACACTGGAAGAACAGGACCCCCTGTTTGCATGGTAAGCATCCCATGTTGTAACTCCTTACATATTTAATAGTGAAGGGATTTTTTTTTACATCCCATACAGACTCGCTAACACCACTGACAACATTTTGAAGCCCCCAGTGCTGGTACAGTGTTGATGTTGGAGCTTCTTACCCAAACTCAGAGATGAACAGCCATAATGTATACTAAACCATTGGGATATACTGGGGAAAGTTATAAGCAAAGCATATTGATTGATTAGATGAACATCATGAATTCATTGTATCTGTTCTGAGAGTGGATGTTTCCTGATGACAACACTCAGTGTGCTAAGTATATGTCAGTGTACATTTTGACTTTGGGTGTGAGAATGTGCAGGTATACAATCAACATTATTTGTTAATTAAGTATTTGACATGTTTGTTAGACAAGTGTCAAATATTTTATAAATCAACTTTGTTTCATTCATATATTAGTATTTCCTCGATTGAAGATATCACGGTGTGCTTTAAGCATTTTATTCATGATTCATCAAGAAAAAAACTGGCAGATGAATTCATAGTAAAGTGCTGAGTGGCTCTGGGGGAGTCAGCACTTCTTTGCTTATTTCCATTATACTGTAGATATTGGTTTACCCATCAGATTATGGTGTGTGTGTGTGTGTGTGTGTGTGTGTGTGTGTGTGTGTGTGTGTGTGTGTGTGTGTGTGTGTGTGTGTGCGCAGACATTACCTTGCACAAGTTTGTGTCATCGTGTACATGTTCATTTGTGCAAGTGTGGACAAAGTAGGCTTGGCAGGGAGTGGTGGGGAATATGACACCCAGTGTCACGACAGTCATTTTCTCATTTTTGCAACAAGTGGGCTACTGCCTCAATAATGGATGACAGAGAGGGGGATAAGGCAGGGAAGCATTCAGAGGGGTGCGTGCATTCTAGAAAACATACCTGTTTATTAAAATATAGCAGTAAAAACCAGCTCAATGGGATGTACAACAGAGACATGCAGAAGTCATTAGAAATGTTTATTTTGAAGACATTTCTGAATTTCTCAAATTGTTATGGTGTAAACTCAAGGCATCTGACTGCTACAGTTGAAAGTCTCATGTCTAAAACCTTCCTCAGACTTTACACTGTTGGACAGAACACCCACCCACCCACATTCCAAATTCAAGGAGACAGGCTACTGTATGTCCTCCTTACAGATGTGACGGAGAAAATACTTTTTGAGTTGTCACTCCCAAGCCAGTCGCAACTGCTTAGCCCTGAGCACGCTCTGCCATTTATAGGTCTATTAAGTGGGCCAAATGAGAGCGAGAGCCGCAGTGACAATGAGTCAGGAAGAAATGTAAAACTGGAGCATTGTGAGGGAGATAGAAAGAGAAAAGGTCTGAGAAACATTGAGAGAAAGATGACAGCTTTAGTCAAAAGGTTCTGACCATGTGGACACCATGTGGACGCTACAGAGGAAGCTCCGAAAGCCACAACAAAGCAGCACATGCGGAAACACTTCACATTCTCTTCCTCCTACGTTCAAAAAGACAGCTCTGTCACTCAACTCCATGCTTGCGATGCAGAGAAATGTATTCAGTAAAAGGCCATGTTTGCGGTCAGTTGGTGAGTTTTGGGACATTTTAAAAAGTCTTGTGTGATTCTCCCAGCAGTGCTCCTGCTTCCATTTTTGCTGTGTCAATAACACAACGATTTTGCTCATGTTTGAGTCAAATTGCCCATTTGGCTGGTAGCCATCTCAGGAGAAGGTATCGGCCCAGAGCAAACACTACACACTCCTGCAGTGTGGTCTTGTTATCTTGCAGCCAGGGGTTATTTGCACAAGGTTTCTGTTGAAGACTTGTAGATTGCTGGCCTAACCAGAACAATGCATAACCTCAAAAGTAAAACTACCCAGATTGGTTGTGAAGGTGTGTCGAGCCTATGAAACATCTGAAAAAGTCACACTGATGGTCTTTAACTTGCACATATGTGTTTTAAGTGCTTTTCTAGGGGCACAGTTTGAGCCAGAAAACGCCATAGAGTCAGATTTCTCGTCTCCATTTTGCTACCGGGCATAGGCCGAGGGTGAGGCCAAGCTGCTGGCTTGAATTCTGCTGCCTTTGCAGAAAGAAAAGAGGGCTAACAATGGGCCGGAATAGAAAGACAGAAAAGGGACAATGCAGCTGCGGCTTGAAAAGGCTTTTAAAATTCTGACCGGCTGCGAAAAAAGACTCGGCATTGCATGTTGAAAGACCTGCTCAGGATATCATTCAGACTGTTTCGAAAACTCACATTTGACATAACCACGATTTTGCTTCTTGAACTGAGAGACAATCAATTAAAACCCGAAAGAGAACATCTGGTGGCGTGGTGACGTGTCTTATGTTTTAGCAGACAAGTGCCGTCTTCTCTCCAGGAACTTCAGAAATCCGTTTTTCGACCAAATTGGGCTTAATATCAGCCTTGATGTTGCATAGTGTGCTCAAGGCTGAATAGCAGATAGTGGAAATGGCATCAAAGAGAGAGAGAGAGAGAAATGGTCAGGGGGATAGAGAGAGAGAGAGGGATATTAAGTGACATAAAAGATATATCACAGAAGGAGGGATGTTACCGAAGGGCATTCAGGGATGAGATGGAGGAAGAGAGGAGCGAGGCAGATCGCATCATGACATCTGATCTTCCCCAGGAGCCAAACTGTTATCCAGTCCCTCTGCAACTACAGGCTCAACAAATAACAGACAATAAAAAAGGGAGCTAGAGTTGAAAAGAGCTTGATAGAAATCACAAATCTTCTTTTACTGCACATCTAACAAATGTCTGCTTAGACGGGACAGATTCCCTTCCTCAAAAATTGATCGGACCTCGACGCAGTCTGCCTCTTTCCTCCTATCCATCAATGCAGCCACCTGCCAGATAGTAGATACGTTATCTTTCCCGGAGTCCATATGCATCTATTTGGGACTCTATGTTTGTTTTTAAAACACCAATGTTTCTCTTTTAATGTTTTCTTCTTCTATTCCTTTTTATTTGTCAGTCACCTAGCAGTGGCATTTTCCTGACTTTAAATACTTGAATGCTTTAAGTTATTGAACACTTGACTTCTTTATTTCCCTGTTCCTGGATTTGTCCACAATATAATCCAGAAAACACACATAGGGCCTATCACAATCACATCCATTGACCCTTGATACATCCTGTGTGCTTCCAGTCCGACAAAAAGGTCTTCTTCTCAACTCTGGCCGTTTCCACTGGCTACGAGCCACAGCAGCGCTCGCCGGACAGAAGTAGCCAGCTGCAACGTTAATCAACAGCCAGTCACTTTCCACACTGGTGTGATTATGTATTATTTTTATCGCATAACCACCTCATTCTAGAGCCTCTCTTACAACCATGCTCTACCTCTGTCTCTCTCCTTCTCTCAGTCAGTCACTCACTGTAATGTGTTCTTTGGTTTGTAAATGTGTGTGTTTGGCCATGCTGGCGAGGGGTTCTGGTTAGGTTGTTGTGACTGAGAGAGCTGGTTCTGCTTCAGATCCTGATCCAGATCCAAGTAAACACGTGGCTTTAATAGGTTTCTGGGCTATTGAAACTCTTACTCAGGTTCCATAAAATGTGTTTGAACCCAACCCGTGAACGTGTCTGCATAGTGTATTGAAACACAATAGTCCATCTGCATCCATGCCTTTGTGACCGAGTAAGAGACAAAGACAGAGAGAGAGTCTGAGTGAGAGCAATGTGGGCAAGGTGTTTCGGCCTGGAGCTTTTCAGACCTTTATTAGCTTTTTGTAGCTGAGAATGATGAAGCACTTCCGTAGGCTTTTTCCTATCCCCGCAGGAGTGTGCTGACGACTACTGCGCTTGTCTTCTGGCAGAGGGAAACACAGAGGGAGTCCCCACACACTGTTGCACTAAGAACTCCCAAGAATTTAATGAGGCAATGCTTTGACCGTCAAGGTTTTTTTTGTGCTTTTTTTTTGTACTGCTTCTGCGCCCAGCTGGAGTTGGATGTGAACACCGCCCACCCTCACTGCTTCTCTTCTTGTGGCCAGGATCTATTGAAGAAGCTTCCAAATTTGAAACTTCACTTATATGTTATGTAAAGAAAAAGCACTCAAGTTAAAGTTGGAGTCGGCGTTTATGGAGAATGTTTGTGGAATATCTCCTCACGATCTGCTACCTGTCCGGACTGTGTTTTGTTAGTACACAGCCCAGGCTCTGTAATCTGGTATGTTTCTAGCTACGGTGGGCCCCTTTGTTTACGTACTAATTTTCAGGGCCTAGGCTGAGTATTATCACCAGATTTCTTTTCAGTGCGAACCCAGTACGTGCGGGTAGCGGATCGTGGGGAGATGTCCACTGACTTTGACAAAAGGTAATTTTGACAACACGCGTCCTCCAGAATGGCTGACTCCACCTTTAAGGGCAATTAACTGAACAACATGATTTCCTTTGAGAGCATTCCTATATCGAAACATAAGACTGATAAAATAAATCAGTTTTCAATTTGACGTTTTCCTGCACTGCATTAAATAACCTTGCATCCCTACAGACAGGTGCATGGTGTTCCCTAATATTTAGCCCCTGATGCTCTCAACTGCAAGGATATGAAGGACATTGGAGAAATGAGGGACAAGGAAAGACTGTATATAGCTCAACCCTCAGTGATTCACAATCCTTACCGCTGACAGTAAACCGAGGTTAACTCCATTAAAGTCAACCTAATCTCATTTTCCCAAGAATCGGAAGCTTTTAACGGTCTGTCCAGACACAAACACTTCTTAGGCTACACACACATGGAACATATGTGTGCAGACAGAAAGAGGAAAGATGGACAGACAGGCGTGTAGAGAAAGAGCCGGAGGAAAAGAGAGAAAACATAAAAAGAACAGAGTCGAAGAGTATAGGGGGAATAGGCGGTCTCTACTGTTCTGTAACAAGCAGCCAGGCTGCTGACATTTGGCATTGATTGTGTTGTTTTATAGGCGTTCGTCAGTTAAACCCCTATTGGACAATTACAGTGAGAGCCTGCTCATTCCTGCAGGGGAGGGAGCAGGGGGGGGGGGGTTCACCACTTTGATCTCTCCATGCTTTTCCCCCGACTTGGTTGAAAAGCTGCGGAAACAAAGACGGAAAGGTGAAGCACCTCTAATTGGCCCAGGGCAGATAGGAAACTGGAAGCAGCTGTTTGAGTGGCGCAAAGATGGAGAGAAATAGATAGAAAGAAAGAGAAGGAAAAAGGAAAAAAAAGGTAGGATGAGAGGGAGAGAAAAGAATTGATATAGTCATATATATAGTCATATATAAAGACAAGCAGAATTTTAGAGAAGAAATGATGTAGGAATTTTGAGAGACAGAATGTCTCATGAAATAAAATAAAACATTCCTTGTAAAGTCATAATTCTAAAAGTCAGGGATGTCTGTAATGAGTCTGAACACAACAAACCATCAATCCCACTTCACCATCATACGTGTTTCCATGCAACCTGTTATTTATGCATGCCAGCAAGGCAGCAGAGGTTTGTGAGTGACGATAATCCTCAATGTAATATATAGGCCATCATGCATTAGTGCTGTAATGACTGAGACGGCTGTGTTATGTGAGGGGAAATGTTAATCTGATTGTTAGCCAGTTTTCTAATTCCCAGACCAAAGAGTGAAAGGATTAAAGCCTACGTGTTTGTATGACCAGACAGGTTTGTGTTTGCCCTCTTAATCCAAAAGAGTTATTATCACTCTCCTTTTAATTGTGCATGTGTGGTGACGTGTGTGCCACAGGAGTGCAGGGTTCTCTGTGCTGGAGTGTTACATTCCCCCCGTAGGTGAATAAGTGTGTGTTTATTTACAAATGTTAAACCATCTATGTGTCATAATTTTTCTGTGAAAACTTGTTGGGATTTGTTGTGTCCTGCAAGAATCTGGTAACCAATCAAATAGTTGCCAAATTCTATATTTATAACCGTGTAAGCACAATTTAGTATTGCATATCCACACAGTGGGGGGACTCAAAAGAGACAGATTAAGAAAAGAGATGTGTATGGGTCAAAAGAGCCAAAACCACTGGATTCATCACTTGCTATTATGCAACGACTACCTGGTGAACGTCCATGTCTTTCAAAACTCCATGCCCTCTGATCTGTACGTCACAATCCCAAGTCGAGATACTTAACTTAACTTTTCTCAAGTCATTGTGAAAGAGCTCGGCCACAGATGACATGATAGCCTGCATCTATTTTTAAAAGGATGGTCACAACACGGCATGATGGGCAAATTCACATTGACGTGTAAAATAGGTGGAATTATCCTTTAATGTCTAGACAGTAGCTCTGTTACATCTGGACAAATTCTCTCGCTTGTGTCATTCTGATATTAATCTTCAGAGTCGCCACATACATTGCATTGTGGTCTCAACCAGGGACCATAAACCAAGTCCTTTTCTTTCCATTCCTCCTCCCCCAACTTTAACCCGGTCCCCTCAGAGAGCTGGATTTGATTAACGACCCCGAGCAGTTAAGCTAGGATACGCAGAACAACCAGAAAGCCAGTGAGGCCAAAAGGCCTGTGGTGAGTGGTTAGCGGTGGCCGCTAACTAGCCTAGCTGCAGTTTCCCATTCGCTGTGGCCAATCCGGATGACAAACCCAGTGGCTGCGACAAACTCGGGCCAAGCTGCAGGGAGCAAAAAATGGCCGGTGTTCAAAAGGGCATGGCAGTTACACATGGGGAGAAACAAGTCACCAGAATTTATGTAAGGGATTTTCCAACTGCTTTTTTTTCTTTTTTTACAAGAGCTGTCGGTCACTTGAGGAAAGATTGTAGCTGGATGCTTGGCATAGGAAGTACATGAGCGCACACATGAAGGAGAAGAAATAAACAGAAGCAGGGAAGAGTAATTATCCTTTGGAGGATGGTGAGCCTGTGTTTATGTGTGTTTGTATTTTTGTCTGTCTGCAGTGTCCAGTTATAATCATCCAATCTGTTTCTCTTCACCCAAAAGGTTTGCTTGAATGTGCCTCCACAGGCCTTAAACTAATGGACTGCAGATTCACAAATATCCCCACGCATCCTTAAAAACCGTTACACACACACACAAACAGCTCCAGTGCCACAAACCAAGGCAGGCAGTTTGACTCTCGCTGGGTAGCTGGAGCGGCTCCACCCTCAAGCTCACTGCCAACCGAGAAACGTCACGCCAGCCACTGTGCCAGGCTGGAGTTCTTAATGCAGAAACACAGGCAGCGTGCAACACAACCAAACAAGACTGGACGCCATGCTCTGAAATAAACACTAACAAGAAAACACTCAGTCAGTCCACATAACATTTATGAGTATTTTAAAATAAGTCAGCTTATTTTGTGCACAATTGGCAGAAGATTTTAGAACATGCGGTTGAGTCATTTTAGACATGCAGCCATAGAACTGTATTTTGTTTATATTGTGACATCCAAGGGTGTTAACTGCTGATCAATCATGCTAAAAAACCACTACACACCACAATCTATTACGCCTAGCTATTGGCCATTGTAGTGATATTCCTATCACTACAATGGCCAATAGCTAGGCGTAATAGTAGTGAAAGTCAACAACAAGCACTTGGAAAGTTTAGCTACATCAAGTACATAACCGAAAAAGTCCTTGAAAAAATCCATTGAGTGCATCACCAATATTGTAGTCAACTCGCCAACTAACTCAAATGCTCACATCTTGAATGAGCAAGCAGGCTTTTCTCTCAGAAAGGAAGTGTGTTTTCTCTTCAATAACTGATCCCAGCATAAGGGAACAAAGGCTCTGTTCTGCGCTTGAATACTTGGTTGGAGCAGGTTGCACCAGCCCAATGAAAGGCTGCGCTGAGCACCCAGCTGGCAAGAAAGGCAGATCCGCTCCCCCCCAGACCTCAAGACCCTGCTCCACCTCTTCTTAACCTATCAGTGTGAAAGGAGGGTCATTGTGTCACACCAGACTACTGTAAAGCATGAGCGGTTGGTTGGGGCTACCAAGCCTCGTGAGCTGTCTGTATAGCCATCATTGCTTTTTGAAAATACATCCTGAATCACATGGTGCCACAACCACACACACACACCAGGTTCAGGAAGGAATAAACACACAGCCTCAGATGCTGGCATTGCTGCTACAGATGGACATTTCCACCCGCTTGTTACAGGATTTACTTTTGTTCAGACAAATCCTCCCAGTTGGACAATAACACACACACACACACACACACACACACACACACACACACACACACACACACACACACACACACACACACACACACACACACACACACACACACACACACACACACACACACACACACACACACACACACACACACACACACGGAAATAAGCATTAGTGTATGTTTGACATGATGACATTAAGCAACAAATCTATTCAGCAAAAACATCCAGAAACAGACAAACCCCAAAGACTGGGACTGGTGACAACAGTTTAGCGTTTAAATGTCCAAACACATTCACAGGTGCCAATTCACCCAGATGTAATAGACCCCTTTCCCCCAATGATCTCTAGTGGCATCTATAGGCCTACATTATGTGTAGTGTTAACAACATTTCAAATTCCACATCTAAGATATTTCAAGTGGGGGTGAACAGATAATCCACAGAATTAACTGTCTACACTTTTCAAGGGATGAAATAGCCCCTATGAACAAATCCACCCACAGTGGTGTCTGTAGACCGAGCACAACAACGTTTAGCTAAGTTTTAAACTTTGACTCCCTGTTTGACCTGCAAAATGACCAAGACCATGCAAACGGGGGTATTCTGAATCAATCAACAAGGCCTCTCTGGACATGTCTCCATGTGTGAATGAAAATATAATTTAAATGCAGGGACAAAGCCTATATTTCATCTATTAAGTGATGCAATAAATAACCCTGCCATTAAAGAGGTTGAAAAAAGAGAGCAAGAGGTGCTGGCTGCCTAAAAATACAACTGGTGACAGGACCCAGCAAAGGGCGGTGGACGCTGTGGACAATACAAGCATTGAAGCTTTTCCCCAGTTCTGTGATGCTTTGGCATCCCCCCGCGCTCACAGACACAGACCCACAGGTATTCCCCCGGTATGGAGGCTTCAAATGAATCAATGGAAACAGCGAATGGACAAACGTGCCATTTGGGGTTACCATCCACTTTTAGTGCAGAAGTTAGTGAAAGCTGCCTTTCTTCAATGAAGCGACTCTACTCAAACTCCCAGGAGGTTATACGTTTGGCATTTGGTTTTGATCTTCATTCACTTTCCCTACATTCCTGTGTGTGAACACATTTTGGTTTCTGTTAGTTTCATTTAGCTGAAGATGAAACCTAGATGAAACCTTTCATGTGACAGTGAAGTGAAAGACTTGTCATTCGTCTAACTCGAAACGAATGATGAAACGCTCAACGTGACATCGCTCATCATGTTTGTTCGGTTCAGTTCAAAAATAAAAATGTCAGCTTATGGCTGTTCTTCCAACATGTTTTGTTATGTTTTACTTTTTCAAGAGCCTAGCTTTCGTTTTTCTATGCTTGTCTGTTCCCACTGGATGACACTGGAGGGAGTAAATGGACTGTACCAATATAGTGCTTCTCTAGTCGTATTTGACCACTTTTCAAAGCGCTTTTTAACACACACACACACACACACACACACACACACACACACACACACACACACACACACACAGCCCATCAGAAATCCTGAAGCTTTCATTTAACTACATTTGCCTCTCATTAACCCATTCACACACACACTCATACACCAATGGCAGCTGCCAACAGAAGCAATTTGGTGATTCAGTGTCTTGCCACGGGACACTGAGAATCGAACCACCAACCCTGCGATCGGTTGACGACTGCTCTTACCTGCTTAGCCACAGCCGCCCCAAATGAAGGGGGGAATATATATCTTTATTTTGTTTCTTTCACTCATTTTGTTTCCTGTCGTATTAACAAAGTCCTTCTCATCACTGCTAAGCAGCATGTGAACTTTTTATCCAGGAAAACGCACTATGAAGCAATTACCCCTATGGCTATGAGTATGACTGTGGATCAGAACAGCACTGGCAGGCTGTGTGTCTCCTACAGACTTTGGTCAACCGCTGGTAGCACGACCCAGTCCGACCATTATCTCGCATAACGCATCCGAGCAAACCTATTGCTGGAGGCTAGATCAGCCTCAAGGTATGAGTGTGAACATCAAGCATGTGTGTGTGTGTGTGTGTGTCTGTGTGTGTTTGTATTTGTGTGTGTGAGCCTGTGAGGCTGTGTGTGTTTCTGTTACGCAACGGGAGAGAGTTCTTCCCATCTGTGCATCTCTCTCTGCAGCCCCCGCATCCCTGACCAGTGTAGCGAGAAACTACAGCTCTGCCTTGCACTCTGCCTCCCTCGGTCTTCCTCACAACACCATCTCCCACTCCTCATTATTATCATTGGACGCCCAGAAACCCCCCCCAAAAAAAAAAAAAAACATACTCTGGCTCAATTTACCATTATCATGTTCTGATTGGTTAACAGAAACATGATGCAATATATTTTCATGGTTATCATCAGTTTCACTGTGGCAACATCACGCCTGTTTGTCTGACCTGAGCTTACATCTCTAAGCTAGAAAACAAGAGCAACTCAGCAGGGTGTCAAAACAATATTTTACTTCTTAACGCACACAAATTCCAGATTATCCCACTAAATGTGTAACTGTGTTGATGAGTGCACCCCCTTTCCTCAATCTCCATCCCTCCCTGCTCTTTCGGCTGGCCCTCACTCCCCCACAGGGCTCACTGTTGTGGAAAAGATGTTAAAACAAAGAGAGAGCAGGCAGTGCAGCAATAATCCTAAAAACATAGCAGCTGGGGAATTAGCTGGTCATTTCTGCCGGGGACTCGCCAACCTCGCTATCTGCTAACTCTGCACAATCTTAATTGTTGAAAATGTTAGCATCACCCTTCACTGTCCATCACTTGTCATCAGGGAGGACACTTAATGGTAATTAAAATGAGATAAATGTATTTCGCTTTCACTGCAAATGTATCAGGAGGTGGGATGTTGTTTTTTTCTGTTTGACAGGATGCGACCCTTTCGCTTAGCTCGATGCATCCTGTCCTGGAGAAAACATTTTAGTGGATTCCACTGGGGGACGTGCACTGTGTCAGCGGCTCTTTTCAAATAAATGAATTATAGATGCACAGAGACCTGCACTCTGTTCAGGATATTTAGGCAATGAGCAGTATGAGGTTTCAGACAGTAATGCTACCCAGAATGATGACAGCAATGTCTGTGGGGCTGACTCGCATATTACAACAGCAACCACATTAATGATATTAAGCCTTCACATTACTTAAAAAGGCACAGGCAGCAATTTTAGAGAATGCTTGTTGTCACTATCACTTTTTTTTTTTTTTTAAATCAAAATCAGTGAATATCTCTTTACGATGCGCTACCTGAATGTACTGTGTGTGTGCTGAAAACACATCCAGTGTTGGTGGGCCCCTTTTGTTTACATACCTTTTGTTCACATACCAGTTTACAGAGCCTATAGGCTGTGAATTGGCACCAGGTTTTTGTTCAGTGCACACACAGTACGGACAGGTAGTGGATCGTGAGGGGATATATTCACTGATTTTTACAAGAAATCTTTTTGAGAACAAGCGTTTTCCAGAATTGCTGACTCCACCTTCAAATTAGCTACAACTGCACTGTACTGGTAGCATATGAAAGTAAACAAAAAGCATGGGTTATTATGACATATTAACAGCACCTCTATGTGTTTTCTGCTTACACACTTACTATATCCATCTCTATCTTGCGGTCTCTCTTTCACTTTTCTGTCCATTGACCTCCTTCCCCCTCCTTCCACTCAATCCTGGCACTGGAGCCTGCACCATGCTGCCTGTCTGGTCCAACCCGATGCCAGCACCAAATTTGTTCCAATACAACGGGCGTTAAAACACTACTAACGTCAGTGGCAGAAAGAAACAGAGCGAGATGTACAAATGCACAAATGTGTGCACACAACTACAGCCAACGGCAACTTGGTAAACAACACTCGATGTCTGCAAAAATGATGTCAAATATTTGAACCACTCGAGCAGTGTTTGGGAGCTGGCACAGCCTCTACGATAGAACATCTTCTGAGGAATTACAGCAAACTAAACCCCTTCTTGATGTAACACACTCTACTGTCGGTTGGGCTTAAGGCTGGCAGTCAAGTCATAGCCAGTGCCCATGTCTTTAGCTCCAGGCTGCACACTTATCTGCTAGCTGCTGTTCTATCACAGGTGCCAATTTAAGTGGTTACAGATACTGCAGGTTAATTGTCTGGAGAAGGTTAGAGGGGATTTCCTTTGTCCTGGTCTGCGCTAATAGCTGGTGAAGAGTTTCAGCTTGAGGTTTTGGCAGTGTGTGTCACATTTTGGGAAGAGACAGAGAGAGAGAGACAGGCAGACAGACAGACACTTGGGATAGGAATTCCATACCAACTACTCCTCATCTGAGAGACGGCTAGACCTGCAGTTTCAATCCAGACTAACCACATTTGTTGTTCACCCACCCGACTGACATTCCAAGAATGAGCAGGAGGTGGATCTCTCATCAGTCTCCCACACAAGGCCATACAGAGGACACTCAGTCCTGCGTGTTTGCGTGTGCACATGCACACACAATCACGGACACACTATATATCACGTCAACATGTGGCTGTGTTTGGGTTGATTTAAGAGAAAAGACATATTACGTGGAGATAAAAGGGATAAAAATGCCAAAAAACATTTGGCAACATTATAAGGCCTACAGCATGAGTAAAAGGTACACTCATTCACTCAGGCTTTCATTCATTTCTCGCTTCGCCACACGCAGCCAGGCATACTAAGGGTTTCTGTGTGGGCCTCTGAAATGTCCTTTGCAATCCAGCCCACCTAAACTCTCCATCACAACAAAGATTACAGACACAGCAGCAGCCAATGCTCCACTCACCTAAGTGGTCCCCATGGAAACTGTTGTCGTGCGACGCTCTACCGTGTGGGGGCATGAGGTCATGGTGGGCAGCCGGTGGCCAGATTTGACCCGTCTTGCGAACGCTCACTATGGTGGCCTCGGACATGACCACATGACCCCCCTGCTGCTGCTGCCGCTGGTGACGCTTCTGAGACTGCGGCGTCGGCGGGCTGCTGCTGTCGAAAGAGTGCTGGGAATTCTGGGAGTTTTGGGAGGGCGAGCGGCTCTTCTCTCTGAAGGGCCTGCGGAAGGCTGTGGTGGGGCTGGGAGACACGTGGCTGGACTGACCAGAGGAGAAGTCCTCTTCGCTGGACGTCAGGTTCTCGTTGGAACTGCAGTCTGGTGTGTACCCACCTCCACCTCCGCCAACATCCTCGAAGCTCCCCGGGGAATAGGACCGCCTCGGCCAGGTCAAGAGGTGGTCGTCTGCTCCCCCGAGCTCTCTCATTGTGACTCCACCACCACCACCTCCAGCGTTACCACCTTCTCCCATCATCACCCCACCGACGTAGACACTGGAGTAGGCCTGGAACTCAGATGGTTGCCAAGGAGGCGGTGGAGGTTTATTGTTGGCCCCGTTGGCCCTCCCCTGATGCCTTTGGTTGGGTTCCCCGTCTTCGTACTCGGCGTCGTAACCACAGGTGCTCTCCGTGGAGCGGCCTCTGTACACGGGCCTGGCGCGGAGCTCCCCAGCGACCGTCGCCAGGTTACCGGGCAGGGAGTGGAGGGACCTCTTGCGCTCCATCTGCATGGCCTGGCTGCCCAGGCTGCTGATCTTGTCAGAGACTTCGCGGTCGTTGACGCGCACCAGCCCCCGGTCGTGGTGGAACTCCATGTTGGTGTAGAAGGGCGGCGGAGGCAGCTGCTTCTCTTGACCCTTGGCCGCCGCGTCGCCTGTCGATGATGAGTGGGAGTTGGCCCGTTTGATCCTCTCGAAGTTAGACCGAAGAGCCGCCACGCCCATGCCCCCCATCCCCTTGGGGTCGGAGGGCAGGAGCAGGTCCTTGTCCGGTGGAGGGAGAGTGGGCCTGCGGGGGGACACTGAGGCAGAGCCACCTCTCTGTTGTTTGGAAGGCGACAGTCCATCAAGGTTGTCGCAGGACGTGGACTCGGCCTGCTGGGGCACCTCGAAGGCCGACTCCAGGCCGTCTCCGTGGGAGGCTGACTTCCTTGCCGGTGGAGGTCTGGGTTTGGAGGACCTGCCAGTTCCATCTCCAAGGGTCTGATAACGGCTCCTATCGTATGCTGGACAACTTCCCCCTCCTACTATGACCCCAACTCCACCGGTCTCCTGCATGTGCGGTTGTTGGGACTGGCACTCTGCGCCCCCCTGTGTGGTGGCCGTGGCTGTGGAGGTAGCAGCGTCGACCCCTTCATTGAGCGGTGTCTTGCGGAAGCCCCAGCGCTGCTTGTCGTAGCTCTTCCTCTCCTTGGCCAGCAGCGTCTGCAGGTAGATCATGCGGAAGCGCTCCTTGTTCACCTCCTGCTCCAGGCGCCTGATGGTCGCCTTGCACCGCTCCAGCTCCTGCTCAATGCCGCCGACCGACCGCAGCTCCATCTTGGGGGGGTCCGACTCCGGAAACTGCGCTTTCCACGCTTCGATGAAACCCACCGGCTCCACCATATTATGCCAACTGTGTCTATATGAGCGAGCCAATCACGCCGGGTGAATGATGGCAAGGGGGGAAACCTTTTGTTTTGTGTGATTTTTTTTGGTCCAGTTTGCCACAGAATCCTTATCGACAAACAATGGCCACCTATCTTCAGTCAGAAAGCGGCGCACGAGTGTTTATTACAGGCCTGCTGTAGGTAGTAACCCGTTCAGAAACACACAGCCTAATTGCTGACACTTGTCGTGGTGGGTTGCGCAGATGCAACCATACATCCCATTCTGGACAAGAGAAACCGGCCGTTCAGGCTTTAAAAGCGAGAAGAAGCTGCAAAAGTAGAGCTCGTGTTTCTCGTGCATTATTCCAAGAAAAGGCCACTCTTACAGGAGAGTTTTTTTTTTTTTTTATCTCAGCCTCGACACAATGATAATGCATAGATGTGTCTCCTGCCGTGTGACACCAGTAATTTGGCTCCGGGACAAGAACAAATTAAATCAAAGTGTTTTAATCCTGTTAGGTTTACTCACTGTCTGCGTTTACTATTCCGTATTTATCCGTGACGGCGGGTCCGTTCACTCTTGCCCATTCATACGTCGTTAATCCCAGGTGCTGCTGCTGCTGCTGCTGCTGCTCAAGACCCAGCGCCTTTGTACCAGCAGCGCTCAGGGAGAAAGGATAAAAAGCGCAAAACACGAGAGACGACAACATCGGAGTTTCTCAAAAAAGGAACGCGGTCAACCTGGGGGGATTGGGAATGAATTTCGTTATCCAATTTTCCTCTCCTTTTCCATGGCCCGTCTGCGGTATTGTTGTTGTTTTTTGACGTTGTTTCCCGGGGTTTGCCCGCTCCTTCGGCCGCGATGGTGCGCTCCCATCTCAGGCCAGCAGCACTGGAGAGGAGAGGGGCTGCAGGAATGGGAGGGACCAGTGAAGAGAGGCAGCCCGCTGATTGTTAAAGAGACAGAGCAGCAGAGATGCACTCCCACCTGATTTTCTTTTCGGACTGGTAACAATTGATCTGTTGAAACATATGTCTAAGGCTTTTAATAGACTTGTGCATAACCAGTAGGATATAAGTTTTTTTTCTTCTTAGGCCTATAGCGGTTTTTTATTTTATCTTACTGGCGTTGAATCACTGCTGATTGACATTTATTCATCTGCACATAGAGCCCCCACAACATGAGCTATGTAACCACAAACTACCATTTCACAATAACCTTAGTACAAACTATGGGCACAGGCTATTACACAAATAGTTCCATTTCATTGTTTCTTTTCTTTAAAAAAAAGTAGGCCTATTAATGAATAATTTCTTTCTTAATTCATCATACTCTGGGATCCTTTAAAAGCCAGTGGCTGGACCTGTTAAGCAGGTGTTAGAACCATACAGTATATGGTTACAACATAATGGAGAGCTGTGGGAATCTCTAACCCGATGCTGCCACCCAGTGGTGTGTGTGTATTATCTCTTGTTCAAAAGAAACTATATCTTTAAAAGTAATCAGTGTAGTTTTCCTCAACTGTTGACGCAGTTGTATAAGTTTGCTTTTTTTTAAAAAACACATTGACTGGAATTGTGTAAAACTGTAGAATAAAACATACAAATACTACAACAAAATGACACAAATCAAATATTAGACCGTTTTATTTACCTGAAACCACAACCTCAGGAATGCATGTACAACCATTATTAGTCATCAATAATAATAATTGTCTTTTTACATAAGGTTAATATATTGTTCTTCTACCAGGTGTCGATGAGGGGACTGCACGGACGCCCTCACATAAGAGATCACAGTTTTACAGCAGTTGAAAAGATTACATGATATTAATTATAATGATGCAGAGGCAATAAGAAAACAGGAGAACACTGTTGTATTGCAGGATAACCAATTAATCAAAGTGTAAGTCTGTTACATGTATGTCCTTATTGCAAAAGGACGATTGAACCAAAAAGTAAATGTATCAGTGATTGGCCTACAGTAGCTCAAAAGGGAAATAATCTACATTAAAAAGAAGGAAAAAAAAATCAAACTCAAATAGAGCACAGTCAAGTTCAGCATGAGTCATTTCTATATAAGTTTATATAAGTACAGTCCCAATTTCTCAAAGTCTAGTATTGTGCAAATGACCCAAAACGTTACAATAAAAACAATGATTTCCTAATATCTGCGATATATCCATCTTAATATGTCATTTGAGTATTATACATAAGAATCTATAAATACAAATCGCAAAGCCTACATACAGCTGAAAATGCATGCACAAGATGTTTTGTACACTGATGCACAGCTAAGACCATTCAAACCCCAAGTGGTTTTTTGAAATATTCTCTACGTGACAAAAGCTACCCATGGAAGCCGCAAACAAGTTCTTCATGCAAAATACGAATGCTGAGGAGGGGGTCGAGAACTTCCCTGCACACAAAACTGGAAGTGTCATATTAATATATCATCTGCACACAGAGGTATAAGTGTGTGTATTTGTGTTGTCTTGTGTTGTAGAGCATGGGGGCTAAACGGAATGGAGTTTCCAGCCCGATCACTTTTTAAGCATACCCTTATTTGGTCTCATCACTATGAAAAGGTGTCCTATTTTTGTCTGTGCGAAAGGGTACAACACATCTGCTGGTCATCATGGTGTCTGAAGTCAAGAGTGAGCACACATGCTGGACAGAAGGTTTGACTCCAGCCTCAGAGCCCACTCTGAAAAGTTTGCAAAGCTTTTATTAAAGCTCATCTAAAAAAAGAAGGAGAAAAAACATTAGTTAATACAAAACACTAATGAAAATTCCCAGACCAAATTGCATTTTGTTTTAAATGTTACATTTGTTCTACCACAAGAACAACATCAAGAGTGTTGGTTTTGTGAATATAAGCAAGTGTCGCAGAGTGAAAAGAACAGCACACGGTGACATTCACAATAGTGGCACGTGATCAACTTCATCTATTTATATTTCTATGCATGGGCCAATACGCCGTTCTTGCATATCTTAAAAGGTGCACTATAACTGAATAAACAAACTATCCTGACAGGGAAATTGGATACCTGGAACAGTGTTTATAGTTAGAAAGCTGCCCGAAAAGTTACTGTTTCACTGTTATTGTTTACAGCAGCATGGACAATAAAACAAATACAAGTCTTATGTTTGGTTCCAGGTGCCTAAAAAAAGTTTTGATTTATGGTTAAAGAATTATTCAATATTAAGAATAACATAAAAGTAAATAGGTTTTGTAAGTCTTTCCTTAGAGTAAAAGATTTCTCAAAGGGATACATTTAAAAAAGGTGGAAATCACTCAAATCTTTTCTTTTGTTTTAATAGATTCTACTGTAATGAACTGGTGTTTAGAAGAGTGTGGGGTGAAAAAGAAAATGGATACTCACTCTAGTGACAGGGGAGCCAATGGAAGGCATTGAGGAAGGAGAAGCAAACAGTTAAGTGGAACACAAACACACAGTGCGAACAAACCAGGCTTTGACCCCAAATCATGCTTGTTTTCATACAAAATGCTTAGGTGGTTTAGTGCAGTAGTTGGCTGTATATAGGCTCTGATCCAACATGTGTACAATAAACACAAAGTATGGTGAGCCCAGGACAAACTAAGACCTCGCCATATTAAAGCCTGTAAGTCACATATTTACACACAAAATCTGTTTCTCCGTGGTCAGCATCTCCTGTCCATCATGTTACGCCAGGGAAACTGAAGCATTCATATGTTCGAAATTATTTGTATTCAAGTATCATACGCACATACAGAAAACACTGGATGAAAAGAAAACCATTGGCCTCAGTCGTATTAAATAAAGACAGAAAACATTTTGATTCAAAGGGTTTATGGGTGTATTTTTTTTCTCCCTTGGAGTAAAAAACAAACATTATGGAATTTGCAATCCAAGTTCATTTGGAGTACTTTCTGTTTAAGTATTTTTCCTTTAAGATTTGAAAGTTTCTATCCTTTGAATCAAACGCCACGGAGACGGTAATCAACATACAGCATCCCCACTCAGTTCCATCTCCAGAAGCAAAACACAAATTAAGTTAATGAACGTCAAAATATCAATACAAACAAAATATATCCTTAAAAATGCTAGAGGGAAGGGAATTTTTGTTCGTTTTCTGCACAAGCAAATAGTGGCACACCTCAGATGTTACGCTTAAAGCAAGACCGTTTAGGAAATGCATCTAGAGATGAGCAAAATAAACAAAATCTTTTTTTCATATTGAGGTAGCTGTGCTCTGCCCGGTGCAGAAAAACTGGCTTATTTTCAAATCAGTCTAGTAAAAAAAAAAAAAAAAAAAAAAAAAAATTCATGAAGTTAATTTATACTTGTACATTGAGGGGAGGGGGACATACACAATTAAATTAGAAATGAGAAACCACATACAGTTCATGCTTGGTCACAGGACATGCGGCTTTTGTTTTTCAGGATTTTTTTTCTTTTCCTTTCCCTCTTTTTGTTAAAGCCGAGCATTCAAACGTTCACTCCCAAACCTTTCCTGTCCTCGTCTGCCACACCCGGAGCGTGTCCTCTCTGAAAGAGTTTTGACTTTATACTGAAGACACAATGGTAAACATTAGAAAATAAATCAAGGCTGCATATCTAAGTCACGCTGGTCAAAAAGAACGCACAAAGCCACAAGAAAAAAAATCTGCACAGATCAATGGAATCAATGGATTTCTGAAGTATTGATTTTCTTTTCATGAAGAGGGGCTCTAATCAAAGCAATTCTCTGTAGTTATTGTAGTGACATGAGACAAATTATATTCTCAGAATCGTTTCAAATATAAACCTTAAATAGGCAATATTGACAATAATAAAGAAATAACTGAAAAAAATAAAATAACCTGGCAACAGTATATTCTTTCAAACCAGCAACAAAGTCCACAGCTACTAGAGTGATGGTCTTCTAACAACCACATTTAAAGCCTCACCAATAATCAAATCCAATCCCACTCCACTCCACTCCAAACCAGGTGACTTCTCAAAGTTAACATTTTATATTATTTATGCTTTTTTTTGTTGTTGTTTTTTTTGTGTTAAACTTGGTCCTTCTCATACACACTCACGGTAGGCACGCACAAGTACACACGCTATCTCTACAAACACGCACACACGCTAGGCTATGCACAGTAGGTGGAGAAAGGGAGAGGAAAGAGGGAAGTGATGGTGGTGACGGATGGGGGAGGGGAGGAGGGGATGGAATGGAATGGAAAAAAAAGGTTTGAGGTTGTGCTCAAGTCAGTCAGGACCAGAACATGTCGGCCATGTTAGTGTCGATGCTGTAGATCCAGAGACACAACGGGAGGGAAATGGCCACAAAGGACCAGGAGATTCCCTCCATGCATGCAGACAGGGCGCAGCCTTTGGAGCCCGCCGGCTTCTCCAGCTCTTTACCCGACTCCAGGTAGTTCCTGGCGGCAAACTTGAGGAACTCGTCCAGCAGAATGACTGGTAGAGACAGCTTCAGCACCATCAGCCATTGGATCAGGTTCAGAGGAGTGATCTGGAAGATGATCTGCAAAAGAAGCACACGAGAGAGAAAGTCAAAGTCTGTGGTTCAGTCCGCAGTGGTACATGTTCAAGCTTTAAAGCTATAGTGAGTAACTTTTTCATATAAATGAATGTAACCCAACATTCATTTATCCCCCCCAAAACGAGTTAACACAAAGTTGATTAAGGCCATCAGCTCCACAAACCTCTTGGTGTATTTCTCAGTATGGCAGCGTTTACAAACTGGTGTATTCACCAGACACAGGAGCTCAGAAAAATTCCAAGAAGCACCCAATACATTTTTCAGTTGTTGATACTATTGCTAGGAAAAAACCTGGACGTACAGCAAAAGGTATAATAACGGCACAATAAATATTTTCTCATAACAACACTATCATTCTGTGTGCCGCCCATTTCACAGTATCACACTCTGTCAAACTTAAAAGACAAGTCTCTCACTGGAAGAGGCTCCACATAGAGGATGAGGAAGTGGAGGGACATGGAGAGGCAGATGGCTCCCAGCAGCCACACGTTCTCCCAGGGAGGCATCCTCAGCAGGGACTGGTTCTCTGACACACTGAGCGACAAAGACAAATGAAGAGGCTTGTTAAATAAATAAATAAAAACACCCACTGACTGACTGAGGTACTGTGGGTGGAGATAAGAGCAGGATGTTGAAATAGAGAAACTGAGATGTACTAGTAAAACAACAGCAGTAAATAACAGTGAAAATTTATCCGGCCAACTAACAATGATGGACAGGCCAATTCGACCACTGGGACAAATGCTTTTCCGAAACCAACCTGTTGAGGGCATTGCACATCTCAATGGTGACCAGCACAGACAGGGCCATGGTCATGGGGTAAGGGGACTCAAACACCTTACAGTCCAGACCGGCAAAGTCTGGATTCTCCGGAGCACACTGCAGGAAGTGGCTCTATAAGAAGAGGAAAAAAATATATCAAAGCCAATAGCCAATTCAATGAAGGTTTGCGTGTTTAAGTGTGATTTTTAAGCGTAGCAGTGGTTGTATTTCATACCAGCTGGTACCAGGTGACTCTTGGACCATCCTCAGCAGCAACAAACCACCAGGCGGCAGCACCAACAGTAGCAGCACCCACATAACCTGGTGAGACAAACCATAAAAGAGCTTAATCATAAAAGCAGATGATGATGCACATATGATTGGTCATTTAAATCCAAGATGAAGGCAAACTGCAAATAGATGCAAGTGTTTTCAAGTGACTATGCCTACATTAATTCAACCTGCACATCATGCTTATGTGTGACAGATCTGCTCGCTTTTGCACTGCTATGATTGCATGGCTGGGACATAAAACCAGCCGTGCTTGCGTTATGATGTTTCCCTAAGTTTTCAACAAGAAGTAAAAGGCCACAAAAGAGAAACAGCAGTCATAATCCACACAGTGAAGTATGGAAACACTTTTTTTTTTTAAATGTCATGTGCAGCAGCAACTTACATCCAATGGCTAGGTATCTGAAGAAGAGCCATCCAGAGATGAGGGGCTCGCGGGCGTTTCGTGGTGGTTTGGTCATGATGTCCAGGTCTGGTGGGTTGAAGCCTAAAGCGGTGGCAGGCAAACCATCGGTCACCAGGTTGACCCAGAGCAGCTGAACGGGGATAAGGGCTTCAGGGAATCCCAGGGCAGCAGTCAGGAAGATGCTACACACACAAGAAGCACATTTAGGATTGTGAAATATTTAAAGAAATGGTGTGACTTTGAAGCATGAGCGTGTGTGCTTTAGTGGGATTTAGTTGAGACGAGTTGCGTCTTTGTATAAACCCTTACCAGACAACTTCGCCCACATTTGATGAGATGAGGTATCGGATGAACTGCTTCATGTTGTTATAAATGGCTCGGCCTTCCTCGACTGCAGCTACAATGGTGGAGAAGTTGTCGTCAGCCAGCACCATCTCGGAGGCGGACTTGGCCACAGCTGTGCCTGAGCCCATGGCAATACCAATCTCAGCCTTCTTTAGAGCAGGAGCGTCATTGACTCCATCACCAGTCTGAAAACCAGAAAGACCAGGAAACAAATTGATAAAGGGAAACCTTAATCTTTTGGAAAAACGCATTTCAGTATTTTTATAATAAATAAGTATAATAAACTTTCCTCTTTTCTTTTTCTTACCATAGCTGTAATCTCATCATAGGACTGCAGAAACTCAATAATCTTGGATTTATGCGAAGGCTCGACACGGGCGAAGCAGCGGGCCTTGATCACAGCTTCTCTTTGGACAGCAGGTGACAGATCGTCAAACTCTCGGCCGGTGTACGCCATGCTGGAGACATCATCGTTCTCTCCAAAGATACCGATTCTTCTGCAGATAGCCACTGCCGTTCCTAAGATCCAAATGACAGCACATTTACACTTTAAAACACCTGCCAATCCAAATTCACAAAATCCTTCAATGTAATTTGGGGAGATAGGTGTATGATAGTAAGCATATTTATCAATCCAAATGAAAAGATATTGCCATTCAAGTTTGCTAAACTTTGAAAGATCTCTTGTCAAGTTTCACTTTACTAGCAAATGTGGCTCTGTACGTACCTTTGTTGTCTCCGGTGATCATAATTACTCGGATGCCTGCAAGACGGCACAGTCTAATAGCGGCTGCCACCTCGGCCCTGGGAGGATCCAGCATTCCCACACAGCCGACAAATGTCAGATCAGTCTGGATGATAAAAAAATAAATATATATATATATTTTGCTCATTTCCCCTTATAACCAATGACAGATAATGTCACACCTGGAAAGGATCTTAGGGTGTATTCACACAGGGAAAGTCCGCTAGTTCACTTGCTTTGGTCCAGACCAAATAGAGTTAAGATTTGTTTCGTTTGGTCCACCTTCATATAGCCCCTTTTGTAAGTGAACCAGCATTACGAAGCAAAACCACATGTGATCTGAGGTCATTCATACATTGGACAGACATTCTGGGGTGGAGAGAAGCAGGAAGTACGAAGTAAAAACTGCGAAATATCTCATTGATATAATATGGGGTTAAAATAATAAAAAGGCCTACATCTAGTCTATAAATAAAGAAGAAGAAAATCAAATTATTGTTGTTTCATATGGTTATAATATGAAGCCCTATGTCAATGCACGTTATGTGGCTTGTAGTCTACGATGTGAAACATAATTTTTACTGTATTTTTGCTGCTGGACATACGGCTCGCGAGAAGAATAGGCTCATGCCGAAACTGATACACTTAAGCTGTGTATCAGCTGGGTGTGAGTTCGGTGCAGTTCAGCTCCAAACTGACACGGGATAGTATTGACGGTCCCGTACATGGGAAGCAAAATAAAAACACACTTCTAGCTTAGCGTGAACCTGTTGGCACTGTACAGGAGATGCTCCCCTCTCCTTCATCTGATCGCTGAACACATTCAGCATTTTTACGCGTCCTCTCGATCAAATGTAATATATTGTTCTGGGCTCCCGGTCAAACCACAACTTATCTTCCCAACAATGGCGACAACAACACTTTCCCATATTGTGAAGCTGACGGCAATTTATTAAAAAAGAAAAGGGCCAGTGCTTCCTGCTTTTGGGTCGGATCAAGTCTGGACAAATTCACACCACAAAAGAACTGCAGCAGAGTGCGTTTGGAAACGCACCGAGACTACCTCTTCAGCTGGGTCTCGGAGCGCTTGTTTGGTCCGCCCCCGAGTGCGATTGCTGTATTTACACCTGCCTGAAAGATGCTCACCGAAGGCGGAAGTGCACCTGAGTTCGTTTCAACCGAACACGGCATGTGTGAATACACCCTTAAACTAAAAGTGTAACAATAGCTTTGAGAGATCCCAGCAACCATATTCCAACTCTCACCTCGTAGTCGACAAAGCGGGTGGAGTCCTCCAGCTTCATGTCTGCTCTGACCATTGTGCTGTCTCGGGTGGCAAGAGCCAGACAGCGCAGGGTGTCCCTACCGGTTCCATATTCCCTGATCACAGACATTATTTTTTCCTTGATGCCGGCGGTCAATGGCACCTTGTTGCTGCCTACACGGATGTGTGTGCACCTGTCAATCACTCCCTCGGGTGCACCCTATGAGCAGGTACAGAAATAAAGGAGGAAGCAAAGAACATGTCAAAACATCTAAGAGAAACTTATCTGAACAAACCAAAATGTCTGAAAAACATTTATTTAAATAGCATGCATAAATTTCAAGTAAAAAAAACCTTGTTAACGACAACGAGTGACCCATGCCATGTCATGTCATGTAATGTGCATCCTTCTTACCTTAACAAACATCTTGCCAACAGAGGAACGGGCCTTATTAGCGGTGCAGTACACAGACATGGATTTCCTGTCTCTGGAAAATTCCAAAGTAAACTCTTTCTTCATCAGTTGCTTGATCACCTAAACGATAAAAATACGAATCAGTTTGTTGGTCTGTATTTACTAGTTTCATTTGATCTTTTTTAAATAAAAAGGATTCAAAAATGCAAAAACACTTGAATTGCAACCAATTGACTTTAGAGAACTGAAGGTTACGCACAGAATTGCAGGCGTTGGCTCTCTCAATCTTGGACAGGCCTTTAACATCTGTATCAAACACGTTCATCTTCTCCACCAAGCATGTGAGCGCCGTCTCTGTGGCCTCACCAACCTTCTCAAACACACCCTTGGTCTGGACACACACACACACACACACACACACACACACACACACACACACACACACACACACACACACACAGAGACACAGAAAAAATATTAATAAACAAACATATGGTCAGTCTTCCATCAGAAAATGTCACACATATGTGCCAGTTAAAAAGTCAATTTCACAACCAACCTCATTAAAGTCCAATGAGGAATCATTACAGAGAGCACAGATAGAGGCCAGCTCCACCAAGCCATCATACTGGGAACATTTGACTGTTTTGCCATCATGGAACCTAAACAAAACAGAGAAGCAAGTGAGCCAATCTGCTGATTTCATGGGAAACAATGGGGTTGGTATATGATGGGATACATCAAAGCATTAATACATTTTCAAATGATTTTGGAAGGTAGTGTGATTTTTGTTTTGTTATAGACACATCATTTCCACCTCATATGACATAAGGCATACAAGACTTAATACTCACACTTGTCCATCTGGGGCATATGTGGAGCCGGTAATAGTGAATTCCTTTAATGAACAGTGCTCCCCCTCTGCCTGATCGAGGATAAACATCTAGGAGACACAAACATCACAGACAATAGATTACCTAATATTCACACAAAATATATTTTGACTATGTGGAAAGGTTAGTTTCACAACATATTTTAAGATGTGTATGCTATTCTGTGTAAATGACTAAAAGGGACACTGACACTGTCCAGCAGGTGGCAGCAGACTACCATCCAAAAGGTGACCAATTGTTAGTCCTCTTGAACATAGAACTGACAATAATAAGGACATTTTGAACCAAAGCAGACACTGAGCACTTTGGTGGGGAATGGTCCATAAATGTCATCTTACAAAAAGGCAGACACAGAATTCCCCTGTATGCATTGAAACTACATATATACACTGTTCTGTAGTGAAAAGTGAATCACTTTAAGGCGGAAATGTTTTGACCTTGAGAATCCGAACCCTCGGGTAAGGACACTTGTCATAGTATATGGCTTATCAAGCAGCTTTCAATTGAAAGTGCAAGGGAGGAGATTGGCTCTTTCATCCTGGGATTGTGTTGATGGTTGAGTGTGTCTACTTGCAATTGTGATTATACAACACTCTGCTGTGAGACTTGACTTTGAAAACAGAAATTTTCCACCACAATATATTTATATAAATATTCTATTCTCCGATCTGAATATAAGCCAAATCAGAGGAAATAGAAGCAGATACAAACACAACACAAGCATAGCTACCAAGGCTATGTGTTCAGCCATACATATTACATTCTCCTCACTCGTAAAGCACCTCATTTGATAACAATTAAGAGGGGTCAGATAGACATACATGGATGGAAATAGATATAATCAGAATAAAATGATGAGCTAGCATAATGGCTGCACTCCCTCAGGCACCAGCAAGGCCACACAAAGCTGTTATGTCAGTGGCTGTCCTAGACAAAGTAGGAATTAAATTTAGGAGAAAGATTAAGTCTCAAAGGTCAACACATTTTGGCAGAACCCTACTGTAAAAGGGGGTGGTTTGCCGCTGATGCGATGCAAGACAATCCTCATCAAATATCCAGGAAATGCATCCTATGGTTACCAAAATGAGTCTGCAAAAACCGGCAAAACTTAAAGTCACATTGTGTTGTAAATGTTGTGTTATTGTTTTTATATGACAGTATTAGGCTTCCCTATTTGACAACTCTGCTACCGCTAAGGAGATGTGCATTGTCCCCGTCAAAAATAAATAAATAAATTGTGTTTTGTAAATTGGGCAGAATGAGCAAGGGATGAAGAGATAGACGAGAGAGAGAGAGAGAGAATCTTTCAACACAAGGTCAGTTATGCAACTCTACAGCTGGTTCTGCTGCAAGTGACTAACTACTGCATAGTGATCAGCATGCTGCCTGTACACGAAGGGAGGACAGTAGAAGGAGGAGGGAACAAAGAGACCGAAAACCAACAAGACGAGGAGCTAAGGAGCGCACTGAGAAAGATGGAGGGACAGCGAAGGAGGGAGAAATGTGATGACACAAAATGAAGAAGACGGAAGGGAAACACATGAGCTGGAAAGCAACATTAAAGGAGAAATCAGACACACTGAGACTAAAACTGACAGTGAATATTAGGGATGGGAATCTCTTGGCAACTCACGATTCGATTCAGAGGTCAACGATTCGATTCAAAATCGATTTTCAATGCATCTCAATGCAAAACATTTTTTATGTACATACCCATGTGTGAATTTCAAAAATATATTTATATGCACATCTGAGTTTGCTACTCGGAGTTTGCTAATCACTTCCTACTTTTGTGATGATCATTAAAGACAATCAATTACCTTCTCTAATATTGTTTTAAGAGAAAAGCTTTTCTTGTCACAAATATGACTTTCTATGAACAGTGCAATAATCAATGCAGCTTGCATTTCAACACAATATGGAAGTATGTAAAAACTAAACCGATTCAGTTTTATTTTATTTCTAATCTCGTAAATCATGTTTCTATAGGATTTCTATTCTTCTATTATCTATTATCTATTATTTTCTATGTCATTTCAACACATTGTACAAAAAGTATGGCTTGGAATTCAGCTCTCATACAAAAACATAAACAGAGATAAAGCCGGTGCAGGTCATGGGTTTGCTGCTCTCAGCCCTTTTGCGCAATGGCGCAGGAAGTTTTAGTATTTACAAAAAAAAAAAAAAAAAAAAAAAAAAACGATTATTAACTTTTCTGAATCGATTCAGAATCGTTCGAGAGAGAATCGATATTAATCGGAAAATCGATTTTTTTTTCCCACCCCTAGTGAATATTAAGTAGATGAAAGTTCATTATGGCCTATAGTTATTGACGCTGAAAAATGATGGGGGAAATAAAAAAATATTTTTATTTCATCACGCCTGTGCACAACAAAACTCTTTTTATACGTTATTGGCCATTCAAACGTCAGCATTGCTTACTGCTGCATACATCCCTACTGTCAGCAAAAGGCTGTCAAGGTTGCTTTATTGCCCAGTGAAAAGTTGGCGCTTGAAAACGTTCTCATTTGAAATGACCATTTCGCTATGCACTAGCAAACCGTGTTAACGCTGACTGTGCTGTTGCACTGAAGAGAATATAGACAGACATACCACTGTGACAAGTGGTGCTGACGCCATGTATTGTACTCATAGTTGGTACCTTAAGATTTGGTTAGGGTCCATTTCACTTAATTAACCGAGTGACCCATCACTTCATTCACTCACTTTCCAGTATACGATCCTATTCTAAAAAGGTCCAAAAAGAACACTGTCACTCACTTCCCCAATCCACAAATGAACTTTCAGTCAACTCATCCATTGATACATACTGAACATGTCCTATCCCTCAGTGCTCATTTATTGTACATAGTTGAGAGGTATTTTAACCAGTATTCCTTAGCATAGAGTAATTTTGAGAGCATTGTCAGGGATCTGTACCATTTACACGTCATGAATCCAAGGTCAATGGCAGCCAAAGAGGTTTGTGCACAAGTGTGGTGGCAATCATTGATGGTTAATACTTTTGATCTGATAATTGATCATTTGACACCTAACATTTCTACTGCTTATAACATTTGAACTGTTTTGTAGCCTAGTCAGGCGCTTTCGACCCTTGACATATACAACTATTCACATAGTTACGGTGATTACCAAATGGTCACTATGAAACCAGCGTTAATGGTTGTTAGATTAGCTCACAACGTCAACATCATTTTAGATGTTCTCGGCTGAGTGGTGAGGGTTAATGAGCCGACTTTAAAATGACTGCTTTCAAAAGCAACAGATGGCTTTTAATGATAGTGCAGAGAGACAGAGATGAAATGGGGTATAGAGGGGAATGACCACAGGTGGGATTCTAACCGGGTCTGCAGCAAAGAGGACTGAGCTTCAGGGGGGGGGGCACTCCTTGTAATTAGAAATGATCTTCAACATTCTCTATTTTATTGAAATTTGCACCTTGCTGAAGGTGTGAATTATTGTTTAACATATTAGTCGAATGGTAGATTTTCTGACTATAATTGACACAGCTTGCAGGCTAGGTTGGCCCCTTCACAACCATTTCAATGCAAAATGCAATTCTCCTCTGTATATCGATGTGGAGGTATTCATATCCTTTTCTTACCCTGCACACAGACATCTGATTGGTGGTCAACGTGCCGGTCTTGTCAGAGCAGATGACAGATGTGCAGCCAAGGGTCTCCACGGAGGGCAAGCTGCGGACAATGGCGTTCTTCTTGGCCATGCGCCGTGTCCCCAATGCCAGGCAGGTAGTGATGACAGCAGGGAGACCTGGAGAGAGATAGCAACAGAAGCGCAGAGGGAAAGAGGGGGATAAAGACATACGGAAGAGGAGATAAGTTGTTAAGGAAAGAAAGGGAGCCATTTATATGTATTTATTTGCCCAAGTGGCGAAAATAATACCCTTTGTCAATGTACCATTAAGCAGTGGTTGACACTAACGGTTGCCCGCTTGCCCGGGGCAACTGAAAATAATGTTTGGGCAAGTTGAGATTGCTTCTTGGTTTCCCGGACGGGCAAGTGGATTTTAGAGGGTTTGTCTGTAGTCTAGGCTATGTATTCATGTGTTTTACAGTGTGCAAAAAAAAAATGTTTCCCGCTAACTCACACAAAATAGATCGGCTATATTCGCAATTGAGCAGCTGCGCGCGGCAGCACCACGGTCGCTCTTTCGCACTCGATCTCTCTCTCTCACACACACACACACACAGCCTGTGTGCGCGCAGTTTCGCTGTCTACGTTCCGAAAGCCGGCTCTATCCTACGGACCTAGTTCCGCTATATTCAAAACCCAGAAATCAATAACGTTTGAGCTTATCGATACCGCTATGGAGTCCAGTAGGCTAGGTCACATTATATAATTTTAAATATCGAGTAGGGTCATCTTCATCTAATTAGGCCTACTTCAGCGTAGTATTCCATCACTGGACCGCATCATGGACTGTAAAAGTGTTCTACCTTCGACTGTCTTGAAGAAACTCCTTCGAAAGCCGGCTCTATCCTACGGACCTGGTTCCGCTATATTCAAAACCCAGAAATCAATAACGTTTGAGCTTATCGATACCGCTATGGAGTCCAGTAAGCTAGGTCACATTATATAATTTTAAATATCGAGTCGGGTCATCTTCATCTAATTAGGCCTACTTCAGTGTAGTATTCCATCACTGGACCGCATCATGGACTGTAAAAGTGTTCTACCTTCGACTGTCTTGAAGAAACTCCTTCCACCCGCTCCGTCTCCAAAAAAAAAAAAAAAAAAAAAAAACTGTTGTCTGCTGAGCCGCTGCCACTGCAGACGGGCTCCGCACCGTCTCATGATTCATTCAATGCAGCGGTGATCAACAAACGAGAGACTGTAGCAAGTGACAAGTCCCGCAGTTAAAAAAAATCGGATAGTTTTTAAATCCATATTAAAATCTGCAGGATAGGACCTAGTTAGCTAAAAAAAAATAGCTAACGGTTCAAATGTGATGTGTTCAGGTCGGCTCAGTAAAATTATTATTAGGCAAAGGTCAATAAAATGACATCATGATGTGTTCAAATGTAACATCAAGAAAATAAGAAATTTGAGTCTTTCGCGGGAAGCTTGAATAATAGCCTACAGTTTGGGTAAAAAACTTGTTTTACCAGCAATATAAACTAAATAGTAGCCCTAAATATGGAATTATGACCCACTTAAAGTCCTATCCTGAGCTCTGCTCATCTTGTAAGCAATTAAAGCAATAATACCAGTTCTCTTTAAATAAAATAATAGAAAGGTATCGATAAAGATTTGGATTGTGTAGTCTTTATAATGGTATCAATATGAATAGAAATGAATGATCCCCCTCCTTAGTATAACTGGGTAATAGCTTTAACATGGTGGACTTTAATAACTTTATGGCACACGATCACTTTTTGGCACAATGTGACCGTTTTAAATAAGTAACATTTTTCTGTGGAAGCTAACATTCAGCTTGACTCTGAGCTAGACTGAGTTTTCTGAGCCCCTGGGCCAGGTGCATGGCAAAAAGAGGCCCTTTCACGATGCTGCAGCAGGACCAAGCGCTTGGTGTAGTGTGTGATGTCATGATATCTAGGCTTATATGAATTGTTGTTCGTTGTATGTGGTCAGGATGAGACAAGTAAGCAGTGTTTGCATTTAAGAGATAAGAGACCGCTAAAATATATAATTCAATTAGCCTATACCGTATATATCATTGTTTAACAGTTTTTTTTTTTTTTTTTTTGGGCAAGTGAACACAACATTCGGGCAAGTAAAACATTACCTGTACTTGCCCTATGGGAAAGTGCATTTGAAACCTTAGTGTCAACCCCTGATTAAGTATTAAAAACAGCCCATTAAGTAGGATTTGAAACTGCTCAGCTGTCCATATAACAGTACAGAACTGGAACCTCCAAGAGCAACAATGGTGTCAAGGTCATGGCTGCATGTGTGAAGCTTTCATTCTCACCCTCGGGGATAGCAGCGACCGCCAGAGCCACGGCAATCTTGAAATAGTAGACAGCCCCTCGGACCCAGGAGCCTCCGTGGACAGGATCATTGAAATGTCCAATGTTGATGAGCCACACAGCAATGCAGATCAGTGTAATAACCTTGAACAATACAATATTAAGTTAGAATTCAAATATATCATATCAATAGGAACACTAACAATTTAAAAAGGTGGGGGCTGCGATTCTGGAGAACGCTTTTTGTCAAAACCAGTGAATATCTCACGATTCCCTGAAGAAGAAGAAATCCTCCTTTGTTTACATTCCTGTTTGCAGAGCCTAGGCTGAGTATAAACACCAGATTTTTTTTAGCGCACACAAAGTAGGTACAGGTAGCGTATTGTGTGGAGATATTTGCTGATCTTAACAAAAAGGGATTTTGACAACAAGCGTTCTTCAGAATCGCCGAAAGTTAAAAACATTTTTATAAATTTAAAAAAGCAGTTTGATAGAATAATGGAACTGAACAAAACACCTTTGATAGTTGCTGTCCGAACTCATCCAGCTTTTGTTGCAGTGGTGTGCGCTCCTGCTCCGTTGCAGCCATCTCGTCTCGGATTTTGCCAATCTCAGTGTCGCCAGCTGTTGCCACCACCACACCCACAGCCTTACCAGCTGCAATGTTGGTGCCCTGCGGAGGAGAATGAACCACATTACACATTATGCTCGTGGGCATAGGGGCAAAACTAGTTTAACAGCATGAACATGTGTCACAAAGACACAGAGGTGTTGAGATGAAGCACATGCTACAAGTGCCGACACGCAGCGAGAATCAACGCATCACTTTCCTAACACAAGCCGACAGTCAGAAGCCGAAGCTGTCATGAAAGCAAATAGGACAATTTGTTTTGTAGATGAACGGAATGGAAACCTAGACGAAGCTGTTCACACATGCACACATGTTATTAGACGGACCAAACAGAAAAGGCAAAGCTATAAATGGATAAGTGGTTTTCTAAAGGTTCTGTCACTCAGGTAGAAAAAATGGATGAGAACAGGGATTGTGGGAAAAACTAACAATAAAAGTGTTGCCTTTATAGGTGTAATCTGATGGGGGGGGGGAAACATAGTCCTATACTTCCAAACACATAGAAGTGTAGAATAATAGTGGACGGATTAAAATGGTTGGACTTCTGAGTCACTCACAGAAAAGAGCATGTTCTTCTTGTCTTGGTTGACAGCGCGAGGGTCAGGCACCGGGTCAGTGTGTTTGATCACAGACACAGACTCTCCTGTAGGAAGAAGAAGAAGAAGAAACAACAGATATGAAGATATGAGGAAGAGTCAGTGAGAGAGTTTTGGTTGTGATGTTCTGTTGACACTTTGGGCAGATGGGTGTGAAAGAGGCTTTGCAGGTGACTGAGCAAGGTCTGACAATTATCAAATACAACACAGACACTGCCCGTATCCGATTTGCGGTTGCACCCTGTGTGTGGGTTTAATCAACCGTGCGGTGCCTCCACTGCTCTGCTCAGAGTAAGGCAGGGAGCAGCATGGTCATGAATGGGGAAGGGAGAAGAGAAGAGAAAAGAAAATAGCTGAAACAGTAAAATATCCCCTGGAATTTGCTACCAATTAAGGCAGCAAAGCAAGACAAGAGACTTAAGGACTTAATTCAAATAAAGCTCTTCTCTGTTGTAATATACATCCTTCAATATATTCCCCAAGTAATCTTTTCCATTTAGATCACTTTCCAATTCTCTATCAACTAGAGGTTTGGAATTTTCTCGACGTTGTAGATTTTGCGTCGAAGCAGACATGGCATAATTGAGAGCAAAACAATAAACTAACGTACTACCATAGATTATTTGGTTTTTAGACTATATGTAAGTGTAAAGTAGGTAGAAATGACGCAGGCAGCAAACGCTGAAAGACATCTCGTATTTGGAAAGCAGACATTTCTCCTGTCACTGTCTGAGGGGGGGTTTGATAAAATACTGCCATCACGCGCCCAAATCAACTGCTGTTCAAAGGATGCTTCTCTAGAACACTTTGCAGATGCATCGAGAATCTTTTTGCACTCAAAACGTTGATTAAAAAAGTGTGATCGAAGGGACTCTTGAGACCAGTGAAGATTCACACTCCTACTATTCACAGTTCCATCCATTGATGTTTCCTTTCCTCCAGCCATGAAATCAGGGTGTAAAGAGGGGCATTTTTGTCGAAACAAGGACGAGATTGATTTTTCTTATTCTGTGTCTGGGTTGACTTAAAGTAGTGAGTGGGTTGCAGAAGCAGGCCAAGACGTTATCTTAAGTGAAAACTAGTGCTGTCAAACGATTCAAATATTTAATCGCGATTAATCACATTAATGTCATAGTTAACTCTCAAGTAATCACATATTTTTATCTATTCTAAATGTCCCTGGATTTCTTTTTGTACCATTATTTTTTCTTAATGTTATGCTCTTATCACACACAATCTCTACACCCGTAATTCTGTGTATTTTTTCTTAAATATCATAATTTCCAATTCAGTGCAAACAGCCCACAAGTTAACGCCGTTAATAAAGCTTTTAACTGACAGCCCTAGTTAAACACAATACCTTTATATGTTAGATATAAACTGTATATATAGATGTATTGAATCCATTAGAATTGTTCATTCCAGTGTGAGGACGCAGTGACAAAAAAGTCACAGACAGAAAAGGGTGAAACAGTTAAGAAATGGTTTTACCTGTAAGAATTGATTGGTCAACCCTCAGTGTGGTCGACTTGATAGAGGTCAGCCTGATATCTGCGGGAACTTTATCACCAACTGTGGACAGAAACAAGAAGCATACGATACACTTGAGCACCTCTTAACAATCTACTGATGGTACACACAATGGTACTGTCTCTGGATGGATGCTTTGTACAACACAAGAGATTAAAGCAGATAAGCAGTATTAAATAACATTCATTGAAATACTTTACAAGTAAAGGCATGTGTAAAATGAGAAGATTTTATCATGGAAAATGTTAGGTAAACAAACCAAATTACCACACAAGGACACTTTGAATTACAATCCACTTGAGTGTTATCCCAACCTGTGGTCTTAGGCTGTAATAAAATAATCAAAATCAATGTATTTGTACGACAGAGGCTGCGAGAGTGTCATGCTTTCAAAAGATTATTAATGTTCCCCTCATCTCCCACTGCAGGACACAAATAGATTGCTGCTCATTCTTTCCACTAACACATGCCCTTAGCGTTCCCCAGTAAAACGAGTGTAAAATGTAAATATACACCAAATTCCAAACAAGAGCTTCCTCTCTAGTTCCCATTAAAGACACGGACATTTATTAGCTTTGCTTAAAAAGGGTATCAAACAGTTTGACTGCTTTGTATAATTTCACACAGAGTTTGGGTCGGACTTGTGACAGTGCTGATAATGAACCTTTACATTTTATGGTTTCATTGAAGAAATAGTCAAAATAGTCAATAGTAAAAAGTGATATTTTCCTTTAAACGTACTATTACAAACCATGTCTAAGGGACTGGACCTGAAATACAAACATACAATATTTTGTCTCTTGTAAGGTTAGATCCATGAGGAATAATCCCAAACTATAGACAATATTTTTTGATAGGGAGTCTATGACATCTTTTAACTAATATCTTCCCCATGAATCACTTTTCTGTTACAGTAACAGTATGTGCCAAATATTCCTTTCAGCTTCCAGTAAGACGTCGCACAGCTTGGGGAGGATGAAGGTAAAAGCAATATAAAGCAATGACCCAGAGGCTCTTAAGAGATCCCTCTGTGGACAGTGGTGACAGACTTATAAACCAACCCTTGGGTCTCTGCGCTGCCATTCTGAGTAGAGAGGAAGAGAGGGGGAAGGACGGGAGGAGAGAATGGGAAGAGGGGTCAGATGAGTCCTGTAAAACACACGGCCAAAAATGGGAAAACTATTTTGATCAGTTGCAAACTGTGCCGCTAGATTTGGGGGAGGGAGAGGGGAATGATAAAAACGTCTGCTTTAACCAAGGAGAATCATACGGGTTCAATATAGAAACAGTGCAAGGCATCCTTCCAGGCAGAGTCAGACCATCCAATCATTCCCACCATTCTCATGAGTTTTGGATTGATTTAAAACACTTAATACTGTGGTTGTAGCGAGGAAACCCTACTTGAGTACTAATATAAGTAACAGATTAAACAAACACATCACATATTGCTTACACTATACCAATAAGACATACTGTAACATATGTCTATTAGTGTAAATGCATAGTTACACATGGCAATGCAGAGTTCATAGTGAGTGATCATTCTCGAGGACTGTACAAGCTGCAATACCAAATTTGGTCCTCCACATAACTATAGGCTGTCAAAGCACTTCACCTACCTGCCTTCAAACTAGATCCATCGTAAGTGACAGATAGTGAAGGAGGAGGAGGGGAACTGCAGTCACTGGAAATACTTAAGACTCAAACCCCCGTAGGAAGGTTCCTACAAGAAGTCCCTAAATAGAAAACCTATCTTGAATTAATAGAGGAATCTACCGACCGACCACTGATGAATACTGGGAATAAGGTCATAGCAAGTGGAATAGCCCACTTTCCCAGGTAAAGATAATAGTTGGGTAGGAAGAAGGCATTATAAGACCTATTCATTGTTTAGGCCTTTTAAATTAAACCCATATCAATAACAAGGGTATGTTGGTAATCTTAATTACCAACAGTGCATTGCATTCATTCAGAAAAAAAAACAAGTTCTCCTGGGAATAACAAAGCAATAGAGACAACTTGCGCATTGGTCAATAACAATCAGCTGTCTGAAACTACTTACATTAGTAACATTGGTACAAGTCATTTGGCACAATCAATCAATGCTCTTATTTTGCAATTATCTATAATGGTTTGCTGCAGTGACATGATAAATGGCAGCCGTTTCAACTGATGCGTGTCATTATCTTTGCTTCGTCTTACATCATATCATATAGTATTTATTTCTAGCTCTTGTTTTTCTGGGAAAGAGTGGACAGCCTACGGGATAGGGACCTTTCTTTCTCCCATGTGAACAAAGTATTCTTGTGTTATCTGTTCCCTAGAGAGAACAAATGTCAGTCTGCAACCACCAGAGATGCTACCCCATCAGATTATAAAAGACCCAAGTCGGTTTCATACCCTTTCCAGGAGCTGTATCCCCACCTTCCTCCCTTATACAAAATGGTTGAAACCCCTATCCAATGTGAAGGATCATATAAGCCTCAACTCTTCCAGTGATTCTTAGGAAACTTTACGAAAGACAATTATAACACATCCTTTGGATTTAAGTGAAAGTGTAATTTAAACAGCACCCAACTATTCATAACAGGGGGTCTAGAGAATCTTTGTAGCCTTAGGCGGTTGTGTATTTTGTCTCCTAGTAACTGAAGCCCCCTCTGTTGTGCTATCACGTAGGCCTGCAGCCTTTAGAGACCTTTCATGAGCTCTTCCCACAAGGGAATTATCCACTATTTGTATGAATGGAAAAATAAGTTAACATACACAAACACACATGACAATGCATTCTATATCATCTGTGTTTCAATTATGGAGCAATATCTTGAACATGTGAGAGGCTGAGGATAAAAGCAAAGAGCATGGACTACAAGTGGAATAGAAAGTCAGCAGAGGATGGGCCAAAACAAACTGTTAGGGTAATGACCAAAGACAGACTATCCTACACTCTTAAAACACATGGGAGGAAATGTAGCCATGTGGCCATCTGGAGGACACATTTTTTTATCGAATCGAAATCTGTAATGTTTCAAAACGTGACATCCTGTCTTAGGGTCCTGCCCCCCACCCGCCCCAAAAGGGCAGCACAACATTAACACTGCCCTTAGGGTTTGGATGAATCCAGAGAAAACAAAGGCGATCAGTTTAACATGTAACACAGATCAGAGTTCCACAAGGCCAGCGAGAATGAATCAGAGATAGAAAGGACATTTTATTCCCTATGCGCAGGATGTAGCTGCTTTCAAGGTTTGGCAAAAGACTTGAGAGCCTCTTGAATAATAAGGAATGGCAAGGTAAAAAAAATACACAAAAAAAAAAAAAAGCAAAGAAATGCCAGCAGTAAATAAACCAAGCAGACTCTCTTAGGCTTCTTAATTAAACATCGCAATATTCAAGAGAGAGCAAACATCCATTTGATGTGGTCAGGTATGACACTTGATCTGCCTAAAAAGACAAAACTGTAATCAATAATATGCAATTCATACTGCAACAAAACAATTTGCACAACTTAGCCAAAACACTTATTTGTGAAAAGTAGGCACACAACACTTATTTGTGAAAAGTAGGCACACACTGAGAAAAAAACCTGTTACAGAGGTTATTCTATTCAAGCCTGTAAGACAAGCAGGTGGATATCCTCTGAATAGTAGAGACAGCAGTTTATAAAGAGTGTGTGTTTTGCGAGAGACCGAGAGAAGAAGAGTGGGCATTACCTTTCACAGTTTATCCAAACAAAGAACTTAAAAACGGCCATTAAATATCAACACAGAGCAACACAGATAACCATAGTAATTCACTCACACAGAGTTCCACTAACCACTTAATGGAACCAAGCTTGTGATGTCAAAATGATGGCGGCTTTAGATCTAAAACTTGAAAGGTTATAAACTATATGTCTGGTTGAACAAGACACGTTGCAGCCTGGCATTAAACTCATACATCATGGACCCCCGTGCTGCAACTCGCTGGACGACTAGTTAGTGTCCATCCCACAGCTAAATCCATACTGTGAAACTGTTAATCAACTCCAGCCTCGGTACTTGTGTGACCTCAGGAGACTGATTTTGGCCCATATGTATGCAAACATCTTGCTGCTGTAGACAGTAAATCACATTGCTGTACTGTGTATATAAAACATGCAGACCGCCTTATTTGATTCAACATATGGCCCACTAACATATTAAAGTTGGCAGGTTCTAAGATTTATATGAAAGCGAATATATCAAAATGAAGCAGCTAGTATAGTGGCCTCATGATCACAACACAAACTGTAAAGCTAAAGCATGTATCAGGATCAGGCCAGTAGGGTTCTTCTTGATCATCAAATCGTATTTAATTGGTTCTGATTAAAATCCCCATCTTAAATAAGGAAACTGACGTATGTGATCATGTACTCTTTGAGAGTGTTTTTGATGAACAGATAAAATACTCCTTATTTTGCCTTTCCTTAAGCTGAAAACGCTTGCAGTAATTGATTCAAAGGCATTCATATATTACTTTGTACATCAATGATGATGCTATAAAATACAATGCTACAGTAAATGCTTAGTCATGTGTTAACTACAATATTGTGAAGACATAATACGGACAGAGATGTTTTGAAAACTGTGAAGGAGACCAAACCAGAATAGGTCCAACATACTTTCAGTAACCAAATTGTCAAATTTCTCATAAACTTCTATCTGTTGTATTGTAATGGCTTTATTCTGTTATTCATTATTTTATTTGTTTGAGGCTAGTCAGATTTCATTTCATTTGATATATTTCATAATACAGCCAATCCCCTAACTGTAACTGCAGCTGCAGTGCAGAGCTACAGTCACTTTGATGCCATGCTAGGCAGTTATATAAGTGCTGATTTTGGTTTTGACCTAATTGATGACTCAAGTGATTATACAAGAGACAACTTTATCCAAGATTAACAAATCGATTATGCACTCATGTTATTAAAACTGAGTCAGTATGAGAATTTAAGCTGTGATAATTAAAAAGACAAATTTCTCCCACAGAGTGTTGACTCAAAAAGGCACTGAGTAAATCCACTCTTTTAGGTTCTTACAAGAGTATAAACAGACACTAATGAATCTTTTCTTTGATCTAAACTCCCCTATCCTTTGCGTTGGGACAAAGACAAATAAGCCTTTTACAGGAAGTTGTATAAATAACATAGAATACAAGGATGATACAAAACAGAAAAGATTCCCACTGAGAAAGACTGACCAGTAAGAAAACAGAAAACGAGAGAGAAGAGGAACCGTGACGCAAAATGTATAAACACGTGTGGCTCTAGCCAAGTTGAGGTTAGCCAAAAAAAAGATGTTGAGGAACAGATTGGACCTCTGCTCTTGTGTTGCATAACTTCTCTACTTACTCGACACTGCCATTATACTGAAATTGTCAAGGGGGATGAACAGGATGAGGGATCAGCTGTGTGTGTGCCTGTGTTTTAAGCTTTAAAGTGCACCTCATAACACTGTTTATGATGTTTAAAGAATTGATGAGCCATGTTATCCGTCCATCACTTGCAGTCACCAAACGTCTCAGTTTGTTAAATTACAGCTATGGAATGACAAACTTTTTTAACACTGGTAGCACACAAACGAGCTGCACATCAGTGACTTATCAAATTAAACAACGTTGCTTTCATGTGAAAACTTGGCCAAGCGTAATCCAAGAGCAATCATTTTGTAATCAGTGGATTATTTGTACTTTTCAACCTATTCATTGCTTGACCCTGAGGGCTTTTTCCATAAAAAAGATCAAGAATTAATTGCAAAAGACAGATTCTAGGCAGTGATCCATGAAAGCTGTAAATTTTCTTTTTATGGAGTATCTTTTGAATGCCAGACTTCTCTAATTCTTTTTGCTGTTCACCTGCCTTTCTTTTGTCATTACAAGTAAGCAAGAACATGAAAGATTAAAATATTATATTGCTTCTTGTCTGAGTGCATGCCTTGAGCCAGAGCCTTGAGCCTATCCCTCTTTTGGCTTTGACAAACAATCGCTCACATTCTTCAATACCATAAACAAAATACCTCCTCCTCCTTTCCCCAGTTTCCTAGTCTGTCTCTCCATACATTTTAGGTCATTGGACTGTTCGCCTGTGGTAATCAGAATGGCTGACTCCACCTTTAACTAAAAATGTTGTCACTGTTGGCACATGCTCCTGCGGGGACACTGCATCATCCAAAAACAAAGTTTAATACTTGAAATCTTACCTGCCACCTCCACGATGTCCCCAGGCACAATGTCCCTGGCCTTGATTCTCTGGACACTCTTCCTGTCCTGGCGGTAAACCTTGCCCATCTCTGGCTCGTACTCCTTGAGCGCTTCAATGGCATTTTCTGCGTTTCGCTCCTGAACAACAGAAATGGGAAAAAATGAAAACAAGTGCATTTCACGCCACACCAAGCATTCCACAGGAACAGAATGGAAAAATAAAATGGAGGCAAAGCAACTTCCTCAGTATGTTGTTTCATCTAGAACATCGTTATTCAAAATGCACTTATGGGAGACTAATCTTAACATAAACAAGGACAAATACCAAATAAACTAAGTGCACATGACTGTGTCTCAGTTGTAAACACAGACATTTTGTAAAAGGTAAGAAAAATGGAACGAAAGCTTTTGCCATGATTTCTTATCAGATGATAAAATAGACCGTAGGGTGACCACCAAAAATATTTGGAAGTGTCATAACATTAAGACTATAATGGCATTTTTAAATTTGGTTTCTCAAAATGATCCCTTTTTGCCTCCTCAGTTCCTTCTTAATCCTTCTTCACTTGCACTTTCTCTTAGCGCTGACTTCACCATGTCTGACTGATCGCTTGGCTCAGCAGGACCTTCATATTCATTTACAGAACAATCCAGAGGAGACCCGCCTAACCTACCAGGTGTCGTCTTTAACCAAGAATAATGAGCGGTGATTGACAATCATAGGGATTGTTCTTCCAATGACTTTATTGACATTTATCCCAGGAGACACTTGTTCATGGAGAAAGACACTTTTGTTCTATCAAAAGGGTGAGAAATTATTCTGGAGAATACTTGTTGTCAAAATCACTATCTCCTCACAATCTGCTACCTGTCCATACTGTGTGCGCTGTGTTGATGAACAGCCTCGGAAGGCTATGTAAACGACGGGTATTTGGCTTGTCACGGCTGTCCACCTTTGTTTGCATATCAGTTTACAGAGCCTAGGCTGCTACAAGTATTTTTCAGTGCACAGTATTTAAAGGTCTTTCTTAAAACAAAATAGCTAATGTTTGGGTAAAAAAAGCAGGGAAAAATCAAAGGGACGAAATCTCAACTATTGTTTGTTGTATTATTTCTTAATAAATTAAAAATAACCCAACACCATCAAAAAACATCTAAAGTAGGCATGTTACATAATAACTTATTGTTAGGATGTGCCACATTGGAAATCCCATATCAATTAAATCTGCTCTAAAAAATGCGGGCGCATTGACCTATTAGAGGTCTATCTATTATGACTGAATCCAGGGTAACACGCCGTTTTCTGGGCCATTCTGAATTTTATCAGAAAGGGTGCTGGTAAAAATAAAATAAAAAGATAATTAGTTTAGTGACTGTGTCCAGACAAGTTCCTCCATCCACGACTGTTGGTGCCTTTGCTTCCTGCCTATAATTAAGGTGTATGTTGACAAATCAATACTGCTTCTCAAAAGGAAATGACAGTGGCTAAGTGAGCACAAACAAACACAAAGGCATAAAAATACCTCCTCACAAGCACCCTTAAAAACCACCGATTTTGTTTGACGGATTCTTGAAGACTCTATGTTGTCCTGCTCAGATAAAGGGTAAGAGCTAAAGCTTTCCTGAAAGGGAAGGTTAACTAATGAGGGCCAACACATATCCAGTGAGAGGAACAAGTGGAACAGGCCAGTTTTTTTCAGTGTGACACAGACAAGGAGAAATTAATGAGATTGGCGTGTATTTATCCTGAGGGCTTTACCCTTGGCCTAAATGGAAAATGTTATATTTCACAGACACAAATGCAATAATAACCCATAAGGTAGTATTTTTAAATTTACCTGCCAGACTCCAACAATGGCATTTGCTATGAGAATAAGTAGGATAACAAAAGGCTCCACAAATGCTGTAATCGTCTCTTCACCATCCTCAAACCAGGCCAGTACCTACACACAAAAGACAAAGAGAAAACAATAATCAAAAGAAGCATAAATAGCAATTAAAACTGAAGTGTGAGATACTGAGACCAAGTTCTGACGGGAGAACAATGGCTGCGGCCCAAAAGAAACACTACAGAATAATAAATAATCCTGCTTCCTAGATGACCAGTGGCTCTGATTCCAGTGGGCTGGTAGTTTTCTAGGTATCTAGGTTCTTGGCAATTAACTGATATCAAATCAAATGTATTCAAAAACAATTTAAGAATGTTTTCACTTACTGTTATGCATCTTAATACCAAAGCATATTCTTTACATGTGAAGATCTTCCTTGCAATAAACGTGATTTGATCATTTTTATTTCATTCCATTGTATTTTTCAGGCAACTTGCTAGTAAGCAAAGTAGTGTCAGCATCCAACTTTGAGTTTTATAGATTAGCCACAATGATTTGAAGTATCTCAATCATTTAATATGTCATTATAATTAGCATCTGCAAGTATTGCAGAAACTGGGCCAAGTGTGTAAGAAAGTCATGTCAGAGAGACTGAGAATGTAGTAACCACTTTCTCCTCTTTTAAAATCTGTGCCAGGAGTAAAGTGTGTCAAATGCAATGCCAATGGTCCCCTTTCTTGTACTTCAACCTATTTAAGCACGGCCAATCAAACATCAAATTAAATTCTTCAATGTGCATGAAATAATGTTACACCTTTCAGTTTCTGGGCAACTGAATAAATAGTATAATAAATGGTTTTATATTACCGTAGTCTTAATTCAATAAAAAAATGAATGTGTCCCGATGTGCTTGTGTGATTGAAAGCAAGCTGCATACTACAGCTGGTGATTTATAAGCTTTGCAACCATAGCTGGCTGTCATCGCAGTGCTTTGGTGATTGATGAAATTCTCAAGCCAGTAGGTTGACAGCCAATGCCAGTAGTAGCAGGGTGACAGGATACTTCACACCAACACTGTGTCACACATAAACTACACTTCACCTCACTGGTGACAAGAACACAAGCATCACAAGCTATGTCTGACATTAATGGAACTGTCATATTGTATTCACAATAACATCAATATTAGAAACCAAAGTAATGTTAAGAGTTTTAGTCATAACTCAAGCATTAGAGAGATATATGGACTGCACAGGTGTCTTTAACTTTAAGTCTTTAACAGCCAAACACAAAGCACACCGCTCAATCCAACTAACTGCCCCATAATCATCCAATAATATGTTAATACAGAGTCATGCGGGGAAAAAAAGGTTATATGGGTTGTGTCAGCCAGCAGATTCTGAGCGCCTTTCTTCGGCAATTTGAGCAGGGTTATTTCAGACCTGTGACCTGTACTGACTCCGAAAAGGAGTAGGACCATATACACACACACTTTGTAGGATGACAGTGCTGCGCTGCACCAAAACAAATGCACACACAAAAACACACACACACACACTGAAGTTAACACTGACTTGAAAAGAAGGATGGTGATGGAGAAGACCGCTGCAACGTTAAAATGGCAGAATGCCAAACATTTTAATTTACCCAACACTAAATATTCTGTTTTGAAGCAGGCTTTTTGTATTTAAAATCTCAGCATGAATAACTCGTTCACAGCTCCTCTAGCACTAAAATTGCAATCTCTACTCAACTTCATCTTGTGTTCAGCGCTGAACCTCCCCCCTACAACCAGTATCACAACCGGCCCACACACTTTTACTACCACTAATGTTGATAACATAGTTATGGAAGTACAGCATTTCACCAAACCCATGTGCACTGCACAGTAACAGTCAAACATGAACAATTGAAATCATTTTACTTAGACAGCTCTATCTGCTCCATTTGTTGAACGGACACTGAACCGACCACCTGTACATATAAGAAAACAAATGAGTATACTTACAAAGGATATGCAGGCCGCAAGTAAAAGGATCCTCACAAGCAAATCTTCAAACTGTTCAACCACTAGTGACCAGAGGGATTTACCTGGAAAACAGGAGTTTAATTGAAAAGAGAATTAATGCCAATTATTCCCTTAAATTAAAAGATTAAGAAATCCTTGCTTTTATACGCATTGGTCAACTCACCCTCCTCAGCTGGTAATTCTGTAGATCATACCATTCAGACCGCAGAGAAAAAGAGATGGACACAGAGTTAGGTATTTGTCAATTCTTGAAATACAATCATTAACACAAAATAACATTAATGGACGACGATGTGTTGTTTTCTAATGGAGAATTGATGCTTTTCAGTATTTCAACACATAGCTCGTGACGTCAACAAACGTGCTCTATGTACTGCGTGTCAACCGTTATAAACCGAGAGCTCCGGGAGAGCGTACACCCTTACTTAATATTCAACAAACTGGTGTTAGCCAGCTCCTTACCGTTTGATCCATATCGTTCCCTCTGTTTCTTCACTAGCTCTGAACTCAGACCCGTGCTTTCATTCACGTTAAAAAAGCTGTAAACTTCCTCGACGGTCTTTGTGTGTGCGTTGTCCATGGCGAACGGCCACTCGGAGTCCGTCGCTCGTTTCGCCCTGGCGGTCCCGACCTCAACCTGTCACGGTTCTCTCCTCCGTTAGTGTCACCCGCTGGCGCTCAAAACAGGAAAATACTATAAGAGAAAAGAGCTTGACCAAGCGTCGTTTAGTGTTAACCGGTTACTGAGCTGTAACACAGAGCAGTGCGGCGTGCAGGTGCCAGACGGCCGTGGATGAGTTAGCGGCTCTCGAGCTAACGGAGAGCTAACAGGCTACAGCTAGCTAAATGCTTGGTTCCTTCAGGCTCCGCTTGAAATCGCCGGCTGTCTAGTCCGCTAGTTTCACTGCGAGGCCATGAACGAAAATATTTCACGAGAACACAGCAACTTCAATTTTGAGGTTTTAATACCCTCTTCTTCTTTTAATTCCAGGGTAAATCTATCAAAATAGATGATTCAAATATGTGGATATGTCGCAGCAGCAGTCCGGCTCCCTTCGTACGGTGTTCCTGCTGTGTGTTGCGGAATCACTAGAGTCTGATCGGCACAAATCGCGTTTATCCGCTGCAGCTCTCGCGTGCATCGAATGCGGTGTTTGGTGTCCGCATGTGGAATCAGCTCATTGGTCGGAGACACCGGAAGTCCTACCCTCTCTATCTCTCTCCTTTTTCTTGTGGTGTGTTTCATTATAGGTCCATGGGTGTGAGAGACAGATTTTTCTAGAAAAGGATGATGATAGGCCATAATTTTTTCTATAAGTAGCCTATTATAACAGGCATTACTGCATTTGTAGGGATATAATGCACCAAGTACAAATTTCTCCATGATACAACATGATTTGTTTTGACTTCTCTTATCAATGAAATAGGCCTACATACACACACACACACACACACACACACACACACACACACACACACACACACACACACACACACACACACACACACACACACAATTAGCAACAAAGGTGAAAAAAGTAGGCATACTTTATTTATCCTTATAAAGGGAAAATCCAGGAAAGGGAAATTCAAGCATATTATAGCATATTTAATCTAGGCGTACGTAATTTTGGGCACTATACAAAGGGATAGATAGGACTTCAACAACACAATATGATCAAATTATCATTTGTTGCAATACATTAAAGTAAACCTCTAACATTTTAGTTTATCACAAGATTGTAGGATTGAAGTAGCCTATCCCCTGGTAATGGTGACCTATGTCATCATGTCTTTAGTTTCAATCTATTCTGTGCCAGACATAGTGTTGAAGAATTAAGATTTGTAGGCTAGAGTATGTGATCAAATCCAAATTCTGTTTCTTTAACACATGTATCATATGTGCTCATAACCAGAACAATACTGATTATTATTAATGATATGTTATCAAAAATATATGTATTATTATTACATGGTAGGCTACAATATTGTTCATATAGGCTACATTCATGCCAATAAAGCTTGTTGAATTGAATTGAATTGTTCATCATATTTCATCACAAATGTATATTTATAATATTGTGGATGAAAGCTAACAGTTATATTCTCCTCTATTCCAAAATGTCCTATTCATATAAGTTATGGTTTAATTTCCTGCACGCTCCACTTTCTACTTTGCAGGCAACTGTAAATCATCCTTCATGGTAGGACTACTATAGTTTGTAAGCGAGACTGGCAGCTAAATGAGGATACAAGTTTAGAATTGTTTGTCACACAATAATCACTATTTTCACATCAAGAAGTGCTGGCAGCATGTATGGCTATTTATTGGATGGTTACGGATCGTTTCATGCGCACACGTCAGCCTACAACTTGCTCCGTGTGTCCGCGTTAACTCCTCATCCAAACAGAGGATGGTGGAAAGTATTCTCCGTTTCATAAGACTATACTCATATTAAAATGTAACGGTTTTAAATAGAAAACAGAAAAGCCTAAACAGTTAAACCAGTGTTGATCATAGGTCTTACAGTGACAGATGACGATCAGCTTTTTCTCTCCCCCACTCACAGCGTTCTCTCTCCCAGCGCATAAAACGCTTGAAAAAAGCGGACGAAAAAAACGCTTATTATAGGCTACACTCCCGAGCGCACAACCAGCGTTTAACGCTGGAAAAGGCGTGGACACGTGCCCTAAGGGAATTTCCTATGGAATGCTTATCAGTTCCATTAGGCTACCTTATATTATTGTCAGTGTTATCGGAGTTGTCTGCGAAGAATCCCATCTCTGTCAAAACGACAGGGCAACAGTGTCAGTGATATAACACAGCTCTCATCATTTGCTAATTTATTTATTTTTTAAATGTTGAAAAAAAATTTTCCTGCTAAAACTGCATGACCTAAAAGTTGAATTTGAATATAATATTGTATTTGTATTTGCACTGATTGATGACAGGGAAAATTGGACGAGACATGTATAACTTTTGTTCCAGTAGGCCTACCTTATATTTTTTCAATAAAAAAATAGTGTACACATAGAAAGCAGTCAGAAATAGATGGCGTATAGTGCAATCAGAAGTTCATGTTGCCATGCGGCTGCTATAAAAGCATAAGGAATTATAGAAGGAGTTGAAACAAAGTATGTGTAAATGATGAGGTTTAGCTCCTGGGTGAAACGGCTTCTGTCTTTTGCAGGCTACTATCTGCCCTCTATCTGAAAGTTATTTCCAGACTCGGTGATTAATGTGGGTTGACGCAATCAGACTCCTGCTCACTGATAAGGAAACACCAAATCAGTGCACTGTTCCCCTCTGCAGTGAGTGACAGTTGGTGACAATTGAGATTGCTGATACAAAAAATAGAATTAAAAAACCTTCGTTTGCAACCCAGGCTGCCATAAATTATTAAGCTATATGTTACTATAGTTTATTTCCATATTTCATAGTGATTTTATTTAATGGTATTGATAATGCCAATGAAAATAAAAATTGAATAATTCCCTGTTGGTTTCTGGTGAAGAAAGTAATTGTCATACCCATTAAATAAAAAATAACACATTGAAATAAATCATTACAAAATAAAAAAATAAAACAGATGCAGACAACATATGAGGATGCAAGTCTCAAAAAGCAGATGAATAGAAGTTCTCACTGGGCCGCTCACAACCCGCCTCTTATTCCTATAGTTGGTCTTGTCAAAATATGCTTCACTGCAATATTTAAACAAATCACACAATGAGTTGAAGCCTGCATTTAGTTATTATTCTATAATTGCTGCATTGTTGCTTGAGTAAATACAAATCATGATGTTTGAGTGAATGCCAATATGTTAATTGAATTCCAATACTTCATTTGATGCCCATTTCCCCCCTTTAATCTAACTCATAAACAGCATTTTTTAATGTTTACTGATTTGCAAAATAGTCAGACCATTCCTTTTTTATACATGTATGCTAATTTGTTCACATGCTTACATAACTCAGCTTTAACAGCTGTGGCTTTCTTTGCCAACAATGAAGATGGCCTTTTTTCAATTCATGATTTGTTGTTAGATGTGGAGGCATCCGTAGGCATATGTGTTGGAATAATGGGGCCCATGCCTAATGTGATATGGGATTTAGTCCCATTGCATGCCTATGTTTGGCATTGGGTTTTACAGCAGAAAACGACTTGATCACCTTATAAGGTGCTATGAAAAAGTGCAATTGAGCACTGAGCAGTGTAGGACTATCCTATGATAACAAGTTTACAGGTTTGGCCTCTTAGCAACCAGCATCACTGGTTGTTGTGGTGTCCTCGAGAAAGATATAAACACCTCTCTCTGATCTGGAAGTGCTGAACCTCCCTGTCACGATATTTTGACGTAAGCGTTCACATGCATTCAGGTTTCATGAGTCACAGCACATTATAATGAGTCGAGTGGCTACTGAGAGTTAATATAGACTTATAGACTATATATATATATAGACTAATAAGACTTGCAATGCACTCAAAAAGTGAGCTGTACATCATGTATTTGGTTTATACAACGAACCCATGTTTATCATTGTGTGAGCTTGCTAGGTTGTGTGAGGCGTTCAGGTGAAGTCGAGACGCAAAAGTGAGGTCGAAGCCTTTATAAATCTCTAGCCACATGCAGCCAGTCTAAACTGAAAGTTATTGAGTATGATCTTATAACAGCATCATAGTCTACCCTTTATGAAATTTATAAAGAAAAATAAAAAAGCCCATTCGATGTTTTTGGCTCTGACCTGACGCCCACCTGAGGAAAAATCTCATTATTGCTAGAGCTTATCTTGAGTATAACATAATATATTTTTAAGAGGAGGTAAGATTGCAAAACACAACCTTTCTATGTGCATTTAAAAGCATCTCCATAATATCTCGATGACTCCTCTTTTGGTGGGATTTTGCTGCCTTCAAGTGGACAACAAAATGATTGCATTATTACATGTTTTACTTTATGTTATTCCCCTTTCTACCATAAATTAACACATGAAATTAAGGTGCCTTATGCTGAAATTACTTCGATATCAGCAGGCTTGGATTTTTCATATCTCTGTAGGCTATGTAAATATTCGAGCGTAATAAAAAAAAACTGGTTGACAGGGCGATGTTATGACGTATGCAATAGGCAGACGACTAGTCTCGCGATATTTACAGCTGAGGTCAGAGTTTTCTTTTCCTTTTTTTGCTGAGGTGAGAGTTGCCATTGGCCATGTGTGTTGCTGCATCTACTACCACAGCACTATTTGATACATAATTTTTGGTTAGTAAGCACACTCACGTTGTACTGTTAAATTGTTTAGGCTATCTCGTCAACGGATTCCATTCAGGTTGGATTTGTCTGAACGGTCTGCTATGCTACGCGTTTAGCATCAGGTAGTGCAGTTCAGCTGATATATGCCAGTTCATTTCTTTTAGCTACATGTTGGCTTAGCGGGACATGTTTAAAATTCGACCACTGTTGAGTGCCTTAGTGAACCGCAAACTGACATTAGAGAGACACGGTAAGACAACGTGACAGTGTAGCCTGCACCGTGTTTACACATTATGTTTCCTTTGCTGTTTTTACTTTGTTTGCACGACTTCATGCCTGTTTAGTTTAAATGTGCCAAATGTAATGGAGTCTCTGTCACATATTATCTAACTTTCAGAGCATGATTCTCTACTGACTGTCGTAGTAGGTCTATGTTAGGACACGAAAATCACTGTATGTTTGATGTTATTCTTCTACACAGGTGACCTTCATAAGTTCCTTTGCATGATGAGTGAAGGATCCATAGTTGATGACCAGACAGCCAAGGTGCTGAAGAGACCCAACGAGGAGAACCAAGATGACTCTGCTGAGAAGGTGCAGGCTGCCAAAAGAATAAAAGCAGAGGGGGAACTCGGTGAAGATGAAAAGAAATATCCCAAAAAGAAAGTGGCTATCCTCTTGGCATACTCCGGAAAGGGATACTATGGCATGCAGGTGGCTGTCTTTTTAATTACATTTTTTTTAATCTAATACTTTTTCGAAAGCACTTTATTTTCTTAACGTCCTGTAAATTTGGATGGTTTTTTTTCTTCCATATTTCAGAGAAATCCAACGGCCACTCAATTTAGGACCATTGAAGACGAGCTGGTCAACGCACTTACAAAATCTGGTTGCATTCCTGGAAACCATGGCGTGGACATGAGGAAGATGTCATACCAAAGATGTGCCAGAACGGATAAGGTGTGTGTTTAGTACACTCAGCAGCACAATAGGACTTAATGTCACAGCTGAAAACGTTATGGGTGGCGGTAAAATGTTTGCAGGTTAGGTACGTCTTCTTTTTGCATTATGACAAACTGTGTCTTTGTTTCATCTGTTTTGTTCAGGGTGTGTCTGCGATCGGTCAAGTGTGTTCCCTAAAGGTGTGGATGATCGAAGACCTCGTCGAAAAAATCAATGAAAATCTGCCAGCACAGATCAGAGTGCTCGGTGAGACATATTTCAGTGATTAGCCCAATTACATTTTTGAACAACAAGCAGCCCAAGATGCGCTGCCGGATGATGAATACTAAAACAAAAGGATAGATAATTGTTTCTCATAATCCAGGGTTATTGATTGGAGCCAAGAGGAGACTGTGTTTTAAAACATTGAGCGATTGACGTTTTTCCTTTTGTGTATCCCTACAGGCCTGAAACGGGTGACCCAGGGTTTCAACTCCAAAAACAACTGCGACGCCCGCACGTACTGCTACATGCTTCCCACGGTGGCTTTTTCCCCCAAAGACTATGACACTGGGAACATAGCGGCCTTTCGCCTGGAGCCAGAGACAATACAGAGGGCCAACCGCCTGTTTGCCCTCTACAAAGGCACTCGCAACTTCCACAACTTCACGTCTCAGAAGGCGGCGAGCGACCCCAGCGCCCGCCGCTACATCATGGAGATGTCTTGCGGCGAGCCCTTCGTCCGCAGCGCCACGGAGTTCGCGGTGATCACGGTGCGAGGCCAGAGCTTCATGCTGCACCAGATCCGCAAAATGATCGGCCTGGTGATAGCAGTGATGAAGGGCTACGCAGAGGAGGAAATAGTGGAACGTAGCTGGGGACAGGAGAAGGTGGACGTGCCCAAAGCCCCCGGACTAGGCCTGGTCCTGGAAGGGGTTCACTACGACCGCTACAACAAACGCTTCGGAGGGGACGGCCTGCACGAGAAGCTAGAGTGGGACCGCGATGAGGAGGCCATCAAAGCCTTCAAAGAGGCCCACATCTACCCCACCATCGTGGAGACAGAGTGCCAGGAGGGCTCCATGGTCAGCTGGATGTCCTCGCTCCCCATCCACGACTTTAAAGCCACGGCCAGCGGCGCTCAAGACAACAAGGACCAGAAACAGGTATATCCGGAAGCCACAGTAGGGCAGCAATAGTATTTGAAACCCTGTATTCGAGTATGTATGAGGGTCGCTGGTTGAAGTCCATGCACGAATTAATATTAAAGTGTGAGGACTGGTAGCTGGAGAGGTGCCAGTTCACCTCCTGGGCACTGCCAAGGTGCCCTTGAGCAAGCTCCGAACCCTTAAGCTGCGAACACACCGCACTGGCCGCGCGGCGAGATTGCATACAAAGTCAATGTACTAGCGCGTGGCCGCGCGTCCACCCAAGAATCAGCGTCCAGCGGCGGGCGCTTCCGCGGCGCGTGACCGCGCCTCATCGAAAGTGCGACTATTTGCGGCGCGTAGGAATTGCGTCATCGAAGGCGCGTGAATCGAAGGCATATGCGGCGAAAGCAGAAGATCAAAATTTTCATCTTTTTCTGCGGCGCCGCGCCTCCACAGCCAATGAGCGTTGAGCTTCTCCCGACGTCACTATTTAAGGACCACGGTCTACCCTCGAGACCTCTGACACCCATCCCAAAAAAAAACAGCTACCACCGACAATGACAGAAATCGAGGACAAGCTCATTTTGGGCGTCAGCAAATGCAGGAGGAAATGAATTTATAGGGAAGCAACCGGAAGAAACGTGGTGTATGGGCGTGCACTTTCGACGAGGCTGGCTGCGGTGAATATGGCCCAAATGATCAAGCGGCGAGCCTCTTGCGTTCATGCGGTTAACCTTCGACAAGGCGGCCGGCGACTGCGGTGAATATAGCCCGATATGGCCCAAATGATCAAGCGGCGAGCCTCCTGCGTTCACGCGGCCAACCGCCGCAGGGGGCCAGTGCGGTGTGTTCGCAGCTTTAAACTGCCCGGAACGTTGTCTCTGCGAGATTGGCTGCCCAGCACTCTGGCATCTCTCCACTTAGTGCATGTGTATAGGTCCTGTTTGCATGTGTGTATTTCGGGCCTCTGTGTGTGAAATATGTAACATAAAGAGAGTGAAAAATGTGATTTCCCCCAGGGGATTAATAAAGTATATCTTCTTTTTCATAGTTTTATTAACTTATTAACTGTTGTTCTCCTTGTTTCCAACAGGACAATGCAGATGTAGGAAATGAGTCTGATTAGGTCTCTCCGGCTGCTGAAAGAAGACACCTCGCCAAATCATTCTCTCTCCTTTTGTTGGGAAGAGGCTATCTTTTAAGTTGTGAAAGTACAACTTCCTCTTTTTATTCATCTTTTCTTTAGCAAGATTAATTTTGTTTCTCTTTTACAAATGTTATTAAACAAAAATAATAATAACCTTGTCTGTGTTCTTTATTCTACCCAGATTGTTTCCTAATGTTAATTTCACAATGTAACAAATACAAATAATACTTCTAAAAAAGATTTAGGATGTCCCATTTCTTGTGGTCAGATTTAGCATGCTTGAAAATACCTGGATGCCTACTACAATTGGCCAAGATTTTTTGTATTGAAAAGTGCATCCTATTTGGGCGATTCTGACCCACAATCCAGTCTGCACCAGAAGTAACGTCACATCGACAGAGCCTCCATATGATAAAAAACAGGGATGCGACGGATATAAAAGCAAGAGTCAAGATCAACGTGCAATGTTATGATGAAATAAATAAGTAAAAGTTTGTCCCAAGTGCACGCCTACTGCATCCTAACTAAATTATTTTTATGGTCAGATGTAGTTTGTAGAATGGAAAAAAGAAAGAGTATGCGATATTTGGAACGCAGGGTGCGTCTCTCAGTCCAATTAGTGCTCACGCTTTGCCTCATAAGCGGACTTTTACGGATAGGTTTGGATTTATTTGTGTCCACTTTAATATAAGACTCACATACACTACACATGTACTTTGAAAGACTTACTGGTGACAGCTGTAATCGTTCCACATCGCTATACTGAGTTTGAAGCGATGGCACCTTAGCAAAACTGGGGCAACACTAGGGCTGCAACTAACGATTATTTTGATAATCGATTAATCTGTCGATTATTTTCTCGATTAATCGATTATTAATCGATTAGTGTTTTGGTCCGTAAAATGTCAGAAAATGGTGAAAAAATGTTATCAATTTTCCAAAGCCCATGTTGACGTCCTCAAATGTATTGTTATGTCCAAAACACACAGATATTTCAGTTTACTGTCATAATAGGATATAAGAAACCAGAAAATATTTACATTTGAGAAGCTGAAATCAGAGAATTTGGAAATGTTTTATTGAAAAATTACTTAACGATTAATCGATTATCAAAATAGTTGGCGATTATTTTAGTAATCGATTAATAATCGATTCGTCGATTAATCGTTGCAGCTCTAGGCAACACTCCAGTTAATGCTATTTGTTTACATGTATATTGGTATGGTAAGACCATTGGCAAATCCCCTGACACAAACATTAGTATCTGTATTAATTTAAAACAAATGCAATGAGTTGGAAAGTCAACATCACTACTTACTTAGATATTAAACCTAGCTTACTTTAAATCCATGTTTTGATCGGAAACTCATTTGTTAGCAGAACTCAGCTGAGAAGTTCTCATTAACCTAACAGTGTTAAGTGGTCAAACGTAAACTAACACTTCACCCTCCAGTCACTAGGGGGCGACACAACAGAGTGTTTTGCACTAATGTTGCATTCACTGGTCCTTGGATTTACAGTAAAATTATTATTGCAGTACTTCCAACCAAGGCAGTGACATGTATAACACATCCTAGTATAAAGTATTCATGTTATTTACACACTAACACTGCACCACCTATACATACCTAATGAAATCATTACTATTACAGATTCAAAAAAGTATTTTAGGTTGACTTTTGTAAAAATAGTTTCTTATGTTTCAAACATCACCTGAACGAAGCATCACTCAGTAAACATGGCGCCGGCCAAAAGACCCAACGTGAGTTCGGCAAAAACAACTGAGAAAAGTGTTAAAGCTGCGAAAATTGACCTAAATAGCAAAGTCGATGGTATACTTGAGAGCAGAAAACATGCCAATGATGTTTTTGACATTTTTGAGGTCCTTGAGGTAAAGTTATACACACACACAACCAAACACCAATTGTGAGTACATGCTGGTTAGCTAGCTATATTGCTACTCCTCTAAAACTGTGCTCTTGCCTCTTCTCCGTATTCGTTTTCAGTCAGAAAAAGAGAAAGATGTTCTCAGTGCTGTCGGCGCGTGTAGCAAACTCTTCTGCACCTTGTTGGAGAGGAAAGAGCTGTTTATTGGTAAACTCCCCGGAGAGGACGAGACACTGAGTGGTGAGTACAGGCTGATTATCTATTATCCCAGTCATGAGGCGATTATTAGCAAATGTCACACAAATACTTTATTAAAATAAGTGTCACACCAGTACTACCTGTGTGCCTATAGCTCATGAGACTGATGTCGTATTCAATTAACCTTATGTGCTATACATGTGCATATTACACTATTAATCTAAGTCCTTTTAAACATACATTTCATGAATGTAACTGTCAACCCTGAGTTAATCAAGTTTACAAAAGAGACTCTTTCCACTCCTATTTGGATTGACATGGCTGTATATGAGACAAGAAAACATAGTAACAACCCCTCACTATTAGGGTTGCAAATCATATCTCCTTTTATGTTTGTATCTTTCGTGGTCCAGGAGAGTATAGTGCTGAAGAGAAATACCGCATGTTTATGCGCCACCGTTACAACAGCTGTGTGGAGATGCTGCTGGAGCACCTCAGCCATGAAGCCCACGGAGTCAAGGTGAGTTTAGTTGATTGAGAGTTTGGATGGAAAAGGTGCCCACACACACTTTACAAATACAGAATGTGTTAATGTGGTCCATCAATTCTAAGTTAGTGTTTATCTTTTATGGTCTAAAAATTAATTATAATAAAGCATGTTGCTGTGTTTGAGCACACGATAAAGGAGATCATGTTGTCTGTTTTATTAATTTTCTCTTTCTTTTGAAAATATAAATAACTGGATACAGGAGAGTGCCTTAAGCTGCCTGATGAAGTTTGCTGCAGGAGAAGGACAGCATCCCCTGGAGGACTTGGACTGGACGGAACACTACAGCTTCCCAAGAGAACTCCTCCAGGTGGGCTTTTGTGTCACTCACACAACCTGTAAAGAAACCAAGACATCCTTGGCCTTTTTTTGTGCAACTTCAATGTTTGTTGTTAGCAAAGACAAGAAATAAGGCCTTTAAAAAAAAAAAATAAAATTCTGTTATTACTTCATGTTCATGTTTCAGTCAGTGGTGGAGAGACTGCTGTCCAAAACGGCAGACAACTCGCTGCTGATCTCCAGATTCCAGGAGTTCCTTGAGATGGAGGACGTCCGTTTTTATGTCATGAGCTCCATCCGAGACACAGTGGGCAGAGTCATGGAGAAAAACAAAGGGGTAGGACAACTCCGCTCAGTGCTTAGCTCATCTGTTGCAGCTGTACTTGTTTACTGCTTTCCTTGTCACAATTTGGATGCCGTTTCCTTTATGTTAGTAAATATGACTTGGTTTTGCTGAACACTGTTTGTTTGTCTTCTTCCTCTCAGGCAGTGATGCCCGTATATCAGAGCAATGTGTTCACCCTCATGTCCAACATCAGTTTGCCAAGTCAGGAGTCAGAGCTCACCAACTTTATGGTCAAACAAGAAGGTGAGACTTGCTTTTAAAAAAAAAATACAACAGTGTGAGTTTTTTCTTGTTGTTGCAATGATGATGAACTCTTACTGTTTGGGTAGAAATGCTGCTGTAATTTAAAAAAAAATATTTTGAATTTATATTTTCTTTCAGCCAAGCACGAGGACTGGAAAGCAGCTAAACTGAACGTAAGCACATATTTGTAATCAGACATTCACATTTCCATTTTGCGACCTAAATGTTCCCGGAATACTATTTTATGTGTTGCGCCTCATTACAGGAGCACAAGCGTGTCTTTGAGAGGATGTGGCTGGGTTTTCTGAAGTATAAGGTAATGTTAAACTCTTAATTAATGGTACATATTTTCAAATGTTTTGTCACATTTTCCACAATCAAAATGTACTGTCTGTGCTTGTCTATGGCACTGTGCTATCATTCCATGCTTTGTCTCATGAATTTCCCCATCTCTGTTGTAGTTGCCAAGCAACATGTACAAAAAGGTCTTGGTGATCCTTCATGAATCCATTTTGCCCCACATGAGTAAACCCACGCTGATGATTGACTTCTTGACTGCTGCCTATGAAGTTGGTAAGTTGCACATATGGCTTAATAGTGGCAGCATTCAAGCACACCTTTTAAAATAAGCAAAGAGACATCTGATCTCCGGAATTTCTTATTTCTTTAAGGGGATGCTGGTAATTAATTTATGATGTAACAATATGTTGTCATGTTTTTGTTGAACAGGTGGGGCTATCAGCCTGCTGGCTCTCAATGGCCTTTTTGTCCTCATTCATCAACACAACCTGTGAGTATTACATGTAGAAATAATTCATTTTTAGTCATATAAAAGGCTACCATAGACTAAAATGTAATTGTAATGCTATACTATGTAAATACTTTTTTAGTCTTTTTTATTGTTGTTTGTCTTTTTACTGTTTTTGTATTGTATTATGGACCGTTTTCTCTCTGTGTCTGGAATAAAATTAAAATCATATACTGTACATTGTGTGTATCTTTTACAGAGATTACCCTGATTTCTACAAGAAGTTGTATAATCTGCTTGAGCCTTCTGTTTTCCACGTGAAGTACAGAGCCCGCTTTTTCCACCTAGCTAATCTCTTCCTTAGCTCCAGGTAAGATATGTCCTGCTCATAGGTCCTGCTTCATGCAAAGTCTTTCTTTTCCCTCAGTTTATTGTGATACAAACTGACTGTATCTGGGATATTTGAATTATTAAAGGTGACACATGCCCATTTTTAGGTTCAAATTTGTATTATGGATGTTTCCTAGAAACGGTTTTCATATTGAGAAAAATAAATACACATCAAATTTCTTCATCACCTATTTCCCAACCTTTTCGTCTTCTATCTGATGAGCCTTGACTCTAGCGGGAGGGATTAATCTAGTGATCGCCGGTTGCAGTTTATGAACCGGTGACAAATCTGATACCTTGATCACATATTTTTTGACCGAAATTACTCGCCACTATTCAAAGGGATGACCATTAAAAAAAACAACTCAAAAAGCATAAAAACATTAGTAACATGCTGTACATGTGTTTTGTCTTGCTTCCAGTCACTTGCCGGTGTACCTCGTGGCTGCCTTTGTCAAACGCCTTGCTCGTTTGGCTCTCACAGCACCACCTACAGCCCTCCTCATAGTGCTGCCCTTCATATATAACCTGATCCGTCGCCACCCGTCTTGCAGAGTCCTTATTCACAAGCCCAGCACAGAAGATGGTGGGTGTCAGTGGATGTTTCATCTATAACCATTCAAACTCAGTCTTTGATTTTCACAATGAGATTCATTATATGTTTTGAGACCGTTCATAAGCATTTCATAGTGCTTTAAAGTCAAAAGCTTTTTGGGATATATGTACAGTATGTGTTTGTTTCTATTCATAATGACAGAACCTTTGGAGGACCCGTATCTAATGGATGAAGAGGATCCTGCTCAGTGCTGTGCCTTAGAGAGCAGCTTGTGGGAGATTAAGGTGTGTACAGTACTTTGATGGTTTTGGATACACAATTTTGTAATCTATGACAATCACTAGAAGTGGGTGTTGTCATGCTGATAGGTCAACAAGATAAAGGAATAGAATTGCAGCATAATGGAAGTATATTTTGTATTTTCAATTGAAGTTGACATTGTTTACTTCTTCTTTCCTGCAGACCCTGCAGAAGCATTACCATCCAGATGTTGCCAAAGCTGCTATGTTGATCAATACACCCCTGTCACAGCAGGAGGATGACATCAGTGAGGTGCTGGAGATAACAACATATGAGGTGATGATGTGACCCGTCCCACAATGTTGTCCATTAGTGCATAGAAAGTACATAGAGGTTAAATATAATAGCATAACTAATGTGTTCCATGCTCTTATCCCCAGTTGATGGAGAGAGACCTGAAGCAGTCTAAGCTCAAGAGTGTCGCGCTGGAGTTTGAAATTGCCACCCAGTTACTGAAGGGAGGGGGAGATGTGTTAGGACAGCACTTCTGTTTGGAGTAAAACAATGGAACTGCATCTACAGTGTGGACTCATCCATCAGTGTTAAAGGTCTACAACAGTTTGAGCTGAACAGTTGTGTGAATGCATATTTGAGACCAGAAGAAGCTACAGCAGCAGTAACAACTACAACAGAAATGCATTTGATTGTGGAATTTATATATATTTTTTTCTCCAAATGACCTTTGACATCTTTGATGTGTTACTACTGCACATCAATAAAAAACCTTTTCCAAAGCGTATGGTGAATGCATGTTTCTATTAAGAACCTTTATGGGATCACTAAATGAAAATATTTACAAATGAATAGGATTAAGTTCATAATTTTAGAAAGTTGAAGTCTATTCCTTTCTTTACACGTTTGAATGTATGGACAAAATTGGGTTAGGACGCAGAGACAGCTCAAGCTAGTAGGTTGCCTCTTTTCGATCATTATATGGCACTTTAACTGTTTATTTCAGTCTCACTGCTATAGCAAAAGTGTGTCTTTTTCAGTCAGAATGCTCACATAAAGAACCAACAACTCAGCAGTTGGTGACACAAAGTGAGAGAAAGAGAATGAATATTCGATTCATGTATTAGCTGACCTTGCCAAGATAATCTTGTCAGTGTTATGTGAAAAAGGGCAATGTTTTGCTAATATGTTAGCCTAACAACTGTGTAGGGAGATAACATGCTAAAGCTGTGTCTGTCTAATTTGTGATTTGGACTAGTAAATACAGTATAATGCAGTGGTAAAGCCCCTGCACTCCCACTCAGGTGTTTCCACTTTCAAGTTGATTGCACTCAGGTTAGGTTCGACGTAGCTATGTTTGAAATTATGTGACGTCACCACACCCGACCAATGAAAACCCGCCCTACCAGGTGCATCAAACTCAACATCAAAGTGTCGTGTTCGTCACAGGTCGCGTGAGCCAGGAAGAGTAATGCCGCCCTCATGTGGCCAGTTTTCCACTCAGGTCGTGATAACAGGTGTGTGAGAGAGGTTAGCCTTAAATGCTATTTTCCACCTCTTTATATAATTCATCCTCTCGTGACCCATATGGCCACACAGCAGGCAGTCAGCCTTGGGTACAACAACGCTGTGAGAGAACTGGATCATAAACAGCAAATCATATTAGGGAGGAGGAGCTGCCCAAATGATGCACCTGGAGACAGGACTTCACGAGAAGCAAACACCATTTCCAACCATGCCAATGTAGTGCAGTGATATACAGCTTTCCTGATCTAAAAACATAAATAATTTTCTTCTATTTATTTGATTAGGCCTATTTTTATATACTTTTTATTTTATTTATTTAAAAGCGGTTTGTTATTGGTGATTAAAAGACACATGGCACAGGCTTTGCCAGATCCGGAACGGAAGAAGCCAGCAAGAACAACAAGGATGAGAGAAACAGCAGAGCATCACTTTGAAGGGTAATAATCTAAGTTATTATTAGGTTATTCAATCGTGACAGTAGCCTATATGCATGGTTTACCAACAAGTATTGGACTCTTATCACGTTTAGGATTTGTATTAACATTTCTGTATTTTTTCAGATGCAACATCATATCTTAGATTCCTATATTTGTTGTCCTTTTTGAAAGATATGCACACTACAAATACATTTAGGTATTCTCCAGTTGCTGCAGACATTGTCTATGCAATTTAAACATGTAAGAACCAGGTTTTTAAAAACCATTCACAGCTACTTTGGTTAGGGGGGTTGATAGATTAATGAATAGCTTGATAGCAAATGAAAAGCCCCATCCAGACTTGGGATAATGACGTATGCAGGCTACATCTCTCTCCCCTCTCACTTTGATAAGTCTGTGAGAGAGAGATGCTTGGCACATCAGCTTTTATAGAGGGCTTGCCAGGATGGGAAATTCCTGCATAAAAACTACAGGAATCTTGATCTTTGTTTGTTTGTTTGTTGTTGTTGTGTTGTTTGTCCTCCTCTTCCAGCCTCCTGCAAGGAAATAGAAGCAATCCAAGGTGAGTCAGCAAACAGAGTTTGAGCATTTTGGCTGAGGCTCTGAGAGACTGGGGGACAGAGCGCTGATTAATCCTTACAGTTTTTTTTCTTCTTTTCATAGCTATTGCTTCAGAGAGAAAGCAAGCACAAAAATGAATCACTCAAATGCATTCCTCATGTCAATGTCAACAATGAGTGGACAATTCATTGTTGAAATTTTGTTGTTTGATAGTATCTAAAATAGGTAACTTTTTTGGTGTCTTTAATCAGAGATGGTTAATTGCAGTTTAAATGTAGTTTGATGACTGAGAATTCTCTGTGTGAATATGTATAACGATGCAGTGGAGTCAGATAAGTCAAAACTCGTGAGGTACAAGTGTGTGTGTCATAGATGGGGATTTAGCACCGACTGATAAAAGCTTATTCCACACTCCCCCTGTCATTGAGTTGCTGTGATACAATAATCTTCACTTATGTAACTCAGTGGATCTCTCTCTCTCTCTCTCTCTCTCTCTCTCAACACACTCATGCACATGTATATCAGTAAGCAGTGAGCCCCTGCAAATGCATGCAGATGAAATGATGCAGGGGGCAGCAATGTTAAATTGAAATGTCGGCTGTCAGGGATTGATTATAAACATACAGTAACAAGCAAGTGGTGTGATTTAGATTAAAGAAGATGCAGGACTTTTACAGTAAGTGCCAATAAAGTCTGCTATATTTGCAAGTGGTAAATGTACTTGCAATGTGCAATGCATTTGTCTCCACTTTCATATTGTGGCGTTGCAAACTTTTGTTTACTAAATAAAATGGATTGGGCACATTTTACTGAAATAGTTTTCTTTATGCAAATATTTTTGCTGATGGATTTGTTATATATAGGGGAGAACGGGGTAATCTGAGCCACTTTTTACATTTGCTCCCCTCTAAGCGAGCTAAAATTATTTATCACTCAAATTTACACATTTCCCATTAAACGGGCATTAGCAGAATTTTTTCAAGACGAAGGGCAGTGAAAATATGATTGTTTTAAAAAAAGTTGTCATGTGGCTCACTTTACCCCAGCTGTGGGGTAAACTGATCCACTTACTTTTTCCACTCTGAAACTACCATAACAACACATATTGTAACAGTAAGAATTCTGAAAGCTAGCCACACATTCCAGAACTAATGTCGGACTAGTAAAAGAATGATGGGGTTTGGTCAATTAAGCAAAGCAAATTTTCTAAACACTTGAAAGTTACTCTGAACAAAATCAAATGCAACATATCTTAATTCAAAAGGTTTTAATAAGATTCAAATGAAAGATATAACCAGTTAGATTAGAACACAGTCTGGGGGTCAGAACACATGACCCTTAGAGCCAGCTAGTGTCTGGGGGTCAAAACATAGGAAAATCAGAGCCAGCGAGAACAGCCTGGGACTCAGAACACAGGAGAAGACCCAACTGGATTATAACATCTGCCTGTCATACTCTACAACTAGGCCTACTCTACATTCCAGCCCTGAAGGTTACAGGGAAAGATGAGAAGGTGCTCTTTCCGTGTGGTTGCCCCAGGTCGTCTTCCTGGTGTATTTCCTTGGCATGATGGCTTTTCTACAATTTTTTTATTATTCTTTCGGACAATTCCACACAATACACAATTTTCTCTTGCAAATAATCATACATCATACACTCAACAAAAATATAAACGCAACACTTTTGTTTTTGCTCCCATTTTTCATTAGATGGACTTAAAGATCTAAAATTCATTCCAGATACACAATTGTACAATTTCTCTCAAACATTGTTCACAAATCTGTCTAAATGTGTGATAGTGAGCACTTCTGCTTTGCTGAGATAATCCATCCCACCTCACAGGTGTGCCACATCAAGATGCTGATCTGACATCATGATTAGTGCACAGGTGTGCCTTAGACTATCCACAATAAAAGGCCCCCCTGAAATGTGCAGTTTTGTCTCACAGAAAAATGCCACAGATGCCACAAGCATTGAGGGAGCGTGCAATTGGCATGCTGACAGCAGGAATGTCAACCAGATCTGTTGCTCGTGCATTGAATGTTCATTTCTCCACCATAAGCCGTCTCCAGCAACTTCGCACAGCCATTGAAGAGGAGTGGACCAACATTCCACAGGCCACAATTGACAATCTGATAAACTCTATGCGAAGAAGATCTGTTGCACTGCATGAGGCAAATGGTGGTCACACCAGATACTGACTGGTTCTGAGTCCCCAGACCCCCAATAAAGCAAAAAAATGCACATTTCAGAGTGGCCTTTTATTGTGGACAGTCTAAGGCACACCTGTGCACTAATCATGATGTCAGATCAGCATCTTGATGTGGCACACCTGTGAGGTGGGATGGATTATCTCAGCAAAGCAGAAGTGCTCACTATCACACATTTAGACAGATTTGTGAACAATGTTTGAGAGAAATGGTACAATTGTGTATCTGGAATGAATTTTAGATCTTTAAATCCATCTCATGAAAAATGGGAGCAAAAACAAAAGTGTTGCGTTTATATTTTTGTTGAGTGTACTTTGTGTTGTCCGAAGGGAGACGGAAGAAGCCAAAGGCTTATCCATACAATGTGTATGACATTAAAATAAAACATGTCATGTAATATTACATTAAAATATTTTTAAGACTAAACTTAACTTGTGCCTCATGGTGGGGGAAAGTGAGACAGTGGCTCACTTTCCCCCACAACATTTGGCTCACTTTCCCCCACCACCACAATTTGAGAAAAAAACTACCTCTCTCAGCATTTCAGGCTAATCTTCAGTTATCAGCATCACATAGTTTCAACACGTATGATAGAAGTTTTTCTACGTGAATACATTTGCTTTGGCACAACAGTTGATTAAGTTGACAGCAAGACAATTTACTTTTACATGCAAAATACCTATTTTGGTGAAAAAAACATGCTTACCACAGCACCATGAGGTCTTCTCTTTCAGGGCCAAGGGGAAATGAGAGGGGCTTGAAAACATATATCTCACATGACCACAAATGTTTTCCGTTGCCTAGATACAGGGGGTGGCTCACATTACCCGATGCCTCAGATTCCCCCGTTCTCCCCTATATTGTTTGGGTGGCAGCCCTACCAAGATAAAAGTGCACAAGCTAGACAGATTTGTTTTACTGGGACACTTTTGAAATTAATACAGATCAACCCATTTTAGTTTTGCAAATGTGAAAGTGGAACTAACTATATATCTATACTAATTTAGAAACACTCCAACACTCTTCTCTGTATATATGTATTTACATTTATTATATACTCATTCAGTAGTACATTTTGGCTGGGTGTTTGTGTGTGGCTCATACTCATGTGCTTAAATGGAGGTGTGATGTTCTCAGTGTGTGTAATGTCTTGTTGTGTGGGTTTTGCAGGTGATAATGCACGGTCACACATCCAGTTCTCACGTGGAGGAGCTGCTGAGGCGGACTCAGGTGGAGTTACAGTGGATCCAGAGACAGCTGGTCGTGATCGATGCCAGAAACACACACCATCACCACCTGTACTCCAAGACCAAGGTATACTGTGCTACCACATACAGTAGGCCTGTTACTACTTCTCCTACTACAGCTATAATACAATTTGTATTCCATACTACTAGCCATGAGGAAATTATCCCCATGCCAACATAAAACAGACCACCTCTGTTAAAAGTCCACTTGACAGGAGGAAATCTGGGGACAAGAAGTACATTTGTGGATTGTCCGGCTTTTGAAAAAGGAACCTCTTCTCAACCTAACCTGATATCATTATGACTTAACATCAGATATATATATTTTTTTTTTCAAGATAATTTTTTGGCGTTTTATGCTTTTATTTGACAGATTTGGAAAGACAGATGAAATGGGGCATAGAGGGGAATGACATACAGAGAGCTACCTCTGCCCCGATTCAAATCCGTGGTCTGCTGCCTCTTAGGACTGAGCCTCTATTTGGGGGCACTCCTAATCACTACACCGCGAGCACAGATATCAGTTTTTAGAGAGCTGATAACAGAGTAGCAGTTTATCAACCCAATTCACAACACTAAGATAGCTGTACCTATACAATGTCATTGTTGTCGGGTGTACCATTTTAATTAAAAGTTCCGCCACCGATTTAGTCGAAATCAAAAAGTTAAAAATCACATAACTCACTATCATTAGAAATTATTTAAAATCTTTGCCTATTATTAACAATACATTCCCATTTTGCATTTCTGTTCACCCATGTAGTGAGTTAGTTTCCTTTTATAACTTGCGTCAGCAGGCAAAGAGAAAAAGTTCACCATCCCAGGTTATGGGGTCTTTCTGCTTTTACTTATATTCGATTTAAAGTGTTTTACAATTATGACCACAACAGGACACCATACTTAAAAAAAAAATGTCACTGTTAAAAAAGAGGCCAGTCCGTAAGGTGGTCTAAAGGTAGGAGCTTGTTTTAGTAATTAAATGATGCATTGCTTGCAGCTGTTTGCATATTTAAAGGGGCGAATGCACATTTCTGTATAATCCAGTTTCCATCTGTTCTGAACCTTTTTGTCTCACAGGGCTTCATGTCATGCTACAAACCAATTCAGTACGAGAGTAATGCGTCTACAGTAAGGATAGGAACGGACCGTGAGCAAGTGTTGCTAGGCAACAGAGTGGAACAGAGAGTACGTACTGCTTTCTCTTCTCACTCACGCACACTTAGTGTCTCTTTCTTTCTTCCTTCTCCTCTGTTCTGTGCCTCTGTCCCAGTGTTTAAACAGCTATCGACAGAACACATCGATCGCCTTCCTCGCTGATGTAACCTCATGAAAACCACAACAGTTATTTAATTTGAGTCCTGACTGAGCAGGGGATTTAAAAGAGGTGAAGAGAGCAAAGGGATGATTGTAAATGAGGGTTTGTCCAAGAACCTGACTGTAGATTTGATTTAAGGTCAAAAGGAATGGTACAAGTAGTTAAAGAAGAACTATAATGAGATATAATGATTGTGTAATGATTTACACATCACTGCTCAACAGATTTACTCAGTCCATTTCAATGAAAGCTGCCACGCATTTGTGTTTTTGCATTTTTTTTGTTGCATGTGTGACATTGTTTTTTGGTCAGTTAACCAGGGCGTGCACATGTTTGCGTACGAGCAAGAGAGCAAAAAAAGAAGGGGGGGGGGCTTTAAAGCGCAACTGGATGAAGGAGCAGAGAGCGTGAGAGGAAGCGTTATCAAATTCAGAGGTGGGACTGACTGCATTGTGTGTGTGTGTGTGTGTGTGTGTGTGTGTGTGTGTGTGTGTGTGTGTGTGTGTGTGTGTGTGTGTGTGTGTGTGTGTGTGTGTGTGTGAGAGACAGAGAGTGCCGGGCCACTGTAGCTGTTTTTTTCTCTCACTGATGAGATGAGAGATGATCCAGCCTGTTACAGTAGCGTAGAGACTATATCAAGCTATTCAAGCTGCCTATTGGAAACGCTCATTGCCACTGACTGCACACACATACTACATACACATGCGCACACACGTACACGTAACCCCGCCTTCACTGCCAGCTTGTGATGTGACAGGAAGGGAAGAGAGTCATTTTGGGACAAAGGGGGCACTGCCTTTTAAAGGTAGGGACATTGTCATTATCTGTTTGCTTCAAAAAACATACATGTTCACACTGCTGTGCCAGTCCCCTTTTATTTATTTTGTACATTGAATGATACTGTTGATTTCTCTTCATCTCAAAACAGAACAAATGATACACTGGATGTTGTTGTAGCTGGTGTGATTCTAAGGGATTGAATACCTGCTTGTAAACCAAGTTTATAATTTTATGACGAGTGTTGGTGAACGATGAATTATTTATTTTTGGACTAGTTGACTCTAGATTTATAGCAGTCTGTCTAAAGAGTTGAAAAGTTAAGTAATCCATAAAAGCACTTATGCTGGACAGGAGTAGCCTGACAAGCTTTAAAAGGCATTTTTATTTTATTTTTTTTAAATCTGTTTAATGACAGGTCAATAGCTCTTCATCCACGGCTGACTACACCAGGCTGCACTGATGCAAGTATTTCACTTCTTGCACACCAGATGGCGACATGACAATCTATTTAAATCACCGTCAGTCAAAACCAGATTACCTTGGGGGGTATCCTGGCGACGCGGTCGACTGAGCACATTCCACTTAACCATAATGCCCTTGGTTGAAGTCCAGCCACCACATGCTGCTTTCCTAATCTGTTCTTCAGTGTCCTTCCACCATAAGTCATCCAACAAAGCAGAAATGCCATAAATATCCTTGAAAAAAATGCTGGTTTTATTTAGTGGAACATTGAATAAATACACACATAGCATGTCTTGGTGTCATGGTGAATTATAATCAGCTATTCATTACTGCAAACTAGGAGGAAAGCCAAACAGTGCCTGGCATAGACCATAGTTGAAAGCCCTTATTACATAATTATATACTGTAACATCTTAATAGCTACCCACATTATCTGCTTTGCTTAATAAACAGTTCCCCGAAGCCACAAGTTTTCCACTGGTTTTTAAATGGACAATCCATTCACAGTGTACCCGTCATTGGTGTTGTCAAGTGTTGTGCAGTTGTGGACAATTTACAGAAATGTTGTGCTTGTATAAGAATGAATAATTTGGCGTTGATGAATGTGAAATTTTGGGATATATTTTTAACAGCTCCATTATGTGGAATGACAGATGTCCAAATGTGCCTCGTGTGAATGTCGATAGTTAGCCTGCTATCGGTGTATGAATGTATGTGTGAATGGTAACGTGGGAAAAGGAAAACAGGTCTCCCTTGTAAAAGAGTCTTCGGTCTCAATGGGATTTATCTGTATAAATAAATGTTAAAAAAAAAAATTGAATCAAAAAGGCTGGCATTGTCAAAGAGTGTAAGATGACACACCTTTGAGAGTCAAAGCATGGCCCATAATGTCCCTTTGTACCTTTTACTACACTGTGTCTATTTTATTACCTCCCTTCCTGGCAGACATTTAGCAGGAGATGCTGTCAGTATTTCCTGTGGCCCCTTAAAGTGCGTCATGGTTCCCAAGTCTGACGCAGCACCTGTCAGAGCCGCTTTGGCAACTCCCACGGCACTGTGCTGATGTCTCCCAAGTGGCTGGCATATCGGGCCCCAGTCTGACGCATATTGGGCCCCATTCTGACACAGGGACCGGTTGCAGCAGTCACAGCCTCTGTTACCTGCATGTATGATTGACAGATTTGGGAACTGAACTCATCATGTCTCCATTGGAAGTCTCAACTTGGCTTTTCTGGAAGTTGTGATGTGTACTTTTATTTTGCTCCGGAGCCCTGAGAACTGGATGCAATAATGATTGTTGTATTATTTAATATAAAGGTGGAGTGTGCGATTCTGTAGAATGCTTGTTGTCAAAATCACGTTTTGTCCAAATCAGTGAATATTCCCTCAAGAACCACTCACTGTCCATATTGTGTGCGTTAAAAAAATTAAATCCTGTGTTAATACACAGCCATAGGCTCTGCTAACAGGTATGTAAATAAAGGGTGTGTAAACAAAGGGGGTCCACCCTAGCTAGCATCATGCCGGTTTACAGAGTCTAGGCTTTGTATTAACACTGGATTTCTTTCAGTGCACACCTATTACGGACAGGTAGTGGACCGTGAGGAGATATTTCACTGATATTGACAAAGTGATTTTGACAACAAGCCTTCTCCAGAATTGCTTACTGCACCTTTAATTATTTTTTATAAACACCAGTTGTTTTCCAGTCTAAGTGAAATCTGTTCTTAGTTGGATGTCCATATGGCCTCATATCTCATTCTAAATGGGCTGACTGAATGTGTTATTCTGTATGTCTGTTTGGAAAACCCACAGCACTGGCTTGCAGGTCTATCCATCTCTCTGTCTGTTCTTGGAAAGTCCACCATATTACACTGGTGACTCTATCTGTAGGCTCGTCTGCTTGGCAGGTCTGCTGTATTAGCAGGTGGATCTGGTTGTCTTTCTGTCTGCTTGGCAGGTCCATCATAGTGGCTTTGTAAGCTCTGGCTGTCCGTGCAAAATGACATATTGCCTGCAGCTTTGTTTTGAGCATTTTTTGTGTAAGTGCAAGTTCTTTTTGCGCACCTGACTATATACCAAATTCTCTGCCAATTAATATTTTAAACTGATAATAAAGCTATCTGTTGGTTGGCCTGTCAGAGGTTACTACAAGAAAAAAGGTGCTCACATCTTCTCTTAACTTTTCTTCAAATGGAATAAAGTAATTCAAATGTTTGAAAAAGAGCCAAGATAGAACAGGCTAGAAGAGAGGTCAGGCTTACAACTAATGCAGCACAGGGTCTTTTGTCTATGGGTGGTATTTCTTTTCCCTGTGTCCTTGATGTGATAAAATTGGAGTTGCAGGGCCAAGTGTGCTTTTTTACGAGGCAAAACTACACCCCATTTGGGATTTCAGATTGTAGCTCTCCAAAATGTTCCTACTTCATACGTTAATATTACTCAAAGGAGGTAAACAGGAGAGGAGCATCCTCAAATCTTTAGAGGCCGTTTAATTTCCAGAGGAACAGGCAGAGTTTATGTCCACTTTGCTGCTTAGATCTGCTGGCATGTGCAACCCCTCTGGTGGCCCACAAAGTGATTGGATGTTTTGAAGTACAAGATTGACAGCAGAGCAGTTCTATTCCAAAACAAGGCAACTGTGAACTCAAAAAGTGCCTTCAAATTGATGTCTGCTATGAAGAAAAAACTAATTGAACAATACAAGAAACTTTGGGAGAAGCTTCCAGCCTGCCTATTACAGATATGCAGTCTATTTCCACGGAGGGCTGAATCCCATCAAAAATATTTCAGAGGAAAAAACTCACTGACTGGCAAATCCTCCTGAGGCTCAAAACCTGTTGCAGGGCTGCTTCATTTTCAGGCCTGGTAATCCTTTCCCTGTCACTGACCCTATGGGATGGAACTAAGACCTGAGGACGTTACTGTAAGAAAAATGGACAGTAGCCATAAACTATATTGATTAAGTTCTGGTTTCTTCCATATGTATCATTTTCATACCAACAAGTTTGTCTTTCTGTTGGTCAGTTGGAAGGTTCACATTGAATTATCCAAACAAATGTTGGATGGATTGTCAAGTAATATGGTACCGGCGATATGCATTGTGTCCGGATGATGAATCCTAATAATTTTTGTAATCCTCTAAATCTTTTATCCTGTTTTGATTATTGTTTTTTGTGAAATATCACTACATTACAGTTGACCGATTGTTGCAAAAACCGGCACAAAGAGAGAGTTCCCAGATGATTTTCACCTTGAGGTTTACATTTATGGTTTTGAGTGAAATGCATTGCCTTGACATAATAGGTACAGACATTCATGTCCTGCCAAAAAAAATAATTCCTCATGATCCCAACTTTTTTCTCTCGCCATCGTCAGGTTAAAATTTAAATTCCTGCAGTATTATGGTTATTCTGTATTTGTAAAACAATGATGTTCACCTGTAGTATGTTTCATGCTAAACAGCAAATGTCAGCATGCTTACGTCCTAAACTGTGATGGTGACCATGTTAAACATTACACTTGCTTAGGATCCGCATGCTAGTTGTCATATGAATGTTAGTACACTGCTTCCACTTATATTGATATCTTGTAAAGGTAGATATTACCAGAAATGCGTTATATTAGTAATTGTACTTATGTATTTTCTTTTTTTTTTGCAGTCTAGATATGAAGTGTCATCCCAGCAAGCTACAGGACACTCAGTCTACAACGTGAACCGCTTTCGCTTGCTGGAGGAGAGAAACCGAGCTCTTAAGCTTGAAGTAGCCGCATTTCGCCAAGAGAAACAGCAGCTGAGGAGACTGGTAAACTCCACACTCCCACCATCCTATTTGGTCTTTTTTTCAGACACACAAATAATCCCTGTCCTTCTCAGCCACTCTGTACTGTTCACTCATTATTTTTATTTTTTTGTCTGTCAATGAGCACAATGAACATTTTGCCGATAACTCTCCTGGGGTGGGTTGCACCAACTGGGCGTAAGCCTGGTCGTAACTTTGCGTTCTAAGTCCGACCTAACCGTTACGTCGGTTGCACCAACTGGGCTTAGCGTTCTTTTCACTAAGACTAGGCGTAAAGCCTACGCTTGGTCAGGGGCAGGCGTAAAGTCAAAATTCTAAGCCCTTTCTATACAAATAACATCGAATCCATCCAGTTTTGTGTCAACAAAAGCCAAGGTATGAGAGAATATGAGTGATGCGCAGACTGGAATTGTGTGCCGCACGTTACCCTTTAATCAGCCTCTCTCTCTCTCTCTCCCTCTCTCTGTAAAAGGTGAAATGCCTATACAGGAGTCTGCCTACCTGTTCTTCCTTTTAATTAATGCCATTGCGCATCAAGTTAACTGGTTAATCGGGAGAGGCGACCCCTTCGCCTGCAGCTCTGCATATCCCTTTATAAAAGACTCAGCTATTGGCATAATGCTCCGACACAGAAGTAACTTGAAGCGCTGTGGCATTAATTGCGGACGGTGATGGCAGATTTTAAACTATTATTGGGAAGACATAGTTGTGGTTCTTGCTGTACAGCGGGAGTCAGTGAGTGCACTGTATTGTAGTCCCTGTTGCAGCTTTTATTCTTCAAGGACTCTTGAGTAGCTGTGTGTAGTTAGGTAACGCGCATGGCTCTGTGCACATATACCCCTCTGTTTGGTCTTGGTTATACAGACATGTGGGCATGTGTTATGGTGTAGAAGTGTAAAAAGGATTAATGAGGTGGCACATGGTTTGGTTTGTATTGTGCATGGAAGTGCATGTGTGTGTGTGAGTGTACTCTATGCTCTCGCATGCATTTGTGTGTTTAGCGAATTTGTCCTTTAGTGGCCTCCCCCAGGTGGTCTCTGATGACAAGGAGTGTGAGCTGTTGTCTTGGCAACAGGCCCATTTGCAGGAGTGTGGACAGACTGTCAGAAAGGAACTGACAGAGCATAATGGCTGCTTGTGTTATAAGCCTGAATTGCTTCAAATTAGTTTCAGTACAAGGGCCAAACCTTCTACTATTATGCTTTTGCAAAATTTGATATAAAATGTTTCAGATGAGTGTTGCTTTCAAGCTTAAATAGTTTGTCACATCAGTCAGTGGTTTTGTTATTTCAGAGTATCATTGCCATCTCCTCATTAATAGGGTATGGAAGTATACATGAGTCCAAACATGGAGAAACTAGTGGAGACTGAGACCACTTAAAACACAGCACAAATTAACATTTTAAGCATCTCCCCCTATTCAGTGGGAACATAACACCATTGTTTTGGAATAGCGGGAATAATGGCAACCCGCCCAGTGGGTGATTTTGTCCAATCTTCACAGCCAAACCCTTGGCACAAGCACTGCCCTGTTGTCTGCCATTATAGTTAACATGAAGTAGCCGGCAACATAACTCAATAATGTTATGTAATTATGTATGCGTGTGTGTTTGTGTGTGTTTATATACGGGCAGACACTGTTGGAGGGAGTCCAGCTGGGTGCCTGGCAGTCTTTTTGCTGTCACTGCTGACAACTACACTATCACAGACTGCATCATGGTCATTCATGCAAAGAGGGACTCAGCTCTGGATCAGTCAAACTAAGAGAAGCTCAGTCATGAGAGTGGGTTCACTCTCGCATATTTGCTCATGTAGATATACTGAGGGCTTACTTTTAGTGTCGGTAGAAAGAATACAAGAGATAGCTGAAAAGCATTTCGATCATTTTAACTTGACTGCCAACTTAAATGTAACTTATGTTAAAATATGGCTGACAAATTGTCAAATTTTATAATCAGTTCTTGAACATTATTACATTTGCAGCTAGGCTAAATGTAAAGGGTAAAATCATGTAGCAGATTCAGAAATACGCTTTAATGTCAACTATATTATGTGCTATACTGTGTGTATCCATGTAACGGTTGTCATTGTAAAACAAGTCACATATTTGGTCACATACAGTATTTAGCAGCATGACAAAGTGTGCCCCCGACTTGTTGCTCAGGGTAAATGGGTGGATAAAACTTTGCTATTGGCTATTGCTCTATGTGCTATAATGAAGCTGGAGCTACTAGAGTCGCATGTGTGAGGTGGATGGGATAAAACACCAGATTATGGTCAATGTTTCTCCATATCTGCTGAATGTGTAAGCGTCTGAAAAAAAAATCTGAAATTTCAGGTAGCCATTTTACATTTCATTACTAACCCAAATAGTTACACTCTAGTTTGTGTAAAGTGTCCAACAGACACATTCTGGTTGAGTGTCCATGATTCTCTTCCTAGTTCCGATAGTTGTAGTTGAGTATTTGATTCAAATCCAATGTGGGTTCAGCAACCTCAGCATCTGCACATATTTCAGCAGTAGATACCAACTCCCTCCCAAAAGTTGACACCTTATTTTAGTGATCAATTCATTGTTGAGTCACATGGATTTATATGCTGCTTATCTTTGGTAAAAGTGGCCACACCCAGATCAGGGTTCCTAAGATTGTTTTTTTATTCCCCTGCTGTATAGTGAGGTAAGGTTGTTGGATCATCAGACGGACTGGTAAATGCCTAAAATCCACCACCTTGCACTATTTAATTCATGTTGAATTGTTGAGGACTCATAGGGCTAGTTTCTCGTATCGCTCTTAGTTCTTCCAATTCATTTGTTATTTTGCTACCTAAATGGCAAGAGGAAATACTGCCAAAGGTGGAATGCCTTCTTGGAAAAAACACAAAACAAAAAAGCTTTAGACCGGTTGCCTGGAAATAATCTGTGATAGACAGTCTCAGAAAGGTACCTTAGGTCAGGAATGACCTTCTGTATGCTGTGTTGCTGTTGCTAAAAGGCCACAGCTGTGTCCCTGGACACCATCCCTATGGCAACGATTGTGTACTGCTTGCAGCTGGCCCACTCAGATGATGTCTTCATGATGATATGGGCTGCCCCAGTGCCAAGAGGAGCAACGTCTAATCAATGAGCCCTAATAGCCGTGTTGTCTCAACTGACCCAGTAATTTCTATTTTAACTCCCTCTAATCAAAGATGCACAGGCAAACCAGAGTTAATAGTAGTCCAGGGTAATGTAAGGCAAATAAACTGGAATAATGTGACATCCGCCCACAGGACATTCAGGAAATACAACATTCATTTGACTCACAAGGCTGTTTTCACAACTGATATTATTATTAAGGATGTGTTGAGGCTGAAATTTAATTTTTCTTTATGATCTTTATTTCAGAAGTTGTCTCTATATGACTATCTTCTTCTTGCCAATCAATTTACAATCAATTTCTTGTGTTGTTACTTAAACCTCTTAAGAGGAACTTTAAAGTGTTAATTTAACAGTTTAATTTTCCCTCTGATGCTCATAAATGACTTGGAACAGCAGACGAGACCATCAGCAAAAACAGCGCTATTTTTATATAGTTATCAATGCATTTGCACGGGTCAGATTATTATTTTTTCTTTTTAAAGATATGTTTTTTGGCATTTTTATGCTTTATTGATAGTGTAGAGACGGAGTTGAAATGGGGCAGAGAGGGGAGTGACATGCAGAGAACGACTGCGGGCTGGAATCGAATCCGGGTCCGCTGCTGGCCGAGGCCCATGGGGGATGCCCTACCAACTGAGCTAAGGGCGCCCGCTCACGGGTCCGATTTTTCCCGGGAACGATTTACGGCAGGCAGACCAGAACCGCCTATGTTTCCTGAACGGTCCTAAATCAAAGTTGTATGTGCTTCCTCGTCATCTTACCAATATTAACTTACAAAGTAACAAAGTACTTACAAAGTACATTACCTCATCAAGACACATCTGATGTAGCTCTTCATGGACGTATTCACTTGCTCCCTAAACAAATGCATGCGCCGTGTGCTTGTGTCGTAAAAAAAAACTACCACTTATACCCAAAGGTGCTACTAGAATGTGGTGGCTGTGGCGAAGTGGGTAGGGCGGTCTCCCACTGGGTTGCAGGGTCGGTGGTTTGATCCCACGTTTCCCAGCCACATGTTGAAGTGTCCCTGGGCAAAACACTGAACCCTAAATTGCTCCCGATAGTTAGTTTGCACCCTGTGTGGTAGCTGCTGCTAACAGTGTATGAATGTGTGTGTGATTGGGTGAATGTGTACAAAACAATGTAAGGCGTTGGGGGTCTGTGAACAGCGATATATAAGAGTCCATTTACGATTTAGATTCAACAGAAACTCAAAGTTCCTTGTAGCCACTTTAAGTGAAACTTATAAAAAGCTAAATATGTTCTGTGGGACATACATAAGGTCTTGCACAACGTGTTGAAGGTTAGCTATAATACTGCTAATGGTTCTCAGGAGCTCAGGAAGAAAACATACTAGCAGACTAGTTTAGTGGTATTGCTAGCCTGGCTACCCTAGCCTTATAGTCCTTCAAGTTGTAGTTTAACTCTCCTATCTGTTTGCTGTTTTCTTGCTTTTTTCTCTCATATCTCCCCTGTTCACCCCTCCCTTTTTCTCCTATTATTTCCATGTCTTTCCCCTCTCTCCACTCTACATACTGTATGCCCTCTATACATTATTCCTTTCTCCCCCTGCAACTTCCTGTCCTAAACCTCCTCAGTGCCTACAGCCTGGTAGATTGGTTGACTTAGGCCACTGGTCTGCCTCCAGTAATTTAAGAAGATTTGATGTATATCAGGTAGGGCCATGGCAGTCCATAATCACATTTCAGAGTTTATTCCAGACAGATTTTTTAAATGAGTCATACTTTCTTCCCGGTAGTGAGTTGATCATATTGAAATGATAACACCAATGTCAATTACATTTTTTCTCCATGATAATTATTATTACTTTAAACCAACTATAGCAGTCAGACCTGTTGACATGCAGAGAGTATTTTAATTTCTACAATGACTTTACACATAACTCAATTAAAACCATGGACATTACATAACATTAAATGTTCCTCACAGTGACGCTTCCTAGCCAACTGCAGCTTTAAAATGTCCTGGTGTTGGAGCTGGCTATAACAAAGGGTTACAAAATGTAGTGCTTGGCCGAATTTTGCTAATTTGTATTATACAAAGACAGTCACATAAATGACCAGCATTGGTTTGATTTCAGAGCATACACTTGCAAAAGTGTCAAAAACAAATATACGGTCAACTTCCTGGGAGAGTTTAATCATATTAGCCTTAAAACTAGAAGGGAAAATTCTGTTATAACAGAAGGAAAACGTGCTAAAAATAGGGCACTGTCAAAATGTAGGGCCCTTCTGGATTAATTGTAAATTCTCTTAACCAGATTACAATTGGTTAATTTTAGGGGCTAACTGTGACATACTCACAATTACACATGCATGAACACGCATGAGCCCCCATACAAAAGCTGATGTCAATATGATATAATTGGTCATTGTGACAAGGCATTGTAGGTAGTGTGATAGCGATTGTTCTGTGTTGTAGTTAAAGGCTATGAACTGTGAAACTGTGAGGATTAGTGTTGGAACGGACTGAAAATGTAATAATTGGTCGCATGGGGATACAATTTAGCCTAACATATTTATGCATGTACATATAAGGTAACTCAAAAAGTGCATGGGTCCTGTCTTCAAATACAATCTGATTATCTCAGTAAGGGTTCTATATGAGCCATCAAATGTGGAGTGAAATGACAGAAATTATGCCACACAGCTCTTATAGCCTTGAAGGGTGGCTGTAACATGCTTGTAGTGCATTCCATAATGGAGAAATAAAGTCTGCGGCCATTTTACATTTACAGCAGTTACAATTGTTTTTTATGAGCCTCTTTCTTATTTTCTATAGATGGCAATGTCTGATGAAAATGAACAAATGAAGCATGTACATATGCTAAAAAAACTACGATGCTAAAACATTACCTTCTAAATAGTGCATGTTAGCATTGTCATTGTAAGCATGTTAGAATGCTAATGTTTGAATTTAGCTCAAAGCACCGCCTCACAGAGCTGCTAGCATGGCTGTGGACTGTTCGTCTCGTTTTCTCAATGTTATTTTATTGCACACAAAATATATGAAAATGTCCACTTTCCCCTGCAATTTAATGTCCAAGCAATATTCTAATTGAAATATAGATTTTGACTGTTTCTAAATAACTACATCCTACAATTAATCATAAGGTGTTCTAGACTGCTCATATTGTTTCTTGTATTATGTATGCTTACAGAGAACTTTGAAGAAAATGATTAGTTATATTTTAGCTTTGTGTCACCTCTGCTACACCACCGAATCTCAGAATCAGATTAATACAAAGCCTACCAGCTAAAGCCATATCCCTATTTAGTATTCTCATCAACAATATCATTAGATGTGCATGTGTGTATGTTAGTAAGAGAATGCCAATTGGGTGGCATCAATCAAGACCCTGTTCAATTAGTGTCATGGCTTCAGAAACAAACTGGGGAGAAAAGGAGGAAGGGGCTATCCGGCAGCAGCCAGCATCATGCAGGGCTAGTGTCATCACAGTCAATTTGGCAGACAGGCAGGAAGGTCCAGACTGTTGTTGTACAGGGCACTTTTCCAATAACCATCCTTATTTATTTGTATCCCAGACTCCAAGATGTCTGCTTGCTATTGCCAGCGATACCTCTTCTCCTAACAGTAGCTTCTGATAGTAGCTGATGGTTGTAGCAGTGGAGCTGGCTGATTAATTCAACAGAGTGGATTTCCGCAGCTCGCTGCACACGCGTATATAGCACGAGGGAGGAGAGAGAGAGAGAGAGAGAGAGAGAGAGAGAAAGGGGGAAATTGAGCAGAGGAAGAGAGAGAGAGAGCTAGAGAGAGAGCGGAAGAAAAAAGGAGAAAAGGATGGAGGAAGGGTGTTAAGGAGGAGGGTCTTCGGGGGTGGGGAGAGAGTGAGAGGAAAGGGAAAATAGGAAAGAGACAGCGTGTGGAGAGGGGGCGGAGGAGGGGAGGAGGGAGAGAGAGAGAGAGAGAGAGAGAGAGAGAGAGAGAGAGAGACAGGCCCCGGAGCTGCCACTGATGGTGCTGCTGCTGCTGCTGCTGCAGCCGTTTGACAATTCCCCACCCAGAGAGAGCAGGGAAGAAGGGAGGAGATCAGAGCAAGGAGGAAGAAGGAGTAAGCGACACCTCAGTCAAGATGCTCCTGTGCTGTTAGCCCAACATACACGGTAAATACTAATCCTTTATCACCACTCTGCTTCTTCATCTGTACTGATGCTGTATATCTCAGTCTCTGCACCATTGGCACGAGTGTGTGTGTGTGTGTGTGTATTTGATTTAGCTCTAGTCCTATTTATAGTGCTCAGGGTTAGCATAGCCAAGCAGCTGGGGAAAACCTGTCTGTGCAGCTGCTGCAGGAGGAGACAGACGTCCACAGAGAGGTGGGAAAGAGAGAATGACTTTGTAGATTTAGCCTCTTTTGGGACTTATTGTGGAAAAAGCTATACAGTACATCCAGCTTCTGTGTTTCTTGGCTATAGCAGAGCCACCTGTTTGGAGATGTGTGGGTGTGTGCGGAGTGTGTCGAGCATGGGGGTGGGGTTTCTGTGTAATAGTCTAATGATGTGTTTGCGCTTTTGGAAAGGTTAGTTTGTATAAGTGTGTGTGGGTTTTTCAGTCTTGGAAAGCATTTTTTTTTTTACTGCTGTCAAGTTTTGAATTTAATCTTTTCCTAGTTGTGTGCACATGCAAGTGTTCTTTTATTAATGCAACATGCGTGGTGGACACATGTTCACATAATCAGTCAGACACACTAGTAGAGGGACCGACGCGTGGTGCTTTGTCAAACAAATAGATTTTGTGTGTGTGTTTATGTGTGTTTGCTTTGGCGTTATCTGCTTGGGTAACCTGAGCTTTTAGTTCCTGCCTACTGAGGGGTTGCCAGGTGTTGGTGATGAGTATTATTAACCCACTCATGGCTGAATGACACTTGCTCTCCTCCAATATTTTTGATTGTCAGGCAAAGTGTCTCGCTGAATGTGTTTGTGTGTATGTATACATGACAGCAGACGACAGGGTGGCATGTTCTATATACACTCATTTTCCAGTTTATTAGGTTAACCTGGAATAGCTTAAACGGTAACACTTTATAATAACTACCCGTTGCAACTCGTTAATAGATCATTAGTAAACTCTTAATTAATGATTATTAATGATTTGTTAAGTGTTTGTTAGCAGTTTGTTAAGGATTTATAACAATGGTAGATAGTTAATAGCTTAATAATTGAATCAGTTCATCTGGGAGGTAATCCGAGATTAACTGATCACGTCACGTTCAAGTCCATGGCATGCACAGTGTGTATTGAGTTTATTTAAAAATATTTGAAAATGGGGCTGCCCTCAGTTGCCCATGCACTGTGTATAGTCTATAGCCTATTTCAGCCTCGTCCCAGATGAACTGATTCAATTATTAAGCTATTAACTATCTACCATTGTTATAAATCCTTAACAAACTGCTAACAAACACTTAACAAATCATTAATAATCATTAATTAAGAGTTTACTAATGATCTATTAACGAGTTACAACGGATAGTTATTATAAAGTGTTACCGCTAAAACTAATGCAGGCAAATATGACTGGCCTTCATTTTCCTTCCTTCACGTTCAATTTTTGTTACAGTTTGTATTGCTTTAGAAATGTATTGAATTATACAATGGGGGGTTTTCTAAAATATAGAAAATTCCTATCAGTATAGTTTGACTTAATATAAGGAATGATTCCACTCAAAATACCTACAATACAGTAACAACACACTTGTTTAATGTAGAAATACACAAACACCACATTTTCAGTTGTTAACCCTAACAAGTGCTTGAAACCTTTCCTCGCTTGTTGCTAGATGTTGCTAATTCTCACTGTAGCGCACCCCCCAAAATCCCACTCTTCCCCCGAAAAAACATATTGTCGCTGCTCCTGTAAATGTAAAACAAATCGCCTCCTATGTGTTAGGGGATATTATGGAAACACTTGTGTTAGCTACTTGTGTTAGCCAGGTTTTTCGAGTACAGGTATCAACGAGGAAGTTAAACATGTAAAACACCTTTCCAAGGATGTGCAAAAGTCCTTTTCAGAGTTAAGTATAAGAATCTTTGCAACTTTTTTGCAACCAAACAGCACTCCATCGACGTGTCTTGTCACGTCTGACTGTAATACTTTCATGGTAAGAAATCGTACTCCTGTCACGTTTCATTCATTTAAAATACATGAAATTACATGAAGAGATCTCTTTATGAATCTCCTTGATGAGTAAGGGTGAACGTTAGGTTTTATCTAGTCAGGAAATAAATCAAAGTCAGTCAGTATTTAATTTGTCTGTTGGATGTGGGTGTGTTGTGTTGTGTTGTGTGTGTGTGTGTGTAGAAAAGAATATACATGGTTAATATGCCTCCACCATGCATATGTTTGAATATATGTCTGTGTGGGTGGGCGACAGACCAAAGGAGAAATATTGTAGAGAAGAGAGAAAGAATTGGTGCTGCTAAGACAGCTCTGCTTAAGTCACTTTTGCAGTTCAAATTTGCTTTGTTGTGTAACTTTCTGTGTCTCCCTCTGTCTTCCCCCTATTTTCTCTAACGTTTCCTTTACCACATGGTGTATAGTATATGTATATTGTGGTTGTGGAATTTTTGTACCATTCTCCCATTTCTTCTTCCACTTGTTCATCTCCCTGCGGCAGACTAGTACGCTGTGCCAGCTGACGTTCAGTTGGATGCCAAAGGGCGAGCAGGAGAGAGGGAGGACAGGAGATAGGGGGAAATTAAACTTGTGTTTTCAGTCTGATGGCTGATTTCCTTGCTCGTCTCCAGAGATTGTCAGCGAGTCTGGCAGCCAAAAGACAAGCCTTCTTGACTAATCAAACTGTTCCTCGGGACATATACCAGGCAATCCAATAATCTCTGAACACAAACAGACTTGTAGGGGTGTGGCACTACACGTATATGAATAGACAAATGTACACGTGCACTAATATGTAACACAGAGTTGTACATCAGCATATCTTTGTGTACTGCACACAGACACATTTCCAAACGTATTCCAGATTGTGTGACTTCATACGTTCCTATATAGTGTATCTGCTTACACTAAAATACTCACTAAAGTTCACTACTCAACCAAAGCGTATAAAGTCAATTCTAGGTTGTCTATTGTATATGTGGGTATAGATATGTTTTTGTGTTGTGTACAATATCCCATTGAGTATAGTGGGCACAATCCCCGTGCTTATTTGTTAACCTAACACCTGTAGGTTTAAAAAAGCAAATACATTGGACAGCTCTTGTTTGAAATACTTGTATTTAAGCTTAAATTCAGACAATTCAAACCCCATCAGATATGTTGGATGTGATACCTCTTTGCTACTTTTTATCATCCTGACACTCTATACCTGAAAGAGAACAGTTTCTATAGCAACCCCCTCACCCTCACACAGTTGTGCCTCTGTGTGTGTTTGTGTGTGTGTGTGTGTGTGTGTGTGTGTGTGTGTGTGTGTGTGTGTGTGTGCGCACACATGTGTTCACGCAACACTCAACGTGTTTAGCTTTGAATGCAAACGCATGCCTGAATATGAGTGAGTGCTGTATTGATTGCTAGCATACACGCCATAAGTGTCGTAGCCATTTAGCCAACGGGGAAGCAGAGAGGGAAACAATAAAGGAAAAAAAATTTCTCCGCACATTTCATGACAGCTTTTCAAGATACACAGAAGTTATATTAAAGGGAAGACACAGAGCTCTGCAGTGGGAAAAAAGGCAAAGCAAGGAGGGTGGGGCAAAGAAGCACCTTGAGATTGGGAAGAGAGGGAATGTCAGTAGTAAACGGATGTCTGATTAAAATACAGTTTGATAAAAAAATGTTTTTGTCTAGTACTTCATTTATGTTGTTATGCTGGTGTTGTTCTTCCTCATTTAAAAAACAAATGCTTGTGGTTTAGCCCGAACTGCCAATTAGCTCACTTTACTGAGTATCAATTAAGTACACTTCCTCTGGCTGACATCACTAAAAGCCTTATATGACCCCTGTCCAAGTTAGCTATATGATATATTGTTTATAGTTTTGCCATTTAGGTTAGTGTATCAGAGCCCTATTTGTATTGCTGCATAATTTCACTGCCAGGCTATAGGTTTTTTTTTTTTTTTTTTTTTTTGGTGGTTTTGATTGTTTTAACTGCACTTGTTTTTATTGGAAAGTGTATTGGGACCGTGTACCATGGTGATTTTGCACTTTAAATAATAAATTGATTGATTGATTCTTGATTACCTCCTCTTACCTAAAGTGTACCCGTCGAGTGCTGTCTGTCTATCACTACATTTTCCTTCACTCCTCCCTTCTCCTCTCTCTCTCTCTCTCTCTCTCTCTCTCTCTATCAGGCCTCTGTGTTTTGTGTCTCAAAGGGCTTAAATGATTAAACATAGGACCGAAGCCTATGGTGGACTGCACACACCAATGATAAATGGATGGAGGAGAGAGAGAGAGGTTTGAGGGAGAGAGGAGTACACAATGTCAGACAGACCATCCTGTTGGGATATAGATGACATGACAGGACCTGTGCTTGAGTAACTGTCACCTATTGCTCTGTGCCACTGAGTCCTGCACCCTTGAGACCTACAACTTGGTCACATTCATCTGCTGTGCATGAGACTTTATTCCTAATGCTGAATCCAAAAAAAAACCACACAAATTATTGCACAAATGCAGTTTAACAAAACATATATAATAGATCCAGATAGATCGATGGACGTATTATAAAAATTACATATGAGTGGACTTTTTTTGTTGTTGTCTCCAGATGATACACACCAGATGTGCTGTCTCTCCTCTTATCTGTAAGTACGTTTTCTTAGATTCTATGGAGTCATTATCCAATTTTCTTGACGAGACATTCTCCAGGCATCTGTGAGCTTGACAAGGACTGAAGTTTATTCCTATCTTGTCAAGCCCCCCACCGCCACAAGTGTATTAGAGTTTACATTGGGTCCTTTTCCCATGTTGCACTGCAGCTGTTTTGTTTTCTCTGCACACAAGAGGAACCATTATGTAGCTTGTGCTCTTTTGATAGTAGAAGTAATATTAAGTCAATATGTAAGTAAGTAATGATATATTAAGCATTTTTTTAACACAAACTTTACAAAGGGCTTTAAAGTAAAAGGTGCAAAATATCAAAAAAGCAGTGGAGTAACACATGCAAGAACTAAAAAGTCCTATCACTAAAACAGAAATAACATTATTTAATGCAGAGTTCTTGGAAAACCACAGTAGACACTGGTTAGCTGACCTGAGAGACAAGGATGTATTCACACATACCATGTTTAGTTCGGTTGAAACAAACTCAGGTGCACTTCCGCCTTCGGTGCGCATCTTTCAGACATGTGTGAATAGAGCAATCGCACTCGGGGGCGGACCAAACAAGCGGTCCGAGACCCAGCTGAAGAGGATAGTCTCGGTGCGTTTTCAAACGCACTCTGCTGCAGTTCGTTTGTGGTGTGAATTTGTCCGGACTCGATCCGACCCAATTGCAGGAAGCGCTGTGCCTTTTCTTTTTTAATAAATCGCCGTCAGCTTCACATTATGGGAAAGTGTTGTTGTCGCCATTGTTAGGAAGATTAGTTGTGGTTTGACTGGGAGCCCCGAGCGAATATATTACATTTGATAGACAGGACGCGTAAACATGCTGATGTGTTCAGCGATCAGATGAAGGAGAGGGGAGCGTCAAGCCACACATTGACACAGGCCTACATATATAACCATATGAAACAACAATAATTGTATGTTTATTTTATTTTATTTATAGGCTAGATGTAGGCCTATTTATTTATTTATTATTTTCAACCCCATATCGTATCAGTTATATATTTCGCAGTTTTCACTTCGTGCTTCCTGCTTCTCTCTACCCCAGAATGTCTGTCCAATGAATGAATGACCTCAGATCACGTGTGGTTTTACTTCTTAATGCTGGTTCACTTGCTAAAGGGGCAATATGAAAGTGGACCACACCAAACAAAAAAAATCTAAACTCTATTTGGTCTGGACCAAAACAAGTGAACTAGCGGACTTTCCCAGTGTGAATACACCCTTAAAGTCAATTAGGAAATGTACTCTGGGACTTAAGTGTCTAGTGCCTGATAGATAAAGAAAAACAAATATTATAATGAATTCTACACTCTACTAGCAGCCGGTGGAAAGATGCCAACACTAGCATAAGGTTCTCCCAGAGCTTTGTCTTTGTTAGAATACTGTCTGCAGCATTTTGAGGCATCTGCTGATGAGTAGAAAATGCAAGTTGCATTGCTGAAGTACCTTATTTTGGACTTTGATATGCCCCACTTTGTAATGGGATATGCATAAATTAGATTAGACAGATTTTGTTTTATGTTTAGATCTGTATTGTAAAACCCCAATAGAAACCAGTGGTGATGAAGCCCCTGCTAAGGCCCTGTCGGTGTACTGTACATTTTCGCAACTGTGCAATTGGGTCAAATGTGAATTATTTAGCACTTGTGCAATGTGCAGTATGTTTTGCTGCAGATTGGGGTCATGCAAGCATGTATTTGCGCAGTATTGTGTGTACATGTGTGAATGCACATAGAAACGCATAGAAACTGTGTGGGTTCGGGCGGTGTGTGTGTATATGAGAGAGAATTTTTATAGATTAACGTGTTTTTGAGTGACCGTGTGTGTGTGTGTGCACTTGTGTATCTTGAGTGTGAAGGTCCATCCAAGCATAATGTGGGCATGAAGGCCCATCGAAGTACATGTAATCCCTAACCAGCTCTTGGGCTCCTCATTAGCATTACACTGATCTTCCTCAGAAGTTATTTTCCAGCCCTCTGCTATTCTCTGTGTGGCCTGAAGGAGCAATAGGTCCTGTTCACATCAAATGTGTTATGTCATCAATGTGACTGGAAGCTTTTGCTGCCCACGTCATGGGAGCCCTAGTTCACTCTCACTGCCACAGTATGCACATAGAGCACGCACATGCACGCACACACACACACACACACACACACACACACACACACACACACACACACACACACACACACACACACACACACACACACACACCAAACACACACCAAAGGGCACCCTCCCATGCCCTATTATTCCCTGTGGGGCATGAGTATCATCAGGAGAGGCCAATGTTTAACCCAGGGGGCCCTCTATGTACGGTGCAGCTGGAGCACCTCTACGTACCACAGAGCAGAGTCAAAGTTGATATGTTAAAGTAGGCTCTCTCTTTCTCTGGCTCTGTGCAGACCACTTTCAGATTGAATTAAGATTCATCTGGGATAACATGCAGTTCACATTTGCCATGAAATTGTGCTTCAAAATGTAATTTTCATTTTGTTAACTGCAGGAAACTGACTGCTATGTGCTAACATTGAAGCGCGATTCACATAGTTCAGTTTTGGGCTGTGCAGGATGGAATATTAATACAAATTATAAATAATAAACTTGATTTGTATTGCACCATTCATACAAGAAATGCAGCCCAAAGTGCTTAACAATATAGCAATTGCATGCATGCATTAGAAGAGTGCTTTACGTTATGATTCATAATTTCCATTATTGCTCAATATGCCCATTATTTATTTTAATAATGAAACATTATCTATTGTTCTGCCAAAATGTCAATAACGTGCACGTCAGGTTTCCATTACCCAATAAGTCTTCTTTGGTCTGACGAACAGTCCAAAACCAATTGTACAATGATAGAAAACAGAGATGTGATCTCTCCCTCTCCCTCATTTCCTGTCAACTTTCCACTATCGCTATCTAATAAAAGCATGAAAGTAAGCTCACTGCAATGCAGGGCCGGTTCACTAAAGCATTTTGCAAGCACTGCTTATATGCAAACGAATTATTGTCACTTGTGAATTGCAAATATGACTTCTCACATGCTCATGCATTGGTCCCAATTATGCTGTTTGTTTTGATTATTAGTTCATCAAAATGAATGGGAGAGGAAATTATCCCATGTTGCAAATTGCAGCTCTATTGTTAGTAATGAAGTAAAATGCCCCTGATTGAGATAATGTCTTTAGCCTTTTTGTAACTGGGCCTACAAACTTCGAGTTGTTTGGCATTTGAAAATCAGCTATGCTTTGTACTCAGAAGATCAAACTAAACTGTCTAAACTGTATATATGCAAACAACACATACAGAGGCTCAAACATTACTAAGCAGAGCTCAGATGAGTAACAGGAGAAGCGACAGAGGAGGTCAGAAAGTGAGGTGAATGAGAATGTGTGTTACATGGAGGTGAAGTTAATCTCTCCTGACGCTAGTGCTGGCCTCTCCCAGCCACTCCTTTGTCTTCTTTCCTCCATAAAACTCTGGATTGTCTCCTGCTCTGTGAGAAGAAGGCAGTGGAGTTCACATGCACACACACATACACTCCCAACAAACATGACAAAATGTAGAGAAACCTGGGTGTTAAAACATAACACTGGCTGTTTTGATTTTTCTGCTTGAGAGGATATGAGTAGCATTTTAACTACATATCCCAGAAGGCACTGCATTTGTGCACATATTTGAGTCTTTAAATACTTCTTGAAAGCATCTTGACTATGTGATTTCACTAAGCACAAAATACTGTTCCGTGAGAAGATTTTGTATGTGCGTGGGATTTCGCGACCACATAGATCCAATGTATTTTATACTTGAGACATTAATATTATACGTCTGTGACTGTGTAGGCTGGCTTCCATTCAAGCTCCAGTTGATCTACATGTTTAAATCTGCAGTCACAAGTTTCATTAAGAGAGATTTTTTCAAATCTTTATTTACGTAATCAACAAACAACAAGGATTAGGGTATTATACATTTTTAACTTGACAGAGTTTGTATGGGTGTTTAATATGTGAGTCATTCCTGCCACATGAATAATTTTTGTGGATTTGTAATCGTGAGGATTCAATTGAGGGGTCTGGATCACTGTTGGTGCACAAGAGCTGAAAGCTAATGTATGCCTGGAGATGCTAGTTATGCAACTCATTCATGCTTGCATGCACCCACCCACCCACACATACACACACAGACTGCAACTCACGCTTCACTTTATCGCCATTACCCACTGCCATCTGCGCCCACAGTTTACACTTATTTGCAAAGGCCTCGACTTGTGACTGTGACATGCATGCTCACAAATGTGTATACATGCACACAAGCGCACACACACACACACACACACACACACACACACACACACACACACACACACACACACACACACACACACACACACACACACACACACACACACCATCATAACTAGATTAGCCACACATTCATGTTTTATAAATGAGTCACCTGTGGAGACTCATTGGTGGCATAGGTTAGAGGAATGTCAGTCGATAGTGCTTCGACATATAAAGGAGAATATTTTAAAAGCTTGTTGATGAATTATCTATTGATGACCTTATGGGAAAAGTCATTCTCACATGCACTTCATGATAAGAACAAAAACAATAGGAGTAATGCAAAAGGTTGATGTCTAAATCTAAAAGATTTATTTTCTAAATACAATAACACCCTCAACCTAAAGGTTAAAGGAAAATCACTTTTTGTGAATGCACTGTGCAACTGTGATTAAGTCGTTTTTCAGGTGTTGTACACATGTTGGTAACCAGAGGTAAAAGCTTCATAAACAATTGATCTCAAAATGCTCTTGAGACTTGCGACAGTCTGCCAAAAAGGTTGATATTTAGCAGAAGATGAATTCACTCATCCTCTTGTGAAAATGCAAATACCTTCTAAGCCCTTGAGAGGACAAACTACCGGTATGTTATATATTTATCACATTCTATGCTGCAGTAAAGACCTTGCTGATGTTACAACATAAATCTCCAAAATGTCCCTAATTTTCGTAACCAATTCCTTAAGTGAGGATGAACACTGCCAATATTCAACCGCCTTAAAGTTAACATCAACCTTGAAAGTGTGTTTTCTCTTTGATAAATCACACCGTTTTTTGCAATTTACAATAAATCACCATACAGGTGGTTTTCAATGCTTTAGTCCATTAAATATTTATTTTACATCAACATTTTAGAAAGAGTACCTCTTTTTTAGCTAAATGTTGCCGCCATTTAGTCAGTTATTGCTTTCTTTTAATTGTATTATAGTATAGGTCTTGAAATATGCTCAACGTGGGTGATCCATCAATGTGAAAATATTCTATAGCAAAATGTAACTATAATTATTCTAAAAATTTACTTTTAGTCAATGTGAAAGGCGACTGTCCCTGGTTAAATTAAATAATGTAACATAACACTAAAAATGTATCTATTTCAAGAACATGTCTGTGCAAAGTTTAACCAACGTTGTTGTCGTAATGTTGAATACACGCACTTATTTTCTTCTCACCAAAATGTTAATCCTAAATGTTGTAAGTATGCTTTAAATGTATAATGAATATGTAAATGTAAATATACTCTATCTATATTTCATCCTTTTAATGTGACTTAACATCCAGCAATAGTCTTGATTCAAAGTAAAGGCTTGAGTTGAGGAGCTGTCCATGGTGCTGGAGACATTAATGGGTGCTGAACAGGCAGCTGATGTTGCAGCAGGCAGCTATTAGTGGTTGGACAGCAGTCAAGGCTATGACTCCATTTGCCCATTTTCCCAACCACATGAGTGCAGAAAAAATCTTTTTACAGAGGTCCACATGCATTTTGGTTGGTATGCACATGCACATTAACTGCACTTGTCCTTTTAAAAACCACTCAGCAAAGTTTGGAGGATAGCAGAGGAAGTTTTGTAATATAACAATATATCAATAATATCTTAACAATCTGATACGGATGCGTGATATCTCTTGTTTGCGGAATCAGTCTGCACTGTACTTAATATATGATATGTAATTACAAAGGGAAATGGAGAGTAATCAGGCTTTGTCTGTGGGTTGAGAATGAGGTGGGAATTCAGTCTTGTATGGAAACTAAATTTGTCCTATAAGATCTCATTAACAAACTGTTTTCACAAACACCAGTTTACCTTTGACACGGAGCTGCTGCTGGAAAAAAAACAAAATAATGATCTAGTACGATTGCATGAAGCATGATGCGGAACCAATTCTATCTTTATTTACATTCATTTTACATAGAAGTAAAATCTTTACTTGTTTAACTTAGCGGACACATGGTAGATGTCTTTGGTGTCATTTTTGCACTGTGTTCCAACCGTGACATCTGATCAATGGCAATCCCCCCTGGGTGTTGGGGGAGAACATTAGCGATCCTCTACCCACAAGAATCACACTGGCCCTCATTTATCAATCTTGCGTAGACCAGAAAAATGGGTGTACGTACATTTCCACGCAAATCTCGGCATTTATCAATATGGACGTGAGCGTAGGGTACGCTCAAATCCCACGCCAGCTCTCAGCTCGTGTACGCAAATTTGAAAACAGCTTGGACTCGCAGTGCAGGCTGTGCCGGGTAGCCGATGACTTTGTTGGACAATTATTAGAAGGTAATACAAATGCAGTGCAAATAAGACCGAAATAAAGATATTAATCACTTAAAAATGAGCAGTTTATGGTGTGCAACTGAGTAGGAGAGCTGATTCAATAGTGCGCACACCGGCCACTTAGGAGGGCTGCATGGGACTGCGTAAGGGCAGTTGTCTCCGTCTTGGAGCAGCTGGGGGGACACTGAGGCACGGGGGCTGCATTCATTCAAAATGTTAGCCTAAGTATTAAATATGTAGTAGACATACACTGCTCTTTAGGATACAAAAAAATACACGGCACAACATTCAGCTTAACATTTTATTTATTTGACGCACTTTTTAGATGTTAGTTCCTCTTTTAATGTGTCATTGATGCTAAAGCGAGCAATTTATTTCCACCGTTAACCGGCACGTTGTTCCTATCTGCTGGTGGAGCAGGACGGTGGGCGCTCTCACAGCTGATCGCTGCCGGGTCGGCTTGTGCAGCTGACGGCCGGGCTGACCACTCGTGCCAAGCGCATGCTGTCATACAAACGCAAAATGTGTTATTTTTAGTTTTTAAAACCCTTTTGAATAGTGCTATCTAAAAGGGCCAATACATTCTAATCATTCAAATCTCTGCAGACGTGTATTTATTTTATGGGGACCATTATCGGACAGTTGGTGAGTCTTTTTCTCCTCCACCACTTATATTATGCCCGCAGCCCCGCACCCCCAGTTGGTTGCATTTCAGAACAGCAACATGCTTTTTTTAGTGGCGATTTTGAGTCAACACCAACGCTGTTGACCGCAGCAGTTATTTCCTTCCTAACTGCTGCCTTCTGTCGTTCTTTGATGCTGCTTGTAGGCTAATGCTCCGAAATGAAACTCTTTTTTCTACTTTCGCTGTTATTCTGTCAATTTCTACTTCAGGGAAGTGCCGTATTGCGCATATCCATGTCGTAAAACCTCTGAGCGAGGCCTCTAAACTGAGAAAATATAGGGGCGTGATACACTCGTTTTCATCCGCCGAATTTATCAATAATGGCCATGGCGTACGCTGAGATTGGCGAGATACGCCTGTTTGATAAATACCACGCGACACCTGGCGTAGGGAGGCATTTGCGCCAGAATCTGCACCAGTTTCCACGCAAAATTGATAAATGAGGGCCATTAAGAGCCAGCAGTATTGCTTGTATTATTAAAGAGCTGGATTGTTACAATCAAGCAAATCCAAGATCCCATTCATGTAATTTTCTGTTAGCTTGCAAGAGGCAATATTTGATTGTTCCAATTAATTATTTTTAAGGGCTGTTTATTATTAAGCTGCAAATGCAGAATTCGAAAGCATTACAAATCCTTAAATACATTTGAAGCCTGTACCACTGTAAGAGTCAACATGTTCCAGATTTAAATCCTTTACTGCTAAAAACAGCTTTGTGGGCAGAAGTAATTTTAAATTTGATTATACATATTATGATCGACTATAATTGATTGTTATATAATATTTGATATTTGGCTTACTTCAAGATCTTTCCCATTCATATTTAAACACATTTGGAACAGTTTGAATACATGTCAGAAGATCCACAAAATCACTTTCAATTACTTTATGCTGCTCCATTTCAGGTAATTGGAAACCGATGGGAGAAAAATAAACAATTTACGATACTGACATCTTGTTTGCCAAATTGAAGTGACTGTTGTAGTTTGCACCAGGGCAGAGTTCATGTAACGGTAAATATGAACCAACAGCTTTCAGTCAACTTGCTGATGCAGTGACACATGATGTGGCAATACGCAGAAGGTCATAATTGTGTTATTCATGGTACAACTCTGCCCTTTTGGTGGGTGGTTGTAAAAGGTTTGAAAATAGACGCTGTATAAGCTTTATTTCACAGCTTGAATAATTTACTACTACTTTACTACTACTGACATGAGGCTAAAACATCTATTGAGACTACTGAACTGAACTCATTTGCCCAATCTCTGCAACCTTGTGGAGTTTTTTTGAGCAGGTGATAATGTTGCCTCATTTCTATTTCATTTTCTATTTTTATTGTCTGGGGAACTGCTCTGTTCAGCTTTGTCAACTTATCTAAATAAATAGACTCCATTTGTTCAGGCATCGGTATCTCATTGTGAGCTTGGCTTTACTTGCCTGGATTTGCTATCAAAGATGGCTGAAACATCTGGTCCAGTGTTATTTTTTTTTTTCATTTTCATGAGATGATCCAAAACGCTTGTTGATGGTAACTAAAATAAGTTTTTGAAGTAAACCTCTACTCCAGAACTTAAGCTAAAGCCAAAATCGAAAGGGAAAAACTAGCATTTAAGTTATGGCAATCAATGTTATCAGGCATGAAGTTGCACTGCAATACATTACATCTACCACAACACATGGTTTTTTGAGAGATTGATCAAATGTAAAACTACAATAAGCTGAACCTCAGAATGTAAACTGGGGTCTTCCATTCGTCTTCAAAGTCTGCAACAGTTAGTTACCTGGTACATCACATTACAATTAAACCATTTCATTTCTAGTGTAGAATTACATGAGAAGATTGATGCCACTCCCTTATCAATATGGAGGTAGACACAATAGACTGTTAGTTTAGCATAACAACTGGAACTTCGTTTTTCCCACATTTTATCTTATTTGTACAAAACACCCATTGTTTTGGGGAAAATATTGCACTAGATAGAGCCAGGTTCTATAAGGCTAGCTAGACTTCCCTGCTATTTCAAGTCTTTATGCTTAGCTAAGCTAACCATCTCCAAAGTGTATTTCCTAAGATGTCATACTGTTCCTTTTAAAGCTTTGTCAAGTCAGCTGTAGAAAATAAGTATTTTATTTCTGACCACTGGAAAAAGTGCTGCTATTGTAAAGTTGTGCTCATACAGAACGTGATTCAAACTAATACTCTTATTGCAGACACTTATAATACGAGTTGCTCGTGTGGATGCGCTGTGGATTCTGGAACTTGAGAAGCTCATTGAGATGCTGACCACAGTGAGCAGAGCAGATTTAGGGCTTGCAGCTAAATTAGTGGGTATGGGGAGGAAATGATAGGACAGGGTGTTGATGGAAGGGAAAAATGCTTGCGTCAGTGTTTGTTTGTGTGTGTGTGTGTGTGTGTGTGTGTGTGTGTGTGTGTGTGTGTGTGTGTGTGTGTGTGTGTGTGTGTGTGTATTGGGTGTGGGGGGGTGGATAGGGATAGGTGGGAAAAACAGACAAGAAGAAAGAAGTTGTCAGAGTGAATTAGTCATTAGGGCGTTGAGGTCTCTTCCCCCCTAGCTTGTCCACTCTCTCTGTGTATCACAAATTTCACAGATTCACGCATACTCACACGCATTCCACATTTTCACTCAAACACAGGTCTGCACCGATGTCGTCGGAGCGCAGTATATCATGTTGTTGACTTGGGAGAATGCCTAATCACATCCTTTTAGATATTCAAACACTATCTCTGTTTATTTGCACATATTGAAGGTTTAGGTTGGCACAGCAAATGTGTGCGTGTCCCCTGGCTTTGCAGTGGAGCACTGTGTTTACGAGATGTTACGGAGTGTTAAGCAGAGCTGTGAACGTGTGATTCATTGGAAGTGGGAGGAAGTGGGGGAGCAGACATCATTCCTGAGGGCCAAAAAAATAAGCCTTTTAAAAGACCATTCTTTTGTTTCTCAGCTTCCTTTATTTTGTTCATCATACTCCACCAAAATCTTTAATGAATAGTTCAACATTTTTTATTTTGAGCTTTTTGCCTCATCCTTCGGCTCAAGAAAAGGTGACAAAAACCATTCCTGTAACTGTGAGTTCATTTTTCATATAGAGATTAGCAAAGGATGCTCACCCAGGTTAGCTTAGCTTAGCTCAAACACTGGTAGTCAAGGGGAGCATCAAAATATAAACTTTACAACATCACTCAATGCTCCTGTGTACTTGTTGAGACTTGTTCAGTTGTTACGTTATGTTGTGCACTATATTTTTACACGTTATGTCATTTTAGAATACGTTACCGTCACGGGCACATCCTGGTTTCCTTACATTATGTGTTCCGATTTTTAAATTAAAAATGTTGAACTATCCTTTAACTTTTCTTCAATCAAACTGTCTTACTGTCTGTGCCCTTTGATTCACTCTCCATCTCTTCAGTTGAAACAGAACTGTGCTTTCCACTTATCTTTACATCCCCTACCAAACCCCATCACACTTCTCTATGGTGTCCACTATACAATGTTGTGTCCTGGGGTGTCTGCGCTCAGTACAGCTGCAGCTGGCACCTCCGGGATGTACCATGTCTCCATAATTACTAGTCGAACACGATCATTTTTGGCTGCTACTGGAGCTAGGTGTGGTTCAGCACAATAAATGCTAGCGCCATAGTCTAGAGAGTGATGTGATGCAGCGACAGCATTACACAATAAGAGCAGCGAGTGAACTCACTCACCAGACTCTGTCTTCATGTCCTTGTCTGTTCTCTAGCTGTGTTTTGGTTTGATCGTGTCTTCCTTTCCGACAGCCCTGGCCGTCTCTCTGCCATGCACACAAAGAGATAGATGAACCTGGCTGGCCCCCTTTCTTTGCTTCCTTTGCTCTCCTCTCTCTATTGGCCATGGGTTTATTGAGTTATTCGATTTGTATCGATACATTTGATCATAAACCTCCTTGTAAGCAAGCTGGAACTCCTCTTGTGCTATATAGTATGTCATGGCAATATGTTTTTATTTTTTAATCATTAGACTTGTTAAAACGATACCAAAATGATCTATTAAAGCCGCCACAAAAACAAAAAAGCTGCCATTGACTCCTGTTGCTCTCTGAATAGAGAAAAGATTACTATTATTATAAGCACTTATCCCACATATTATAGTCTGAGAACGACAATCGGCATTATGAGCTCAGTGCACTAGCATGAAGTGGTATTATGTGCCTGGATATGACCAGTCACAGTGAAAATCACTCTTGAATGCACAGAGCGGTGATAGGAGGAGAGCATTGCCCTAGTTTGAGTCTGGCGTAATTATGTAATGCTTGAGTACCTGCAGCACCCAGCGGCATGACAACTTCTGAATGCGAAATCCGGGCAGTGGAGAGAGTGCAGAAAAAAGAACTGCACACCTCTTTTCAATCCTTCTTACGTGGCATGCAACTTAATCCAATCTTGCCATTGTGCACTCATTGCCTTATTTAGCATTCAAATGACACATTGAGCATTTGGCTCCTTGTAATCCATCCTTTCATTTCCTTTCAGTTTGTGTCTTCTTCTTGAGTTTTTACTCCCTCCTACCTTTTTCCATTTCCTGTTCCTCTCTCCTCATCTTTCTTCCTGTGGCCCCAATCCTTTCCATATCTCCCCAGTGCATTCCTTAAAGGTGCAACAAGGAACTTTTAAATATTTTTGAAACAGTCTAAGTTTTCCTCTGATGTTCATACATGACATGTAACAGAAAACAAGACCATGAGAACAAAGAACGTATATATATAGTTTTTCTTAATGCCTTTTTCATGGGTACACTTAACACTACCGCTTTTGTCCAAAGGTGGTGCAAGAATGAACCCCTTTGATGAAACATAGCGAATGTAGGGTGACAGTATGCAACTGTGGGGTTTTGTCTTCAAGACAGCGTCTTAGAGAAAAGCTTAGGACACGTGCACACGGACAGAGGGGAGGGATCTTTCATCTGTCGATTATATAATAGTTTATAGATGGATTTTCCCTGTGTGGCTTGCATACATGATGCCAGGATGTCAGGCCCGAAAATAATTTTTTGTAAGAAAAACGTATCATAATGTCAAAACTCTTTTTGTACAACTATTTTGTTTCTCTTCTTTATTCTTTAGAAAGCCAAGCTCCATGCTGCCTTGCAGGAGAAAACTCGTCTGAACCTAGAGCTCGTTAACCACCACCTGAAGGCATCCAAGTATGACCTGGTATGGAACTCACATATGCAGTGCACCAGCATCTATTGCAAGGGCACACATACACAAACAGACACACACAATGATGATCAATGCTCAACAAGGGCAGGATCAATGGTTACATCTATTGAATTTGGCACTACTTGTGATATAGGGGCCACATATCACATGCACAATGTGGCACAGATACTTATAAATGGTTGCAACATCGCTCGTTTGTTGGAATTCTATCTGTACAGATCAATACACCTGCAGCCTTTTTATATCGTTACATATGTTATCATGTCTCGCCTCTTCATATCTTTTTATTGCCTCCTCACATGCAGGGATGTACACGTCGTATTAATATCATGTCTTTCATCTTACACTCACAGATCATCGCTGTGCTTTCCCACTTCACTCATGCATACATAAACATGCACACACATCCCAGACGGAGACAGTCTGTGTGATGGTAGGCGATTAGCTACTCTGGCTACCGCTTATAGTGACTTTCACTAAGGGGGTCTGATTTAACACGTGTCCAGGGACGTAGCTCTGTGCTTTTTTGCTCCGTCGTGCCACACACACAAAAAAGATGCCATCTGTACACTGACAAAGTGGGCACTGAGATGAAAAGAAAGTGGGGCAAAAGTGCAGTCCAGTCCCCACCAGAGTGTAACTGGCTTGTAAAGGCAATCAAGGTAAAGACACAGGCAGCGGATAAAGAGAGAGAATAAAGAGAAGACGTAATAAAGACAAGGGAAAAGAGAGAGAGAGACAAAAGCTGAGAGAGGAAGATAAATTAATCACAGAAAAATGAATGTTACTTCTCTCACAGGAGAATTAACTTCGTATCTTGGGACAGTTTTAAAAGAAAAACTAAGTTAATGTTTGATTTGATGTCTTGCTCTTTTGTTATTAAGTACATTTTAATTGATCGTGTAAGGCATCTTTGTGTTCTAAAACTATTAATAGAATAATATGCTTGAAAATAATAATGAAGTCAGATGACACTAGAGAGCTTCTGACTCCAGCTCCAGTCATGTATTTCACAATCTGAATGAACTCATTTGCTTTTGCAACCGACTAGTTTTGCGCACTTTACGTAAGCGAGCTTATCTTCTGTGTGCTGCTCATCTGTCTTGTTAATTAATGAGATGATTGGTGTACGGCTGAAGAATAGTTCTGTTTGACCCTGTGGGGTCAGCTTTAGAGGAACCGGCTTAGCTCAAGGCCACTGACGGATGAAGAAAACGAGAGGCAGAACGCTCAAGTCAGCAGCTATGTCTCATCAGGGCTAATTGGGAAATGTGCTGATTAATTTCTCCTTAAGACTGTGAACTCCCTATCAACCCTCCAGTGAAAAAAATGCCTCTATTCGTAAATGTAAAAAGTGGGTCTACTGCAAGAAAAAAACGTCATAAAAATAGTTTTCTCCAGAACAGAAGAATGACAATAATCACATTTTCTCTGAACTCTTGAAGTAAAACAGAGGATATTAACGCCACGTTCCCGTACTTTGTTTTGTTTTTCTGTTTGCCTGTGACTTTTTTTTACGCCCATTTTAGACCCACGTTGTTCATAATCCTCTTCACCTCCACTTGCTCTCTTTTTATTGTCCTTCCCTGCCTTATATCTGTCTGTACCTCTTGGTTCACGTAGGTGCAGTCAGACTATGAACAGCTGAGGCAGAGCTTTGCCGTAGTAAGCCAGGAGAGAGACGCTGCCCGGCAGCAGGGGAGCCAACTCCAAGGCAAAGTGGAGGACCTGGAACAGATTCTAAAGGTGTGCCTATCATCTCATTTTGCACAAATATCACCTGAGTCTTCCTTTTAAAGTTCAACGGGAATCTGGGGGTTGGATCATGTTCACAGTTTGCTATACTGTATAATTGTTCATCCCGGACGAGCCCCCGTATTTGTCATGACCCGACTCATGAAGCCATGGCAAGCGATGGGAGACACACCATTTTAGAGTTTGTCAAAGTAATTTATTAAACACAAAATAAGATTAATCAACACATTAAAGTAGGAAAAGGGGTTGTCACACTGTGTAGTTTACATTCTTTACATGATAGTATATTTTTAATTTTACGATTTCAACTTTGATTAAGTTTTGGGGCCCAGCGTACATAATTGATCCTTTTAATAACTTCTTTAAAATGTAGCAAATCCTATCCATGATTTCCCACTATATAATAAAAGGTTCAGTCTTTCTCATTTCTCCTTAACCGTGGTGACCTAGTTTTAGTTGTCTGACAAACAGTGAAAAAGAACATGTGGCCTGCTCCAGAGAACCTAATAGTGTCACCAAGTCATTTTGACTACTGGGGTAGAACTCCTGTAAGTAAGTTCTCCACTATCGAGTTTAACCTGAAGAAGAAGAAAAAAATATTGAATTACTATATCAAAGGATTCGATTAAGAGGATTTCAATTTGGCCTTTTTCATACATCGCCCACGAAACAAATTTACTTTCTTTATCCACGGAAGGGAGATTTAATTATCCCCAGTTATGGATTAGATTTTTCTAAATTTAGTTCAGGGATTAATTGACAATAAATAATAATTTCATAATGTTTCCTCAATTTTCCTTTGGTTCTTTTGGTGGAGTCTATAAACCATTTATCCTTCTTTCCTGCCTCTTCATGGCCACTGGTACTGTCAGTCCACTTCTTCACTGACATATTGTACTGTCAATCTCACTATATTTCTACAGCCTTTTCCCTGTCGTTGCTCATTCATTACCCTGTTCCCTTTAGTGGTTCTGTTTGGCTCGCACCATTCATCAGATCTGGAGACTTCTCAAGACTGATTTTTCGATGCCTCCTTTTTGAAAAGGAATTTCCACCCACCATGTGTCCCTCTACTAAGAAAACTTTGAAAGGGACAGTGATGCAACTCGTGAGGGTGAAGTGTCATCGGTTTTAAAGACAGGCTCTTTTTTCATAGTGTTATGGTCTGCCAATAGTAATCAGACACAGTCTCACTGCACAGTGAGAGACATTCTCATTACAAATCCTTGCCTCCCTGCATCTCCTATCGATTGACTGTTTGTCAGGATGTTTGAGAGAGAAATGTACCCATCTGAGAAAAACTGACCTGCTCCCTAATACAGCAAAGCAAGGTTTGTCACCTTCTTATTGTGTATTGATTATGAAGACAAAGAGACTATAAGAGAAAATTACACAGGGCAATGTGGGTGGAGAAATCGGAGATGGAGGAAACGAAAACATGAAATAACAGAAAAAGACAGACTTGTTTTTTTTTATAGGTTCCTTCACTCAAAACGTATTAGATTTTGCACTGTCACTCTAGGTTTTAGAGTTAAATACAGTAATCTGGTAAGGTAGAAGGCTTATTGCCACATACTTGTAGGGGAATTAAGACATGAGCCAGCACGAATACACCTTATTCTGTGCCTTCCTATCATACAAAAAGGTGAAAAAAGGCAAGACAAATGCATAGTGGCTTCTTTAATAAAGTGGCCTGTTGCAATTATCACAAAAAAGGGAAATCCATCGTACTCAGCAGTGCTTATAGTGGCTAATGTAGCCTTTAGCAGCTAGTCTCAGCTAGCAGAGATTCATTTAATCTATCAGATTTTGTGCAGCTCTTCCTGGAGCCACACACATCCATAAACAACTTTTTTCCACATTAACAGTATTGCTTAATCCAAAAAGCCCCCTTTTACTATGTTATGGAGCACTCTCCTCTTGCATTGAAGATCCAGTAATAGGAGAGGTTGGCACTGGTGTGCTGGTCAAAATGACATCACAGGGGGAGGGGGGGGGTTGCTGAATATGTTCATCAGGCCCTCCGTGAATATCCAAGGGGTTAAAAAAAAACTGTTTTCACCATGGCAGCAGTGACAGTCTCTCAGCCAGCCCGATCCTATGCAGCTTAGAACTTCTCCCTGATTATGCAAAGCGGCGGCTGCCTGCTCAGGACACCTCGAAGCCACTCTGGGAGGTAAAGAGGCTTTTCTTATTTTCTACGGCAGAGAGAAAACAGAGAGAGAGAGAAAATGATGAATTTCAGAGCTTTTTTCTAAGCTGTCTTTTCCTCTTAAGCCAGCAGAAACATCTTATGGCCTCAACTCTGTTTCTGCAAGATTTTTAGCAGCTGCTCATGGTGCCGTGGACAGATACTGTATCGTCATGACTCGGCTAACTTGGGGAATGGGTAGATTTGGAATCAGCGAGGGTGACCATGCATGACGGTTTTGTCTGAAACAGAGTATACAGTGGGTTGCATCTGATAGATAAAGCCTACATTATAAATTATGTAAAACTCTCATGCTGTATACTGTATACACTTACTTTAACATTTTCCTAATTGACTCCAAGATGAATCAACACTCGAGATTGCAGAATTTATTTAACCATAATACGATATTTTTTTTTAATAGGCTATTTGCTTGCACATGTTAGACGAGAATAGTAAAACCACTCATGTCTGTACTTTGAAAATGAGGCTACAGTGAGCAGATGGTTTGCTTAGCTTTTTTAAGACCTGAAACCGGGGAGAAAGCTGATGCAACCAAGCTATAGCTTTGGTCTTATTTTGATTTTTGATATCTCAAACTGTTTGCATATTTGATATTGTCCACAAACACAATAATACAGGGGTGGCGCTTGTGGTGTAGTGGTTAGAGCATCCCCCTAGAGGCTCAGTCCTCATCGCAGCAGACCCAGTTTCGAGTTTGGCCTGTGGTCGTTCTCTGCATGTCCACCCCCTCTCTGCCCCACTTCACCTCTGTCTCTCCAAACTGTCTATAAAAAGCAAAAAGTCCAAAAACTAACATAACTAACTTACATTATAATGCAGAATTACCTGCAGACAATTGCTTTTCATGTGAATTGGATTCAATTTCCTCAAAGGCTCATTGCTAGGACGGTGAATAGCCCGCTGCAAAATAGACCCTCCCCTTTCAGTGCACGGGACAGCAACAGCCATATACTGATCATTGCTCCGGCTTTCAAGGTCTAGCTACAGTACATTGAATCGGTCCCCAGTCCGTACAAGAAAGAATGTAGTTTTGTAACTCTTTTGGGATCCTGTCAAAAACATAACTGCCTTTACAACATCATCATCTCACCCTCTTTCTCATCCGTTTGTCTCCAGCGTATGCAGGAGGCCGTAGAGCTGAAGCAGCAGCTGCAGATAGAGCATGAGCAAGCCTTGGTGGCCCTTCACAGCAAGCAGAAGAAGATCAATCAACTGCAAAAGGTATGGTCATACAGGCTAAAGACAGACAAAGGTAACATTGGTTATTGAAAGGTACATTTTGATACGTTGTGAAGTAACTCCAGCCTGGATTTGTGATGAGCGCAGAAGAACGGATGCTCCTCGTTCAGCAATTGTCAGTTGTCAGTTTGTGCTGAATCACTGTCATCGAATCACTGCTAACGGCCTCGGAAAAAAGACACCTCAGGAAGCTGTCCCCAAATCAGCAGACTTTGTTAGAAATGCAGTTTCAGTTTGTGACACCATTCATTCTATTGATAGGCTGACAGAGAGCTTTCTGCTAAAACATTCTCGTTCTAGTTGTTAATAAATGTATACACCTTCTGATCATCTTTGAGTGTGCAGACAGTACTCTTTTTCTAGGTGTCTAGTTGTCTTTTTTAAATACAGAATTTTAAAATTCGATTTTGCTTTATCTTTGTCGCTTTGTTGCAGCATTTACCGTAAATTGTTTCTACCCTATAAACGATTTAACCAAAAGCCCATTCAAAATCTTCTTATTTTAATGACTTTGTTAACATTCTTAAATACCTATACCAGGGGTGGCCACTGTTTTTCAGCTTGTGAGCTACTTTTAAAATGACCAAGTCAAAGTGAGCTACCACCTACTATTAGGGGTCAAAAGTCACGGTTCGGTACGTACCTCGGTTTTTAAGTCACGGTTCTGTTCTGTACGGTACGGTTCTCAGTTAAGAGGAACATGCAGAATTGCAGCCTAAAGGTATTTTCCAGTATAGAAAAGAAAAAACTGCTGCATACAACCAAAGTCTCCAATAAATAAAATACTTCTTAAATAAAAGTGAAAGTCGTTCTTCACGGCAACACTTTCCTTGCACATAAAACAGATACATTCCCCCTCTTGTTAAATACCATTGATACACCCAGTGTTTTCTGCTATTGCGTCCAATGTCCAGCTGGGTGAAAATAGTAGCCAGCCGAGATCCCGCCCCTCCAAGGGGGAGATTTTTTTAAGTTTTTAAAGTGAAATGCATGAATCTGGTGCACTTTGATAGAGAAATTAAGAATTTTGCATGAAAAAAAATGGAGACACTGTGTCAGATGAATTAGAAGCTATTGGAGAAAGACACATGGATTTTCCATAATAATATTAATTTAAAATAAAATACTATGCATTGTCCACTGGGATGGGCTTGTTGCTCTTTTTCTTTTATGGGACATATTTCTCTGTAATATAATGAGTGCATTTCAATTATTTAAAAATTAAAAGGGCCATATTACATTATATTTTTAAAATGTGCCACGGGCCAATAAAAAGTGGCCCCGCGGGCCGTAGTTTGGACACCCCTGCACTAGAATATGTGGTGGTCTGTTTGTCTGAACAGTCTTCCTCTCTCTGGCTGTATTTTACATAGTAGAATTTGTCACAGTGCAGAAGCCTCTCCACTTCCTTGACTTGGATTAGCTTTGGTTAGCTCACTGGCTAACAAACTGATATGTACTGTTTGAAAGTGGTGTCCTCTCTCCCTCCACCGAACTTCGGCGCATGCTCGCACGGCTCGTTCACTCTTTCATAGTAAAAAAAAAAAAAAAAAAAAAATGAATTTTTTTTTTTTTTTTTTTTTTTTTTAAGAATGCCACGCGATCGACCCACACTACCCTCGACCTAGTGGCCACCCCTGACCTATACCTACTACATTCAACCACTCAGGCTTTGATTTAGTGATTAAAGAGCTGGATAGCAACTGCTTCAGAGATCTGAGGACTTTCTATCAGTGTGTATATACTTGTTTATATCTGTGTTGATATCCAAACAATCAATCCCTAACAGGCAAACACCGTTACAGATGCTCCAATTAAGAAAGAAACATATCTACAAAGGAATATGTTAAGTGTACAGAATATGTGCTGAATGCCACAAGGTATAACCCAACATCACACAATCAACACTAGGGATACACAAAGAATAAATAAATAAGTGTGAATATTATACTACAATATGTACACAATGTAAGTACTGGAAATATCTAGATTATATGAGACATGTAATATATACAACTATTGAAATTGGAAAAGTGTTATAGATATAAATGTAGCTTCAACAAGTACAGTATCAATACATCTATAACATTGCTGTAATAATAATTTGTGATGTGTCCAGTTAAATTATTGCTCTGATGAATATTGCACATGAAAATAGATTATAAATAATAACTGCTTACATCTGAAAGGATAATGTTGAAAACTGTGCTTTTACGTCTGCCACTAGTCACTACTTAGACACTACATGTGACACCAAATAAATCTGCTACTGTTTATCAGAGCTGTGCCATCATCTCTTCAAGTTACCAGTGCTGTGATCAAGCAGTGAGTCTCTGCCCAGGGCATCGGGTTGACAGTATGTCATCTGTGGCTGTCTATTCTACGTCATGGACTGTGATTACAGTGTCAGCTGTCATCTCTGTCCAAGCTAGCAAGCACGGGTTCAAGTTGACCAAGAGCATGAAGGAGCAGTACACCTGTTAGAGGTACAGTAACATGAACTATTACAGATATTTACCCCAGTGTTACCTTTCCTAAATATAGTTTTCGATTTATTCTAAGCTGATGATATCAAACAATACATCATCAGGGTGTTTCGTGTAGTACAAGACAGATGCAGAATCAAATACTGAATATTTTGGACTTTCTTGTTTATGCTAGCATGAAAGAAGACAGGTTATGGAAGCAAAATAGCCAAAATGCTCAAACTTGTCCCAATTTAAAAAAATTATAAAGATGTGGACAGGTGCGACAACATGAACAAGACATTAAAGAGATGTCAACCAAGTACGCACATGTCCACACAGCACCGGAAAAATGTCCAATCAGGCCCAATAAATGAGCTTGTTTGACTGGATAATGAATGTGTACAAATAATTAACTAGATGAGGCCAGCCTAAACCTGGTGACATGCATAGCCTCATGGCTCCTGTCATGTTTCTGAATCCTATTTTAATACGATTTCTCCCAAAAACTTTTGAGATGTAGATTTTGTGAGCGTGTTGGGCAAAACAGGTGGTGTGGCATAAATCATGGCTTGAAATTTGAATTCCACAGACACAATTACACTGGCCATTTTTCCTGCCCAGAAGTGGATGAGAACAAATGTTGTAATACCGTGTGTGTTATTCAATCTTCTCCACTCCACTATGTGACTCATACATTGGAGAGTTTTGAACAAACAATAGCTCGGCTTCTGTGTTTGCTGTTGTATTCCTACCTCCTCCTCTGTACTGTTGTATAAAATATTTCTCCAGACTTATTCTGTCACAATAGTCCCATCCTATTATAGCCCTGAATCCATGCTGACTTTGAAAACTTAAAACAGTTCCATATAATCAAATTACTGGCGTGCTGCTGTGTTTCATCACAGTCTTAAAGATGCTTGCCACTGACTCATCTAGTCAAATTTTTTCCTCATTTTTACTCTAAATCCCTTTGTCACGACAATAGGGGGGTAGACTCATTTGACTGTAGTTCGAGTGAGGTCATGTTATTATCCAACAGAATCACTTTAATACGGTTTTACTGAGAAAGCAGCTTGAGTGTGGCTCGGACGGACATCAAGAGTTTGGTCTGTGAGATGCAAACACCAAGAGGTTACCTCTCTTTATCCATTGAATCAATTTGTGGACTCTTTACGCAGACAGGGAGACAGGGAGACAAAATCACAGCTCCATTCTCTGTAGAACCAAATGAAAAACAGCAAACTTCTATTTTGTTTTGTGTGAAACCACAGTCCATCGTGTTGTGCAGGATTTGTTTTAGTTCTTTTTATATTATTTTTGTATTGCTTTTCAGTCTTCTTTTATCTGCACTGATAAAAAAATATTGTTACACATTTTATTCTCAGCTCATTTGCATCGATTACAACGGTTTCTATTGGTGTTTGTTGTATGTTTTTTCTTTAAAGTTTTCTTCGTTCTTTCTTTACTTTTTTTTCTGTTTCCCTCCCATTTGTCTGAACAGAGCAATAAGGACGTAATGTTTCAGGTATTTATTTTCATCCCCTGATCAGTCTCATCTCCTTTCAGTATTTCAGCATTTGTGTGAATTCTTTGACCAATCACAAAAGCTTTCAGAGCCTATAGTGGGTATTTAGTGCAAATTGAGAGAATCCATATGTGCCATGAATTAAAGGACTGAGTATCCTTCTTGACTTCCCCCTGATAACATATCTATGATATAGTACCCAAGATATATCAATAATTAATGTCTATACTGTAATTTTTATAATCCTCTTCACTCTTTGCAGTACTCAGGCTTTGTATCAGAAGATGTCTCTGCACTTCCATATGTTACGATTAGATTGCTGAGGTTTTCAGTAGAGCATGCTGCTATAAGCTAAATGACTGCTCTTTAGGGATCCTTTTTCTAATTGGTTCTGTGTTTGATCAGCATTATTAGATTAAAGGTTGTCTGTTCTTCGGATGATTCATATCTGAAAATAACATGTGATGAAGTACACTCGTGCTGTATGTGTTCCCTCATGATTCACTCTTAACCTCCTGCTCTCTCTCTCTCTCTCTCTCTCTTTTTCTTCACTCTCTCCGTTGTCTGTCAAAGGTCAAGGTTCGTGACCTGGAGCAGAAATGCAGGTCCCAGAGTGAGCACTACCACCGGCTGTCCAAAGAGCTGCTGAATTTCCGTTTGCAATCAGATCCGGTGGACATCCTTCGAATTAATCCCAGCTTCTCATCCAAGATCCCCCACTCGCTAGAGAGGAAAATCCCACAAATCACCTTTGGAGTTGAAGCCCAGACAAAGACAGGTGGGCTCAGTGCTCTCTCAGCTCATCCCTTCAAAACCATTTTGGGCACACATTTTTTTGGTTGTTTACATTTTCTGCAATTAACTATCATTATTATAACTCTTATATAATTATTAGTTGTAGTATCTATGTTCATGGTCACGGTTTATAATGGTTTTGATCATGAGTATGGAACTGTGTGCTACTTGTGTGGGTACTTGTACAAATCAAAGTCTACTCCTAGCTCTTGGGTTGTACTACTGCATTTTCTGACTCCAGGGGGACGTGTTTGAAACCTATAAATTGCCAAGTCCACATCAGTCACGTCTTAACGTTTAAAAACTAAAATTTTGTTAGGAATACAAAGTTAACCAGACCTTTGTAGGACACACCTTTATTGAGACTAGCATCTCAAGGCCACATTTGCTTTTACCTAGCCTGGTACCGCCCGCCTACCTACTTCCGCTCAATTTTCATTTCCCTTCAGTAGTCAGTCTGGGTCTGCGGTATATTCTTTGGTTTTCTCCGGCCATATTTTTGGTGGTCTAATCAGCAAACAGAGGGAGTAGCTTGGAAGCCGACGTATGACATACGTCACGACCAAACGTTATGCGATTGTTGGCAGATCCAGAGTGGCACTGGGCACATCCAATAGTTTTAAACTTCAAAAGACACCCGCCTTCAAGTGAGTTAACGTTTGTCAATTGAGCGATTCCAGACCTTCTGTACAAATGAAATGAAGTACGATGGTCTGGTAGGACCAGGCTAGGTTTTAGCTGCATAACCAGACCAATCAAAACAGGTTTTTACATAAAAGAAGAATGCATGGAAATAAACAAGACACTATCTCGGGGTTCCACTGCAACAATCTTGAGAAACCCAGTGCTAGATCAGTAGAGTACTCTTTAAATAGTAACAAATGTTACTTCGACTAACAGGGTTAAATGGTCCAATGTCAGTGTAGTTCACCCCTATTCTAAAACATATACGTGCACTAGACACTCTAGATAAAAATAATCAATCAAATTGCAAAAGATGAATGATCAGAATTAAATGAGCAGTCTCTGTACACCCTGGATTGATTAGTCCCCATCAGCTCACATACGAGCTGGATCAGCTCACTCCTGGCCACAGGTAGATATCATTAATGGCCATACTGCTTATTCATGATCAATATCTTTCTAAATTGATCACAGGCTTGATGTATGACACAAATGTGGTTTAACACATTAGTATTCTAACTAGACATAATGAAAAACCTGCAGAGACAGCAGATACGGCCATATCAGCAATGCAGATTTATACAGTGGAGCACAGACCAAAGGTCTTTGAAGTGCTGGAAATCGTGTTTTATCTTTCTCTTCACTTGAAAGAGAGTAAGACTCTTTGGTGCTTCTATTCTAATACGTAATACAATTCACTTACAAACCACAAGAAGTCACTGATACATCATCACACACTTTTGTTGTTGGCTTACTTTAATTTACTCAAAGCATTCAGGTGTTTGCTCTCTTTTGACTGCAGTTTTCTATTTTGTATTTCCTGCATCTTTCAAGTGTGTTTTTCTTGATTTTATTTTTTATTTTGTAACCCCTGCCCAAGACCCTGAGTGATATTTAAGGACAAATGCATTGCAGATGTGAGGTGTTTGACGGGGGGTGGAATAGCCTTTTGCCACGAAGAGTGTTTGCTGTACACACTCGCTTCAACAGGAGATCAATAGCTGTGCAATGAGCAGCAAATGTGTGCGGAAGGAATGACAGTTGCTCTTTATTTTGCTATGGAAATCAATGTCTCCTAGGCCATGAGAGTGCGGCAAACACGCCACTACTGATCTCCCGGTTCCTACCCTGCACAACGTGGACCGGAGACAGAGAGCGACAGCGCCTACTGTGCGTCAGACCCAGCACCTTGACAACGGCGCGCCCAAGCAGCCTTTTCCGGCTGACCTCCTCAGAGGTGAGTCTGAGTGACACAACATTAAAATATCTTTGCTTTAAATGAATGTAGAACTTGAGAGACAGTGTTAAGTTATCCCTGTTCTCCACCTTACCCTGGTTAGCTTGATGTGTGTAGTCATTTAATCAAATGGAATGGTTTGCTTGCTCTTGGGGTTTACTCTTAATTGTGAATAGTAAATGTAAATGTGATATTTATCTATGGTATCTATCTATCTAATAGATGGAGGATGAGGCCAGCCCATCACCCAGGTCCAAGCCTCGCTATACAGGCCAGGTCCGCCTTTGCACTGCCCGCTACAGGTAAACTAGATGTTGGTTTTATTGTGTATATAATAAATAGAGTTGACTAACTATAAGCTACTTAATTCAAAAAATGAAAAAGGCTGCTATCATGAAAATAAAAAATAACATTTGTAAAATGTCGTCTTTCAGTTACAACCCATATGATGGACCAAATGAGCATCCTGAAGCAGAACTCCCCCTTGTGGCGGGAAAGTATCTGTACGTGTATGGAAACATGGATGACGATGGCTTCTATGAAGGTGAGAAGTAATACAAGACTCTAGTCACACTAGTAAAGACTAATAACAGCATTAACAGAGGAGTCAGTCTTAGGCAGACACTTGAATGACAAATGTCTTGTTGGATTGCAAAGATCACGGACTAACGTGAAGCGGGGAGGTGTCCTTTGTTTCTGAGTCCCTGTCTGCTGCTGTAGCAGAGAATGCTTGACAGTCACACTCACTACAAGCATGTGCATCACCGCAATTTGATTGTCACATAATGACACAAAATGCCAGGAAGTGTGTGTCAGCTCACAGTTATCCGTCTTTTATTTTTTATTTTTTAAAGCATTGTAGCATCTAAATCGCCTCAATATCCTTTTAAAATGACCATGTTTGGTGATGATTTACTGTTGTGGTACATATACTGTACTCTACATTGTAGGCATAGGCACATTTGTTGTATACTGTATGCACATGACATGTATATGACATGTGCATTATTAAAATATGTCAGAAGTTGCCAGACCTAATTTATAGCATAGTAAAATCTAAAAATAAATAATTTACCCACCTTTTATCTGAGATTGTAGCTGTTTATTAGTCAGAGCACCAAGTGCCAAAAGACCTGCACATTTTTTATAACTATTGCAGTGATCCTCTCGCTAATCTCTTCAGAATTATGAAGACTTCTCCATCAGAGACAATCCTAATCCTCCTAGCTAGCAATCCTGCAGACAGCGAGCGCAGCCTGCTACAGACACACTAGTCCTCAGCTGCAGTGCTTCAGTAGCTGTGGGCAGTAAGATTGTATGGCATCTTGTAAGACACTTGAATTTACCACGCAGAAGGGAGACAGGGGCCTCAGACCAAGCTGTTGTCAAGATGGGACCTTGGTCCCTTTTAGCTTGATGACTAATCCAGCTGGGCTCAGTTTAATCACCAGCACACACATACAACAAAAACACACACACACACACAAACCCGCACACAGATACGCAAACACACACAGATGGTCTTAAGGTCTCCCAGGCCTCGGTGGAAAAAGGGATTGAAGGACAAACAGATAGGGAGCTTTTTTGAAGACACACTTATATCCTTTGGGAAAAAAACTACAGTACACATCTAAGCTGTTTTTTTCCTGCATTGACTAAAGCAAACATACTGAGGGTGTTCCTGGAAAGGGTCAAAAGCAGTGAACAAAAGTTCACGTTCTTCAAAATGTTGTTTTCTCAGTTCTGTTTACTAGAAAGGGTATAAATATGGAATAAGAGAACTAGTGACGAATCTTCCATCTTGGGGAGTAGTAGATACTGTGTGTTTAAATATCTCCCTCCTCACATTCACTGACTCATTCTAACCCTGCAAGGAGAAAAGCTCCCACTAATGGTTACAGTTACAGCTTTGCTTTTGTCTTTGTCTTGTGAAGAGTCATTAGCAAAGCCCAATTTTAACATGTGCAGGATGCATCACAGAGGTAGTCTTACAATTTCCTTTAGAGACAGTTGTTAGAATCATATATTTTTTTAGGTTAGTTGGCTTTAGGCTTTTTTAATCATCAACATAACATGAAGCCCAAGGCACATAATGACTTCTATTCTCCACCTGCTTATCTTTCTGTGTGACAGGGGAGCTGCTGGATGGCCAGCGAGGACTTGTTCCTTCTAACTTCGTGGAGTTTGTCCAGGACAAGGAGAAACTATCTATTAAGTCTGCGGAAGGGGGGGAGGACTTGGGCCCACTGGACCATAAACCCCTGGCCATAATGGCCAGGGATGGAGGCTCCTCCCAAGACGGCCTGCTGGGCTCAGTTAACGCCTTGGTGCCCTGTAGCAATGGGACAGGGGGGCCCCTGGACCCTGAAGAGCTGGCTGAAGACGGTGTGCCTTATCCCAGAAAGATTTCTCTGATCAAGATGCTGGCCCGGAGTGTCATTGTGGCCTGGGAGCCTCCACATGTGCCTTTGGGCTGGGGGAACATCTCTGGCTACAATGTATTAATAGACGGGGAGCTTCGTGCCAGCGTAGCGTACGGCGGGCGGACAAAGAGTTTGCTGGAGAAGCTTGACCTGGACGGCTGTGTTCACCGTGTGTCTGTGCAGTGTGTGACAGAGCGTGGTCTGTCTGAGGAGCTGCGCTGCACATTACTGGTGGGAGCCAACGTGGTGGTGGCGCCCTGCGGCCTGAGGGTGGACGACATCCAGCGCGACACTGCCGAGCTCTCCTGGTTGCCCAGCAACAGTAACTATGGTCACACAGTGTTCCTGGATGGGGCAGAGCACGCCATAGTAAAGCCCGGGAGGTACAGACTACGCTTCTACAACCTGAAACCCCTGACTGTGTACAAAGTTACAGTGATGGCACAGCCGCACCAGGTGCCATGGCAACTGCCGCTGGAGCAGAGAGAGAGGAAAGAAGCCGGTGTGGAGTTCTGCACACAGGCAGCAGGTCAGCAAAGCTCAACTTCTATACATAGACTGTATCAATAATGTATGCAATGCTCAACATCAGATGACTGACAGTAGTTTTTTATGCTTGCTTTTCACATATTTTATAGAATCTGTCAGTCAGTATGAAGGACAGATGAAGATTACAGACTACTACTGTTTATTTTGCTGTACTGTAAGCTAGCTCTAATATGTAACATAATGTCATATCGATGTACAGGGTGTAATATGTATGTAGAAGAGAACAGTACAGCATTGCCTTGCCATGACATTGTTGTGTATTGTATTTTGTCTAGGTCCAACACAATATTGCAGAACAGGTCAGAATGAAACATCAGTCATGCGCTGGGTTTCCCATGTATCTGAGCACTAAATGATTCTGTTCTGTTGTTTGCCATTGGGCAGAGATGACATTAGTGCTATGATACGTTTGGAGAACATTACAGTTGTGAAACTGAGAATGATTATGACATCAATTAAGGAATCTGGGCAAAATGGCATTTTTAGACAGTTTTCACCTACAGTGTTGTCATTCATGTAACCATTGAGAAAAAAATCTTAATCGAAACCAAATTCTAATGCAATTTTGTCCAGGTTTTCCTTTCTGCATTGAGCATATCATAAATAATAGAAAAAGCCATGCATCACCAGATATGACAGGTATTTTTCTGATGAGTCAGCCCCTCAATTTATAGCCTATAGACTGTAGTAACCAGTGCTATGTAAAGCAAGTGTCACTCCAGTGCTCTCTCAAAATGACCATGTTGTATTAGTAAATGTTTGAATGCATGTTTTATCCAGTGATCCAGGAGAGTGGAAGACAAAGAATGGACTTTAGTGAGTCTCTCTGGATTGTGTCCTGCATGCTGAGACAATAGTGCTTCACCCGGAGGTTCAGAAGCCCACATTGTTTTATTTTGCCTTTTTATGCTTTTTCTTCTCATACGGACTAGTATTATCTGATGATACATTACTAGGCCAGAGGAATATAGACTGAAAATGTAGCTATGAAATGATTTGATAAAGACACTTCTGCACGACTACGTTTGATTATGTAGCTAAGCCAATCTTAGTGTAGTGCCATAATAACACAATATATACTTTTATTGACGTTTTATAAACACAGCAATTATCCCCCCATTAGCCATAAGGTCACATGATCACAATTATCCGCATGAACTGTGTATCTCCACAACGTCTAAATAAGGTGCTATGTAAATTCTTTCGAACATTTATATATGCAGCAGAGGCAAATTATAAATGAACCCAGTATGTCCCCCCCACCCCCACACACACACACTTGAATCCTCCCACCACCACCACCTCACCCCTTCTCTTGTATGTGGGCATTCCTGTGCATGGTTGTGTGTTGCACATCTGTCCATTTGATGAATGCTTCACACCCTTTTCCACTTGAATGAACATTAGTGATACTCAAAATGTAAAAGATTATGTACAGTACATTTTAAAAACATTGATTCCCCCTTACACATGTTCTCTCTCATGGCCCAGGCCCTCCCCAGCCTCCCCTGGATGTACAGGTGCTGTGTGGACAGGCTCCAGGGGTCCTACAGGTCCGCTGGAAGCCCCCCATCCTCTCTCCCACAGGCTTATCCAATGGGGCTAATGTTGTTGGCTACGCAGTCTGCACTAAAGGACAAAGGGTAAGTACTGGCTGTACCAATATAAGATAAGTATCATTGTTCTAGTTAAAGCTGTTTAAAGTGTAAGGTGAGTGCCAGTGAGGAGTCAGTGATTCTGGAGAACGCTTGTTGTCAAAATAACTTTTTTTTTGTCAAAATCAGTGACAGGCATGTTGCTAGTGACAGTGGGCCCCACACTTTGATTACATACCAGTGTACAGAACATAGGCTGTGTATTAACATCAGATTTTTGTTTCAGTGCACACACAGGTAACAGATCGTGAGGAGATTGATTTTTGACAACAAGTAATTTTGACATGAAAGTTTCTCAAGAATAGCTGACACCACCTTTAAAGGCATCAGTCATGATTATAGGGAAACTAAATGACTTTGTAAAGAGAGAATTCACAAGCATTAAGGATCTATATTTCAAAGGCCTGAATGCAGTACATAGCTACAGTATGAACAACACACTTTCTAATCAGATTTAATCCAGTTAAAACATGAGAACATAAACAGATGGGATGGTCATAGCCTGTGTGTTTGAGTTAGGATTATGTCATCAATGCTCTCGGTGCACACAGCAGTGCCACCTACTTGTGATTCATGTTCAGTGCAAGCCTCCAGATCCTGGGAAAGGTCTCTCACTCCCTCTGGTGTCTGCCAGAGTAAAGCAACACAGGATGTCTGGACAGCACAATGTTTTCTGTCATAGTGTGTGCTTAGCTGTCTCAGAACATAGCGGATGCCGATTTTCTGTCTTTGTTGTACTTTGAGTGGTACAAGAAGACTTATCTTGATAATGCAGAGCGCTTTAAGCGTTTCCTCTTTTTTTCTTTTTTTTAACCAGATTGCTGAGGTGCTGTTCCCCATGGCGGACTACGTGACCGTGGAGCTGACGAGGATCCAGTGCCTGGAGGCCCGGGAGGTCATTGTGCGGACGCTGTCAGTGCAGGGGGAATCCCAGGACTCCCAGGTCGCCGTCATTCCAAACAACCTGCTTGTGCCTCCGCCTGCCATTCCCCTGCCTCCACCGCCCATGCACCCTCACGCAGGCCCTCCACAGCCCCCTCACCCCCACCCTCAACCCCACACCCAACCACACCCTCAACCCCACCCCCAACCACACCCTCAACCCCACCTCCAATCCCCTCACCATCCCCAGCTCCCTGCTCCCAACCAGGCACACGGAGGACAGCAACCGCACCCTCAACCCCATCCCCCACACCCACACCCTCCACCCCACCATCCCAGACTTCCCCATCCGGGACCGGGACCCCAACAACAACAACCTCCGCAGCCCCATGTCCGACCCCCGCACCCTCAGCCCCTTCACCTACAGCCTCGTCCCCCCCACCACCAAGGTCCCAGGCCCCAGCACCGACTGCCTCTGCTGCCCCACCCCCACCACCACCCTATACCTCAGAGACCAGTATGTGCCAGAGACCTGGATGCCAAAGAGCACACGGCGGCGGCGGGCCACCACCACCACCAACAACACCAACACCTAGGGGGAGCTATTCAGCCTGGCCAGCCCGGTTGGGAGCACCACCCTGCACCACGCTCTCCCTCTACCCAGCCTGCTGTGCCCATGCAAGGGCAAGGGCAAGGACAAGGCCACACCCTCCTGGAGGCCCCTCCTGGAGCTAACCCGCGCTCCCCGTCCCCACAGAGGATTCTGCCGCAGCCCAGAGGCACGCTCATCCCGGACACCGTGGCCAAAGCCATCGCCCGGGAAGCAGCGCAGAGGGTGGCAGCAGAGGGCAAGGTCTGATTTGCAATAAATAAATAATGGAAATGTTAAATCCAATCACGCAATGCTGTCTGTCTATGCCTTTTCCTGAATCAAAACGGGCAGTAAACTGAAACATGAATTCGCAACATGACTATAAGCTGTACATTTAATTGAAAATGTAAGAAACATGTTAATGGAGCCTAACCAATTCATCTACCTACACTGATATCACTTTTATTTTTCCTCATAAAGTGCAGGGAACGTGTCTTGGTATTACTTAGAAATTATGGGTTTTTGGTGGTTTTATCTTCAATGTTTCTTGCTTATTACACCTACTATATAAGCTATATTCTTGTAGACATGCCTTGCAGTAAGAAATATGCCTAATGTCTACCTATTATCGGAATCTATATTGGCCCCCAAAAAATCATTCGGGCCCTGCCTATACATGTAGGTCTTGAAATGAATGGGTCTGTAACATTCTATTGATTGTGTGAAAAATGGTATTTAAACGTCTACGATCCATAGAATTATGTCAGTATATAACTCCATAAAAAGGGCAGATTGCGTGGTCGAGCTAGTAAAAATACAATGATCAATTTCTCAATAAAATAAGGCAAACTGCAATGACGTTCTAACGTGATCCCTGTATCTTGTGACTCACTTTTTCTCACTTTTTCCTGCTTTGGTTTTCAGGGAGACAGGAGGCAGCAGGGCAGATACGGAGAGCAGGGTCACACATTTCACCAGCATCACTCTGACGAGGAAGAGGAGGATGAGGAAGGCTTTGCTCGCGGCCGTCGGAGAGGACCGTCCGTCGATGAGTTTCTCCGGGGCTCTGAGCTGGGCAGGCCGGTAAGAACAACACGAGAAGTGTTGACAACTTTTTGAACTTTCGGCACGAATGTGTTTTCCAATAGGAAACCTCCCTAGGCGCGTGTGTGTATATGTGGACGTGTGTTGTGCATGCAAGTCCGGGTGGTTGCATGCATACACTCCTTTTTCCTCCGTGTCTCTGTGTGTGTTCACTCGTGTGTGTGTGTGTGTTCGCCCATCCATGTGTGCTTGGTGTGTGTGCATGTGTGTGTATGTATGTATGTGTGTGGACTTAAACAATTGCGTCTGTGTGTTTGTGTTTGTGTGTGTGTGTGCGTGAATGCCAAAAGCCTCACTATAGTCACAATGAAGAGTATCACAGCGAGAGCAGCCGGGGCTCTGACCTGTCTGACATCATGGAAGAGGATGAGGAGGAGCTGTACTCTGAGATGCAGCTGGAAGAGGGACGGCGGCGCAACTCGCACAACACACCCAAGGTGCAGTTCTTTGCACTCTGCATTCTGAAACCCAAGAGCTCATATCCAGCCAAATTTATTGATAGATTCAGCGAAACTGCACAGGCACAGATACTTCAATCGAGACTGCTGCCTTGACCTGCATTTGATATGTGTTGTCAAGTGTGTGTGCTGAGTTTTAATTGGTAGAAAAAAGCAAAAAAAAAAAAAAAGCTGTGGATAGATACAATGAGAGACATAATGGGTTTAAATGCTTCCAAGGCAGCATATCAACATATCAGTGAGGAGAAAACCGTACCCGATCAACATCTTCCAAGGTAGATTTTTTTCAGCCTGCGGTTATATTAGTTAGCAAAACATGTTATTTTGACTAAAACATATTGCTAACTATTTTAAGATACAATCCTTCCTTTTCATTCATCTGTTGCGATTATACAAGTTGGATAGCACGGTGTATGGTACACACTATTAGCAGGATCAGAGGTGGGTAGCCTGGAGCTGGGGGCAGCATGCCTCACATTCTAAATACAGAGCATTGACATTGTAAGGTCCGCAGCATCAGCACCCTCTAGCTGTCTGGAAGCACATTTAATGTTTCAGCACCTCGGAGAGCGACAGAGATAGACTGGGTTTGAATGTGTTCAGCACATTGGAGAGAGACACAGGGAGAGACGTTGAACAGATTAGCGCTGTGAAGGGAGATAACACAGCAACATAGATTATACTCGAATCTTTGACACACCGTCACTTTTTTCCCTCCTCCTTTTTTCTTTCCTTTTTATTCAGTAGTATTTTGTCTTTATCCACTTAATATTGGAATTTTGAAACTTTCCCCGCGGGCTTGTGTGTGTTTGAGTGTGTGTCTATGCGTCTGTGTTTCGGTGTGCCTGCCCTGTGAGTGCTGCATGATTTTGTTTTACATACAATTTGTACGAGTATGATTTGATGTGCGTTCCTTTTTTCACATAGCTTTTTTTTCCCCGCGTCTGTCCAACGTGAGCCTGTGAGCAAATCCGTGAATGTTTAATGTTTGTGAATGTTTTTTTGTTTTTGTGTGTGTTTCGTTTTCTTTTCAGAACTCTTCTGCTAGAGGCCGACATGACCGCGACAACGGAAGAAGAATTCATCAGGGCGGCCCGCAGCCTCAGAGACGGCCTTTAATGGTCCCCTCCATTGGTCAGTATGGGCAGGTGTTTACAGAGAAGGGAGAGGTTTTAGTTGTATATGTTTTGTGCCGTAGAACAGTCCTGTCTGTTGCTTTGATACAACTTCCATGAGCTTCTCTGTGTCTCCAGATCACCACTTTTCCTATAAACCATGCTCATGCCCTTCATTACCAAAATATAAGTGCATCAGAGGTGTAATCTAACTATATACATTTACTCAACTACTGTACTTAGGCTGGTGTACTTTCTTTCCGTTGTTATACTTATACTCCACTACAGTTCAGTTGGACATATTGTACTTATAAAGTCCACTACATTAATCTAATAAGGCAATTCATCGCTAACTTGACCGACATAAATGTGTTTTGATATTAATATTTTTTAATGGAAATATGCCCAAAAATGTCATGGTTCCAACGGTAAAAATGTTTTACCAGACAAACAATCAATCTATGAATAGAAATTGATAAAAACTTCACAATAAGCTGGAATATATTTGCAGTCATTTTACTTTACTCAAGTGGTATTGTAATAGGTGACTTATAATGTGTAACAGAGTAATTTTTCCAGTTGGGTATCTCTTCATTTACTCAAGTATGGTTTTCAGCTACTCTTCACACCACTTGAGAGTATTATTATGCAATACGCTCTTAAACTGCTGCGCAAAGATGCACTGATTGCAGCTGTAATGTACTCTAATAGAGAATCTGAAAATATTGAAAGTTATGCCATAGTAGTTTTCCTGTGTGTATATTCTATAACTGTAGGAGGCAACATAGATAGTTGGTTAACCGTTTTGTTTGGGGGAGGAGGGGGGATGTTGAGCTTTGCATTGTAACCCAATCACCCTCTAATTGGTGTTTCCTGTAGAGGTAACCTCAGAGAATAACAGTGAGGGAAACCTCTCCCCCGTCACCGAGGATGTTAACTATGGCAGAGTAGCTCGGCACAGGACGTGTGCATCCCGCAGGCACATGGGCGGCAGCAGGTCTCCCCATGGTATGTGCCTGCAGTCCTGTTTCTACCACCACAGCATGGCCACAGACATGCCACCATAGCCACCGCCCACCTGGCAACCAACCAAGTAGCGGTGGACACACTTGCAAGTGCTTGTTTCTCTGTCTCAAATAATAATAGATATTATTATGCTTACAGTTGAACAGCATGAACTGCACTGCACTGAAATGGTGGACCCACTGGCAAGCCATTACCTGGGGTCCAGGATGAACCTTTCCACAGTTGCAGATGATAAATGATTGATTGACTGCTCAGAGAATGCCTCACTCACTGCACTGAACTCCAGATGCCTGCTAAATCCCCCCTCCCTTCCCTTTGTGGTACAACCACATCTTACTACACTTAAAACAGGAGCAGTCATGCATGACATTTTGAAAAAATATATAAGTTGTAGACATTACATATTGCCTACACGTTAACTGCTTTCTGGTTATTGTTTTTTATAGACGTTTGAGTTTCTTTGGACGTTTGAGTTTGAAATATCAGCAGTTGGAAATGCAGTTGTCCCTTACATTTCTGTCCTTCTAGTCCCACATAAATAAATGTACCAAACCTTCTGTAGGTTGGCATATGCTCACCTGGGGAGCAATGCATTTCACATCAAGCTTGTACTTTCAAGCACCAAAATAAAGCTTTTGCCCAACAGTATCACATTTTGCCAGCCCGTGTATTTCATAAATATTGCAATGCCAAATTCAAAGAAATGATAGGCTTCTCTCTGCCATCTCTGCATTGAACCTCTTGTTGCTACAAAGGTTTGCAATGTGTGGGAAGTGTTAGATTTTTGCTTTTTATATTAGAAATGTCACGTTTTTATATCAATTGAAAATAGACATGTAGTTGTACTGTTATCTTTAGGTGCATTTTTTACTTAGGCTCTTTCTAGCGTGCATGTCAGAGTATTATGTGTTTCTGGTGTTGTGTCATGTCCATGATTCACACACTGTCTGTGTATTGCGCCATGGTTCGTCTTGCTCCCCATTTGTGTCTTACTGCATATTCATACATAGCATAAAAAAGGGAAAAATCTTAAAAAAAATACCTGCAGTGTATGTTTGTGGGTGCATGCATGCGTGATGAATGATTTAAATATCTAACTGACTTCAGATTTTTTTCCTGCATGCTGACAGGCACAAATATGGCTCAATAAGACAATTTTATGACAAAATGATATCCTCTTTTACTGAAGCATGGCTAAGTTACATCACTATGTAAACACAGGGATTTTCTCTTTATAAAAGTTGTAAATATTGTATGTGGCAATAACTAATCAACAAACGATTTACAAGTTTTGTTGCCAAGCTCAAACACAGGCTCAAAAAATTATGTTTGCAAATCTGAAATATTTCTATAAAGAAACAACATCTTCTTCAAAGTACTGTGTGTTGGATCACATGCATAGCTTTATCTATCTCATGATTCTATCTCAATTCTTTTTCGTATCCAATGTGTTTTAAGATGGTTACAGGGAACGGGATCGCCGCTCTCCCACGTACTATGATGAGTCGGAGCCTGAAGAGTCCTTCCGGATCTTTGTGGCCCTTTTTGACTACGACCCTCTGTCCATGTCCCCCAACCCAGATGCAGCTGATGAGGAGCTGCCCTTCAAAGAGGGGCAGATCATTAAGGTGGGAGTTTGCCCATAAGATTGTCATTTCAAGACACTTTGAACAAACAATATGATCCTGTAGTGCTGTGTGTCATGAATGGTTTCATACATAGTGTGTTAACTTTGTCAATATCAAAGATAATAAGCATCAAAATAAATTTTCCTTTGTCAAGACTTCACAATAATACAATACTGCACATTTAAACTAGTTTAGTAAACACACACACACACACACACACACACACACACACACACACACACACACACACACACACACACACACACACACACACAGAATACGACAATTGTAAAAACTGCAACTGACAAAAACTCAACTGTTATAGTTTTCTCAGACCGACTTCATTGCTTTTATGTAAGCTTCAATTCTTTTGACTAACGCTAAGTAAAATAGGGGAGAACGGGTTTTGTTGTCACACGGGTTGGTTGTCACATTCATTATATATCGCCACCAGAAGGCTCCTCAGTATTATTCTTTTAGGCTTTTACAATGGGTTTATAACAACACACTTGTTACCCTTAAAACATGTGAAGGGAAAGCTAAAGTTGAGATTGTGTTTAGCTAGCTAACTAGTTGTTAGATGGTTGTAAGCCTTGATGCTAGCAAGAAATTCCAGTTGGGGTTGGTTGTCACATTATCTTTGGGGTTGGTTGTCACATGTTATCTGAAGGCTGCAGCCAGGAAAGGAACCCAATAATGAAAGAAAATGTCAAGCTGTATCCTTACTGACACCCCAGAGAAGGAGAGGATAGAGCAGGAAAAGGCAGCTAGCATGCAAAAGAAAAAAGGGCAACACAATCAAAACGACCCACTGCATCCCAATCTAGACTAGCTGCTACTGCACCCCAGTGCACTCCACCCCACCTGGGGAAGAAGAAACAGAAGAGAAAGAGACAGGAGGAGGAGTCTTCATCAGATGAAGAGGATAGTTTTTGTTTGGTTTGTATGGAAACATTCTCCAACAGCCGTTGAGGGGAGGTATGGGAGAAGTGTTGGATGTGCAACCAGTGGGCACACATGCTCTGCTTAGTTTGAGTCAGCAGACCCTACATTTGCCATCACTGTAACTCATGTAACTCATATAGTGAATTTGTGTAGCTTAGTTGAGTAGGCTATTATTGTAAGACCTATTTGTTTTGTTCTTTATGTTGTTACATAGGCTGGTCTTAATATGAGTTTCCTGTTTGTCTTCCTTGCTCATTTTGTGTTAAGATGCATTACGTTATGTAAGCCTATTTGTCAACTTGACAGTAAAATTACACTTTCAAATTTATTTCTGCCTTGTCTTGTTTCAAGATTTTTCCAATTAAGATGACATTTTGACAAACAACCCCATAGTGTGTGACAACCGTCCCCATGATGGGGTTGGTTGTCACAATGTGTCAGGGTCCCTTTGATGGTTAATTACTTCTTTATTACAGTAAGTTGGAAAATTAGAGGATACACATTTTAAGCCAACACCTTAAGCTTCAATTTAATGTAGGAATGACTATTGAAATATGTTTTGGCGATGAGCAATTCACACTAGAGTAAAAGGTGTGCCTACCAACCCCGTTCTCCCCTACATTTTCCACAATCTGACCAGTTGCCCGCAAATTCAAAAAGGAACGAAAAAGTAAAAAGAAAATAAACTGCGGTCAAATCTTGATTTAAATATAAAAATAATAACACATTTGTACAAATTGTTCTAAAATGGTCATGGTCATGTTAAAAATAACATTGCATATGAAAAACATGTTAATCACTGGCATCACAGGACCTTTGTCATTTGTAGAGATGTTGCTAGAGCGACCTCCAGACACCATCACATACGTACTATATAACTTTTAAAGCTCAAACATCTTTTTTTCTCTCTCTCTCTCTCTCTCTCTCTCTCTCTCTCTCTCTGTCTGTCTCTGTCTCTCTCTCTCTCTCTCTCTCTCTCTCTCTCTCTCTCTCTCTCTCTCTCTCTCTCTCAGGTGTACGGTGATAAAGACACGGATGGCTTCTACAGAGCAGAGGTGAGGGGCCGGATGGGGCTGATCCCCTGCAACATGGTGTCAGAGATACGGGCGGAGGACGAGGAGACCTTGGACCAACTCATGAAACAGGGCTTCCTGCCGCTCAGCACCCCTGTGGACAGATTAGGTACTACGATCTTGTGGGTTAAAAACACACTCATGGAACTGCACCAGTTGAAATACTTTCTCCTTTAAAAAAACGCCCTTGTGTTATCGCTTCCAGAGCAGAACAGAAGAGGCCTCCGTCGAGACCAGGCCTCCAGGAGGATGGTGGCTTTGTACGACTACGACCCCAGAGAGAGCTCCCCTAATGTGGATACGGAGGTATCACTTTACTGATAAGAAGCTACTTTTTGAACAAGGACATTATATAACTGCCAGATCCAAGGAAGTGCTGCAGCTAAACAGATTAATAAGACATAGTGGACTTCACTTGGATCACATTCCTTGTATATCCCCTTTCTCTATCTCTGGATAGGCTGAGCTGACCTTCTGTGCCGGTGACATCATGGCTGTGTTTGGAGATATTGATGAAGACGGATTCTATTATGTGAGTAGTTGCTTTGACGTGACACACTGAACTGTAAAACATTGTGGCCCCGCCAACCCCCTCGTGAAACCACATCATGTCATTGTTTACTCTTTGGTTTGGTGGCGGGTTGGCTTTACATAAAGTTAAGCTAAATGGCTTCGGGTCTTGGCTCCATGTTTACCATACACACACCAGAGAGGTATCAATCTCTTCATCTAACTCTCAGCAAGAAAGAAAATAAGCCAAACTTAAAATGTGGAACTACTCCTTTAATGTACAGCTGGGGTTTAACAGCAATGTGTTAAATGTAGATAACAGATGGTTTGCACATAGATTGAGGCATACAGGCAGGGTGGCTGGTGTCAAACAAACTTTAATTTAACCAATTAGAAGTTTGGGAGGGATGATGAATTTGCAGATTAAAATGTTTTAAACAGAACAAAAAGATCTAGGGGGTGTCAGTTTAAATTAGTTTTACATGTTATTCTTTCGAAGAACAAAGAGGTTAATTTAATGGTAAGTAAACCAATTCAGCCCTGATGGAATTAAAATCAATTAGATCCTAAATGCTGCATATACTATATGGCATGTATACAGTATTATTACACAGCACTGATAAATGCTGTGTTCTGATTGGTCAATCAGGCCGTTATTTTTCAAAAATACCCGCTGTTAAGGATAATTCCCCGCTGCTATTGACCTACTGACATTGTTCTGATTGATCACTTCCTGCCATAACAATCCGCTGACAGACGTCTAAAAACAGTTAGGCCTACTGCAATATTTTGCTTCAATCAATTAATTAATTAATTTAGTTAGTAGCCGTGTAATAAGCGCTACAATTTGAATCGAATGGGTCAAGCAAACTTATTCTTTGTTGGCTTTTTTCCTTGAAATATGTCTTGTTTTTGCTCTACTGTAATTTTTCTTCTATGCACAATTAATATGTTTGTTTGTGGTTCTTCGGAAACTGCTAAATAAAAAGTAAAAAAAATAAAAAAACATATCACACCCTTCTCCTCTCATTTAATTAACAGGGCGAGATGAACGGCCACCGCGGTCTGGTTCCCTCTAACTTCCTGGAAGAAGTGCCTGATGACGTGGAGGTGTATCTGACCGATACTCCCTCCCAATACCCCCAGGAGGAGCCTGCCAACCGTGGCCCTGCTGCCAACTCCACCGGCCCCGTCTCCAACGTCTCCAATGAGGGCAAACGGGTACACCATCCTCGCCGCTCTCAGCGCTAAGGCCCCTTGTGTTCATCCATCCTCCTCTTCCGTCCTCTCTCTTCTTGATTTTCCGTCTTCTCGCTTCCTCCACTTTTTGCCGTCTGTGTGCTGTTCATTGTGTGTGTTTTTGTCCATGTGTTGACAGTGGTGACTCTATACATACCTAAAAAACCCCGCCCCCTTACTCCCCCTCCCTCAACTTTTTCGGGAAAAAAAGGGGACAAAACAAAAATCCAGTGTTGACACCTTTTCCTGAGTCTCAGAGAAAAATGAAGAAGCAAAGCCCTGACACGGACAGAGAGAGAGAGAGAGAGAGAGAGAGAGAGAGAGAGAGAGAGGATAGACTGTTGGAGCTCTGCAGGGTGATTCTTGCATGTAGCACTGGTTAAAAAGAGGACTTGGAAAAAGGCTCGACTCATTCCTTACACAACAAGATAATTTGGTATGTCTTTGCACTGAAACACAAATTAATCAAATTGTGGTTACTGTGTAATATTACAAGTGCTTTATTAACACATAACAATTGCTACCCAATGACACTGAGATCAATAATTTGAGAACTTTAAAAAAAGAGAGAAAAGCATGCCTTTTTTCAAAACTTGATACATTTTATAATACCTTTCTTGGCTCGACTGCTGTATTTCCTTGAAGAGGCTTTGTTTCTTTTATGTATATTGCACACACATCAAATCTATTTTTCAGCCCTGTTGTCAGTGGAATATGCCATGTTTGCTCTGAGCCCCGACAGACAAAAACTAAATCGCAGCACTGATACATCCATACTGTGTTGTTACGATGGAACAAATAAAAGGAAAAAAAAATCGATATTAAAAACATTCTCTTTTTGCGCTTTGTGTTCATGTGTGTCAGTGGTGTTGCTGTTGTTGATGTTGTTGTTGTTTTCAGTTTTCATAGTGATGTGGGTTTAAGTGACTATGCTGTCACAACTGATTTATTTTTTGTTTTTCCTCACCTGCTTGGCAATACAATACAAAACACACAGAAGAAGATTGTTCATTTCACACCATAAATGGCTCTGTTTGCCTTGTTACAGTAAGTCGGCAACTTGAGATACCAAACTAACGGCTCTAATGCACTCAGCTTGTGGTCCCAGCCCAGGCTTTTAACTGTTACGTTTTATTATGGAAGCACTTGTCGGGGTTGTAATGCTTTTTTTTTTTTACCTTGACAACATATCATCAAGGAAATTTCTTTTTGTTCATGTTTGAGTATTACCAAAATGCTGAAACACATTTTTCAAATATAACTTTTAATTCGAAATGTCAAAAAGGTTTGTAATATTTAATATCACGCCTTGGAGCTCTTTCTATCAAACATTTCCTTATATCAAGACACAAACTATCATCATACTGATGTGTGTCCAGCTGCTGCATTAGATCAGAAGCCTGGTATCTACAGTTGTGTCCCTGGGTGTTGTACTATATTATTGTACCGTATGTTCCCTTCTTGGCCCAGCTGATGGTGGACTTCTCCGGCTCTGTGGTGTGGCTCTGTGGTCTTGCTCTACATTTGGCTTCCTACTCAGTGTTTCCTCTACATATGTACTGTATGTGTGTGTGCGTGTGCGTGTGCGTGTGCGTGTGTGTGTGTGTGTGTGTGAAAAAACATCTCTACTGTCAATATAATATAGACTAACATGGGTTATTTGAGGTCTGAAAAACAGCTCTTAGACTGAATATGAAACTATTGTTAATGTCTTTATTGATGTAAAATGTATTTGCTGCACAACTCTTTTCATACAAAACATTTGAAAAACCCTTCCCAACACTGTGTTAGAAGCAGAGTGTGATGCAAACAGACAAGCAGAGGAGGCCTATAGAGGTCTTCTTCTGCGGTGAGTAAAAAGTGTTGCTTCTCTTGTAATTCACCGCCCCCCCTCCATACCTCCATACCTCCCCATCACCTTCTCTCCTCAGGTCACCACAGAAACCACAGACAACAACCATGACGTCGTGCCTGTCCGTGCGCCGTCCCCCATCGTTCGCCCTCTCCTGCCGGGCACCATGAGGCCCCTCAGCCCTTCCAGGGGCCCCAGACTCCAGCTAGAGTCCAGGCATGAGCAGGACAACCAAGATCTGTCAAACAAGAAGAAGAACAAGGGCCTCCTTTCCAAGGGCAAGAAGCTCCTGAAGAGACTCTCCCCAGTGAATAAATGAAGAAAAAAAAGCATACAGTACATGTACAACACCTTGCAACATGCTGCTGGGCTCTGTATATTGCATCCGATACAATCAAACTCTGATCCGAACAAACATGACACGACAGAGATGATGTGAGCTTTTGGTCTCCTGGACATGAGTGAGGAGCCTATTTGAATATATAACCATTGCTAGTTATTTTATGTGTCTGGTGGTGATGGATACAAATACAAGACTAAATGATGTACAGTGCAGTGCCAAAATCAAAGAAAGAGAGGTCACCTGCAGTGCAGACACACAAACATATTACTGTGATGTAACTTAAATCAACGGAGGACTCTAAAAAAAAACAAAAAACTAGGATTTTCATGACATGTATTTTTCCCTCTTTTTTATCATCAGTCAAAGGAACCTTACGATTTTATTTGAAGCAGGGTAGCTCCCGAGAACAAAGCCTTGGTTACATCAACATTTTTTAACAGGCTTTTCTCAGCAAAAAAACAACAATACAAGGAAACAGAGACCATACACCTCTAAGAACATCTCGAATAGACTACACTGTTATTGAGGCATTCTGCAAAGTAATGCTGGCTGCTACCACAGAGGCTTTATTCAGTGCAATATCATATAGAGAGGGTGGTAGCATAGGTGGGAAGAGAAGAAGCTTTACAATTTTTTCACTTATACTTGTGTGATTTAGTAGAGTTTTCTGTGAGGAAATGTGTGTAAAAATAGTATAGCAGATTGGCAACAGGGCATTAAAGTCAGAAACACCAGGCGAGCTCAGCTGTCTCCAGTGGCCTTTATGAAAACATTATGAGCACAACATTCCTCGCTTGAATCAAAGGTAGATTTACTTCAATTTGTTTGTGTTCTTGTGTCATTTTGCAAAAAATCAGAGCTGAAATGTTTGCTGTCACACTGTCATGAAACGCCTAGTTCAAGACAAATGTTTTGTGTCTGACTTCCTATTGCACAAAGGTGGGTGTTTAGTCTGACGATTGGTGAAAAGACGTTTTGTGTGCCTGTGTGTGTGTGTGTGTGTGTAAGGCAGTATGTGATGCGTTCATGTTTTGCACCTTTCACTTTTCTCGTTCACTCGTGTTCTTTTTTTTAAAATGTTGTTTTCTGAAAGAGAGGCCATGTCGTCATTGGACCTGTGATCTTGTGATGTGCTGCTACCTCCATTGCCAGAGAGCCACGTTAAAGCATCAGAAATTACAAAGTCAAAAATGTCAAGGCCTGCATTGTTTACTCTGGTTCGCTTTCATCTGACATGTGGTCTATATAGGGAAATGCTAACTTAGACATAACATTTATGCTCTACATTAATGTTAAAGGTGCACTATGCAGTTTCAGTGAAGGGGGAATTGTTTACATTTGCAGAGCCTGCAGTTAGTTTACAAAACATATATACTCTGCAATTAATTCTTAGTATTGAATAATAATAAATCAAGGCAACAATATTTTTGAGGCACCTGGAACCAAACACAAGATAAGAATATGTTTGTAAACAAAACTGTGTGCCCTGATGCTGTAACCAACAACAGTAAAACACAACAGTAAAACAGTTACTTCAGGTAATCATCTAATTTCTAACAGTGTTCCAGGGATCCAATTTTCCCGTGAAGAAAGTTTGAGTTATGAGAATAGACCTTAAATAAAGTTCACTTCTATGACACACCCAAAATTACATAGTGCATCATTAATACTTTTTAGGTTAACAGACATGATACATAGCTTATATTAATTGGTACAGAAAAAAGATTGTGTCTTTATTCCTGTGATCTTGGATAATTTGAACATTTAACGAAATAGGCAGACGCACCCAAAGCCTGAGTCTGGAGAGCGCAGACCCTGATCAGTTGTGCCAATATTGTGTTGTTGCTCCATTTAGTTTGTTGACTCACTGAATGTTTTATATATTTATTCGTCCCCAGAAACAAACACAAAGCTACATTTGCATAGTGCCACTTGGAGATTTGCACCAGAAAAATGTAATCAGATCTGTATGAACGACTTAATTCAATTCCCGGCCTGCAGGCTGCCACATTGACTGTTTATGAAAATCATTTTCACATTCACTGTCAGCGTAAAAGCGTAAAAAAAAAAAAATAAATCACAATACAGTTTTAGCTGCACAGGGTGAGAGCATGCAACTGCGCTGCTCAATGTGATGAGTGAAATTAAAGGTGCTACAAGGAACTTTTAAATATTTCTGAAACAGTCCTATTTTCCTCTGATGATCATAAATTAAATAACATTAAACGAGACCATCAGTGCAAAGAATGCTATTTGTATATAGTTTTTCTTTATGCCTTTGTCATGGGTTCGTTCACCCAGGAAGAACAGCTGGGGGAGTAAAAACACTACCGCTTTTGTCCAAAGGGGGTGCAAGAATGAAAACAAACTGAAAGTTCCTCGGAGCACCTTTAAATGACAGCAAGTTTCTTCTCACTACACAAACTAAACTAAACCCTCTGTCCTCCTTCTATTTGTGTTTTTTGAGGGGACAGTCGTTTGCTAATGATACAGGATTATAGAAATAATGTTAATGGTTAAAGCAAATATTAACTGTGATAACTTAGAGGACAGGGCCTGCATACTGTACCAACATTTTATGTTAATTCTGTTAATGTGACTCAAAGTGCTCAATAACTCAGTTTCTCACTGAAAGGATGTGTCTCATAGCTTTAATCATTTATCTCTGTGTAGTTTTGTCAAAACTTGTGTCAAGCTCTTTTTGGAGGTTGAGTCAGATATGTCTTTACTGTGCGAAACAGGGTTACCCTCCTCATTACATATCAATATTATTGATTAAATGCAATGACAAGAGAGGGTTTGCCAAAATGTGTAGAATGTAGGAGAAGTTTTCGACGGGTTTACATTTGACATTTTTTTTGCTCCAAAGCTAGTTTTCATCATGCTCATGTATAAATGATCTCATTCATTCTGTCACACAGTTGAAATACTGTAAACACAGTTTCCCAATACCAAATCATTCACTCGTGAATGGATGTAGTGTCTCTAAACGCTGTAGCTCTTTTTTGTACACTTGATCCCTTTGTAGATACTTTCTTAATGTTTCTATTTCATTTTACAACAGCCTTTTTCAATTTTATTTCTCTCTTTGGTTTGTGCACTGAGATTCCCCTCTCCTTGTAAAAGACAAACATTGTCAAACATTCTCCATATGTGTCCTTTTGGAATCAGCTGTATCAGTCCACCGTATGTGCTTGCTTTGTGAATCAAAGTTAAAAAAAAGAAAAGAAAAAATTAATTGGACAGTATTTGTGGTGAATAATTAGGTGTGGGTGTGCATGTGGAAAAAATACAACTTTTATAACCAAATTAAATTTGATATTTTTCAAAAAAACTTGCCCGTGTTCATTTGTGTGCATTATGAGTTCTCACTGAAGGCTAGATTCAAACCTTGAACTTTTTTTTTTAAATCTGGCTCTGTGACATGTAACAAAATTCTAGTTTTTGATTCCTGTTGGTTTAAGATGAGCGAGTTAATGACTTACATGTTCTTAATCCTGTAGCTCACACCTTTCAAAATGGATTTCAGTAAAAAAGAAAAGAGATGAAAGTCCCTTGCATGATTAGTAAGTAAAGTATTACAATATCAATATAATGGTTGAGGCTATATTATTCATTCCTTGACAGTTTTTTTTTCTGCTTGTAGAAAGGAGAAAATTGAGAAAATTTCTGATCACATTTTCATATCTTGGATTGATGGAGCCCTGCTGATGGCTATCCTGGATCTTTTATTATCATGGTGTCACACAAATTAATGAGACACGATATTTTAAGAAATGCACTGAAATGTGGGCCGATGTGGGAGGATAGGCGTGTGGCAGCTGATGTTAGAATGATGTATGATGCTGAAACACCTGGATGCATCATCTGACGAGCACATTTTAGTTGAGGATCAGATGCCTTTCAGATGAGTGAGCTAAGAGGCTCTTACTGTATGAAAAATGCTAGTCAATAGCAACTGTGTCCTAATGGGTGTAGCCATACTGTATGCCTAGGTTTTTCCCTGGGAATTTTCTGGCAATCACGGCGCAGTAACTGTAAGAACTAAAAGCACAAACTTAAAAATAATGTAGTTAATTAATGTTTAGTCAAGTATATATCCACAACTGCTTGTTATATCATAGGTTGCTTAGTTAAAGGTGCACTATGTAACCTTGGGTGTGTCAGAGAAGTGAACATTTTCTAAGGTTTGTTCTCATAAGTGAATAAACAAACTTTCCTATGGAAAATTTTATCCCTGGAACACTGTTTATAGTTAGAAAGCTAACCGAAAAGTAACTGTTTCACTGTTGTTGTTTACAAACATATTCCAATCTTACATTTGGTTCCAGGTGCCTCAAAATAATTTCATGATGATAGAATTATTCAATGCTAAGAATTACATGTAGAGAAAACATGTTTTGTAAACTAACTGCAATCACTGCAAATGTAAACAAGTCCTCCTCCACTGAAACGGAACAGTGCACCTTTAACCTGACATCCACTTTTTGATTGATTTAATTGTGGGTCATAATCAGTAATAATAAATCCTGCATTCATCTCTGAAAAGCTCCCTGTATTGCCTCATTAACTAAGGACCATAACTGGATGACAGTGACAGATATATTTTGTGGAAAAAGTTGATAGAAACTTAACAATTATACATTTTAATACATTCTCTTGACTGACTTTCATTTTAATATCTCTCAGTGTTGTGGTAGGCTGTCATTCAGCCCTGGCCATCACAACAGTTCATACCCTGCCTGCCATCGCATCAAAGACAAAAAGCTGAAAGGATGGCGACATTGCCCAAGTTCTTGAACTTGATAGTTCAAAAAACAAAACAAAAAATCCCATTGACAGACTGTCCGTAAAAAGTAGATCCCCAATCAACAAAGCACTGGGCAGTCACACTTTCCAATGAAGCAACAAGCAGAAACCAAAAACCAAAAGTGCTTTTCAATAAGATCTGAGGCCTGACAGATGTCGACTCTCATCCGTGACTTCAAACCCTGTCTGACTGGAAGGGGAAGGAGCCCCCGAAAAGTCGGTGAGCGACTATGAGGGAGTCAAAGTGGATCAGCTCAGACTCACATTTTAACAATCGGGAGGCTCAAAGAGATCCAGAAGAGATTCATTTGTGTCTTCTTAGAAGTCTGAAGCATCTGAAAAATGCATTCATGTCTACAGTCTTTTCCCATCTCCATTGTGTGTGTGTGTGTGTGTAAGCTGCCAACCTGACTGAGTTTTGATGCTGTTACACACCAATCCTCAGGAGGGCAGCGGTGCTTTTCAGTTGCATGTGATTGTGAAGACTGCAGTTTTCACTATGACTGCAACTCATGGGGTGACCAAAGAAGGACTCATTAGTGTTTCATTGTCTGATTAAACATGTGCTGTTCACAGTAAACATAATCACACTGTCACCAATGACAGTTTTGTATCACTGATATGTTTGAAATAAATTGAATCAAATCAAATCAAATCAATTTCACATGATGTAAAAACTAAAGGGCCAAACTTAAGAAAAGGTCCATCAACCTCCTCATCCACCTCCTTTACATGCATATTTGTTTTCAATATTTTCTTAATTTCAATGTGTATTCGAGCAGAAAGGGAACCTCGATGACTTTGAAAGTACTGCAGTGTTTCAATGGGGTTATGCCGGAACACCCATTCTGTTCTAAGGGAGGTAAGTAAGAAGGAAAGGAGATTGAATTTGTAAATCACTTCGTCTTTGTTTTGTTGCTTCTAATATATTTGCCCTTTACTCCCCCTCTCTCTCTCTCTCTCTCTCTCTCTCTCTCTCTCTCTCTCCCTGTCCTTCTTCTCCTCTTCTCTCCCTCCCTTACCCTTATTTTCCCCTCACTTTCCAACAGATCTATATTGAGCTATAAGTCTCAGAGAGTCCTAGAGCGCCATTGGATGTTTAACATTCCCCTTTCGTCCCGCCTGCCACGCCACCAGAGGGGGGGCACGAGGAGCCATCCATCTTGCGTGTTGGCCTTTCTGAATATTTCACAAAAACCTCTGAGTGCCGGTTAAACACTCAATATCCATTTGACCTGCCCCCAAAATCACAGCAGGGAATCTCCCAGGTAACATTTTTTAATTTGACTTTGATATACAGAGAGACCTTTGGTCATGTGGAGAGTCTGGGATTTCTTTCTGGACTTGAATGGTTTATTAATCTTCACTAAGTCCATACAGTAGTAATGTGTGGTAAGGAGTCTTAGGTGGTGTTCTGTATGGCACTAAATTGATATGCGTATTATTCCTGTATGCTTTAATCATACGTTTTGTATCCTTTTATGGATAGAAACAGGGTTGGTGCCAGTTAGTTTGTGGCAACACATTTCAATAGAGTTAGTTAATTTAGTTTCCAGAAAAAAAGCTGAGGTAAGCCTTTGGTGATCCGAATGGATTTTATTCCTTCTGCTGTACGTCCAGGTTTTTGCTTGGCAGTTGAATCAACAATTGAAACATTTATTGGACTCTTCATCTTGGATTTTTCATAGCTCTAATGCCAGTGTTGGGGGGTGACACCAGTTTGTAAACGCTGCCATACTGAGAAATACAGAGAGAGAGTTTTGTGGAGCTGATAGGCTTAATTAACCAGTTTGGTGCTGGCTTGAATATAGAAGAAATTCATTAAATGAAAAAGTTAAGCACTTTAACTTTAAAAAACATTTCACATTTCATTAAAAAGTACATAATATCTTTTTTACATTTCACATACTTTCCTGCATTTCTTTTTCATGAGAAAACTGAACAAGTTAAAGTATTCAGATTTTGACACAGGGTTTTCTCTTGGATAGGGCCTCAAAATAAGATAACATTCTAGGAACTGCCTTAAGGCCACTGGCTGCTCAGTGTATATTGTGCTTTGGTGTTGCATATGCAGCAGATGTTCCTGGGTTAAGATGAGAAAGTCCCAGTGGACCTTTATTTACACTCTGTGGGTAGACAATATAATACGCACGCACACACACATAATTTCCTCCAGGTTGGTCACTTTATTGTGTCTCAAGCAACACAACAGTACTAGACAACACTTGATTTGGGTATCCAGTGATTCTACTGTCAATGTTATCAGCATTACAATTTTACTTGTCAATAACTTAGATATATTAAAGGTTATGACGTGAATGATTGGCTCATCAAAGAAAACAGTACAATACTGCCAGTAGCATTTCACCACATATCTTTCCCTCATCAATGCAAATCTGCACTGTGAGCGGGTGTAGCACGTACGTTGAGGGGCAATTTGCAGTGACTTAATTACCACAGGAAACTGCTCACTGAGATACATTGCACAAATACCAAAACAAATGATTGAAAAATGCATACAATTTAAATGAAACAAACACAAAATTACCTCAATCTAATTACTACAAACTGAATTGCCATGTGATGAACCTGCACCCTTTGAGGGCCCCTGAGGTTCCTGGGGCCCTGGGGCAGCAGCTGGCTGCTTTGCCTTTCCACATACATAACAAACAATATAAATAAAGTATTCGCATGCTTAAAATAACAATTAGACATATTCATTATAGTCATATACCTGCACAAACACTTATGGAAACATTAGCAAATAAAACATGACATTATGCTGATGGCCTGGAGCTGTGTACTATAAAGTACTGCAGAATAGCTTCACACATCACCTTTGTGCCCATCCTTCCTCTCCAACATTACTGTGTTTCCCCAGCAGGTGGTTTGAGGCAAGCATCTTACCTGTCCATCACTGTGCTCTTAGGGGGCAGGCTGCCGGCATGAGGAGGATATACCACCTGGCCAGTAACTCATTCAAGGGATCCTGCAGAGGGTGGAGAACTGATGTTTGTTTGTGGCAGCCATGACTGTTGGGCTGATGTCAGCGAAGGGGAAGAAGAAAAAACTTGGCTGGAGAGGCCCCCTCAGAGCTCCAGCACCACCACGAGTGTTGAAAAGACTTGCTGGCTAGCTGGTTGGCCGGCCGCCCCCCCTGGCAGGCTGTAGTGCTAAGTCTTATTACATACAGGTGTAATGGGCAGCTTTATGTTCCAGAGACTGGACTCCAGCACTCCCCTGGAGAGTGGAACAAGAGCAGTTTGCAATCATTTCTCTCTATGTGGACTTTCTACATACTCCAATTGTCTTGCATATATTCTTGAGTGAATCTTTGAATGTGCAGCATTCATTGGGTGAAACTATACAGAGTGGAACTAATCCTTGTCTGATGGATTGATGTAAAATGAAGAAAATCAGATTATTAAATTGTAACAAGGATGCAGTTCATTATCCATCAACGAGAGGGATTAAAATAGGCCAGTAAAGGTCAACACATGTACTAATCATATGATGACCCCAGCGTGCACTGAAGAGTCAAAGGCTGGTCATAGTTCAAATGGTTGTCAATTTCCAGGTAAAAAAGGGTTACATTTGATATAATCTGTTCTGGTTTGTTCATACACAGTCAAATGTAGTCTAATGCTTGCACCTTGTGTTAGTTTCCTGTATGCGTTATTTCCATTGTATGTTTTGAAATTTCAACTTAAGCCCAAGATGTGTGTATGTATTCTAAGTAACCAATGTCACATTTTGAATTTCGCAATAGATAGACTGGCTTCGTTCTGATCCAACAACAATAAGCATTTACATTCAAGCCAGCAGCTCTGCGAGGCTTTACTTTAGCACATGTTGTGCATTGAACTTAATGCTTAAGTCAGCATGTTAATATTCTCACAATAACAATGCAAACATGCTCAGATTTAACAGGTTCTACATTGTTTACCATCTTAATTTTGGCTAAATAGCACCAGGCAAAGAGTACAGCTGAGGCTAATGGGAGTGTAGCCTTATGTCAAAGTTATAATTTTGACCTGATAATGGCGCTGGATGAAAACTAAAGGGATTGCCAAAATGATGAAAATTAATTCATCCCAAGGACGAACATCTGCAACAGATTTCACGACCATCCATCCAACAGTGGGTGACATTGCCATCCAGTCCCGCCTGCTAGTGTGGCCAAAAAGAGTCAGTGGTCTATTTCCCCACTAAACTTTGGCTCTGACCATTAGGTTAGTCTCTGGGGCCATTCTATTTATCTGTTTCTGTTTCAGTGAGGCACAGCTCCCTGTTAAAAGAAATTAACATGTACTACAGGGATTTAGATCTTGACCCAAGTTGACCCACATCCAATGACCTCCAAAACCCTGTGAGCCACCTGGCAGAGGCTTTATATGCAGCACTGCAGCCAGTCACACATCATGGTGCGTCGTTCGGTCGGACCACCTCTCTAATAGCATCAGCAGCAGGTTGTTTGTCTGGAACAACAACCCAGATCTGGAGACGTTCCCAGACTCGGTGGCCTCTGCCGCTGTCAGCATTAATAAGCCCATCCAGCCAAAAACCACAGACAAAATAAAAAGATCAGTGGCTTCAGAATTGGATGTATTAGCTAAACCGGCACTGTAAACACTCCAGCAACTTGTACAAGCAAAACCAAGTTCCTCTTCTGAAATAATGCCGACTCCATTAGTCATTCAACATTTTATTGGCATTTAAAGATCACTAACTGTCTCGCTAAGGCACATATATAGTTGAATGAGCCTCTGCTGTCAGGAGGGAAAATGATTATTCGCCAATGATGCCTCCTCAGCCTGCATTTACTGTAACACTGTCACCCCTGCACTGTTGCCACTATGCAGTAAAATAGCCACAGATGGATGCACAGGGCACAGTGGCGATTAGTTGACAGACATAATACATTATATTACCAGTATAGCACATTTGTTTGAGAAAACAGATGTTTCTGGGTACGTTGGGAGGATGGAGAGGGAAAAAGTGAAGACTGGTCCAACCAAGCTCATTAAATTATCGTCTCTACCTGGTTGTACTAGGGCACACTGCAACAAGAGGTCATGGTATTTCAGTTTCAGGCTTTGAACACACACTGATGGTAGATGTAGCTCACTATAATTGGTGTGTGGAATTGTAGGTCAAGGTGAAGTGATAGACATACAAAAGAGAAAGAAATTACCGTTATCCAGAATGTCAAGAAATCAAGTGTGGCCTTCTGCAGCATAGAAATAGCAAACAAAAGAACTTCTTCTTTTCTTTTTTTGAGTCCCTGCGATAGACACATGTGAGGAAGGTATTTTAAATAGTTAGCAGGACTCACACAAGACTTAAGTGGAATCTGTATGACTGTTCTACTGTGTAGGCTACCATGTTGCCAAACGTATACATCATAAACGTAGATGTCACAAGGCTCTAGATATAGTGCCTTCATCCATCTGCTCAATCTTACACAGCACGATCCCATTGCATAATGCCGAGGATAAAAAAACAAATAATAACTAAAATAGCTCAAGTAACATGGAGATAAATACAACTTTAATTGTATGAATTTAATGTGAATATCTGTGAAGTCCTTGGAAGAAGTTTACATATTTACAAACTTGTCTAATAGGATACAGCAATTAAAAAATATATAATAGCCTAATAATGCTTTTGTCGAATGGAATTTATTTTATTGTTTCCTATTAACAAAAAACAGGGCCCAATAATAATAGCCCAATAATAATAATAAAGAAAAACAATCATCATAATCGCCATCATGATTGTGTTCATGCATATAAAATCGCCCTTCAGCCCAGATGCATAGCCTTCATTTGTCAAATCGTCATTAAAATTACTGGTGGAGAAACCACTGATCCCCTTGACCTTGTGTGCATTTAATTTCCTCGTAGCTCTTTCCCTACCCGGCGATTACCCACGTGGGCCTCGCTAATCTGACAGACGGACACACATGTTGACAGATTTCTATCATGGGAAATAGGCAGCAGTGCCTGTTGCTGTTGCTGTCCTGCTGTTACAGCTGCAGCCGGGACAGAGAAACATCCCTGTCATCATTCAGAGAAACCGAAGGAGGAGACCACCACGCTCCAAAAGCTATTCCTACCGGACGAAGCGTTACTTGGATATATAAAAGTTTACCAACATTTTTTTTTTCATCAACTTCATCGTTAAGACCCCCAGGACAATGTAGGCTAATGCATAATTTCCAGCGCTTCCTTTCCAACTGTCACCAACGCTTCCACCTCGGTCCCTGATGTACGGAACCGGCAACTTTGCTGAAATGATGCTCAACTTTCCCCACCGTTTGTTGCTCACAGTTTTCGCCGTGGCTGTTCTGACAGCTGTTCAAGGTGAGATTTATGAACATGATGTTGTTGATGAGTGGGTTGGCAGACTCTGACACTCTGATTTTTTCTTTCTTTTTGTCGGTCTGGATTGCTTCATTGCGTGCTGCCTGGAGAAATGCCCCTCACATATAACTGGGTTGGAAGCAGCTTAAAGGCGACAGCTGTGTTTACAGTGGAACTTTAATGAAGTAGACTCTTATGTGATACTTTGATGATCTATACTATACACACAAAAATTGGATACAAATTACGTACTGAAGTTTTGGATTCTGGTATAATGTCATAGGCCTACTGTATATGCACAACATATGGACAGGATGCTGCTGTTAGGTCTATACGTAGCATAACATTTAACTAGGCCCACTTAAAAACTATGCAGTTGATGTGTACATTAAGAGGGGGCGATTTAAAAAAATAAAGAAACACTTAAAACATTTTTCAATTTGGAATTATAAAAGCCATTTTGTGGCATGTCTCTAAGGTGACTTTTTAAGGACATAGGGTTGTTTTGTCCGAATTTTGTTTATTATTCCTACTTACATTATGCCCTCTGCCCAATTCATTGTCCCTCTACCTAAGTGAAAGTGGCAGCATGCTCTCCAGTGTGCATCATCGCGAAGCTTCATCTGTGGGATTAAATAGGCCTGAAGCGGAGCTGCACAGCTGTTCCTCTGGTTGTTTAAAGATAACCTGCATTGGGAGCAATGAATCCACATTAAGCCGTCTGTCCTCAGTGTGATACCGATATCATGAGAAAGACTACTTTCTGAGATTGCCCTGGTTTACATTTGCACGTTATATCTGTTCATGCATTTTCATCACACACACATGTGGGGCTGCTGTGTTTTCTGCCAGTGTAGGAGTCAGCTGGCCAGCCGTGTTCTTAACTGCTGGCTAGATGTGATAGAGATCAGCCTTTGATATGGCCCCTGTATGAGATGCATTAATATACATGGCAGCGTTAATTTTCAGTCACAGATGTGAGCCCGTCTGAGGTTAAACTAACATTTATAATTGTAAATTGATTTTTTTTCCAAATGTCACAAACCAAGCACTTTTTTGGGAATCATGCCAGGATTCACCAAAGCATTATCTGATCAATAAACAATGTGTTCACTGATGTTCCGCAGCGTATATCAGCAGTGGACTCATTTAGAGCCTCAGATCATATGTCACAGCTAAAAATACTGGGTGTGACATAATTTTTTTTGCCAATTTTTGGGAAAATTGTATTCAAACCCTGAGGCCAAATATATCATGATTTTGCAAACAAACTTTACAAAATGACATAAGCAATGTTATATTGTTGAGTTGTGCACTCGAAGCATCACAAATTGTTACAGCAATTTGAGAAATTTACAGAAATGATACATTTTAATAAATTTACGCACCGTTCCAATCGGACGACTGTCAATGACGATAAAGAGGAAGCACGTGAAAAAGAGAAGGAAGAAGTAGTAACTTCATCATAGCACTGCATTGTTGTTAGTTGTACTGTATTTGTATGTTTGTGCCATTGTGAAGGACCTCGAGTATGCCTTGACCAAAAAGACATCCAAGGCATACTCTATAAATGGTGCCTCTTGGTGTAGAATACTGAAGATTGAATTAAAACATCAACATCTGCCAAAGGATAATTTTCCAACTTAAACTTAGAGTCAAGGTATACTTTTTCAACCTTATTTCTTTATCCTACTACTAATCAATTCACTTGATTATGATGTTTCAACTTTTAATTCCTGTCATGGCTAAAGGCCAATAATCCTCTCAAAGCAGAATTCTCATATCTGGATCATCACCAAAGTCTAATTAGTTGATCTCTGGCCTGGGGCCTAACTGTCTACCTAATTAAACAGAAATCCATTGTGGGTTTGTGAAGGTCTGTTCATTGATAGACTTCAGTATCAACAGGAAACATATCAAATGAGTTCCATAAAATGTCAGTCTATTCAAACAAATGTAATTATTAAAAATATGTTCTGAGTAGTAGTCCCAGGTAAACATAGTTACAACAGCAAACAGGATATTGTACGCTGGTGTCCAATTGGATCATTATGCATTCATTGACTTTTGGTTTTCTGCTTACCGGCAAATAATCTAAAACTAACTGCAGCATAAGCCTGATCTCCTGAATCTATAAATCAGTTTCCTGTGGGCTTTTCTGAATACTGCATTTTTTATATTATATCATTATCATTATATCATATATTATAACTCCGACATCTGTATTTCTATCACATGCCTTTTGAAAGAAAATTGATTTACATTTATGTATTCATGAAATGTGGATGAAAATGATAAAATAATGATATATCACTTCTAAGACCTTTGAGGGGGAAAGGAGGTAAGGAACGTCAAATGTACACATTAATTCTGCAGCAATTCAACATGGAGCATGGCAAATTACCAAGCATCTTTGACAGGCGGAAGCAGGAGCTGTCAACTACAGCATCCTGTTGGGACAAACAGTCATCCCACAAAAGTTGTAAGAGAGGCTTTTACAATGGCGCTATCGTACATACCTTTTACATATACATGACTGTTGGTTACATTCAAGCCATTGCTAAACAAGTTTATCCAGCTTTACAAAACACTCTCTATATTTCTCAGTATGGCAGCGTTTACATATGGGTGTCTCCCACCGACACTGGCGTGGGACCTCAAATAAATCCCAAGAAGCACCCAAGAAATGTTAATGTTGTTCATTCAACTGCTTAGAAAAAACCTTGATGCATTGCAGAAGATATAAAATCCATGCTTGATCACCAAAGGCTTAGATGCGCCAACAGTGTTGTTGTAATAACTCAGAGTTCCTCTTGGCGGCAACAGAAGTTACTCACTATAGCTTTTAGCCTGGCCAAGTGGGAGTGTGTCCTGGGAGTGTGTTTTGAAAGTCGAAGGTTTATTTTAAGCAGTGGTAGTTATTGCACTAATCTTTCCGTGTAACTTCTCCCCTACCAGTTGCTGAAAGTCAGAAGGTTGCTGAAGACATTGGGACCTCCTCCAGCCCATTTCCAGTTTATCCCACCGTCAAATTTCAAGTCCTCAATGTGGACCACGTCTTTCTGAGGCAGGACAGTCCAGAACCATCAGAGAACTCTAGCCTGAAGGCTTGGACTCAGACTTTTCTAATCACTGGTCCTAGCACTGGGCTTCTCCAGCCCACTGTCAATGCTTCATACGGCCCCCTGACTGTAGATGCCCCGATCCGTTCAGACCAGATCCTCAGTGGGCGCAGGATTCTGCCAGTCATTCTGGTCCGCCAGGTCCGCTCCTCATCCCCTGCTGTCAAAGTTCTTTTTTACATGCCCACTGGAAGTAACATCGCTGTTGGGCAAGACAGAAAGATGAGGTCTGAAGAAAATAATGGGAGAAAAGGTGCCGGAGCCAAGGCAAAGGACGGAGTTCACTGTGTGACGGCTTATGCCTTCTGGGAGACCAGGGAAGTCCGTGGGGCGTGCCTGTTGTTTCCAGGTGGATTCTGTGTGGCGCAGCTGAAGCCAGAACCCGTATGGTTCAGCTCAAGCAGCCGATCGGGCAGCTCTAGCAGGGAATCGGTGAGAACGGAAGGAATTAAGGGTCTCCAGGGGAACATGGTGGAGATATACTTTCAAAGTCGGAGGGACCAGACAGGACAGTGTACCCCACAGGATAGCCTTCAACGTGTAGGAGTGGGAAGAGGAACGGACTCTGGGGGATGGGGGACACCCATGAGGAGGATAGGAAGTGTCAATCTGCTCAGGACTCCACCAGGGAACCCCACATTTCTACGACTGAGAATGGGAGGTGCCGTGGTTATCCAGACTTCTTCCAAGCCCCTGAAGACCACAGACGTTGCAACTTTCTATGTCTTCCTGGCCAGCACATCTACCCTGGAAACTTTCACTCTCAGGTGAGAGATCTGAATCTTATTTTAACATCATCATCATCATCATGCTATTTTTGTTTGGTTGTTTACCATTTTAGGAAATAGTCTTGATTGCTTTCTTGCCGAGTCGGATAAGAGGTTGCAGTTTTACAGGGTTATGTGGATTATGCTCCTTGTTCCATCATGAATTTAAACAAATCTAGTTGGACCATGAACCTCAGTTTATATATGGATATAACATTTAGTGTTACATTTTACGCTGGCCTCTGACCTAAATTGCAGAGAAGTTTTGCAGGATTGTTGTGCAAGTCCAAGTTAGGTCTTCAATCATTTCAATTTCCTCAAAGTCTCTTGAGTGGGAGTCCATGCCAAGTCGCGAGTATTCATGAGCTGGCTTTATAAATATGTGTGTATATTCAAAAAGCCAAATTGCGGGTCTGTTAGTCAGAGATGACAGTGATATACCCTGTAAATGTATTTGGTTGAGAATCAATTAATACCACACTGCACCAGGTTAACTACACATTGTAGAATGCAACCATCACCTTTTGGCACAAACACCTGAATAGAGCAAGAGGGTGTTTAGCTGAAAATGTAATTTTCCCCAAAACATAATATGGTTGCTGAGTTTGCAGAGGACAAGAGTTTAGGAGGAGTCACATAAAATGTAATCGCCACTGAAACTTGTGAAGCATAAAAAGAGACTGATAGAAAGTTGAATCATCATGATGTACAGTATATTTGAGCATCTTTGTGAAGTGTATGCTCCATGCATTTAAATGGTTGCTTAAGGCACTTAAATACTGATGGGGCTTGCCATCAAGGCCATTCGGTAAAATGCTTGAGCGCCAACATAACTTGTGTTGTCTGCCAGTTTCACTGGCGTCATCAATTACTGACATGTTTTTTCCTGTCTACTTCAACTTATGGAGTTATGGAGAGCACTCTTCCATATACAGGGAAATAATTGGCAAATGATTCACCGGTTTTCATATCTCAACATCCCACTAACATTTTCAAAAAGGTTCTCTAGGTATTTGACTTCATGAATAATGCATCTCTTTAATGTAGCAGGAAAACAAATAACTGAAATCTTCCTGACTCATTTGGGTAGAAGTGAACTTTATATAAAAACAGCCCTGTCGCACGGAAACATGGTTTGATCTGCTTCAGAGTTTGCGACTTGCTGCCTTTTGATCACGCATCACAGAGTGGAGTAAAATAGTTTTTATCAGAATGCTTCAGATCAGTGAAGTGTAAAGCCACCGCAGTGAGTTTCCAGTCTGTACTCAGCTTAATGGTTTTGTTCGAAACGCAAGACAAATTTCCCTCTAATCCCATGATTTAGTGATATCATGCTGCAAACAACCCTGCAGTAATCTGCAGATGGATGCGGGCAAATGGAGAGGAATGCTAAAATACGTATGTGTATTAATCCCTAGGCCACATACAGTAGTTAAACATGTCGCCGTGTGTCAGTCAGTCAGTCAGTCAGTCCCCTTGCTGTTGTCACACATCAGACTTACCATCCACAAACACAAACATGCACGCACGACACACACACACACACACACACACACACACACACACACACACACACACACACACACACACACACAAACAGAACCAGTGACCTTAATATTGTTCTGCTAGCATTGTTGAAATGACGTGAAAAAGAGTTGGTAGAGAGAGACGCTGAACCCTTTAACATCTGCTGTTGTTTTGACGATTTATTAGGATTTATGGCCTCTCTCCACCTGAAATTCTCCCAATCTCTTGACTCGCTGACTGCACCACTAAAGTTCCTACAGTCAGGTCAGTGATTTTCACTCGGCGCATTTCTGACCCACTGCCACATCCAGAATGAGATTGGACAAGAAAAAGAGGACTGAGTCTAGTGGTCCAAGTGAAGGCTAGCTCTGAGGAGCTTGGCAAAGTGATTGATTCCTCCTGGGAGAAATCCCTGCTCTACTTCACTCTTTGGTCCAAGATTGAGTCCACTCCAGCAGGGTTAGGCTAGATAATCTGTGGTCCTGATTGAAAATTAATCAAGAGGTTAACCCTTTGGGGTAGAGATGATCTGGGCTGACTGCCAGGATTAAGATGTAAATCTGTATGTGTGTGTTTGCGAGTGTGGTTCGGGAGGCCATCATACCCACCTGTTAAGCGCTCGCATCCTGTAAACACAACATTTGTTATTAAAAGCGATCCATTTTGTAAACATGTCATAACATGGACTTACATTTTGTTGGTTGAATGTAGGTAAAAAAAAGAACAGAAAAAGTAATCGCTCTCAACATCAACAACTGAAAATATACAATGTTGGAAGTGGCAGCAGAAGATTTGTATTCAATCCAGAGACACTAAATGTTGTGTACAGAGACAACACAGGGAAAAAAACAAACATCCTCTTTTGTTGCATGAATGGCAAATGAAAAGGCCAACAACAGAGTTTGGAGCTCTCCAGTTTTACCCATTTTTTTAAACAAAGGGATTGACCGACTTTGGTAAAACAGCAGTGAAGAGTTGTTCAGCTTCACAGGTCCAATTCTGTCCCCCACCTGTGGTCATGAACTGTGGGTTGTGACTGACAAAGACAAAGGGCGAGGATAAAAGTGGCCGAAATAAGGTTTCTCTGCAGGGAGGCTCGTGTCTGCTGTAGTGGCGAGAGGAACTCAGTGATCCAGTGAGATCCCCGGCATTGAGTAACTGCTCCTCCACACGCAACAGGAGCCGGTTATAGTGGTTTGTACTCCTGGGATGGATGGTTGGTCATCATCAGGTGCTCAGCTGGACAAACAAGGGAAAAAAAACTCAATGTATGTATGTTTATTTAGATTTTTACATCTTAGAAAATATATGTAAATAACGTAATACTCTGTTAGTTTGCTCTCCACTCAACAACCAATAACTGCCTCTTCTAGATCTAAAATTCTCCGAAACGAGTTTCAGCATTTTCTATTTGTTGCTCTTGATCTGCCAGTTTGATGTATGTATTTGAATCATTACTCTTATTTATGATATATTTCAAACATTCATTCGAAATGTAAATGAAAATGTAATGTGCAGATTTTGCCTTCGGCGACAAGGTTTTGATACAGAAATTGATCTCTGCACAAGTTCGTCTTTTTCAGCTAATCAGTGTGTGTGTGTGTGTGTGTGTGTGTGTGTGTGTGTGTGTGTGTGTGTGTGTGTGTGTGTGTGTGTGTGTGTGTGTGTGAGCGTGTGTGTGCATGTGTGTGCATGTCTGTGTGTGTGTGTGTGTGTGAGAGAGAGTTGCAAACTGTAGTCAACCAAACAACTCCTCTGACCTTGACCCTGTCTCAATGGTTATTGATTGGTCTGGTTGCTGTTTGATTATAAATCAGTATTTTTGCGTGAGCTGAACATGAGGGTTTTATACGGACCCCATATTGTGACATGAATAGACTTTGTTTGTGTGTGTGTGTCTCTTTTTCATCTGTCAGTTTGAAGGCTTAGCAGTTATTCAAAGACTGTTTTGTTTCTGAAATGACAAACTACAGGTTGTTTAAAACAAAATAGAGATGGATTGTTTGCTGCAGGTCATCTCTCTTAAACCATTACAGGGCAGCAAATGTGTATGAAAAACAAGCATTTCTGCAACAATCTCCAAGTTAATGAGGCAAATCTACCTCTAATCCAAGCCTTTGTTTTTTAGTAGGGGAGAGTGGCCTAAATTGTGCGGTTGGGGAAGTGTGCCATCCCTTGTTTCTAGAAAACCATAGAAGAAATTGGAAATGTGACCACATATTTAGAGAGCCATCCATTTGACTCATCCTGTAAAGAAGGGAGACACAAGGAATAAGATATAAGCACATTTAAGCTAAAAAAAATGTTTTTTGCCTTTCAAATTAAAATTTCCATGATCGTGGTTTTTTGATTATTGTGTCTGAACAATTACAGACATGTTTGAAAACATTTGACACATGTTTTAGTGCTTTAGTATGCTACACTTTGTGTCTATATAATTAGCACGATGTCAGCCCTAAACTGCTGCATCATGCCTATTATCCAAAATTCTGGGGTTTTGTGCCAAAGGCCATATGTGAGTTATAAGTAAGTAAGTAAGTAAAACATATTCATAAAAGCACATTTATGACAGTTTGCACTGTCCAAAGTGCTGTACATAGTGCATTCAGTAGATAAACAATGAAGGTAAAATAACAATAACAAAAATAAAAGACATAAAGCCCATACATCCACAAATATAAACAAAGATAGTAGTGCAGAGGTAAGATAGTTAATGGGGAGGAAAAACCAGGGTGTAAAGATGGGTTTTGAGCCTTGATTTAAAGGCAGAAATGGAGGCGGAATCACATTTGTCAGGTGGCAGTCACAAGCACGGAGCAACTAGTGCAAAGTACATTTCTGAGAGTTGTGCCAGTGGCATGGCTGTATACGCTGGTCACCAAAAAGAAAGTGATTGTCTACAGTAGCTCAGAAGAGACTGACATCTCCATTCCACTTAACGACACCACTGATGAGAGTTCAGATGGCCAGAAAGATGATAATGGGGACTTTGTCATTGTGAGCTTTGTAGGCAAAACCACCGAGATCTGCTAGGCTTTGTTTAAGAAATTTGTTTAAGAACCTTCAATCTTTGTAAAATATTTACTTTATTTACTTTAATTAAACCTTAAATAAGTAATTGTCTTATGGATTTGTCTTGCATTACAGTTTATGAGATATATATATCAATGGCACAATTTACCCCATGGTATTCTCTCTTGTGGCACAATTTACACCACACCGGGGGCAAGTTGTGCCACAAGACAACTTTCTTTCTGAAAGCTATATTTCTTAAACAGTTTATTCCAGATCCAAAGTTCTTATTGCCAGGGATGCACAACATCCTGAAATATATGTACATATTTGAGTTGGAGACATAACTGTCAAGGCCTCACTTTAAAATCACTTTGAGTAAAAAGTTGCACAACTTAGGCCACTCTCCCCTATATAGATTAAATCCATCACAATCAGACCATAAAGTGTATGGGTTGGAAGGCCACTGCTAGAAAGGTAAAGACTGGCACCTTCTAATGAATCCTAAATGTGTGTCTGAATATAATAATGTCTGGAACAGATTTTGTTGTAGACACTATAAAAGGGTCTATGTCCTTATCTGTATATCAACAGATGAAGCAGTTGACTGAATGTGTTCACCTTAGCATTTGCTTTTTGTTTCATTCAGACTATAGGCCACATATCTGCCTTTCCTCACACACCTGAGGCTATAGTTTAGCTGGCTTTAATACAGCAGCATTTCACAGGTTGCCAATCTAACACAACACCTTATTTGAGGTTGAGGTTTTATAATGACTCGCAGTGGGAATGTCCTGCTGCTATAACTGCAGGAGCTGAGTGATGATCTTTAGTAAGCATCGGCTCAATTCCCACTGGAGCGTTTCCAGGACATGGTTGAATCCTTGCAATGAGGAAATTGGCCTGTTTTGGAAACAAACACACACAGGGCTCCCACTCTGTAGCTTGTTGTCTGTGCTAGTGCAGATTATTAAATCACTGCATTCAAAAAAAAATGTCTGTGGATTAGTGTGCCTTGTATCACTTTTTAGCCTATGACTCAGAAAGATACTTGACGCAGCAAGAGAAATCTGATTAAATGTGCGGGTTGATTGTTAGACCCTGAAGGACTTTCACATTATTTATAATAAGTGTGCTCCCTCTGAGGAGATAGATTTTTGTGTGTGAATCAGACATCTTATTTTTCTGATTTCCTGTTTGTCCCCGCGGCTAATGATAAACACCCCTGCTAATATTCAGTCTGCTGATGACTCAGTACACTACAGCATGACATGAACGACAAAACAAACTAACTAATGTGTATGTCTATGTGCACTGACAAAGAAAATACTTGGCAAAGGGCTTTTACAGAAACTTTGGATTTTTACAGCATTTGTCAATGTAGATGTAGAATGTAGAAAATGTAGAAAAAGAGACATATGGTCACAATTAAAGGTGCAGTCAACGATTTTGGAGAATGCTTGTTGTCAAAATCACTTTTTCTCCAAATAAGTGAATATCTCCTCACAATCCGCTACCTGTCTGTACTGCAGCTGTGCTAAAGAAAATCTATTTTTAATATAGAGCCTAAGCTCTGTAAACTGGCATGTTTCTATCTATGGTGCTCCTCTATGTTTAAACATGTATATTATTTGTAAAAAATATGTTGTAACTGCCAAGGCTCTGTATTAACACCAGATTTTCTTTCAGCCTACACACAGTACAGACAGGTAGCGGATCGCCACGAGATATCCACTGATTTAGACAAGTTATTTCGACAAAAAGCATTCTCCAGACTAGCTTCCACCTTTGGAGTTATATCTGTTCAGAAAGCATTTTCACACTGTATTGCGTAGTTTCCCGTACGTACAGCAACAATAGTACAGCACATGAAGTATTTTACTTTACAAAAATCACATCACACCTGAATTAGTCAACGAGACATCTTCATCGACCGCACTATATGTCCAGTATGTGTATTCATTTATTTATGTATTTTTCTGCAGGGCAATGGTCAAATCCGGCCTGTCATTCAGAGCAGTGCGGCCAAGTGACACTGTGCTGTGGGACATGGTAGTGGAGCCTGGCAGAAGAGCGAATCCCAACACTGTCTCTGTGGTCTGCCAGAGGAAGGTTGCTGTCACTGCAAAGAGGTCAGTCCACCGCATGCACAGGACTTACGCACAGTGTTTTAGAATGTGATTGTGTTTTCACCTGCCCGTGTCAAACGTACTCTCTTCTCAAATGAACAAAAAAAATGTACCTTTTATTTTCAGATATTTCAATTATCCCTGCTGCTGCTATAAACCATCCTGAAAATATATCTCCAGTGTTACAGCAGCACGTGGGGGACAAATTGAGTAGAGTAATTATTTTCTGGGTTTGAACTAAATGATGCACAGATTGCAAGAGTGTGTTTTTTTGTTTTTTTTCGTCACTTTTGAAAGAATGTGTTTCTGCATCTGTTTTCATGTAATAGACTTGTCAGTTGACAGACAGTAAACATCCCCAGGGACTGAACCGACTGCCTCTACATACACTTGATGTTGAAATACTCATTTTCTAAAGTCAGCAGACAGCCACAGCACATTGTAAGTCCCTGGCTGTGTTCAGTTTTCATATGGAAATGCATCAAAGAAGTTACCTACTCAAATAGTTGGACAATGAGGGTCATAGGGTCCTATAGTTTTTGATCTCCATTCACCTCTGCCCAGCAACCTCCCACCCCACACACACACACACACACACACACACACACACACACACACACACACACACACACACACACACCCCACCCACCGTCTCTCGACCCACTTATCTGTAATCATCCATAATCACGGCTACGTTATCCAGGCTTAAGCGCTTGCACGTTCAGATGGAGAGATTAGGAAGGAGAGATATTCCAAGTTGTTTCCCTTCTACTGAACACACACACACACACACACACACACACGCGCGCACACACACACACACACACACACACACACACACACACACACACACACACACACACACACACACACACACACACACACACACACACACACACACACACACACAACTTACCACTGTGCTTTGAGGGGGTTTAAAGTCCCCCCTAATAGATGTATTTCTAGGAAATAGGGGCTTTAACCCCTTCTGTGTTTCTCTGTCTAGCTCTCACACAGACCCTCACTGTATTCCCAGTGTCTGTTAATTCAAGAAATATAGGAAGACAAGGATCATATATAGAAGACATTTCAATTTGAATAAGGTCATCTTGCATTATTTCCAGCACATTTGCCCGAGACACACATGTAATAAAGGTACATAGAGACAGATTAGACATGATCACGATTTCATACAATATCTCCACCAAATCACTTTTTCTAGTTTTGTCTAATTGTGCATTTGGCATTTATACCATGGTCTGATTGGCTGGCAGGTGTGCGTTATAACCGTCTAACACACCTAACACACATCTAAATGACTCCGCTAAACGTTGTAAGGCATGACGTGGACTCAAACGAAGAGATATATGGACATTTAAATGAAGATCTCCTAAATGTTTTAACATCCCTGCATCCCATACATTGCTCTCCTGCCTGTAGTGCTGTTTAGTCAGCATGAACTAACGAGAATGTATGAAGACTGGTCAGACGTGATCAGCTGTCTCAATTATGGTAGTACTGGTGGCTACACATTGAAAACAAGGTAACACAATCAAAACATTGACACAATATTACAAAAAAGCATGACTTTAAACTAAACATTAATATTCCCATCAGCCTTTGGGATAACCCCCTCTGGCCACTACAGTATGTTCACAGGTGGTTAGACTAATTTTGACTAATTGCATCATTAATGGAAACATTGAGTTTAATTTTCATTAAAAAAGTGTGTTTGTGAACGCCACTATGATACATTTATTTTTTATATTTGACAATGGTATAAGCGACATATGTACCTTAAAGGTTTGTTGGTGCCTCATTTTCCTTTACTTACATGAAGTCCAACACTGGATCAATAACCCTCAATGAAGTTTGTGAAAGGACCAGTATGACATTTTAGGAGATAGGCCTATTTGCTTTCATGATAAAAGTTAAATGAGAATATTGTTACCACTCACATGTTTGTAGCGTATATATTTAAAGCTACAGACAGCCACCAGTTGGCTTATCATAAATACTGATAACAATGGAAACCTGCTTACCAAAAGTACAAATGCATGCCATTCATTTGAATACATACAAATAAACAAAGTCTAAAAACGGTGCCAGTCTAGCTGTTTCCCGATGTTACTATTTTTCATACTCAGCTATTTGTACGCAAGCGGTTGGCGGTGGCCTCGTAGAATACAAACATGAATATAATAAAACTATTGCTAAGAAAGCTAAGTGACCTTACCCTTTTTCAAGTGTAATAGTGATGACTGTTGGGTTGGTTCGGTAAAAACACACTCGAATAATATTCAAAAGCTGAAGGAAAAAAAAAGTCCTAAATGAAATGCAAGTGTACTGCCTGGAGCATCAACAGCAGCATACTTAATTAAGGTTATTTTTGATTCTGTAATAAATAAGGTCAGTACCTTTTATCTTTAACCACACAAGCAACAGATTATACTGTAGATGCACACAAACAAGAAACAATGTACTTTTTCTTTTTTTTCTAATGCCCTTTCATGAATGACTAAGCATGGCATTGCATAACCCTGACAGCTGCTATCTTTTATTCCATTGGTTCTCTCTAACCCTTCTCTCACAGTGATCGGCCCTTGAGTTTCTTTTGATAGAGCATGAATATATATATTTTCCGTTCCCAAGGGCAAGTATGTTTGCGTATGTCCTTGTTCCTCCATTTCTATTTATTTATTGCATGACCTTTTTTAAATATGAGTTTCAGCCATGTGCTGTTCTTCATTCAGAGACGGCTCTATTTCCCCTTTGATCTGTTCCTTCTGGCAGAAGGTATATGCCTACGTACTCTCTCCATCATCAAATAACATCACATGCCATTCCTCTGACAATCCTTTGACCAGAATACCTGGCTCAAGTCATCCGCCAGCCAGCTCACTTAATCTTCCATCCACACGCTCACCTATATTCTTCTGTCTACTGATGGAAATAAGACATCTTGTGCGTTGTGTTCACTTTGGGTTCAAACTCTGCAGTTAGCTTTTCACAAATTTCAGAGTAATTTCGATCTTGTTAATTTTTCAATGGCAGTCTCTCGTAACATATATTTACTGTAAATGTATCCCCCAAGGGAGATGAGAAAGGACACATCTCAGCCCGTTCCTTTATTTCTTGACACCAGTGTTTTATATATAAAAAAAGTAAAATATAATTTCAACAGGACAACATTATGGTTTCAACTGAACAAAATAATCCAAAATACTACACTATTTTAATTTCGGCTAACAACAAGTTAACGTGCAATAACGTGACATTGAACAACAGGACAGTTGATCTTATTTAGTGATAATTGTGATAAAATTGGCAAAGTGCTAGTTCATGTTTTTGTGCTCTCCCCAATTAAAACGCTTGTTTGAAATTCCATTTAGTTTAATTATTTATTTTCCTCTTTTTTATATGCAATATATTCATGACTAAGTCTGAATACATAGTTAATTTGAAACTGTTGGAGCAGCATGGCCTATTTTTTTAAAACATTTTTTACAATACGTGCGCAGCATGCCAGGCTCTACACTAGACTTTTATTACAAATGCTGTTTGTGTCATGTCCAACCCAAAACATAACATAGCTTTGATTTTTTTTCAATGTGTGTCTCCAAAAAACATCAGAATGCAACACCACGTCACTTTAGAAAGACCAAATAACCAATTCTTCAAAGTACAATTTAAACACTGGATTCATAAGCATTAAAGCCATACTTGCTCAATGAAATACCCTCAACGTTTTTGTTGCTGCCTACATCCTTAATTGGTCTGGTATGAACAGAAGCTTATGTTTCGTAATGTTAGATAACATTTGCTAACTTTAGTTTTTTGCAGTGTAATGTCTATTTTCTTTTTACTAATGTTACTGTTACTCTCATGTTTTAGCATTTGCCTTTATACCGTAATATCCACCTGTGGTCATACTGGCTGCTGCTGTACCGTTAAGGTTACCCAGACTTGCCCTAACTTGTCTTACCGTATTATATTTGTAATTTTTTCTCTTCTCAGGGGTCTTCTGGAAGTTTTTCAACTGGACTTTGTGCCAAAAGATGTTTCAGAACAGGCTGAGAGTCAGGCCATCTCCTGGCGTTTGGAAATGCCCGGGAACGTCAAGGATGTGGGCGTGATGCGGATCTACACAACTCAGAGAGACTATGTGGGGCTGGCACCTCTGGTCATGGTGAGATAAAATACTTTACAACTTTACAGTACATTTTTTGCTGTTTTTTCAGACATAAGAACATAACATTCCCGGCGGGGTGAACCAGGTGTTTAAGAAAGGAGAAGCCCTCATAAAGTATGAAAAGGTATGGGTTGGTTGGTTTATTGTAAACAGGCCACACACAGTGTCATTTTTGGGTTAGGTGGACCGGGGATTCCTATTTTGAACATCACTTCCTGATGATTCTCTTGACAAACAATCAATGTGACACCATATCATCTGGAGTGGACATCATAAATATGCATGTGGTCTTTGTCTTATCACCGGTAGAAAAATGAATAGTCAATAATGAACTCCTGCTTGTACAGAGAAGTGTTACATCAGTTGGTCTTGTTGCACAGATGTTCTAGTCTTTGTTGTGCCATCTGGCTGTGTTCATAGTCAGACATCATTGGCGTCCTTAAAACATTTTTTATTGGTCTATCCTCACAATAATAAGTGTGATGAGTAGTTTTTACTGTCCTCATATCATTAGTAGGGGAGAGTGGCCTAAGTTGTGCAACTTTTTACTCAAAGTGGCTTTAAAGTGAGGCCTTGACAGTAAAGTCTCCAACTCAAATATATACATATATTTCAGGGTGTTGTGCATCCCTGGCAATAAAAACTTTGGATCTGGAATAAACTGTTGAAGAAATATAGCTTTCGGAAAAATAGGTGTCTTGTGGCACAACTTGCCTCCGGTGTGGTGTAAGTTGTGCCATTGGAGAAAATACCATGGGGTAAATTGTGTTGTGATATATATCTCATAAACTGTAATGCAAGACAGATCCATTAGACAATCACTTATTTAAGGTTTATTTAAAGTAAATAAAATATTTTACAAAGATTGAAGGTCAATTTTCTTAAACAAGGCCGAGCAGATCTAGGTGGTTTTGCCTGCAAAGCTAACAATGACAAAGTCACCATCATCATCTTTCTGGCCATCTGAACTCTTGTCAGTGGTGTCGTTAAGTGGAATTGAGATATCAGTCTCTTCTGAACTACTGTAGACAATCACTTTCTTTTGGTGACCGGCGTATACAGCCATGCCAATGGCACAACTCTCAGAAATGTACTTTGCTCTAGCTCCGCCCTTAGAATCAACTGCCACCTAGCGTATGCGATTCCCTCTCCATTTCTGCCTTTAAATCATGGCTCCAAACCCATCTGTACACCCTGGTGTTTCCTCCCCATTAACTATCTTACCTCTGCACTACTATCTTTGTTCATATTTGGATGTTTGGGCTTTAAGTCTTTTATTTAGGTTATTGTTATTTTACCTTAATTTTTTACCTACTGAATGCACTATGTACAGCACTTTGGACAGTGCAAACTGTTATAAATGTACTTTTATAAATACATTTTACTTACTTACTTACTTATAACTCACCTAGGCCCTCTGGCACAAATCATCCCATCCCCAGAATTTTGGATAATAAGCATGCTGCAGCAGTTTAGGGCTGACGTCGTGCTAACTATATAGATACAAAGTGTAGCATACTAAAGCACTAAAACATGTGTCAAATGTTTTCAAACGTGTCTATAATTGTTCAGACACAGCAATCAAAACACCTTGATCCTGAAAATTTTACTTTGAAAGGCAAAAAACAGTTTTTTTTATCTTAAATGTGCTTATATCTTATTCCATGTTTTTCCCTTCTTTACAGGATGAGTTTAATGGATGGCTCTTCTTAAATATGTGGTCACATTTCCAATTTCTTCAATGGTTTTCTAGAAACAAGGGGTGGCACAACTTGCTCACCGGCACAACTTAGTCCACTTAGGCTGCAATATTTATATGAAAAAATATATAATAATCTAATCTAATCTAATCTAATCTAATCTAATCTAATCTAATCTAATTCCGCAGATGGTAAAAATCCTGGAAAATTTTTATTCTGCGTTTAAGAAAGAAAACAGTAACATGTCAGTTAGTCTCTTTTGTTATCAGTTCATCTTTAGAAATGTAGTTTTCCTCGATGTTAAATAACTGTAGCTCTGCACAGCAGATGACCTTTAAGTCACCTCCGCCTGTTTGTGAAACGACAGCCACATTACAGTGTGGCGGCTGTGTTAACTATAATATGTTAATATCATCTTTGATGCTTAGACTGATCTCCTGCTGTTATGTGTATTTGTATCAGAAACTTTTACAAGTGTGTCTATGACAGTAGACCCAGCAGGCTGTTTCATGGTACAACAGTCAGCATGAATCAAACAAACATAAAGGAGACGGATGTTTCATCTTATTCACAAGACTGACATGAGGGAAACAAAATCACCTTACAATGCACTAAATAGAAAGTAGGCTGTCTCTTTAGTTTTTAAGTAAAATTGGTGTGGCTTTATATTTATAGAAAAGTAAATCAGTGCAACAACCACACCAGAAAAATGCAATCAGCTGAGAAGATGGTGCGTTTGATTTTCCGACCTTTTCTGCATGGTGTTAGTGCGTTTATCCTATTATAATGAAGCGTTCATCTCCTTTACATATAACCCTTTAAAGGATTTGTAAATATAACACTGTTTTATAGAAAAGATGGTGATTTAGAACTGAACCCAGCAACTACATGAGCTGAACTTGATCACCGCGAGGCAGATTATACTGCAGAGCTTGCTGAAACATTGGATGTCGAGCTCTCTCAGAGTGGCACTGCCAGCGCCACAGAGAGAGTGTTGATATTACTTTTCTGATTTTGTGCCTTCCCCCTGATCCAGTGGCTTACGTTTGAGTCAGTGTTGCAGTCTGAACTGGATCATGTACTTTTTCAAATTGCGGTCAGCAGCTGTCGAGCCGACAGTGAGTTCAGAATGCGAGGCTGCCGGTCAACATCTGCCAAGCGTCGCCCAATGCTTTACTCCACATCAGGAAGGGAGGGGGGGAAATAAACACTGATCACCCAGAGCTCCTTACAGCCACTACCTTGCATAGATTAAAAAGGCGTTTATCAAGAGAACTTATGAACTGTAAAGTAGTTGTAAATCCATGTTGACGGAGGAGTGGTAAGTGTAAAAATGGAGCTACGTCGGGCTTGGTGACAACTTGTGGGGTGTATATGAGGCGCGCTAAGCTGATACTAAGCATTGACAGACAGAGACATGCAGTACCGAAGTGGGTTGGAAGATTAGAAATATAATCAGGTTTAGGTGTTTTTGAGCAGTGCTCGGTTATGGATAATACAATTCACTAGAGGATTTATTTTCATCCAGGTGTGTGAGTTTGTGAAAAATGTACTGCATGTATACTTTCATCGTTATAACAAAGCAGTAGGCTAGGAGATGACTCGAATGATGATATGGAGACATTATGCTTTTTTTTCACCTATATGCTTCGTAAATCACTAGACGTCTGTGAGATTAGACGTCAGGTTATGTATCCTCTCTAAGGTATAATACACCTCCTTCAGCATTAAGGGAACCTAGCAATAAAAATTATATCCAAGACTCTATATTATTGCTTTGAGTAGCCTACTTTATCTGCTGATTTGGCTGCTGTTAAGTATTTGGAAAATGTAACAAAGTTAGAGCAGCCATTCATCTTCCCCCCCTATCTTTCATCTGACATCTAGCAATCCGGCTAAACGGATGACACAGTCTTTGAACTTCACTTAAAAAAAAGTTTCTTCTTTTGTAGTTAAACCTTCCTTCAAAAAGCCCCCCCCCACCCCACTTTATCCCTCAGTTTCCTTGTACATATGAGTGAATAAGTCTATGATGCTGTTCCAACCCAGAATGCTAACCTGCACTTAATCCCGTTTTTTTCTATTTGCACAGAGCACCGATATCTTGAATACTGCAGTGCTGACGGGTGAAACGGTATCTGTCCCCGTGAAATCTCTGGCTGTGGAGGCAGACGGCTCTGTCACCGACGTCACCAACTACACCAGCTGTAGGTCCACGGCAGAGGATGTACTCAAAGTAAGCCATAACATCCACACAGTATAATCTTCTTGGATTGATATACCCATTGTAATCATTTCCATCTTGCTTGTGAATGTGTTTATTTTTTTTTTTTATGTCTGCACAATATGGAAAATGATAAAGTAAATAGGTATATTGTGATCAGGCTTAAAATATATATATATATTTTATAACTGTAAATATAAGGCATTTTTTCCCATTTCTGCTTGTGGTGAAGCACTCTTTTCCTGTTAGGCCAGCTATGTATCTCTCCAGTGTATTTGTAGACATTTAGTTCAAGACCTTATCAATAGGCTCTTTAGTGCATTAGTGCCACAAGACAAGTTAATCTTAAATAATGTGACACTGGGCAGCTTGATCACTCAGTATTCACTGAGGCATGCATGCTTTACAGTTTGGTGCTTAAAATAAATTCCCTGTATTAAATTAATACATCATTCAGGCCATATTTGCATACAAAGAAAGTTGCTGGTTGACGATAATTAAACTGAATTTGGTGACTTGGAAAAAACAAAATTCATTCTGATGCATAACTCCAAGGCATTTACTGTCACTGTCTGTCACCATGACACTCAACAGGTCCAGGTCCAGCTCTCACACCTGTGTGTGTGTGTGTGTGTGTGTGTGTGTGTGTGTGTGTGTGCGGTGTGCATGCGTGCGTGCGTGTGTGTGTGTTTGTGTGTCAAAGCATTGTGGGGAAAAATAACAGCCTCTTTCATATATGGCATTAGAGACTGAGCTCATGATCCCACCACTCAGTCCATAAGCACAGCAGTCTGACCTTGTTGAAATGGATCCATGTTACTGGGCCAGTAGGAGCAGAGAGAGAGAGATTTGGACAGAGAAGAGAAATACCAGAAGAAAGAAGAAAAAAGGGTATTTTATTCTATTTGCCAGTAGACGACACAGGCAGCCACAGGCTTTGCGAGTGTGAGGCGGTGTGTTGTGATCACGTAAGCTTAAGAGGAGTGCGAATGATCCAAAAGAGAAGGGCACTCTGTTGGTAATGATTTTTTTCTGTATCAGAAGAGAAACTTAATCCAGTTAGTATTGTGTCTCAGACTAGACCGTTTGGCTTCCTGCGGTCACTGTCCCCTCTTAGAGCAATGCCACCGGACGCAGAAAATAAAAGCTTGTAACCACAACTATTATACACTCTTAACTGCCACAAGGTTTGAAGCTTTATATTTGGGTTGGATTCACATTCCGTACACCAACTTCTCGGTTTAGCTACACGCTAACGCAGGATAAATTGGTTGCACATGGATAAAACATGCTTAATAAATTATAGATTTGGTGGCACGTTGCTATTGACAATTGACATATGATCCCTTTATAAAATTGTTGCACATTTATATGTAAAACTAACAATATGTTGTACGAGACATAAACATATGAACAACCAGTAACAGTACTTAAAGAAGCAACAGTAGAGGGAAAATAAGAGGCAACATTCTCAATCTATACAGAACAGTGGTGTAGACAGGAGGTTAGCCAACAGAGTGTAAAGGAGGAAGTGCTAAAACAATACTATTTTTGTTGGAATGTTCCCTGAAACGGACCTGCTAGGTTGCATTTGAGAGATTTTGTTGCGGATCAGTCGGTATATGATAGGAAAGGGTCTTCACAGTCTGACCTCCCACAGCAATTCCACAGGAGTTTGAGTTGACTCTCCTTTGGAAGTCATTGCGCCCTCTTTCTTCATCCTCACTTCTTTCCGGCTTCCCCCCTTTTCACCTCCCTCTCTCCAGTGCTCCACTCTATTCTCCAGTCTAGTGCCCTCCAATTACCTCTGTGGAGCCACTGGTTGGTTAAGATAAGTGAGGTGGCAGTGGAGATAGGGCCTCCAATCTTAAATGAAATACACCAACTGCTGTGTCTCACCTCATTGCTCTCACTGGTGGTGGGGTACTGAAAAAAAAAAAAAAAAAAAAAACGCTCCCAGCCACAGTACAGCGCTACAGGAGCAGTCGTAAGGCAGAAGCTAATTCATATTCCATGAGAGTTTCATAGAGGCCACACATTCTTGAATTTACATGACATAAACAGAAACATTGAGCAATTCCCCTGGCCAGACTTTGGAAGTAGTGCAGAGGAAGTATGTAAAATTCAAACTATGGAAGTAGTGTGTTAAAAAATGTGGGTGATGTGTGTGTGTGTGTGTGTTTGTGTGTGTGTGAAAGTGCCGCTTCTGTGTGTGAGTGCCATTTCAGTGTGTGAATAAAAATCTGCGTGTTAAGCCTATTTGTATTGAAGCCTCTTCAGTGTGTAAATTCAATGTGTGTGTCAATTTTTTTTACCGAAACTTACTTTTTCATTTTAATCATTTCCCATGTGGCTTTCATGGAAAAACGCCCGCTGATGCATCCTTCAAAACGGTTGAATCCAAGACACTAGACTTAAGTCCATTCCCAATTCTAGTTCAGTTATTCTAAAGTAATTCTAAACTTTCGTAAAAGCATGTTTTTTCCCTAATATCAAGACCTTTTTTAGAGATGAACTGATATAACGAAATGAATGGCATCTGACTGTTTAAGTTTTGCTTCCAGAATCAAACATAGGACATTGCCTGTGGGCCGCACATTCACCTTTCCTCTCACCTTTTTTCTTCTCCCATGTTTTGTCTTGTCTGTCCAGGTGTCGGAACGATGCGATTTTGTCTATGTAACTGGGAAGCAGATGAGAAGCAGTACCAGGGTGATGCTCAACTTCACTTACGGTTTCCTGAATGCCCAGCTAGAGATGAGCGTATGGATGCCCCGTCTGCCCCTGCGCATCGAGGTGGCAGACCCTGAGCTCAGTCAGATCAAAGGCTGGAGGGTCCCTGTTACTACGGGCAACAGGAGGTAAGGACTGACCAGTTAGCGTTGCTGTAAATCTGCTGTTGCTAGAGGTCCCGTTAGCTTGATGAACGGTATTCCAGTCAAAGTCAAAGACGTTAAAGCATGCAAGTCAAGCGAGGGGCCTAATGTAATACATTTGCACCTACAATTAACACAAGACATTCCTACACTTATATGTCTCTCCTAGAACAGTTTCCTCTAATGTGTATAAGCTGCCTTTTCATTGGAAATTGGGTTATGCAGTTGATCCTGTTAAGGCGCTTAAGAGGAGAAAGTCTTAGCTGCAACAGATTAAAGTAAAAAAAAAAAAAAATCCACAAAGAAACAGATAGGTAGCCATGAAATGTACCTTTTATTTAGGGAGTTTATAATAATAATAATCCGTTTTTGTGGACTCATTGTCAAAGCAATGGGAATTTACTTGTATAGTTATTGTTGAGTGTGAGTGCATCATATTTAGAGGCGTGTTTCCCATATCTATTTGTATATTGCGTATGAAGTCAGTCACAGAAACATCACATCTGTGTTCGGTGCATTAGTGGGTAGGAAACAGCAGAGGCGACACATTTGCCCCGGAGATAAAGGTTAGTGGGACTCAATAGTTACACTAAAGTCATTATTTTTCACTCAATACTAATGATGATGGACAACTGTTAGTTAGTTTTTCTGCAGGGTAAAAACTACTTTGGGGCTTTCATTTCCCCAAGTATTCAATACACAGACACACATACAGTAGATACAGTAGGTCATAAATGTGGTGATTATAGCTGTGAGTTTCAGCTGTGACATGCCTCTGTCACTGCGTGCTTCTGTGGTGGACGTGTGCATGTGAAATGTCTGTCGAATTGGTAGCAATGAACAGACTACGATTCATACACAAAACATTGTTTGTAGGTAACATTAAGTAGTTTTCATGTTTTTTATATATTCAATTAAAAAAATTATTAAAATGACTTCTGGGTTACAGAGCATGGAGTAGGTGCGATCGCTTTCTAGCTCCCACTAACTATTTCAGACCTAACTGATTAAACCCTATTTTCATCGATTTTTTTTGTGTTTGTGTTGCCGGTAACACTGATACTGTTTTGGAGAAATGTCTAGAGGAAAGTAAAACGCAAAAAGAGATTCGGCAGAGTCAGATATGTCCTCGGACAGTGTGGTTAGCACTGATGTTAATGCTTGCTCAATGGCTTCCATTCCGGACCTGCTTGAGCAGCATAGAGCAGCCATATCCGCTGAGTTTAAGTCATCGTTTGCCAGAATGGACACTAAGCTGGAGAACATCCAGGCCGTGGTCTCAGGCCAGGGGAAACGTATAACCGATCTCGAGGAGAATGCAGAAACTGTTTGCGGACGCCTGGAGCAACTTGAGGCTACGTGCTCCTCACTGCAGGAAGATAACAAGTTGCTGAAATCTAAACTATCGGATTTGGAAGGGAGAAGCAGGAGACAGAATGTTCGTATTGTTGGCTTACCAGAGTCACTTGAGGGCGCTCGCCCCACCGCCTTTATCTCCGAGCTTCTCGTCGAGGTTTTTAGTAATCAAACTCTCCCTTCTTCCCCGGAGCTGGACAGAGCTCACCGCACTCTGGCACCCAAACCGGGCCCGCGTGAGAGACCGCGGCCCGTCATCATCCGCTTCCACCGATACCAGACTAAAGACTTGATCATGAGAGAGGCATGTAAACAGGGCGAGCTGGAATACCACGGCCACAAGCTCCGGTTCTACGAGGATTACAGTGCGGAGGTCGTGAAGCAGCGGGCTGAATACAGGGGGGTCATGGCTGAGCTTTATCAGCGCGGTCTCCGTCCCTCTCTCCTCTTCCCTGCGAGGCTTCGCATTACTCTCCAGAGCGGCGAGAGAAGGTGGTTGCGGTCCGTCTCTGAAGTATCTAACTACATATCTACATTGGGTGTGAGTCCGTAGTAAATTCGATTGCCTGCTGTGAGTATACACATTTGGACAAATGCTCTTTTCATATCCCCAGCCAAACTCTCAGGGTGTATTCACACATGCCGTGTTTAGTTCGGTTGAAACGAACTCAGATGCACTTCTGCCTTCAATGCGCATCTTTCAGGCAGGTGTGAATACAGCAATCACACTCGGGGGCGGACCAAACAAACGCTCCGAGACCCAGCTGAAGAGGTAGTCTCGGTGCGTTTCCAAACGCACTCTGCTGCAGTTCGTTTGTGGTGTGAATTTGTCCGGACTCGATCCGACCCAAATGAAGGAGGCACTGTGCCTTTTCTTTCTTTTCTTTTTTAATAAATAGCCGTCAGCTTCACATTATGGGAAAGTGTTGTTGTCGCCATTGTTAGGACGATAAGTTGTGGTTTGACCGGGAGCCCAGAACAATATATTACATTTGATTGAGAGGACGCATAAACATGCTGAATGTGTTCAGCGATCAGATGAAGGAGAGGGGAGCGTCTCTCGCACAGTGCCAACAGGTTCACGCTGCGCAAGAAATGTGTGTTTTTATTTTGCTTCCCATGTACGGGACCGTCAATACCCCGTGTCAGTTTGGAGCTGAACTGCGCCGACCCAGCTGATACACAGCTTAATCAGCTGAGTGTCAGCTTGAGCCTGTTCTTCTCGCGTGACGCGCGTCCAGCACCAAAACTACAGTAAAAATGATATTTCACATTGTAGGCTACACGCCACATAACGTTGCATTGACATAGGGCTACATGTTATAACCATATGAAACAACAATAATCCGATGTTTTTCCTCTTTATTTATAGGTTAGATGTTGGCCATTTTATTATTTTTAACCCAATATTATATCAATGATATATATTTCGTAGTTTTAACTTCGTGCTTCCTGTTTCTCTCCACCCCAGAATGTCTGTCCAATGAATGAATAACCTCAGATCACGTGTGGTTTTGCTTCGTAATGCTGGTTCACTTGCAAAAGGGGCAATATGAAAGTGGACCACACCAAACAAAAAAAATCAAAACTCCATTTGGTCTGGACCAAAGCAAGTGAACTAGCGGACTTTCCCAGTGTGAATACACCCTCAGACTGATGGTACTACACGGATTTTTTCTCCCTTTTTTAAAATGAGTAAATCAGCTGGGTGAACGTGACATTTTTGTTGCTTGTCATTTTGACGTATTGTCTAGCTCACTCGCTTTTTTTACTTGTATCTCTATTTTAAAACGGCTGGATAAGCGTGTCTGTTCTTTCTTTTTTTTTGCCATTTGGACAGCTTGTCTAACTCACGCCTTGTTCTTTTATTTGTATTTGGAATCTGTTGGGTGAGCACGGTATTTTTGTTAAGTGTGTTGTCATTTTGACAGTTTGCTGGATTGTTCATAGTGTTACTAGGCTGTTATGGGGTGAATTGTACAAGACCTATGTGGGAGTTAGCACAGGTCAGGAAGTTAGGGCTTGGAATGTTTGTTGTGAGACTAGTAAGGGTCTTTTGGGGTTTGCTGTTTAGAGCAATATATGGGGTGGGTTCTGGGTGGGATGGGGTGGTGTTAACTGGGGGTTTAGCTGATAAGTCATCACCTGTTGTGTTTTCAGTTATTTGTGTTTTCCTTTTTTTGTGTGTTTTTCTTTCCCTCTGTATTTTGCTACTCTTTTTCTAATCGGAGCAACTCTTTTCATTCTCACTATAACTGAACTAGATGAAGGGCAATCTTAATTTAATTAGTTGGAATGTCAAGGGGCTTAATCACCAAGTGAAAAGGGGTAAGGTCTTAACCCACCTAAAACGGCTCAGGGCTGGAATAGTTTTCCTTCAAGAAACCCACTTACATGACTCTGACCATGGGCGATTAAGTAAATGCTGGCGTGGACAATTTTTTCATTATGGTATGGTATGGTATGGTAATGGTAAATGGACTTGTATAGCGCTATATCTCCGTTTATCACAGACTCAAAGCGCTTTACATTGTGTGTACACATTCACCCAGTCACACACTCATTCATACACCGATAGCAGCAGCTACCACGCAGGGTAGGCTTAGCACTAGGGTGCTAAGCTAACTAAGCCAACTATCGGGAGCAATTTGGGGTTCAGTGTCTTGCTCAGGGACACTTCGACATGTGGCGGGGAGACGGGGGATCGAACCTCCGACCCTGCACACCAGAGGCGAACACCCTACCCACTTCGCCACTGCCGCCCAATTCTAATTATTCTAATTTCAGGGCTAAGGCTAGGGGCACAGCTATCCTTATTGATAGTAATATTCCTTTTGAGTCCTCAAACATTATATCAGATAAAAATGGACGTTTTATTATTGTTTCAGACAAACTTTACAATAAGTCAGTCATCTTGGCCAACGTCTACGGGCCTAACGTCGATGATGTAGAATTCTTTAAGAGATTTTTTTCTCAACTCCCCGATCTCAATTCCCATTCTCTTATTCTTGGTGGGGATTTTAATTGTTATCTAGATCCAGTCTTAGATCGCTCTTCCCCCAAACCTGCCACTCTTAGCAGATCTGCAGGTTATATCAAATCATTTCTTGCTGATTATAGCCTCTCTGATCCATACAGGTTTTTATACCCCACAAGAAGAGAATATTCATTCTTTTCACATGTCCACCACACCCGAATTGATTATTTTTTTGTTGATAATTCATTGATGTCAGACCTAAAGTCATGCAGTTATGAAAGTATTGTGATCTCAGATCACGCTCCTCTGCTCCTTCAACTGGCTTTCTCTGACGTTGAGTATACAAGAAGGCAGTGGAGACTGGATCCATTGTTGCTCACAGAGAGTTTTCTTTCACACATCTCTACACATATTAAAACTTTTTTGAGTATAAATAGAACACCAGATGTGTCCAATGCAACAATTTGGGAAGCCCTGAAAGCCTATTTGAGAGGTGAAAGTATATCATTTGCAGCATACAAAAATAAGTGTACAAAACATAAACAAAGTGAAATTGCTGATCAGATTCTGAACATAGACAGACAATATGCTAATTCACCTACATCTGAACTTTACAAAGAACGTTTAAAACTTCAGACAGAATTCAACCTTCTTTCCTCTCGTCAAGTTGCTGAACCAGTTGCTTAGGAGCAGAAGTACTTTTTACGAGCATGGTGACAAGATTGGTAAACTCCTGGCCAATCAACTGCGCGGATTTAGAGCGAAGCAACTCATCCCTGGAATACGGACAGGCAGTGGGTGTACAACATCAGATCAGAAATTGATAAACGAAAAGTTCAAAACATTCTATTCAAATTTGTATAGTTCTGATTGTACAGTAGACGCAACGGTGAGGGAAACCTTTTTCAGTAACCTAAACATGCCTTCCCTTTCTCAAGACCTGAGACATAGCCTTGAGGCACCTATTACTCAGAAGGAAATTATTGCAGCAATAACATCTATGCAATCAGGCAAATCTCCTGGTCTAGACGGACTTCCATCTGACTTTTTTAAGAAATTTTCAGCTGACTTGTCGCCTTTTTTATGTTCAGTATTCTCAGACTCATTTGACTCAGGTACACTTCCGCCTTCGTTCTATCAGGCCTGTATTTCCCTGTTGTTAAAAAAGGATAAAGATCCTCTAGAATGTGCATCATACCGACCAATTTCACTATTAAAAACACATGTGAAGATACTTGCTAAAATTCTCGCCCACAGATTGGAGGATGTTCTCCCCTCTATCATATCCCCCGACCAAACTGGGTTTATAAAGGGACAAATTCAAATTCAAATTCAAATTCAAAAAAACTTTATTTGTCCCCAGGGGGCAATTGAAGGCACATAGAGCAGCAGCATTACAAAGGACAAGGCCATGTCCAAACAAACAAACAAAAACAAACAAAAACACAGCGTTGCTACCTGGCAGACAATACACACAAGCACAGGTGTCTACAAATACACAAATATATGTAAATATGTATAAAATATGCAAAGTGCATGTTTATAAATGGAGAACTGACTCTCAACAGTGTAAAATGTGTCAAATATGACAGAAATATAAAGTGCAATCAATTAAATAAATAAATAAATAAAATACCATGCTGGTCATAATACAATTGTTGAGATGAATTGAAGCGAGGTACTTGTGTTGTAACAGTTAATGGGAGTGAGAGGGCAAAACAGAGTTCACGGCTTCACCAGTCCATGTGGGGAGGGCACGAGCCCGGGTGGGGGGTTTAGGAGGAGTTGAGGAGGTGAACAGCCTTGGGAACAAAGGTTGCTTTTCTCCTCTGTGTCCTGCAGCCGGGACAGCGTAGTCGGCGCCCTGAGGGGAGCCACTCAAAGGCGTGGTGTAGAGCGTGTGAGGGGTCCTGCATAATTCTGTTGGCTAACCGGAGTGTTTGCTGGTCGTGGATGGAGGAGAGAGTTCTTGTTGGAAGTCCAATTATCTTAGAGCAGACTCTGGCCGTACTCTCTAGGCGGTTTCTGTTTTGGAGGGTGATGGAGTGGAACCAGCAAGTTATGGAAAATGTACAGATGCTTTCAATGAATGAGTAATAGAAAGTTAGCAGTATGTTTTTGCTAACTCCAAAGGAATTTAGTTTCCTTAGGAGATACTTCCGCTGGTGACACTTCCTAAGGATCTCTTCGGTGTTGGAGGAGAATTTCAACTGGCTGTCGAAGATGGTGCCCAGGTATTTATACTCCTCCACCAGCTCCACCGGCTCCCGTGGATTGAGATGATGGATGCTGCGGCCAGCTCTCCCTGCCTCTTAGAGAAGGTCACCACCATCTCTTTGGTCTTACTCACATTCATCTCAAGGCATGAGCTGTCGACCACTCCACAAACTCCTGGAGAGCTGATCCATGCTGCTGTGAAGGACCTGAGAGCAGGGACAGGAGACTGTATCGTCTGCGTACTTCACCAGGTGACATTGAGGCGTGTGGATCTGCAGTCATCTGTATAGAGGATGAAGAGCAGGGTGAGAGCACAGCCCTGAGGGGAGCCCGTCGAGGTGTGTCGGAGGTCGGAGAAGGTGTTGTTGACCGGACTCTGTGACCTGTCGGTTAGAAAATCCAGTATCCACCGGATGAGCTGGTCGTCTAGATGGAAGTAGGAGGTGAGTTTGTTCGAGGATGTGGGGTGTAGTGTATTGAATGCCGAGGAGAAGTCTACAAACAAGAGTCTGGCTGATGTGTTGGGCCGCTCTAGATGTTTGTGTACAGTGTCAATGATGAATGCTTTTGCGTCGTCCACACCTCTGCCTGGCGGTAAGCATACTGTAGTGGGTCCATCAGACTGTCGGTTACAGTGAGGATGTGTTTTTTAAGCCCTCTCCATGGCCTTCATCACCAGGGAGTGAGGGCCATAGGCCTGAGGTCGTTAAGGGTATTGATGGTGCTTTCTTTGGGATGGGGATGACTGTGGAGTGTTTCCACAGCTGGGGGATGTGCTGGTGTCCATGGATCTTTGAAACAGGGTTTGGAACACTCCCCCAGCTGCTCAGACAGAACCTCAGGACGGCCACTGATGTTGTCTGGGCCAGGAGGCTGTTCTCCCTGGTCCTCCTGAGGGCTCTGACCACCTCCTCTGTTTTAAAGGCGAGTGTGGAGTCACCAGGTTTCAGCGTTTTTAAGTATCTGCCATTTGGGTGGAGTTGTCAGTCTCAAACCTGGTGAAAAAGGAATTGAGGTCGTTAGGGAGAGATGTAGAGCTGCTTCCCGCCACCTGGATGGTTTTGTGGTTGGTAGTGACGGTGTTAACAGCAGCCATGGTTTTGAGGCCCTGCCAGGTGAGCGGAGGTTCCCCTGGGTGAATTTTTCCTCTACCTTGTTCTTGTACTTCAGCTTAGAGTTTTAATGGAGCTTAACTTCCCTGTTGACCTCCTTCTTATCGGACTCTGAGCCAGTGAAGAAAATCCTTTTTTCTTGTTGAGAATTTCCTTCAGTTCTTTTGTAATCCAGGGCTTATTGTTTGGGAAGATGGTGACCGTTTTGGAGGGATAATGTTGTCCACACAGAAGTTGATGTAGGATGAGACAGTGTCCACTTGCTCCTCCATGTCGTTTGAAGGGGTTAGGAGGTTATTCCAGTCTGTGGATTCAAAGCATCCTTGCAGCGCTTGGATGCTGTTGCTAGTCCACTGCTTGATGTTTTTAATAACCTTGTTTGCCCTCCTTATGACAGGTGTGTAAGCTGGAGCAAGCAGGATGGTGTCGTGGTCGGCAGTGCCAAGAGGGGGAGGGCTATGGACCTGAAAGCATCTGGTACAGAGCCATAGCATTTATCCAGTGTCCTCCCACGGCAGTGGTGCATGTTACATACTGTTGGAAGCCTTTGAGTGATTTATCAGGAGAGCAGTGGTTAAAATCACCCAGGATGAATTTTGGGGAGTCTGGTGAGATGTGTTCCAGTCTATTTAATGAGCGTGTGATGTGCTCAGTGGCAGTAGCTGCGTTTGCTCTGGGGTGGATGTAAGTCAGGATGATAAAAAGTTGAGGAAACTCTGGGAAGGTAAAAGGGTCGTAGGGAGACAGCCAGGAGCTCGATGTCAGGGGTGCAGTTTCTCTCTCACTCGACTGTGGTGACCAGGGGTGTTCACATAGATACACAGCGCCCATGTTGTTTACGGTGCGCTCACTGTCCCGGTCGAGTTGAGAGGGGGCGAAGCCATCAATATGCGTCGTGCTTTCTTCATCGTTCTTATTTAACCACGTTTCGGTGAAAGCAAGAATAGAGGCACTTCTGTATTCATGCATGTGGTTAACGTTGGCTTGTAACTCATCAATTTGTTGGGAGGGGGCATTGCCAAGATGATAGCGAGCGGCCGTTGTTTACACTTCTCCGTTTAAGCCTAGCTTTAATTCCTCCCTTTTTCTTGCCCCTTCTAGTTCCTTTTTTTATTGTGGCGTGGTTGTGTCGCTGGATGAATTCTTGCGTATTATTTCTCGGGAAAAGTATCCGTGGTGCAGGTGAGATGAGATGAGAGTCCAAGCTGCAGCAAAAGTCTCTTGTATAGGTGATTTTGCCGTCGGGAATATTTTTCCAATTTGCAGAAACAGACTCACATATAATCCACATTTGAAGTATAGTCCAGAGTGTGCGGATATCCATGCTGGAAAACAGTTAGTCCAGGGAGGGCGAGAAAAAAGCTTGTTACTTCAGGTTCGCCAGGTAAACACAGGTAACAGTGGAGGCTGCTCGCGAATGGGCTTGGCCAGGTAGCGATTCAAAACAAACAAACAAACAGCGATGCAAAGTACACACCGTACAGGCACATGGACACAATGCGTCCAGTATTTCTTTACACAATGCGTAAAGTAGGGTAGAGACAAAACAACGAAAGCTGCTCTACGAGCTGAACGGTCGACCACACGAGCAGCGACCCGGAAGCGCCATGTCTCAAGGCTTCCTGTCTCACTTCACTGAACCACTTCACGTCCATCACTGGACGCCAATCATTTCATAATATTCCTCAAATTATTGGATCAGGCGAAGCAAATATTATCGAAGTGGTCTCCTCTGGCTTTCTCTCTTATAGGTAGAATAGATTCAATTAAAATGACATTACTCCCAAAGTTCCTATATCTATTCCAATGCCTCCCCATCTTTCTCCCCAAATCCTTTTTTCAGGCCCTTGACTCTTTAATGATAAATTATATTTGGAATGGTAAACACCCTCGGTTACGGAAAGCTTTTCTTCAAAGACCCAAACAAACAGGTGGAATGGCCCTCCCTAATTTCCAATACTATTACTGGGCTGCTAATATCCGTTCTTTAGTGTATTGGGTGCATTTTCACCTTGACGACTCAGCCCCAGTCTGGATAACAATGGAGTCCAGCGCTATTAGCCCATTGTCTCTATCTGCCCTCTTAAGCGCCGCACCTCCACTCTCTTCGGCTATTCCCAACAGTAGTCCCGTGATTAAGCACTCCCTTCGAATCTGGACCCAATTTAGGAAGAATTTTGGAATGCAGAATTTTTCACTTTTCAGCCCAATTGCAGCTAATCATTTGTTTACTCCCTCGACGGTGGATGGTGCATTCAAGATCTGGCATAAAAAAGGCTTAAAATCCATCGCTGATTTATTTATTAATGATCCATTTGCTAGTTTTTCTCTAGACAATTGACAAAACATTTTGGTATCGAAAAGACTAATTTTTTCTGATTTCTGCAAACCAGGCATTTTACGCAGAAGTTAATTCCCCAATACCCTTATAAACCGCCAGCCAATCATGTCGATTTGTTTCTTTCTGTAAACCCCACATTAAAAGGCTCAATTTCTGTGTTTTTCAACCTTATTTCGAAGTTGCATAGCCCCTCATTAGCAGCTATAAGAACCCAGTGGGAGCAGGGCCTAGGTTCTGCCTTCACAGATCACATGTGGGATTCAGTCCTGGATCGGATACACTCTACCTCCATGTGCGCCCGACATGCTCTTGTGCAATTTAAAGTAGTACATTGTATCCACATATCCAAAACTAAATTAGCTCGTATGTTCCCCGATGAAGACCCGACCTGTGATAGCTGTAAGAGCGCACCGGCATCACTCTTTCACATGTACTGGTTGTGTCCCACCTTGACTGAGTTCTGGACATCAGTTTTTCAAACAATTTCTGAAGCACTTCAGCATCAAATTGAGCCGAACCCTTTCACTGAAATTTTTGGTATTGCTCCAAATTCGGGCTTGCCTAAAATGAAGCTAAAGGTACTGGCCTTTACCTCATTACTTGCTCGTAGGGTTATCTTACTTAAGTGGAAAGATCCTGCTCCTCCTTCCCACTCACTTTGGATTAGAGACATTATGTCATGTATGAATCTGGAGAAAATATGTTCTACTACCCAGGGATCTGAGAATACATTTTATAAAATATGGTGCCCCTTCCTAAATTATTTTAAAAAGCCAACCACAATAATTGAAGAGTAGCTACCCCCTCCCCTCTTTTATTTAATTAAATTTTATTTCTTTATGTTTTTTTGTTTCATATTGATTGTTTGTTTTTGTTTCTTGAAGTGTGTGTTTCATATCTGCCATTTTTTGCATTATGTATTATTTGGGATTGTTTGTGGCTGGGTGTGGGGGTGGGATGTGGGTGGGGTGTGTTCGGGGGGAAAAAAGGGGAAAAAGTTTGTAACCCATTGTGCTACAATTGCTTTGCAACTTTGAAATTCAATAAAAAAACCTTTGAAAGAAAAATGTATTAAAATAAGCACTTGCAATCAGTTAACACTATTAGAGTTTAATTTGCACTATGGCAATTATGATACTCTAGTCTTTGATTTAAATTAGCAACCTGGTAACCCCATAGAGGGCATAATGGCTCAAGGGTCATCAAAGCAATAATTGAACCATTGACTTATCATGGCAAGGTGACTCAACAAATACACTTAATTATTGTGTTAAAACTGCTTTTGTTAATACGTGGTAGCAAAGAACAACAATGCAACAGAGCAAACTATTGTTGCTGTAAATGTTGTAATTTTGAAGGCTCTACTCAAATCAATAACTTGAAATAAGGCCATTTATTGTATGCAAGTAGAAGCATACAATGTATATTCTAACCTCCATGGGGTTCACAGCAGGGCGCTGTTGAGTCACACATATTTAATTCAAGCGGCATCTCCATCGCATGTGAAGCTCTGACCTAAGGCTGCATTATAATGATGTTTATTTGGACTGTAGCTCTTGCAGTTAGCTTTCTGCCTGCAGTGTGAAAGCAAGCATTACCCATCAGCCCTGTAGCACACCTGTGGTGCAGCTTGTGGAAGACCAGCTGTGCTTCTAATAATCATATGATCATTGCTGAGGAGTTTGGCGACGGTTCGCAGCTTAACCTTTATCACCCCGCAAACAAAGCACCTCAGCCGTGGGATCCTGGTTAATTCAACTTAACATTTGTTAAGAGGGAAAAGGTCACTGAGGATCAACAACCACACTGCTGTTCTCTGTTGTTGTTCCTGAGTGCATTGTCTCGCTGCTACGAGTTCACATCACAAATGAAATGCGTGAGGATTTTGTAATGTTATCGTTTACAATTCAAATGAGGAGAGATCAACATTCATATTTTGTGTAATTGAGTCACAGTGCATTTTTTTCTCTCTAATTCAGCCATTTGGTGGAAGGTTGGCTAATTAAATGCATTTGGAGCTGCTGCTACCCAGCACTATTTTACAGCAAGTTCTTAAAATTCACATCACACCTAAGGAGAACTTCAGTGACTCAAATCAACATAACTGCAAATAAGTGTGCAGTACAATGCATGCAGAAACCCATTATTCATCATTCTGTGCTGAAAGGAGTAGTTAGATGTTTGATGTTCTCATTTGCTTTCTTGAAATAGATCTGTACCACTTCCCTAAATATGAAGCAAGATTCATAGTGAAGTTAGAAATGATCACTGAGTCACTACGCCTGGAATTAATTTAGCAATAACCCCCTTAAAAAGCAAGACTTGTATAAACGGTTATATACGGTATAATGTGTAAGTCAATGAGGTTTAGAGGTGGTGGGAGGGACATTTTCTTACATTCAGGCAGAGTTAGAATAGTTATTCCGCCTGTTTCCTGTCTTTAAGCTGAGATAAGAATACTACCTCCTCACTGTAGCTTCATATTTATTTATTTCTGAACTTTTCCTCTATAATGTCGCTACATTTTTTCACTTTTCGTCTTTTCCCTTTGTGTGTGCCAGGTCTACGTGGGACAGTGAGGAAGAGGAGGAGATGAGGAGGGGCAGAGGTTGCATGCTGCAGTACCAGTACTCTACACTCAGGGTGCTAACACACTTCATAGCTCCGGCTGACAGTGAGGCGCCGCCTGACCCGCTCACTGGGGCAGAGCCTGTCGAGTATTTCTTGGGTCCTGACTGGAAGGTACAAATATTTAACAGTCCTATAGCCAAACGGGCATGTGTTGGCACTTATGCCTAGCAGTATTTATATTATCCACTAACTAACTAAATGTTTCTTTTCTCTTTATTGCACATGAGAAAATACATAGTAGATCAGTGAAAAAGGAACAAGATACATACAGTAAGGAGTAAAAAAAAACAAAAAAAACACAACAAATAACTGAAATGTGCAGGGAGAGGCATAATAAAAACCCAAATGGGCTTTTTGGGTGGCCATTCTTATGTAAGACATTCACATAAAGACAAATAATAAATAGATCTATTGTTAGACAATAGATCAACGTTTCATGTTCCGATAGTGACAACAGCAAGCTCGATTGTATTTCATTGCATTGAGTGGAACATTTATAAACATATATTATCACGGATACAAAAATGTGTAAAAAAAATCCTTTTTTTATACATTTTTTTTCTCTCTTTTGATTGACAGGTGGATGTGACAAATCTTGTACGCAAATCTCTAAAAGTGTCAAATCCTGATGTAGCCAGGGTGAACGATGGGGCGGTGCTGCAGGGAAGGGCTGTCGGCACCACTACTGTACAGGTGAACCATGATGTGTGTGTGTGTTGTGTGTGTGTGTGTGTGTGTGTGTGTGTGAGTGGCTATGTGATGTGTGTGTGTGTGTGTGTGTGAGTGGCTATGTGATTGTGTGTGTGTGTGTGGTGGTGGTTTTGAGCAGGTGCAGTGCAGTTGTAGCCTATAATCATTCATATCCATATTGTGCAGTTTGGATGAGGCTGTACTTGTGTTGTACAGGTGCTGTCCCCTGTGACATCATCGGTCCTGGCAGAGCGTGTCATCAGGGTGACTGATGACAAAGTGAGTGTGACAGAGCTGGGGGTGCAGTTGGTTTCTGGACTGTCTCTGTCCCTGCGTCCCAGCCCCGGGAGCAACAGGGCCATAGTCGCAACAGCAACCACGCGTGAGACGATCACACAGCTCAAACAGGTAAACTAACTAAGAAACTGTAACACATGAAAGCTAAACTACTTCAGCGTCTCTTTTCATGCCCTCTTTGTTGATAGTTGTATAGCCCTGCCACATAACACAACTATAATGATATTAATCCTCTAGGACAAGAAACACAAAGCAGTGAATAATGAATGTCATAATGAATGATTCATTCAATGTGAGATTATAAAAACCTAATTGCTAATTGTGGTGGTATTATTTAGGATTAGGAGATAATCACGGATTTTCTCTTTGATTTTCGATTTGGAAACGGTGAAAATAGATGAGAAGATTTATTAGATTTGTCACGGGACACGGAACCATACATTTTGGTTCAAGATTTTTTGCTTGCAGAATTATCAAGTGAGCATGGGACATGACATTCAGTTTGTTCTAAAATGTAACCTTCAATGGAAATCACACATAAACAACAGCCACGTTGTGTAAATCCCTCACTCTCTCCCTTTGTAACACTCCTCATCTTTGGAAACTTTCATCCTCTGCCCCGAGAACAGCTGTCAGTGTCAGCGCTATAGACAAGGGTTCATCTGGGAGCTCAACCTTAGAGCATGAACTTAAAGTGCTGTATTCTGATTGCTGTAGGCTGTGGTTAAACTTTAAAAGGTGAGACAGCGGCGTTTTGTGTGTGACAGTATTTATTCTAACTGTGTGATTACTGGCTCTTTGACAAGTGAGCTATTACCCTCTTGTAGTGTCCACTGGTTACCATAGCAGCCATCGCAGCTATGCTTTTTACTATTTTCTTAAAACATCCCTTTTTTCTTAATTTCTACAGGTGTGGGTATTTTACATGACACCCCCGTGCATTCATCAATCAATTCCACTGACAAGGTTCTTCTTTTATTAAACTAAGCTGCTAGGAAACACTGACAAATGTGTGTATAAAGAGCAAACGCATAAATGACATTACCATCCTCAAATACCTGCATTTAAAGACCGACATACTTCTGGGACCGTTGGCAGATTAGAATAAATGATTTTTGAATTGATTTTCCAACATGCAAATTCAACGTCTTATGTAAGACTAAAGTATTGATCTTAGTGTTTGGATTTAGCACTCATCACAGGCTGGCTTATGCCAAAGAGATTGCTTACATTGCAGGTGTCGTTAACGACGTTCAACTGATTAATTGATTTTATTGATTTGAATTTTAATTAAAATCGATTAGATCCTAAATCTGCAAGGTTATATAAGTACATATGTCCTGGAAAGTGCATTATTAAGAATTATTGGAGTAATTGTGGCCAGCAGGGAGACAACTTGCTCGCATCATACTGTATTTAGCACTTGTGCTTCAAACACATCACGTGTTGGATAAGACATCTGTAGAAACAATAGCTGGAAAGCACTATGTAAAACATGAGTGCATGGTAGCTGTCTTTTGCTGAGGGATTTCAACAGTTTAAAGCCCACATTTCGAGTACCATAGTGCTAAAAAAGCAAAATATCCTATGTTGAGGGGTATCCACTATCCCACATTCACTCATTTAAGTTTTCCCCAGTGAGGTTCAGTTTTCCTTCATGTGAAGCAGAAGCATTTTGTATCCTTAAATAAAAGTTGAGGACACACACTTTAAATTAGCTATGTAGTAATATGTTATTAGCGTATCCTAAATGTTAATTTTCCCACAAATTATATATTGGGCTTCTAAAGAGTGGATTTAAATGCTAAAAATTGCCAAAAAAGAGCCAATTTGTGACTTTAAAAGTGCAATATATTTGTGTTTTCTCTGAGCCTCTTGAAATGTGATCTTTGTTTTCACAGCCCAGACCATTATCTGCAGTTGCCATGCTGTGTGAGTGAGCGGAAGTGGCAGACAGTGAGCACAGATGATCGTTTAAAAGCTCACTCACACTGTTAGCCGTGGCAGCTTGCCCATTTTAAACCAGCTCCCCGACACTGGCATGGGGCAGCAATTAGGCGACCCATAGCTGTTGGAGCGACAGCTCACTTTCCCTACATTGTCACTGTGACTGTGCCCCTGTCAATACCAAACTATTAGAACCATGCCAGTGCAGATGACCAGACAATTGAGTCTGTGATGGCAAACTGTTAGTGTTCTGCTTAGGGCCATTCATAATGTATTTAAAGTCAAAATATAGGTTAGGTATTTGGCTACCCAGTGGCTCACATTAGCAATAGGAAATACTTTGCTTAAATTACAGTTCATACTATGACTTCAAAGAAAGGAAATATGTAATGTAATGTAATGCGGTATGATAGCACCCCGCTGGGTGTAATCATAAAGGGATTACCATAAGCAATTAAGTGTTATTAACACTAATAGGGATATAGTTGTCACTAAATGCAGCGGGGAGGGATAATGCATGTGTTCTCACATTGTTTCTCTACATAGGAACTCTGTATTGCTCAGTTACCACAGTTTCTTTCTTTTTTTCCTCCCTCTTTCAGGAAGCAGTGGTCAGCTGCTGGGTTCACTTCAGCGATGGCGCAGTCGCTCCACTGGAGCTCTTTGACCGCAGTATCTACTCTCTCACAGTCTCTACCCCGGATGAGGGGGTGGCCACGGTACGCCGCACGCCACAGTCCACATTTGTCATAGCCCAGGGGGAAGGTGAAGGCAAGGGGGCGCTAGTGAGAGTGGAGCTGAGGATATGTGAGGAGTGCCAGAAGTCCAAGAGGAAGAGCAAGTTGGCGTTGGGCACGGGCTTGCTTAGGATCAACATTCAGGGCAGCAGCAGCCGAGATGTAGAGGGAGGAGCTGAGGCTGGTGGCAGTAGTGAAGCCGGCACTGACAGATATAACTTGTTTGGTGGTGGGCCGTCGGAAGTGGTAGGTGCTCTTAAGACGACAGTGACTCCTCAGCTCGCTGTCACAGATACGGATACGCGGTTGTTCAGAAGCACAGCACCTGACCGGCGAGAGTCCACCACAGAGGCAGAAGCCATCATCACCTCAACCACATCATCCGCAACAACATATATGAAGCCACGTGTCATGTGGATTGGAACTACAACCAGAGCTATAAGAGGTACCCCGTATGCTGCCTCTGCTACAACTATTAGCAAAACAAGCTTAAACACTCCGCCGAGCACCGCCAGCTCTATAGATTCAGCAGAGTTGTTGGTTAGTAAAGGAGAAGGGCAGAAGAGAAGCTACGGAAACCTGCTCGACAACCCCAAACCACCCCTTAACAAAGACATTCCAAAAGCAGCTGTGACACCCAAGAAGGAGCCACCTAAAACTCCAAAAGTAATCGAGAGCGACCTCATTAGGACATTGAAAGCCATGTCGGACGTGGAAATTGGCATGTATGCCTTGGTGGGGGTGTCCTGTGTGGCCATCTTGGCTTTTTTGATCAACTGTGCTTCATATAAAATCTGTTTCCGCAATAAAAAGACCCCCATCAAGGCAGGCCCACCGGTACTACCCATTGGAGATCCCAAGGACCACAAGCATGACTGGGTGTGGCTGGGGAGCAACAACACACACGGTGCTCCACCAGCCCCGGGTGGTGCCCCGACTCAAGTTTCCACCCTGAAACGAGAGGCCAAACGCCCCATGGAGTCCCGTCATTCCATGGACTCCATCGGCCACCGCAGTATGGAGAGCCACACCCTGCCCACCGTGAGCAACGGCCCCGCTGTCCCCGAACGAACTGCTACTCTGGGCCGCAGCAGGACCACCTCCCACCAACAGCAGTTAAAGAAAAAGGCCTTTGACCCCATGGCCAACCGCTCAGCCACCTTGCTGGCCAGACCACATCGCAACGAGCCGCTCCATTCCCCCACCAGCAAGAGGAACCAGGTCCAGTTCACCACCTTCACCACGCTCGACATCAAGCACTTGAACGCGCTGAAGAAGAACGGCGTGGACTTAAACTGGGCCAACCAGCAGGCGATGCAAATACAGGTCCCCACAGTGCCCCAGACACCTTTACCCGACATGCCCTGGCCTGTGGTCAAACCTCTAGGAGAGCTCCAGTAAGGTTTTTTCAGGGGGGCGTGTCTATCTATTTGTGAATGAGTATGAGTGAGTAAAGAGAATTAAAGTGTACATATAACGCATTTCCCGGTGGAGAATGTTTAAAAAAAAATAAGATGGCTTTTGTTTTGTTTTTTGATGCAAGATAAAATTCATAAAGTGTATGTATTTGTTAAGATTGGATAAAGGACATTTTATATCAAAAAAGGTATGTGCTGAAAGCTTGTCAATATATTGCAGGGGAGACTTAAGAGATACTGTGTTAATTTCTTTTAAGGATTCAAAGAGATTAACATTATGTTCACCGTTTAAAAAAATATTCTTGTATTTGAAAAAAATAAATACTCTCTCTGAAGTTGTAAATAGACATATACAGTATCTATGCTATAATTTATTTCTACATTTGTAATTCAAGACGACTGCATTTTCATCTCCACCTACTTTTGTACAGTTCTGTTGCCCCCGTAGAAACGGCTCCAGATATATTGCTAGTTGTCAGGGTAAAATGCAGTATGGGAGGGATTATTTTTTCTCTTAAGTAATTCTATTATTTTCCAGCCTTTTCGTACTTTTTTTCTCTAGGATTCCTACAGAGAATACCTGATGAGTCTGTGCAATTTGTCAGAGAATATGCGAACATTTATCAAGTTATTTTGAGCAATATGTCACTGTAGTCTTATCTGGATATTTATTCAAATCAAATGCATGCTATGCAAATATAGTCTGTGCGCATAGTTTGAAGTGGACATTGTTAACATTGTTACCTTGGGCTGCAGGGGCCTGCTTGTACAATTTGTAAAAATGCCAAATCTTTGGTCTCTTGACTCAAGAGCAATGCATATTCAACTCTGAATTTTTTTTCATGTGTGAATGAAAACTGATGATGCCTTTTCTATGTTACATCCTGATATTTTTAAACCAAAATGTTATGTGTATTTCCTATGAGATCCTATCAATAAAGAAAAAAAAAGTTTTGTGTTTTATCATTTCAATTCAATTCAATTATTGTTTTTTTGCCATTCAAAGGGAGGCCCAGCGAATGGTTTTGGATTAGACTAGAGGCTTAAACCTTGCAATAAATCAGTCGGATTTAATTATGTTTAATCACTATTGAATGTGATTTACAGCTAATGTCAAAGAAATGTCCTACTGACAGCAACGTATTTGATGTGCTTGCCAATACTGGGTTTCTGTGCTGCTGCAACCAACTAACTGCTACCCAGAGAGTAAGAGAGAATGATGGAAAAGAGAGAGTGATTCTCATTTTGTGTAGGCCTATTGTGACAGTTTCCCCAAAGTATTACAGGTATTTTAACAATGGTGGAGGTTGGCATCTGATAACTCGTTGCTCATTTGTCTCTTTTTTCCCCCCATCCACCTTCCAGAGGTAACCATAGCTACACTTATTCAAAATTACATTCTGGGAGCTTGTGATGCATAAACAGCGCCCCCAGTTTAAAAAGGATCCCAGATAATCTGATGGCCTGCATCTCAGGAATTGGCCGCTGTTGTGGATATGACAAGCAAGCATCGTCGCTCGCTGCTTCTGCTGCCGAACAACAGCATTGGGTCAATTTTAGAGTGTAGATAAAAAGCAGATTTAATAACTTTCTCCCAAATTCTCCGCGTTACAAGCCCAGCAGATTTTGAACGTGTATAAACCCAGTCGATTTATCTGTCCGGGCGGTGACAGGAACAGTAAACAAACTCTCCCTCGGCGATAAGCAGGGATTCAAAAGCTGTCTCTGCGGTGCATCACAGCCAGGCATCTTAGATGGCCGGCCCCCAGCTCTATCGTACAGAATTCAGAACTCCATAGTTTTGACACAGTAAATGATTGAGATATAAAAGCTGCACAGTTTGTATGACAACAATGGAGTAACAGAATGTGTCTCCATGTGCTTTGCCACTCAAATCCTTTTAGATTACTCTGACTTTTTTTTTTACTCATCCCTTGGTCCCTTGGTCATTTAAACCATTCAAAAGGCAGTCTATTTGGAGTATGTTGTTTCATCCCATTTGTGAGAGGGCAACAGTGAATCATGCTCATCAAGCAAGCTTTGGCTGCAAAAGGAGATTGTCCTGCAATGAATCAACCAAACAGCAGTATAATTCCATTTAAATTATTTGGCAATGAGCCATTGTCCATAGCAGCCAGGGCTACTACGAATATACTAAAGTATGTAAATCAGTAAGAGTGAGAGTGAGTAAGAAGATTTTTTTCCGCAAAAAAACAAGACAAGAGTAGAGTAGAGTCCCCCAGTATCATTTCAGCAGGATATCTAATCTGGAGCATCAGCTTTCCTATTGACAGATTTAAAGGATTGGGGTCATTGTGATGGAGGATTATAATGCATTAGCGGACCCTCTCCATGGCACACACACTCACTGATAATGTAGGCCAAAGAAGACAAGGTGACTTATCTCACAAGGCTGCTTTCCCACAGGTTGAACCAGCGGTTACAGATGAGGCCAGGTGTGTTTGTGAGAAGGTGTAGCCGCAAATGAATAAACTCACTTGTGAAAATATATTATAGTTAAGGCGTTAAATACAGTGTGGGCTGAATGGACATTTAAAAAGTAGTGAAGTGTGGATTTTCTCTTCTTCTTCTTCCTTTTTGGTGAACTTGTTATTTGAACTATAAGTAGCCTACTAAAGCCTACATGTTCATACTGTAGATATTTAAACACTTTATTCTCTGTTAGCTTGTATTCCCTTTTCCTTTTATTTCCTCTATTTGTTTTGTTTTGTTTTTGTTTTCTATACACACAGTAAATCTATGTTTATTTATGTTTTAATTCAACACATATTTGTTTTTTTCATTTTCATAATAAAAACTGTGAAATAAAGATCTTGAAAACTAAATAAAAATTAAATAGAGATATAGATGAAAAGAAAAGGCGTATAGGCTGCTAGACATAGACAGAAGAAGTCAGGGGGAAGTTAGCAGAAGTCAATCCTGAGATGAATGCGGAGATGAGAGAGGTAACTCACAACACAGGTGGAGGCGAACTCAGACTGTATGGCAGCTCATTAAGACAAAGTGCCTCGGTCTTCACCTCGCTACACCCGTCGCTGTCATTGCTTGTCATCACAGTGTCAGCACTTGGTGTGCATCATAAGATAATGTCAGCCATTCTACAAAGAAGATGACAAACAGCACGTTATTTGTGTTAATGAGACAGATTGAAGAAAAACACGATTTGCTAGAGCAAGGGCAGGGCTAGCCATATTTGACTAAAGAGGAGTCTTGACTACACAGGGAAATGTTTAGACAAGATAACGAGCCTGTGTAGGCATTTACACATATGTTAATGTGTTCAGATGTAATATCTGTATGTGAAAAAAATGACTGAATCTTTGTGAGGCCATGTTAAACAAGAGGCTTTAGCCATGCTTGTCACTCTATGAAGCTGTACTTTTACCCATATGTCAACCACCAAAAGATGCAGATGCCAAGCGCTGACCCTGAATGAGTGAAAACTTGCTGGCGGAACTAAGAGTCAACAAAGTTCCCCAAAGTTATTAGGGTATATCCTATTGGAACCTCACATCGACCACATTTTCAAAGCAGTGCCTCCAATAGTGGTAAATCCATTTGACTCAAAAGTAAAACTGTCAAACACATGGTGGTTCTAGAGGGAATGATGATGTCAGAGATGATCTTCCAAGAAATGAGGCGTCCTCTGTTGTCCATGAGTTAAACAGAAAGGACTGTGCAACAAAGCCAAATAGCTTGTTTAGTGATACATTACTGTATGATAAAGTGGCGGAAAGATCAAAGATACTGTAAAAGTCCTCACTCAAGGCACACTCTGTATATTTAACTACATCTGTGCACTCTCATTCACTACCAGACCTTTTGGAACAAACAAGCAAAGTGCAGTAGAAAAGTGGTTTGTATAAAAAATAGCCCTGACAGGATATAAATAGTTCGCTTTTTCAAAAGCTGGCTGATGTTTTTATCATATCTTCAATCTGAAAAAGGATCAGTACTTTGTGCAGTTTGTTTGAGTCCAGGCACCAAACATGAAAGGCCACCGGGTTCGGCCTAAATGTATAACCATTAATTAAAGTGCTCAAAACTATTTTGTAAGGACATATTTGTTCTGGTGCAGGGGTATACTAATTAGAATCAGTTTGTCAATAACATAATAACTGTGATGTGCAGTATAAAAGAAAATAGTTGCTTTTTCATTTTTATCATAGGACTTATGAATTTATCATAGGGCAGCATTAAAGAGAGCTTAAGTATAGACCCAACAACAGTAACAACAACACACATAAAGAAAGAGTATGGTCACAATAGCGGTTTCAGAAATAACGTCTGAATCCAAAAATTGTGTGGAAAACACAACTGCAGCAAATTCAACTGAGTAATTGGTAAGGTGGATTTTGGTGCTTAGGGAACCATTTGCAGTAATGCAATAATAGCTGGAGCTTGCTAAATCCCACACTCCAATCCAATATTCTCGCTATTAATTAAATTAACTAAATTGCAGGTGTGTGAACTTGGGTACTACTTCTGAAGTAGAATTGAAGAGAAGTCGCTGAGCACAGTGAGTAAAGATCCATTTTGCCTTTAACTGTTCGCCATGGGATTTGTTTATGTCCAGTTTAGGGAATATAGTATTAAAGTTATAATATAATATATATGGTTTTTAAAGGAATATCACTTTTTTTTTAATAAAAACACAATAAAATCTACCACAGACAGATGAGATTAGACAGTTGTGACAGGCGGATTAAAATAGTCTACGGAAAAGAGGAGTTTTGCATTTAAAGTAATCCTGCCCCCACAGATGTTACAAAGTCTTTTAAACATTCAGCAGAGTTAGTTGCTTTCACTTCGAGCACCTTTCTTCTGTAATCTACATTTATTTTCTTGTTGTGAATGTGTTGCACATAACTAAACCAAGTTTGGAAAAGCCATCAAAAGATTTTTTTATGTCTTCTCATTAAAATAAAAAAAGTTATTGGTTGATTGCTATTCAGCCTTTTTTCACAAGTTTTGTGCTGCGAAGTTGCAACCAGAAATAATAGCGTTGGCACCTTAAAGAAAAATGAAACGGAGGGACTCCATAAAAGGTTAGACGACGTGCCATGGCAACATTAAAGGTGTTTGTAATGGAATAGTTGCATGCATCCCTGAGATATAGCTTCAGGCGCCAGTCTGGCTTCGCAGTTACTTTTCCACCTTATTTTCAGATCTGAAGAATAGTGTGTGTGTGTGTGTGTGTGTGTGTGTGTGTGTGTGTGTGTGTGTGTGTGTGTGTGTGTGTGTGTGTGTGTGTGTGTGTGTGTGTGTGTGTGTGTGTGCGTGTGTGTGTGTGTGTGTGTGTGTGTGAGGTATATACAGATACGTCTGTGCACACAGAGAGTGTGCCTGCACAGGTCTGTGTAGTTTTAAGGATGAAGGTAAACGAGACAGGTCTGTCAGAGGCAGCAGAAATAAGGAAAACATATGACAGGTTGTGAGGACGGTATGGTAGAGTTTCTTGAGGCTCACACAGATGTTTGAAATATTTCATTTTTTACCTGATGGACTTTTTGAAGCAGTAGTAAGCGATGCTTACTAAGCATACATTTTCCATCCGCTCTATGCCCATTGGTTTTGCGAGGGTGGCCTTGACTTGTATACAGTAGGCAGTTCCCTTTCCTATATCCGTTTTATCCTAGACAACCATTATTTTCCCCTCACATCCGCTCCCCTACTCCTTCGCCTTTACTTGATTCCTCACTTGCTTCACACTCGATACACATGCTGCATTCATCTTGCCTACAGCTCTTAAACAAAGACTGCCTGTCTTGCTATTTTTCACTCCCGCTCTTTCCTTCCATCACACCTGCCACTTTCACTGTATCCCGTTGAGATTTGTTTGCCCTCAAATTTTTTTTATCGCTTTATTTTTTTTGCTGACAGACTGTGTTTTTTCTGGAATATCTCAGTGTCACACCAAGGAAAAACTACAGGAACTACAGATTCATTTAAAATGTATTTGAGTCTTTATTGGATCCTTTGCTTTTGTTTTGATTTGGATTCACATGAAAGATTATTTAATGTAGCCGGTCATTTAAAATTGCGATTGACTTTTTTACTCCTCTCATTTATCACACATTTTCTTTTCTTAAATAGTCATCTCTCTTGATGTCATAATAAAATGTAATGTCTGATTTGCTATTGATGCAGTTTTTTTTTGGCAGGTTTAGTTGAGGATTTTTTTTATGGCCCTATTGATTTCATTTGAAAAACTGAATACTTGCAGTACATGAGGGGGATCCTTATGTTGGCTGTTTTCCCCAGTTTGATGGAAGCAGCAGCCAATCACTAAGTGGCTTTGCCCTGTTTGTCCTTTTTGACAGCCAAAAACTTTGTGATGAAAAGTGGTATTATATGAATATGTAATTTTTTTGTATAAAACACACAAAAAAAAAACAATTTAAATTCAATTTTTGGTTAATATAAATTTAATTTGGACCATGTGGATAAAGGCCTGGTTGGACCGTAACAACTTTGTAGTTAAAACTGGATGCTAGAATTAACTTTTTTTAATGTTTTTTTCATTTATTTTTCTGTCTGTTAAAATATTATAATATTTAGCACTGTTGCCTGCCTATTCTAGACCTCATGTGCTTGTCTGCTGTTTTTCCATTATCAACTGACTCACTTCACCAAGGTAACTGCTCACTGCTTTCTTTTCTTTGCCTTCTCTTCTCAGTAGTTTCTGTGTCTCACATATCAGTGCTGGCTGACACTGCTCTAATGTGACCAGATGTGCCTTGTTTTGGTGATGTCTGCTACATTCAGCTTCTTATGCTGCTGTCAATCATGCATCCCTGAAAAGTAGCCTATTTGCACTGGTATTGGTTGCTAAGTAGGCTATGAATCCAATCTGTGTAATGGTTAAGATGATTTCCACTTGTCTTTGTTTTTGTTGCTGACAGGTGTGTTGTGATGCTAACCCTTGTTGATGTCGGTGTGTTTTGAATTGTTTTTTTTTTGTTAGAGAGTAACACTTTCTATTTCAAACATTTACCACAAGGACTTAACACAATTAGTGTCTTGTCTGTTACCAGTGTCACAGACCATATTGTACAGATGGATATCTCAGTAGGTAACACCACTGACATTGGCATGCAAAGCTAGGGATTGGTCTTCTGCTAAATGACATGAAATGTGATATTCCGTTTTAGGTTTATTTAACTTCTTGCTCTACTTTTTGTCACATGTAAACTGCTGATATCATGTCCTTCTCCTTCTGCTGTTTTTACACTGATCACACTCATTGTCAACCTTAATTGTATATCTGCTGATTATAACGCATATGAAGAGCTGCATGTTTGTGATTATAATATGCTGTTTGAATGCTGCATAGCGGATTTGTTTTTGCCTGCTGCTGCAGCTGCAATGCAGGTGCATTTCTGGGAGAAGATTTATCTATCTCAAGGCACCAGATAGTATGCTCCCCTTGTGGTCTGGGGTGCTGAGCAGGTGAGTTGGCACACAGTGGTTGGTCTCAAACACTGTTGTAGATAATGACCGTAAATAATGAGGTTTTAGGTGGGAGTTTACCATTGTCCTAAGATTGCTTTATGCTTGAGGGTGGTGATGATTTTGAAGCCTTGATGCCGAATGATACTATAGTGTTGTTTTCACACAACAGATCTGTTCTATGTTAAGAGTGTTGACCGAAATAAGCAATTCAAGTAAGGAAACTTGAGAAATCAGGGATCATATTTTATTCGTATTTAAGCATTATGCATCTGGACATGTTGTGCATCACTAACCAGGAGGCACGACTGCATAAAGTTGATTTGTAGGTTTATTACAGCTAGTCCGATGCTTTATCTCTGTCTCTTACTTTTCTCCCACATTCAGCTGCAGGCCACTATGTTAATTGTGCCACGGTGCTAAACTTGTCTTATCCAGGGCAAGAAGAAAAGGCGATTCTATTTAGATAATACTAATTCAGCAGTAGTCTGTTTACCGCAGCAGTTGTGTTGATTCATTTTTCTGCTGCACTGGTTTGTTGGCAGTACAGCCCCGTCGGGCAAAGGCAGCGAGCGTCAGACCACACCTGTGGTGTCGAGCTGCAGTTGGGTTCATGCTAATTATTAGCCGTAGGGAGAGGGGAAAGACTTTGAAGTGACATTGATGACTTATTTTGCATGATTTTGACAGCATGTACATCACTAAGCCTGTTCAGACTGACACATTGCATGAATATCTTATCAAAGTAACTTATGCAAACATAAAGGAACGCACTGTCTGACAGACACACATGCCTACACACACTTACCTCTACACACACTGAGTTTACCAGCACATAAATGATAAAGGAAATCTGTCTCTCAGATTCAGGCAAATGCGACAGCTTGTTTACCTACATAATACTTTTTCCTCAGTATGATGCCTTTGGGGGGCAATGCAGGTATTCAGTGATAGGAGAGACTAAATAGCCCGATTACAGCCAGGTCCTGATTTGTTAAACTTTGATTTCCCAGCAGGGGACTAATCTATGTGGGTCTGTTTTACACCAAAGTCAGTGACCCATAGTATTCCTGTGTCAAACCAAGATGTGGACAGGAGCTGTGTGAGTAAGGAAGTATATCAGGTCTGTGGTCACGAAGACCATTCATTATATAGTGACCAGTGTTAAACATCCGGAGCCTGTTTTCTAAGTGGTTGGTTTATACAGGTGGCAACTCTTTCACAGTGATTGTTGACCTTGTTGGGCATATAAGGGACATTTGCTGCTCGAAAAGCTGCCACCATGTAATACAGCAACAATTCTATTCCTGAGATTAATTCCAGTATCTCTGATCTATATCTTTTAATCTATACAATTTTACCTAATAGCTATATTTTAACATATGCATCATTACTGGAAATAACTTCCATTTTTGAGATTCAAACCTCAGGAGCACTGGTAGCAATCAACCAATACTTTGGCAAAACAAAAAATAACATTGTACAAAAATACCCATTTTGGGGGTTGGGTTTTAATCAAACAAAATATAAACCATTTCCATTCTCCCACATCAACCAACAAGGATGTTTAACATTTTGGGCTGGAAATAAAATCTCTCGATACCGAAACTCTCTTAATAGAGCAAGCTGAGACATTGTGGTGTTGTAGTAGATTAGATTTAGAGATTCTGGAAATCGTTGAAATCTAAGGTAACGAGATGTGATGGTAAAGTTTGATTGTTTTAGGGTAGGATAGAGAAACAAGGCCACAAAGAAAAAAAAGCCCTCAAAGTAGTTCAATGTCAGCACACAAGGCCAAACACTAAACCTATGTACATTTGGCAGGTATATCTTTTGAATTTCCAAGGGGGTTTTACAAAGCAATGAGTGATCGCTTTTAAGTATCTGTGTTTTGCTTTGTCAGCATGATGAAGGCCTACAAACATGACAAAAAGCCAACGTCACTTTAAGTGGTCTTACATGCATTAATTCGTCCCAATGACTTTGTGTATAACACAGTTGAGTTCAGTGACGCTGGTAAAACAAAGAGAAAAATATTCAAAAGAGGAGTTTATTTAGAATCCCAAATGTTCGCCTCGGGCTTCCCATCTGGCAGTGTATACCTGCATCGCTGCACTTGTCACACAACTGATGGGTGCGCTGTCCGCGACAGCTTTTAGATCAACAAGGAAGAAGGTGCGTCAACTTGGGACGTAGACGTAGATTTTGATTGTCAGTATTACCACATGCCTGTAATTGTGCGTGATTGGTTTTGCCGATCAAGCGGCGACGTGCCTGGATGCGCACAGCAGGTGGTTGACTTCCAAAGCCGTATGATGTCTCCACACCCACAGGACGTCTGTGTGTCAGTATCAAACGATGATAGCCTGGATTCAGAGGCAGAGAGATATAATTGCATTTTGTTGCATGAAAAATTAAAGGAGATAGACATTGAGAGGGATAGGGAGGGAGGTAGAGAGAGAAATAGAAAGATTTTACCTTTTGCAGTGACAACTCCCTGGCAGAGATGGAGAGCCTTTGGTGGTGGGCCCAGTGTGTATCTTTTGTGATGTCAAATTGGGGATCTGAGGATCATTTATTCATGAGTCTACATTCTCTAATGCTTGCTGGCTGGCTAAGTTGTTTGTATTGCTTGCCCCGGGGGCCTCTATAGTGATTGAATTGCTCCTGAAAAATTTCATTTATTTGCCATTGTTTCAGATTCATTTGGTTGCAGAGGAAGAAGCCATCAAATTAATTTGCACTCGCTTCTCTCTCTCTCTCTTACCGGCCTGTGGGTGTTGTTGCTCTTCATCCAGAGGTTGAATCACTGACCACTTGTTCTTTTCTCCCATTTACACCCACCACTCACACAAGCCTACAAAGAAAGTCTGTTAAGAAGTTGGAAGTCAGAAACGTGTCTTGTATCTGGCAACTTTCATTAGAAACTTAACTAATTAAAGATAGCGACCATATAAAATAGAACTGCATGAGACCGAGGCCACAGTATTAAGCTATCTCTGCTTGCTACTTTATGCTCAATCAAATGGCGACCAAAGCAGTGGTGGTATGACCAGTCTATCTCAGCATTTGTGACACACAAACACACACACACACACACACACACACACACACGCACACACACACACACACACACACACACACACACACACACACACACACACACACACACACACACACACACACACACACACACACACATGTTTTTGAAATTGTTATATGAAGTAAAGTGAAAAGGGAGAGGATAATGTTCAGCGAGTATACCCAGTTAGACAGGGGCACAAGTTTGTATTCTGTTTTAGAGAAATTCATATTGTATATATATTTTTTGGTTTCATGATGGTGCCCCCTCCAACCTACCTTCGAATTCAAAGGAATACCATTAGTTCTCAAATGGAGAAGCTTGTTTAAATACAGCTTATCACATTGCTTAATATTAAGGCAGTCAATAACCTTGACAGACAGCAGTCTGCTACCTAAAAAGATGGTGCAGTGGATGGCTGCCTTTGGCTGTCCTACATCTCTCGTTTTGTGCCTCACAGAGACGTGTCTGTGTAGATCGATACCGGACAACTTTTCAGAGCTAGTTGTGACACACAACTCTTATACACTTAACGGTGGCTAGTGTAATGATGTGACATTGATCCTGCAGCACTGCTCTCCGCACTTGGAATCCCTTTTTAATGAACAGTAAACCTATTTATTCCCCGTCAGTTCTGTTTATTCATCTTGGTTGGGGTTTACATTCCGACACAGGCCAGCGTGTAGCAGACACAGTGTATGCTCGCCAGATTGTGTGTGTGAAGCGGACAAACCCAGACTCCTTAGTTATTGTCCATAGGGATTTAAACAGAGGGAACATCAGCCACATACTCCCCAAATACAGATAGTTGATTCAATGCCCAGCCATATCCCGGATTAGTTCACACTACAGACAGTAACACCTCTCATGGTCTCCCCTGCCCTGTATTGGCTCACTCCGACCAAATCAAGGTCCAGCTGATTCCCTCACACATGGCAAAAATAAGTGTTCTAAAAACCTGTTATGACAAATTCAAAGCAGGGGAGAAGTGAAGCCATGGAGGATCTTCGGGCGTGTTTGGAATGTACTCACGGGATGTTTTCAGGACTGTTAACAACACTCACCTGAGACTTTAATGTCATACATCAGGTTCTGTGAGGACTGCTGAGTTGTAGCAATGGCAAACTCGAGACAGCTACATTGGAAAAGGAATAGGCAGTTAGGATTGGGAACAAGGACAGGTTCACAGAGACAAAGTAAGTTTACATGGCAGTGAAAGAAGCTTAAACGACCATACTCTGAAGAAACTTCAACAGCAGTTCTCTGGTTCTGTCTAGAAAGGAACAAGGCAGATCACCAACCACACTAAAGCCCCCACTTTGTGTCTATAGCTGTAGAACTTTGTTTGACACATAATTTGACAGAGAAACTGTATCCATACAAGTCTTTCCCTAAAAAGCATGTCTGGAAGTTTACATGAAGGTTTACATGATGTGTCAGTGTGGTCTTTTATCCTCTGGGATTTATAATTAAACATGACACATTGGAGCACAGGCAGCAGCTTGTCTTTGTGATGTGTGTCAAAACACATGCTGACTTTACTCATGTAACTGATCTGCCTTTTTTTTACATCAGTGAACAACGCTGGCTTTTCCTACAGCTGGAGATAGGAGGTTTACATATCGAGATCAAACGGACAAGAACACAGAAAATGAAACGTTTTTAATTGCAGCTCTGATTCATAGTCTTTTCTGCTCTTCTCTGCAGCGGACATATTCCCTCCTATTAGCTGTATACCATTGTGATAATTTAGCCTTACTGAATGTACATCTGAAGCAGATTTCAAAGGATGAGGTGAGGTTTCATGTGGCACCAGCGGTGGTCTTTCTTGAACAATTTGGTTTCGGTTGAAAATTGCCACCAGCTTAGTTTGTCCAACTTATTCACTAAAAAATCAAAATGTCAGCCAAATGCCTAAAATGTAAATGTGCGCCTCTGGATTGTAAAGTTTCCTTTTCGTATGTAGGCCCACTCTTTTCTTTCTGTAACATCAGAGCGGGTGGCAGAGCTTATTTGTGTGAGGAGGAGACATAGTTCTTTTCTTATATGAAACAAAAACAACAAAAAAACAAACAAACCTGAAAACCATTTATCTGTGTCAGATGACTCAGAAGTGCCGAATCACTTCCTGAGGTGGATATTCATCTTACTGGCAACCCTGGAAACACAGTGAGCTGAGCCCTAGACTGAAAATAGGTTTTTGTGCTTGCATGCTCCTATCTCTGTCGCAAAGTGTGTTTGAAGAGAAAAAGAGCAAGCAACATGAAGAAATTACATTCATGTCATCAAAATGAATCTCTAATCTGGCCTATTCTACAGAATGTGATGTTAAAGAGGACCTATGATACTTTTTGACTTTTATGACCTATAAACGTTGTTATAGGGCCGGTTTCGCAGACATGGATTAAGCCTAGTTCTGGACTAAATTGTACTTTCAATGGACAATCTCCATTCAAAATTCCATTTAGTCCAGGACTAGGCTTAATCCATGTCTGTGAAACTGGCCCATAATGATTTATATTGTTTAACCATACTAGCTTATCAAATAATGACATACATGCATTTAGATGTATTTAGATGCTGACCGTCTGGGGTGGCAGTGCAGAGCACTAAACACTAGGGCAGCTGGTCGAGAAATTAGCCGGTCGAGAAATCACGTGTTCAAATCGGTTCAGAATTTCCGGATATTCTTGAGTGGGGTTTGCAGGAGGGGGTGGGGTGGGGAGGAGAGAGAAGCACAGAGCCGAGTGTAGAGAGAGACTGTTGTGCTCGCTCAGAGAGGAAGAGTTTCCCGAAAATCTACATGGTTTTTTGTGAGATTCGTATCAAGTTGCTCTATAGCAGTTTTTAACAAGAAATTATTATTATTATTAATAATAATAATAATAATAATAATAATAATAATAATAATAATAATAATAATAATAATAATAATAATAATAATAATAATATCTTTATTTATATAGCACCTTTAAAAACATTGGTTTACAAAGTGCTTTAACAAAATACATACAAGCAAGTACAATCAAATGAATACATATTAATAAAAAAAAAACACTCATACAAAAAGATAAATACACATACTCGTATATACACACACAATAGATAATAATCTATAGAAATGTGTTTTAAGAAGTGATTTAAAACAGATTACTGATTCAGCCAGCCTTATCTCCGCGGGCAAGTCGTTCCAAAGCCGAGGCGCCCTTGTGGAGAAGGCCCGATCACCTCTAGTCTTGAGCCTCGACCTTGGAACAGTAAGGAGGACCTCGCCCGCGGATCTAAGGCTGTGAGCAGGCTCGTACGGGGTCAGCATGTCTGTGACGTACTCGGGGGCAAGACCCCGACGAGCCTTAAAAGTGATCAATAAAATCTTAAAATCGATTCTAAAACGGACAGGGAGCCAGTGCAAAGTAGCTAAAACAGGAGTGATGTGATGCCGTCTGTTAAAACTAATGAGAAGCCTAGCTGCTGAGTTCTGAACCAACTGGAGGCGGGAGAGTGATTTGTGGTTGATGCCGGTTAACAGAGAGTTGCAGTAATCTAGACGGGAGAATATTAGTGCATGGATGACTTTTTCAAGGTCGGGTTGTGATAGAAAATGTTTAATTTTTGAGATGGTTCTGATGTGGAGAAAACATGACTGTACAACTTTGTTAATGTGAGGGATGAAAGTGAAGTCTGAATCTAAAATGACACCTAAGTTTCTGGCAGTGGGCTTAATATTATCGGATAATGGACCGAGGCTGATGGGACTGGTGATGGTGCTTGGCGGGTTGAACAGTATTATTTCAGATTTGGAGTTGTTAAGTTGGAGGAAGTTATGGGCCATCCAGCGGTTCACATCTTTGAGGCAGTCTAAAACAGCAGCCAGGCTTCTCGGATCGTTGGGTCTCAGCGGTAGGTATATCTGTGTGTCGTCAGCATAGCAATGAAAGGAAACATTGTGCCGCTGGATGATTTGGCCGAGTGGGAGCATATATATTGAAAATAAAATAGGACCTAAAATTGAACCCTGCGGTACACCATAGGCTACTTGGTAGGGATGAGCCCGAATCCGAATATGTATTCGGATAAGCACGGATAATGAGTTAGATACGGATACAGATAATTTCCGAATAGTCCCGTTATTATTCGGGGATTTTTTTATTTTTTTATTATGCGCTTAATTGACGCAGCGCGTTCCGCCTCAATGACACAACAGGTAGAATGACACTAACAGCTGTTCTGCGGTGGACATGAGAGGACCGGGCGCGTCCCGTGACCCGCGGTCTCTCTCTTTTTATCCACTGATAAACGCAGCGCGTTCGCCCTTTCCCTCGAATAGAAGGTTCTACCGGTCGCATTCGCTGCCGTTTTTATTTGAGTTTCCTCGTAACCCGCTGCTATGGCAGAGAAGAGACGAACCGATGGAATATGCTGCACCCCGAGTCACCGTCAGCCCTTCCCCGATGTAGGCTATTTACATTCTCTAGGCCTACTGCTTAAACTCTTTTAAACATCACAACGTTTCCATCAAACTGATGCTTTGGACCTGTACTTTTTCAGCTGTCAATCAGTGCGTAGACGCCTAGGCCTACTTCAGGACCTATACAATAAAAATCGGAAACTGCAAACTTGACACATTGAAATCACATATGGCTTTGTGGAAAGGCTAAAATATTATTTAGGGTTTATGAGATTGGCACGTTGATACATATTGTTCCTAAACCTTAGTTTAGTAAAACAAATGTAAAAAAAGAGCGATAGGGAGAGATAGAGATAAAAAAAATCATGAAATACAGCTGTATTTTCCCCAGTTAAAGGGAGACCTTAATTAAGTTAAAAGTAAAACACTGGCCCTCATTTACTAAAGTGAGAAGCCTATGCACAGATTTGGGCTGTTATTTATCAATATTTTCGTTCCCTGAATTTCTTCGCATTATGAGAACAAAGAAGAGAGAGATGAAAAGGTAGAAATATATCTGACTTTTTGACTTATATTTCAACATTACATCAATTTGATGCTTTGAAGGGACAACAATTGCATTGACAATGAATATTAGTTTAGAAAATCAATGTAGGTGTGACTTCCTTTAATGTAGGCTAATGTAAAAGAAACTTCCGGTATACGCCACGCCCACTTCTTCTTGTGTATCCGGATACAGATACAGATACAGATACAGATAATTTTGTTGGTTGAACAGATACAGATAAAGATACAGATAATGACGTCTCCGCACACCCCTACTACTTGGGTTGTAGAGGAAGAGTGGTTGCCGATGGTGACCGCACAGGTTCTATTAAAAAGATAAGAGTTGAACCAACCAAGTGCAGTGTCCCTGATAAAAATAAAAGATTTAAGACGAGAAAAGTAGTATAATAGGAGATCTTTAAGTTGTTGGCCTTTTCTCTACTGCATCCCTCAATGAAATAGTTTTACCACTGAATTTCCTTTGTGTATACTGTAAGCAATAATGTGTTTAACAAATTTTAAAACAATTTTATAGGGATGGTACCTTGATTCTGGAGTTTTAGTTTTATGAGACAGTCAGCATTATACATATATAAATTGACATATTCAGTCACATTTCTGTCAATAGAGTGCACAATGTCACTGTTGTGTTTTTTTAACCTAATTTGTATTCACTTTTTTTTCTATTACGCACTATTATTGCATTTTTTTGCCTCATTAGACCACTTCTCATTATTGTTTATATAACTGTTGTCCATGATAAAAAAGAAAAAAAATGTGGAGACCACGATTCTAAACCAAAACACTTTTTGTCTATCAGTGAATATCTCCTCACTGTCCGCTACCTGTCTGTACTGTGTGTGTGTGTGTGTGTGTGTGCTGAAAAAAAGTCTGGCGTTGATACACAGCCCAGGCTCCGTAATTGGGTATGTAAACAAAGGGAGCTTGACCCGGGACCGTCAACACTTCTCCAACCACTCAGCAACAGGTAGCGTTTGTGTCGTTGGTGTAGTTAGTGATTACTGCTGTTGCTAAGGCAAGGTGCGCCTGGGGGCAGAAATATCAACAAGCTTTCTCTGGAATGGTATATTCAACCTTTTGACTTTAATCATTTCTAACTGAAACATTGTAACTGTCACTGTGAACGCACAGGCTACTTATAACATCAACTTTTCTTCATTCTGAATGTCGAAAAAAAAAAATTCTTGAAAGATGTTTTGTTGCTAGGTAGCACCATGATATTTCATCAACTGTTGAAAAAAAGAAAAAAAAAGTTAACTTGAAGGAATTATTCTTGTTTTTTCTTGTTTAATAAAAGAACTGTCATTGTAACAAAGGATAAAAAAGTATGGCAGGTTGTTAAAACTTTTACGGAAGCTTGTCCCCCGGATGACCTAACTACAAAACCAGAAAACAAAGAGACATGTGTAAGCCGTTATAAAACTGATAAGCAACGGTTTGCATAATGTCTACGGATTTCTGAATGGGTGACTCGGAGAGTGATTCAATCAAAATCAGCACTGACTCTTACCTTCTGCACTGTTGTCAGTGTTTTGCAGTATACTGCAGGAGGATTAGCATTCTGTAGCTGGCTTACACCGTCTGAGTCATAACTCTGGGAAAAAAGAAAAATAAGAGTGTTGTTTTTGTCGCACTTTGACAATATGAGCAGCAGCAGAAAGGCTAAAGAACCAAAATTGCTTATTGTCTGCTGTGCCAATCTACCATCCTGCTGTTTCATTGTCAGATAATATGTTTAAAAAAAAATTCTCTTCAGTCTGAATTGGAACATACTGCGACACATATGACATTCACTTATAAATATTTCCCCATTATCATTTGTATAAAGTGACCTTGGCTTAGATATAACCAGACATGCTGCAGGCAGAGGAGTTTTATATGGAAAATAGTTGGACCCCCTATTCCCAAGACCAATCACAAAGTTGAAACCTAAATGCACAACCCAGCCCTCTGTAGAGTCAGCATTCATGCATGCAGGCTCCATGGTCTGTATCACGCAGGCTTCAGCCTCCAAACGCCCTGCTGTGCTCTCCATTCGGCTCTGAATTTACACCAGCCAAGCAGAGGAGCTGTGGTGAGAGCGCAGACGCTGCTGACATAAGAAACGATGGACCACACACACACACACACGCACACACACACACGCGCACACGCGCACACGCACACACGCACACACACACACTCACTCACTCACTCACTCACTCACTCACTCACTCACTCTCTCACTCACTCACTCACTCACTCACTCACTCTCACACAAACACTCAAGATATTGTTAATGCCAACACTGCAGTTCTTCTGTAGTGTTGGTTTTTCCAATACTTTGTAGGGGATTTTAGTATAAAAGTAAAAGCAGTTATTCTAGAACCTAAATAACCTTTAAAGCTATAGTGCTTAACTTCCCCCATGAGCAATTCTGAGTAATTACAACACTGTCGTCGCATCTAAATGAGCTAAGCCTATAGTGATCGCCCATGGATTTTCAACCCTTTCTCATCAAAATTACGTTCCCAGAGGACTATTCGGCATTCTCAATTACGTTTGACCATTTACGTATTTTGTCCGTGATTACGTTTTTATGAACATATTCGGCATTCTCAATTACGTTTGACTGAAAAACGTATTTTGTCCGAAATTACGTTTTTATGAACATATCGCAAACAAGTTCGTTCTCAGCCTAGAGCTGTTCAGGATGCTCAATTACGTTTGGCTACAAAACGTATTGATTACGTTTTAATAAACATATCGCATAGCCTACATTCGTTCTCAGCCTATTTTTTGCCATTTATTTACCTCTAGGATTATGTTTGGTTGAAGTGTGCATTGTCTGGTCGGCTGCCTGAACTACAGCGCTGCAGGAAATTAATATGTTCCATAGATATGTTCACATGTTTCTTCATTCATCATTCAAACAGGAAATCGACGTTCCGACATGGCCACGCCCCCTTTGGGTGGAAAACAAAGCGATTTTGACTATAATGCAAAAAATTGCGGTCCAAAACAGCACAAAAAGAAAACGATCAGAGGTAAATAAGTTACAATTTGACCGACAGACACAATGTTAAGATCCTTTACAACTACTCTGCCAGCTAGATAACGTTAAACTAGACTACGGAACTACACAGGGCTGCAGGGAAAATAGGGTGACGTCAGACGCACGCCCCTCTACAAACCAATCAGTATCGAGGAATGCTAAACGAGCCTATCGGCAGCCCTGAGCTGAAAAGATTTCTAGCGAGACCTATGTACTTTATTTTCATAATCTTGATATTGCGAATTCATATGATCTGTCTGAAGTCTGATAGGCTAATTCTCAAGAAATGTTCGGTACACAAATAGGCTACGTGCCAAGCTGTTGATCAACTGGACACAATCAAAGATAGCACACACACACACAGCTGACAAGAGCGCTCCCTCCCTCCCTCCACCCGCCGCCGAGTTTTTTTTCCCAGAGCAAATTTTTGAAGTCAAGGGTTATCATGGTGACACAAATACGTCACACTTCAGCTAGTAAGTGCATAAACATATGTTTTGAAAACATATCTAGCGAGAAATACATCAGAATATCATTATATTCGGTAATTGGGAGTATCTGATCTCTATTTGGTTAGTTTGCTGACGTATTTACCACCGTTGCTATGTAATCCTACATTTCCCATCATCCTTTTTAGGGCTGGGTGGACCCGTTCGACTCCTATCAGAGTGTCTGCCGATTCAGGGCGCATTCCATTTACAATTCAGGGCCTCCGCCGTAAAACCACAAGTCAGACATGTTCACACGGCTGACACTTCCGTTCTGCCCCATCATAATAAAAAAAACTTAACAGGAAGTAGGTTACATTATTCCCCTCCTCCGAAACGTCCCCGTTTCCACACAGAAACATCATAAGGGCCCTTAGGAATAATGGAACCACTTACAGAAACATGCTGCACTACCAAAAAATTAATAAAATAACTTGAATTGAACACATTCTTTATAGGCCTACCCTAAACCTTAAAGCATGTAGGCTAGGGAAACTATTTCTGTAAGAAAAATGTGTTTTATAGCCTTTGTGGTTGTATAATTTAAAGTTTCTGATCAAATATGTGGCGGATTATACATGAAATTATAAAACAATTAAATGTACAGTTTTTAATTTCATTGAATAGGCTTCTTGAACTTACTAAAGCAGTACTCTACAATGCGTGTGTGTGTGTGTGTGTGTGTGTGTGTGTGTGTGTGCGTGCGTGCGTGCGTGCGTGTGTCACATCTTGTAGCCTACCCTGACAGGGATTTGGTTGTTTTCTTTTAGTTAATGATATTAAATGTTGCTATAAATTGTGCATAGCCTACACATAATATAAAACTAGGTGCATATTGAATGTGAATCCTGCAACTGAAAATATTTGGAAGGAGTAGGCCAGTTACTCAAATGGGAGTAGTTTAAAGATTGCTTTATTCATGATTTTGACCTTAAAAAGGTAGAATTTTAGGCAGTCTTATGAACAGTGCTTAATCAGTGTTTGCGGTGTGGTGTGGCAGTGTTTATTATTTTCTGCATATGCAGTTGACTCAGTATATTGTCCCCTGTCTTAATGGTAAGTGGTCTTGACGGCGGTTTGTCCACCACACACTTGGCATGATATACAGGTGAAATTTGAATATCGTGCAAAAGTTCATTTATTTCAGTAATTCAACTTTATAGGTGAAAATAATATCTTATACAGACTCATTACATACAAAGTGAGATATGTGAAGCCTTTATTTTTTATAATTGTGATTATTATGGCTTACAGTTTATAAAAACCCCAAATTCAAAATCTCAGAAAATTAGAATATTACATAAAATCAATAAAAAAAGGATTTTAAATACAGAACTGTCGGCCCTCTAGAAAGTATAATCATGCATATGTACTAAGTACTTGGTTTGGGCCCCTTTTGCATGAATTATTGCCTAAATATTGCCTCTATATGTTGTGAGTGTATTATTGTGAGTGAACATGTAACTTGTTGCTGCCTCTTGGCCAGGACTCCCTTGAAAAAGAGGTTTTTAATCTCAATGGGACTTTCCTGGTTAAATAAAGGTTAAAAAAAAAAAAAAAAAAAAAAAAAGCGGCGTGGCATGGATGCTATCAGTCTGTGGCACTGCTGAGGTGCTATGGAAGCCCCTGGGTTGCTTTGATGTGGCCTTCAGCTCCTCTGTATCGTTGGGTCTGGTGTGTATCATCTTCCTCTTGACAATAGTCCATAGTTTCTCTATGGAGTTCAGGTCAGGAGAGTTGTCTGGCCATTCATGCAGAGTAATACCATGGTCAGTCAACCAGTTACCAGTGGTTTATGGTACCGTGGGCAGGTGCCAAGTCTAGCTGGAAATGGAAATTGTCATCTCCATAAAGCTTGTCAACAGACAGAAGCATGAAGTGCTCCAAAATCTTCTGGTAGATGACTGTGGTGACTTTGGACTTGATAACACAGTGGACCAACAGCAGCGGATGACATGATACCTCAAATCATCACTGATCCAAATTAAATGTTGCGTTTCATTTGGAAATCAAGGTTCCACAGTCTAGAGGAAGAGTGGAGGGGCACAACATCCAAGGGGCTTGAAGACCACTGTCAAGTTTCAACAGTCAGTGATGATTTGAGGCACCATGTCATCTGATGGTGTTGGTCCACTGTGTTATCAAGTCCAAAGTCACCACCAGCTGTCTACCAGGAGATTTTAGAGCACTTCATGCTTCTGTCTGTTGACAAGCTTTATGGAGATGCTGAATTACTTTTTCCAGCAAGACTTGACACCTGTCCACAGTGCCAAAACCACAAGTAACTGGTTGACTGACCATGGTATTACTGTGTTGATTGGCCAGACAACTCTCCTGACCTGAACCCAATAGAGAAACTATGGACTATTGTCAAGAGGAAGATGATACACACCAGACCCAACAATACAGAGGAGCTGAAGGCCACTATCAAAGCAACCTGGGCTTCCATAACACCTCAGCAGTGCCACAGACAGATAGCATCCTTTGGAAGCGCATTGTGAAGCGCCTTGTGACCCTGGTCTGTGAAAGGCGCTATATAAATAAAAGCTTACTTACTTACTTACTTACTTACATCCATGCCACACCGCATTTAGGCAATAATTTGTGCAAAGGGGGCCCAAACCAAGTACTTAGTACATATGCATGATTATACTTTATAGAGGGCCGACATTTTTGTATTTAAAATCCTTTTTTTATTGATTTTATGTAATATTCAAATTTTCTGAGATTTAGAATTTGGGGTTTTCATAAGCTGTAAGCCATAATAATCACAATTATAACAAATAAAGGCTTGAAATATCTCACTTTGAATGTAATGAGTCTATATAATATATTAGTTTCACCATTTAGGTTGAATTACTGAAATAAATGAACTTTTGCACGATATTCTAATTTTTCGAGTTTCACCTGTATTGATAAGAGATTTATTCTTGTTCTTTTCATACGGGCAGCGACATTCCACGTATGTATCCGCTGGACCTGTGGTGTAGCATTGGGCGAGGAAGCCTTGACAGCGCCCTGATTTAATCTGCAAGGTTAAGATCCCTCTATAACAGTTTTTCCAATGACTCTAGCCTATTTTGTTCAAACTGCCTTTGTATTTCACATCCCTCAATTAGCACCTGTCACTTTCACATGGGCCTATTTTAAATAAATATTCAGATGATTCAGCAGATGCAAGGTGTGTCAGTTCTGTGTGCAGTTCACAGGACAGTTTACAGGGACAGGGAACAGGTGGACAGTAGTGTTCGGGCATGGTAGGAGCTACACACCTCTTAAATTTAACCAAGGTTGAGAGATGGATATGGATTTTGGGAGGACCAGGAGGACTAGGCTAAATCTCCATTCTGGGAGAAGAGGTTGAGTTGATGGAGGGCTACAGAAACCTGGGCATTTAATTAAACAACAGACTGCATGAAGGGACAGCGCAGACTCTACTTCATGAGCAAATCCTTATTAACCTGTTACTAAGCCCAGTTGGTTGTGGAGAGAATGATAATGCACAAGCTGCTGAAGATGATGGACAGCATCACCTTCAGCTATTTGACCACTACAGAAAGTCATTCCTGATACAATCCACAATAACTGCTACTACAATGCCACACTTTCCCTATGGCAATAAATAAAGTACATTATCCATCTATAAGTCCATCCATCCATGCAGGTATATTTAAACAACGCCTATGCATATGGGTTCTGTATTATAATCTCTGAAGGACACACCTTTTGGTTTACTATTTCCACAAGAAAACAAATGAGCAAACAAAAAGCTTAATTTTCCATATTGGGCCTTCAAATTGATCATAAAATCAACCTTGCGGTAAAGAACACCAACTGAATACATTGCTGGAAAGGTGCTAATGTTGAGAGTGTGAAGATTGTACAATTTTACATTTAAACACACCTACAATTCACCACCATGCTTTTGATTAGATTTAATTTATTTGCACAATAAAAACAACAAAGAACATTGGCCACAGAAATATAAAATATAAAACATTTTTTAAAAGGCAACATATTGTGCAGGTGAGATATGTAGGGAAAGAGCGAACGGGCAGACATAAAGGGGGGGGGGGTTGTGCAGGTGAGTTAATAATAAAAAATATATATATATATAAAAAAGTTGTGAATGATATCTTACTTCAAAGATCATTTAATGTAAAATACTGAAGAAAATAGAAGTAATTTAATCCACAAGGTTATACAGAGGTAAAAAGACAAGCAAAGTGGGTATATGGTTGTAGTTGTCCTGCTTATTTAACTGTAAAGGCCGCCTACAACTCCTTATTCGTGATAACCATCAAACTACATCGTGCACATTTACTGAGTGACGATAGTGTTGCATTTCTCACAAACAACAATGATCATCTCACAACGATTTATGCTCTTCGTAGCTCAGGGCTGCCGCTATAGGCTCGTTTCGCGTCACGTGACATTACTCGACATTGATTGGTTTGTAGAGGGGCGTGCGTCTGACGTCACCCTTCCTCAGGTCGGCAATACGTCATCTAGACAGAACTCTCGTGGCAGTACTCAAAGACAGCGCGATCATTCAAAATAAGCGTTATAGCTCAAATCTGCAATGTCCTGAGCTGTTTTGTGGTTTACAAAGTAAAAAACAAACATCATGGTTTTATTCCTTTGCCATGCCCCCAAAAATTCCCCTAAAGAAGGGCTGTATGACAGCAGGAAGCTCCCGGCTGCGCTCTGCATTCAGTGGGAGTTTGCTATCGTAACGAACAATTAGTTCACGTGTAATCAGCTTACATAGAGACTCAGTGAGGTGAATATATACATCAGGGCATGATATCTCTGGCCAATGGGTCGGATCATTGCGCCAGATTGATGCTGAGAGACTAGACACACATAGTTTTAGATTGATCAAATTAATCATTTAACGTTATCTAGCTGGCAGAGTTGTTGTAAAGGATCTTAACATTGTGTCTGTCGGTTAAATTTTAACTTATTTATCTCTGATCGTTTTCTTTTTGTGCTGTTTTGGACCGCAATTTTGCATTATAGTCAAAATCGCTTTGTTTTCCACCCAAAGGGGGCGTGGCCATGTCGGAACGTTGATTGCCTTCACCAGTTTGTTTGTTTGAATGAATGAATGAATGAAGAAACATGTGAACATATCTATGGAACATATTAATTTCCTGCAGCGCTGTAGTTCAGGCAGCCGACCAGACAATGCACACTTCAACCAAACATAAGCCTAGAGGTAAATAAATGGCAAAAAATAGGCTGAGAACGAATGTATGCGATATGTTTATTAAGACGTAATCAATACGTTTTGTAGCCAAACGTAATTGAGCATCCTGAACAGCTCTAGGCTGAGAACGAACTTGTTTGCGATATGTTCATAAAAACGTAATTTCGGACAAAATACGTTTTTCAGTCAAACGTAATTGAGAATGCCGAATATGTTCATAAAAACGTAATCACGGACAAAATACGTAAATGGTCAAACGTAATTGAGAATGCCGAATAGTCCTCTGGGAACGTAATTTTGATGAGAAAGGGTTGCGGATTTTATACCTGCTGCTGTACGTTGAGTTTTTTTCTATAGAATCAAAAACATAAACATGTCGGGCGCTTCTTGCGAATTGTCTGCAGCTTGTCGAGGGGCCGACACCAATTTGTAAAAACTGCCATAGCTACTGACAAAATACAGAGAGTTTTGTGGAGCTTAATCAATGTTGTGCCAACTCCATTGGCGACGGCTTGAATGTAACCGGCATTCATTCAAGAAAAAGTTACACACTATAGCTTCAAGCAGCTTATTTGGCATTTCACAGGATAACATTGAGTTGACATTACAGTGTTTTGTTTACTATTTGTGCCATACTCTGTCATTTCCTTGTATACCACTTCCACTTATGTCTACTCAGTAGCAACCAGACATTTTCTTTCTTACTGTAATCCCACTTGTGGAGCCCCAGCATCTGGATGGATGAAGGGAGAAGGGAGACAATTTGCTCCTGTAATGGGTCTATTGTGTCTCCACATGCTCTTTTTCCTTTACTCTAGTCACTAGAGGAGGCATGTGTTGCGCTTGGAGACAGATGGTTTGAAGCAGATTTCTTTTGGAGCCAGGAGACAGACGGAGGGAGGTAGTGGGGAAAATGAATGCAAATGCGTGGGAGGGCAGTGGGTGAGAAAAAGAAAGAAGCGGAGGGCTTATTCTCTGAATCCAAAGCTTGTAGTTGGAAACACATTGCTTTAAAAAACAAACAGGGTATGACAGTGAACCTTGCATAATTAAGACCGGCTAAAAAAAAACACCTCAAGCCTCACTTGAATTCTTGGAAATGTTGGAACGTGATTGTTGACAATTAGGTAGCATTTATTATTGAGGTTCAATACCACAGTTCAGCTTAGTGTAGCCTATTTGGATGCCTGCATTTGCCAATTAGAACAGCTGAGGATGATTTAGATGTCATTCAAAGAAAGGTTTTAATTAAGTTTTTTAATCTGAGCCAAACCATTTGTTAACATGTCACGAGAGGCAGGATCAAGGGATTTTAAAGTATAGCTTGCTTGTGGTGCTAAAGAAAGTGTCAGATGATGAACAAAGTCTTTAGAATGTATCCCCAGTGTGACAATTCATCCAGTAGTTGTACATATAGTACATGTTCAGTACATGGTCTCTCAGTATTAACAACTGCTGCCCCTAGTGTCAGACTGAAGAACTTCAGTAGCCTCAAACACAGTGACCTTAATTGAAATGTATGAGATGGAAGAACAGTAATTGCCTCTAAGGAACTATAGACTATGACCTCTCCTGGCAACAATATCCAGACACATACTGGCCATTTTAATTACTTACTAGTGGAAGGTTTCTAACTGTTGAATGATTACTTAATCTAACTGGCCACTGTTGGGGTTACTGAGTCATTTCACTAGCTACGCAGCATGATGTTTGGGCCTCCAGAGTCACTTAATCGTGCTCTTGTTTGCTGCATGAGTTAAATGACTTTTCACTGCTGTTGCTTTCTCCCTGGGCGGTTGGTTAAAATGGCACCCGGAATCATTTCCACATTTAATACTTTTAATTGCGCTGCGATTTGTGCTCCAGAGTGTGTTTCTCCCTGTCCGATCCCTCCCTCCCGTATTCCAAGTCTGCCAGCAGGTTTTATGCGTCTTTGTGTCTCTGGGTGTGATCTTAAGAGTTACAGTTTTTGCCTAATGCTTAAACACTAATAGTGGTTGCTATGCCCAAAGGATCACAACCTCTAACTTTTGTGACCATGTCCTAAACACAAGCACCAACCCCACAAACACAAAATAGGCTTTGCACTGTGTTTGAAATTCTGCAACACACTTCTTGCAAAACACTACACACTGTTTTTTACACAAGACACATTGTTCAAAAAGGAAATCTCCTGCAATCCTTGTGAAAACACATCTATTTAAAATTCAAACCACAACTAAAATTGGAAAAGCACACAGACTCACACACATTAAAAATAAAAAAATAAACCTAATTGAATACCAATCAGTGTGAGCCTTAGCACTACAAATACACTTCAGGTGAGCTCAGCTTCTTTGTGAGACAGTAAGAGTCAGGGGAAGAGGACAAGAGAGAGCGGTAGGAGGACGATGACAAAGGAGACAACAGATGGAGACAGGGTCACTATAGTGGACCATGTTATAGATCATGGCCTAACAATATAAGAGCCTGGGCAGAGAGTCCAGCCCAACTACACAGTAGCTCCATAATTAGGACATTTATACTGGATATCAGGAATATTTTCGCTCTTGGTTCTCAAAGGATGACATTGCATGTGATGTCGATGAGGCGATGTGGCCAGACGCAAACGGGAGGCCGTATCCAAAAGATTCATATTCCACCCGCCCCAGTCCTTACAACACTGTTTTTATTTTATTTTACTGTAATTATTTCAGAGTTTATATTGACAAACTGAATTGCTTCTTGAACTGCAATACCTATTCTTTTTTTTGTTGGCCAAAACAATGACATTGCAAAATACACCTTTTTTTCAGAAGCTTTTTTATTTTTATTTTCATGTGTCTAGATGAACTGTAGTGAATCAATCTTTCACAAAAAAAATCTGTGTGAAACTTGTAAAGTCAAAAACCATCCAAAGTACTGAACACAGCTGTGTTTTGCATAAAGCCCATCTGTCTGTTGTTGCTGCTAGGAAAGAGTCATTCAAAAGTGCATGTGTGTATTGTTTTGATGCTAAAAACTGTTTTGAAATGGGATTGTTAGGTTTTGTTTCAAGAGTTCCATTTTGCCGTATAAGTTAGAAGTTTATCTTATGTGCTTTGTCCTATTCGGCCGGTGTGTTAAGTTTTGACACAGTGGGCCAAAGTCTGCAACATGTGTGTAAGCAATTGGCAAAAACTGTAATTGAAACGGTAATCTATTTACACCTTGCCCTCAATAACTGACTTGATCAAATGCTGAGTCAACGTGGACGTTCTCTGGCAGAAGCCGCCTAGCCTTAATCACATTCAAACCTCGGCTACTTGTAAAATGCTAAACTTAGCCTCACTTGATATAATCTGACTCACATATGACATGAATTATGAACTACCTTTTTTGTTAAGGCCAATGGCGTGACCACAACCTGAAATCCAATTTTCTTTTTAACAAACTTGTCTAGTAATGTGGGAGTGGAACATATTTGACAGATTTTTTAATTTTTTATAAATCTTGCTTAATGCTTTAAGAATAGGGGTTGTATCATAGTGCAGGCAGCCTTGAAGCAACAGAGTTAGCGGCACAGCCAAGTAAGCCCGGCTCACTGACAGAGAGGAGGCAGAAGGGGCTTGACAGGGTACGTCAGGGCAGCAAATAAATGTTTGAATGGGAGAGTGGGCCGCAAACAAAAGCAGCGTGCACAGGCAGGCAGGCTGACACCGCCCAGATAATGGAGCTGCCAGAGCCTCTCCAGTATTACAGCTCAGCTCGCCAAAACACAATCACAAGAAAACACATCATCCACGTGCACGTGCAGACAAGCTCCCATACACAAATAAGCACACATACAGTACATACACAACCTTACGCATACACTGACTCCTGAGATTTGTATGAAACTCTTTAAGAAATGGCTGCCTGAGAGTGAGACGGGTAGAGAGAGGAAAGTGTGAGTCGGGTCAAATACATATAGGTGTGTGAGTGGAGGATGCTTCATTGATTAGAAGCAAAAGCAAAAAGGGCTGCACTTAGAAATCACCTCTCCCTCTCCATATACCGCTAATCTCCCCTGGCAGCTCTTAGAAACGGGCTGTAATTTTATAAATCGCTGGGTTCAGATGAAGTGTAAATAGGCTTGACAATGCAGGGGCCTCTTATCTTCCATAGAGCCACCTTCTTCCATGGCTTCATGTAAGAAAACATACTAGCAATTTATTGTTTCCTGGAAAAGAGTAAGATTAAAAAGGAGAAGACAAGTTCAGGGGTTGAATTGATTGAAACGATTACGCTGCCTTTGATCAGTACTTTGGATAGGTTTTCTCATACTGTACATCATGGCAGTTCCATTTATGTTTTACAGCCTGCCCCCTGTGTGTGCAGGTCCGTCCAGGAAAATGTGAAATTGAATGTGTTTACAATCAGGTACAAGGATGAAGATCTGGGGCCTGTTTCAGGTAGCTGGTTTTGAGGCAACCCAGAGTTTGTTCGCTCTGAGTTGGTGGAAACTCTGGGTTTTCCGTTTCAGGTAGCAGGTTCAGCCCAACCGAGGGTCAGTTACTGCGGCAACATACGCCGTGGGTCTAACCTGCTCGGGAGGTGGTTAGTCCTACCCTGAGTTTGTTTTCACTTTACGCTGCTGCTCCGACTGAAGAAAGAGTGTCACTGTCACACGCGTCCCTGTACAGTTTGAAGCAAAATCACTCCATAAAAATCTCCATCGGGATGTTTTTATCATTTCCTGATGATTTTACGTTTGACCGATCATTTATCTGATCAGTATAGCCTTGTTCTCAGCCGAGAACCGCCTATGAACGGACCTCGGTCACCTTACACATCGTGACATGCTCTACATTCAGATTAATAAACCTATTTGTATTGTATGTTTTTTAACGTATGTGCCACTGAACAGATGTATGTCAGGTGGATTCATGTAATGCTGCGGCTGCACGCGATCGTTACAGTTCACTTCTGCGATCCAAAAGTCACAGACGAGCCTCGTTAAATAGCCTAATTTGAATATAAAAGTTATATAATAATTTAAACTGTGATCACTTGAGGAAAATGGATCTGGTAATAAATCAATCAGGCTCTTCAATGGAAACTGTCACCTAATGTGTCTTGACGTTAATGTCTTTCACTCCCCATTTAAAAGAAGCGACAGTCTGTTCTGTTTACTGCACAGTAGGCTATTAGGCTATAGCTTGCCAACATATTATACAGCAAATATAAAACACTGTCAGCAATGCTGTGCCGCGCGGCCCGCGCCAGCTTTATTACTTTACAGCTGATATGCCTAACTTTTTAAAATAGACTATGGCTTCTCATACGGAAGCGAAATGATTCTCTTGACAAAAAATGTTTGCTGTTTTTTTTCTGAATTGCCGAGGAGATTAGATCAGAGTTATGAGACAATATCCCGTTAATTCTTTTCCATAGGCTACCATAAGCTCATTCGTTAATATTTCTAACTCTAGTGGGAGGAGCGGAGATTTCTTTTTTCTTTTTTGAGAAGTGGGAGGATCAAGCATTTGTTTCTTCTGTTTCCATGGTGAATCATGTTATCAGCGATCCATTGACGATGGCTTTTACTCACATGCTCCACCCAGAGTTGATAAACCCAACGCTGATCCACTGTTCTGAAACCGAAAACCCAGAGTTACTCATCAACCCTGCGCTCTGAGTTTACCAACTCAGAGCGCAGGATTAAACTCAGAGTATGTAAAACCAGCTACCTGAAATAGGCCCCTGGTTTGATGAAAATAAACTTACATTGAATCTAAGAAAAACTAAATTTATAATTTTTGGGAATAGACCAACCAACACAGAAAAGAAACTCATGATGAATGGCATAGAACTAGAAAGAGTATCTGAAATAAAGGTTCTGGGAGTATTAATTGACAACAAATTAAGCTGGAAACCTCACATAAATTATATTAAAGCTAAAATATCTAAATCAATAGCAATACTGAATAAAACCAAAGACCTACTGAATAAAACCTCCCTGTATACATTGTACTGCTCCTTCATACTTCCTTACATGACCTACTGTGTGGAAATATGGGGAAACACATACAAAACAAATATACATCCGATCTTCATTCTTCAAAAAAGAGCTATACGAATTATACATAAAACGGCTTACAGAGAACCAACAAATCCATTATTTGTTGAACTAAAAACACTTACATTTCTAGATTTGATTGACTATAAAACTATTCAAATAATGTTTAAAGCAAATAATCACCAATTGCCTCATGGCATCCAGGAGTTGTTCCAACTGAGAGAGCAAATACAAGTTAAGAGGAACCTGTATATTCAAGAAACCATCTATAAGAACCAATACAAAACTACACTGTATTACGACAAAGGCTGTAAGTCTGTGGAACAACTGCAATGATGAGCTGAAACATGTACAACAATATCAAAACTAAAAAAACTCTTCAGAAATCAAACATTGAATTGTTATGACCTGGAATAAATTAAACCAATGCTTTCAAAGTGAATAATAAATGACCTTTAACCACTGGGTGAAACTTCATCACTTCCTCCTGTACAAACTCTGTTACTGAGAGAGCTACGTGACAGACAGCCATTACGTAGCAAATAGAGCCAGGTTTGACACCATAGAGTAACACAGTCATTTTAAAACAAATCTAATCCAAACTATTTGTCTGCTGTCTGTTAAAATGCAGCATTGGAACACCTTTGTTGAATGAACTTCTATCGGACTGAAGGACGGCAAATTTGCCCGGCATAATATATCATATAATATCATATATATCATCCTCTATCACAGACAGTTCCTTAGTCTTACATATTTTCTTAAAAAATATCAAAACTAATATCCCAGAGAAACAAGTATTTTCTTTACCCTTAAAAGGTAGATGTTTCTCAGCACACAGGGTAGTGTACCAGGGCATAGCTCTGATGGTTGCAGCCTCACTAATACAAGTCTCTCCACAGCCCACTGTCAAACAAATAGATGGATGGAAACTAGAAAAACCAAAACCAAGAGTCTCCTGTCATTTTGTACCACAGCAAATACAGACACTAAAATGTGAATAAGAACAGAGGTAGTCCTGCCAACAATACATTAACATGTAGGGCCTTATTTTTTTCTATAGGAAAATATTCACATATCATTTCTAAACATGCTGCAGGCTCTGTAGCCATTTGCAGAACATTTTTTTCATTGGCTGAAGGATGAACGGAGTCATGCTGAGGGCATCAGTGATAAAACTCAAGATATGCACAAAGCTTCCCATGCCCGTCAAGTGCCAGAGTTCTTCTCTGCAGACTATCGTCTCTTTCTCTATGTGGCTTCCCATGGCAGAATGCTTTATTTCACCACGCTGCATTAGCAAGTGATTGTGTGAATTGGTTAAAAGGAAATAAACAGGCCAAGAAAGTTTGAATCTCTCTACAATGGCACTTCAGCTGTGGCACACAAATCCATTCTAGGGGGTGTTACAGGAAATGGAGTTTAGATTAGATGTCGACTATCAGGGCAATATTTTAAGTGATATTGGCCAACACCAAAATAGAACCCCTTTCCCCCCCAGTACTCTGTGTTTTCATCTCAGCCTGATTGGGTTTGTAGCAATTTGTTCATGTGTTAAAATTAGAGTGTGTGAATGTGAACAATATTGACAATATTTTTTAATTTACAGGTTTGCAAAATGATTGCATGCATATTTTACCAGCTGCAGGGTCTTACGTTTAAAGTGCTCAATTCAAAACAGGGCAGGATGTCTCATATGTTTTAAATATTTCCTGTTAGTAAAACACCTGAATCAATAGTCTAGACTGGTGATTCAGATGCAATAACCTTCAAAAACCGAGGAATATAATATCCTTCTAATGCCTTTAAAACAACATGAAGATTTCAACCCCTCAATAATAATTGTTCTCTGCACTGGTCACTGAAGGCCTTTATCTAGTCCTCACAGTTAAGGCTCTGCTGTTAGAACAGACTGGGAAGATGCAATTTCTCCACAATTAATGCTGTTTCACTGTCTCTCTTCTGCATGTGACGGACACAGCCAAATTGATGTATTGTACATACAATCTCAGAGACACAATCAATCAAAGTCAGAATCCATGCCTATTACAGGATTACTCAATTCAAACTTAATGACAAACTTTGGGTTTAAATGGGTACCAAAAGGGATGAAATATTTGGGAATAAAACTAAGCCAGGATGTTGAAGAAATGCCGGTATTAAACTTCAAACCGGTACTACAAAAAATAAAAAATAATCTAGATCAAGATTCAGTACGGAGATGGGAACCACATTATGGATGACTTCAAACTACCTGGGGAGTGCAAACGAGCTTCTTTATTTTACAGGAAAACCAATCATTTGCTTAGCTTTGACTGTCATAACCTAAAAGCAATATGGGAGAAAGATTTAGGATGTATAATGGAGGACAATACATGGTTGAAAATTATATCTGACAATGGAAAGTACATAAGGGAAGCCAAAGGGAAATTTACCCAATATAAAATTATACACAGGTACTATTTTACACCACTAAGACTATATAGAATGGGAGTAATGAAAAACAACTTATGTTGGAAATGTCAGAAAGAAGCAGGCACTTTATTACACTGTATTTGGCAATGCCCATGTATTCAGCCCTTTTGGAGATTTGTTTTGGAGTACTTAGGCAAATGGGCCGGAAAAACACTACCAGTATCTCCTAGACTTTGCCTGCTAGGTGACAGAAGTCAACTACGTAACATGTCAAGTAAAGAGTTTTCTGTCATCATGGTTGGCATTACAGTGGCTGCAAGGACAATTCTTAAACACTGGAAAACAGGTACAACTCCAGGATTTAAAGAATGGGCTAACGCCATGATAAAAACAGCCTCATATGAACATATGCTTAATAAGCTGAATACTATAAACAAGGATAAAGCACCAGCATGGGAGAGTTTCTGGACATATATCACACTGACCGATAAACCTGGAACAAAGTTGATGGAATGTAATGATGCTCTTGAATGTTGTATGGATAACCATTGTAGTCACTCCAATATGAATGTGCCCCTAGAACTGCTTTTGTTATCTCTTGATTTTACAGATACAAGTATTAATTTTTATTTCTATTTTTTATATGGCAAAGACTATATTTGTACTGTAATAACAAATGTCTCTGTATGTGTAACTTTGTACCGTCATGCACCAAAGCGAAAATTCAATAAAAAAACTTGAATTACAAAAAAAAAAAACATATAGGGTGAAGTGTAACATGCACATATTGTTGTGTTATTTTCATTATTTTAAAGTTGCCAGAATGCGGAAGAACCATGTCTTTGAAACTCCCATTCCCCCCGGATTGTTTATGAGTTTAGAACTTGTGCCGCACTTTTAAAACATACTGTCACACTCAAATTATAAGTGAAAAAAAAACATAGGGGAGAACGGGGGAATCTGAGGCATTGGGTAATGTGAGCCACCCACTGTATCTATGCAACGGAAAACATTTTTGGTCATGTGAGATATGTATGTTTTCAAGCCCCTCTCATTTTCCCATGGCCCTGAAAGAGAGGACCTCATGGTGCTGTGGTAAGCATGTTTCTTTCACCAAAATAGGTATTTTGCATGTAAAAGTAAATTTTCTTGCTGTCAACTTAATCAACTGTTGTGCCAAAGCAAATGTATTCACGTAGAAAAACTTCTATCATACCTGTTGATGAACTACCAACATATAAAAACCATGTAATGATATTAGCTTGAAATGCTAAGAGAGGTAGTTTTTTCTCAGATTGTGGTGGTAGGGGAAAGTGAGCCAAATGCCATGAGGCACAAGTTAAGTTTAGTCTTAAATATATTTTAATGTAATATTACATAACATATGTTTTATTTTAATGCCATCCACATTGTAGAAAAGCCATCATGCCAAGGAAATACACCAGGAAGACGACCTGGGGCAACCACATGGAAAGAGCACCTTCTCATCTTTCCCTGTAACCTTCAGGGCTGGAATGTAGAGTAGGCCTAGTTGTAGAGTATGACAGGCTGATGTTATAATCCAGTTGGGTCTTCTCCTGTGTTCTGAGTCCCAGGCTGTTCTCGCTGGTTCTGATTATCCTATGCTTTGACCCCCAGACACAAGCTGGCTCTTAGGGTCCTGTGTTCTGAGCCCCAGACTGTGTTCTAATATAACTGGTTCAATCTTTTATTTGAATCTTATTAAAACCTTTTGAATTATAATATGTTGTATTTGATTTTGTTCAGAGTTACTTTCAAGTGTTTAGAAAATTTGCTTTGCTTAATTGACCAAACCCCATCATTCTTTTACTAGTCTGACATTAGTTCTGGAATGTGTGGCTAGCTTTCAGGATTCTTACTGTTACAATATGTGTTGTTATAGTAGTTTCATAGTAGAAAAAGTAAGTGGATCAGTGTACCCCCTTGATTTTTCTGGTCTGTCTCAGTTTACCCCACAGCTGGGGTAAAGTGAGCCACATGACAACTTTTTTTAAAACAATCATATTTTCACTGCCCTTTGTCTTGAAAAATTCTGCTAATGCCCATTTCTAGGAAACATCCTGAATTAATGGGAAATGTGTAAATTTGAGTGATAAATCATTTTAGCTCGCTTAGAGGGGAGCGAATGTAAAAAGTGGCTCAGATTACCCTGTTCTCCCCTACAGAAAACTAAAAACAATAATGAAGTTTTTATAAAAACAGCAAACAGGAAAAAATGGACTATACCAAATAAAAACAACAAGGCAAATAATGGACATCTTAAAAAAAGGCCTGTCTGCAAATCTGACAGATTGGGGCAGATGGTTCCAGAGTTCCTGGGCTAAAACTGTGAAAGCTCGATATCCTTCAGCTTTGCAGTGCGAGTGGGGCAAGCTTATGCAGTGCTTTGTTAGCGCTCAGCAGGAATTTGTAATTGATTCTACATTTAATTGGGAGCCAAAGGAGGGAAACAAGCACAGGGGTGATATGAGACCGAGGGTTAGTTCTTGTTAAGAGTCCTGCAACAGCATTTTGAAACAATTGCAACTGGTTTACAGCAGCTAGGTTTAAGCAGGTATAAAGGGAATTATTCTAGTCAAGACGGGGAAAACATAAATACAATTATTAATTCTAAATAGGAAGAATACATTTTTGTAATGTTTCTTAAACAGGCCTGGACGAGCTTTGTAACATGGTGTTCAAAAGTCATGTTCTGATTGAAAATAAGACCTAGGTTTTTTCGGTTAGATTTGATGTTTGAACAAAATGGTCCCATAAAGTGATCAACGGCAGTAGAGAAAATGATCCGGTCCAATTCAAAGAATTTCAATTTTGTCAGGGCCAAGATTGAGGAAATTATGGGATACCCAGTCTTTGGTGGCAGCTAAGCAGGAGGACACACTACTGTTGATGCGTACATGAAAATGTCTGTTAGATAGGTATGGATGGAACCAGTTCAAAGCTGTAACAGAGATGCCAACTCAGCTGTGCAACCTGTCAAGAAGAATAGCATGATCAATTGTGTTGAAAGCAGCTGTCAGGACTAAGAGAATGAGGATGGAAAATTCACCTGTGTCCGTATTCGTGAGGTAGTCGTTCAGGCTGAAGGTTTTGGACTTCTTTGGGATAAGGACAGTGGGGTTTTTTTTAAACATGGGGGAGGACCACGGCCTGGAGCAGTGACATGTTGAAAATGTCTCATCACATCTGCCGGCTGATCTTCACACATCTTAAGAGTTTGGCCAGGGATGCCATCTGGTCCAGTAGCCTTTTGAAAGAGCTGTATACATCTGCCGGAGTTTAACCTTTTATCCTATAATATGCATGGATGGATTGACTTTGGGATGCTTGAAATCTTTTTCCAAAAGCCATTCTCTTAGCTTGGTCTGTCAGTGTGGCATTGTGCTGCAGAACAAAGAAACCAGCAAACAAGCCTTCATTATCACTTCAGGAACCCAGAATACACCCTCCCCCAAGGACGCTGGAAAAGACAGACTTAAAAAACAAAATTACCATGAGAGATAAAATAGGCGAAAAATAAATTCCAGAGGAAAGTAGAAGAGATACATTATGTTTAGTGGGAGGGAATGTGTAAACAGCTAGAGCCCCACGTCAGCTTGGAGCTCAATGAGGCCATCACCACAGGGATTTCCAATGATCAACTGAACACAGCCAAAAATGCTATGATTGGTTTCCCTTAATGAACTATTCGCTGCTGGCAGCATCACATCTTTTTTCCTGATATTTTACAAGGACTGATTCATCCCCCTAAATTGTTGACATTTGTTGACGGACAGACCTGGGTCAAAGACATCTTCAAAAAAGTTTTTATTTGCTGTCTTTTTCATCCTCCTATTGGGTAGTGTTTCAATGTCAGCACAATAATGAAAACAATATCACATTCAAACCCCTTTTTAATTGTACCAGTGTAATCCATATATCACATAGACACAAACACACACGCAAAAAAAACACACTCAGTTTGTCTACACCCACCTGATGACAAACAAGCATGCAGTATGACACCCCATATACCCACTGGCCGTTTTACACTTTAACAATAGTAACTCAGACCTCTTACAAACTAATTTACCTCTTGTACCTTTTAAATTGGACCCATATTGTTTTCAAAATGCATTTGGCTTAAAGTAATGAACAGAAAAAAACATGCTTCATTATAAAGGATGCACAAAGATGGCAAAATATACATTACAACTTCAGTTAATAACTAATCATGCATATATGCATGTATGATATAACTGCAATGTACCTCTACCCAATTATTCTTGGTGCAAACCAACATGATAAGTGCAGTGTTAACCCCGGATGAAGGGCAACTGTGTGGAACCACTCCAGATATGTTGTCATTTTGAATCAGTTCGTGAGTCAGTTTTGTCAGCATTGACAAAGAAATGGGTGGTGGGTTGATAGATGACATAAGGAGTGTAATTGGTGATGCATGCCCAGGCTGCCTGTCAAAAGGGGAACATGGATAGGAGCAGGAAAGGAGAGAAGGTCCTGTTGAGGATTTTTGGCATAGCAATGGTAGAATTTTTTTTTCAAAATGGGATAACTAGTCATGTATCGGCATAGTGAATGTCAGCAGAGATGGTTCGTAATGGTGACAAGGGGTCCATTCCATTATGCCTGACAGCAGCTGTCAGTTAGTTAGTGAGCTCAAGTGCAGACCCAGAGATCTCTGTGTCAGACATAGGAGCACCTGGCAGTTCAGAGTCGAGGACACAGGCAGCTGTAGCTGTTTGGAGTGCCTCATTGGCAGGGAGAAAAAATCTCAGTGGAGCAGAGTTGGCTTTCTGGTCCGGTGCAATAAGAATGCCACGGATGTTACAAATTTTTAAAGGGAAAAATCAATGCCAAGCTGTAGTTTTAGACATTTTTTATTTTTTATTTTACCAAGGGTGATTTAACCGTATCATTAACATCAAAGCAATTCTCAATTTTGCAATGGACATTTTTAGAAGATCATTCCTAAGGGATGCAGGGATGACTCCCATAAACAACTCACCACCATTGCCAATAATTTACCACTTCTAAACTTTTTATTAATCTTGCATGCACTTTAGAAGTTATGGACAAATCAAAATCAAAAAAGAAGGGATCTGATATATATTTTTAAAGTCATTTGCCTAATAGAAAAATGGTTAGTGATATTGGGAGAAGTAGTGGTAGAGCAGAGACCCTTTATGTCCTATAGGCATCTTCCACCTTCTCTTGTCTACGCTGATGCCAGAAAGATTTACCTGGTGTTGATTTAACAGTTGGTGTCTGGACATGCAGTACTGCAAATGAATTACAGCCAATAGCATCACATCAAGTTCCTTTATCTCTGATCTCAGCTTGTTCCCAAGAGGGTGATGTATGGGAAGACTGTTCAGGCAAAGCTTTGGTGACCTCACTGGCCTTATCAGTCTTACCGACTCAGACAAGGAAAAGCTGTTTTCCCTCTCTGTCGTCTTCATCATCAGCAAGGTTGGTGTCACTGAATAACAACTGGATAGTGGAGGGAGGAAGAACTGTAAGACAGATCTCTGAGCTGCTAAACAGCATGCTGACATGGAGGCTCTGGTGTTTTATTTTCCCGTTGCTGAAGACACAATTTTAGTGTTGTAGTGCGTCATGTTGGGTCTGAACTATTGGATGACGCGGTCTAGACAAACAAAATGGTCCATCAATACTCCAGATCTGTTTTGGTGGCGGCCATCTGCTCTGACACGATGCCTCTCTCCCCCCAGAACAGATAAAAGTTATCAATGTAGTTGATCTCTTAGTTGATGACTTAGTTGTAATTTATCATAATTAATCATTTTTTTCTTTACATAAACAAGGAAAAAAGTATCACGTAGTGAGCACCACCATCTGTTTTTAATCATAGATAAAACATTGAAATGTTGTCGTTTGATTTATTCTACAATGTAAAGGAGATCTATTGACTTCAAAAAATCCAAAAATGTAGCACTTTTGGAAGGCAGGTTTCCAAAAAGCATATATATCACAGCGCACTCTCTTTTTAAATAAAATCTTTACAGCCCCTTTGACCTCCTTGGTTACCTGGGGAAATGTCCAATGTGCATGCCATTTGGTTTGCTTGAATTTTGGTGAAATTTCTAAGTTCAGGAGTGGATGGGTACTGTAAGAAGGCAAGACAAATTACACAGGAAATACCACATTAACATGTAATAAGACTGAACTAAGTAATCTCTAATTAGGTTGCCCTTTTAGAAATGGGAGCATATCTGTGCTCCTGTGGAAAAAGACTAATTGTCTGACAAGGCTAGAATCTTCTTAGGACTCTAGGACACTTGACCAGGAACTTTGCAGCTGATTACAACACTAATGATACTCACAGGTATTATTAGCCTACATGGTGGTTAATGCAGATCATCAGAACGGTTAACTTTATTCCTGCCTCTACGGGATATGTAAGAACTTTTAAATCGTACTTTAAAGACAGTTCATTCATTCACTTTTACTTTGAAACACATCAAATTGAAAGCGGTGGCACAGGCATACCATCTAATCTGTTGTTGTTAACTTTACTTCTTTGCTTCAAGTGACAAGGAGGAACCTTCATTCTTTTTGTATTTTATCAGCCATTTTGGACAAAAAACTTAAGTGTCCTTAAGTAGTTGTCTTTTGCCAACTCACCACCTCTTCATCTCCACTGATGGTGCCCGTGATGTATCATGTATATCTACTTATACAGCAGTTGGTTCTGAGCGAGTGATCTGATTGGACGAGAGACCTTCTGAGCGTTCTGAAGGAGTGCTGATATTAGCGAACAACATCACTCGGACTGTTCACCAAACTGTAGACCAACTGTCAAAATCACTCCGCGGCTCACTGATGAGCCCTATAATGTCTGGCTGCAGCCTGTAGGACATGGACATCCACATCCAACTGCAACTTCACTCTCTTGCCACGCCCTCTTCGCTGTTAGATTCAACGGCGCGCGCCTCCCGCCGTTAGTTTGTTCATTCACTTGACAGACTTGACACCGTCTACCTTGTCTCATTTGAGGTTGTCGGTGTCTCCCAAATGTAGGCTATCATCCAGGCTATGAAATCCACGTGATGGACAAATCTTCTAACTTGTCCCATTTCAGATCGTCGGTGTATCGAAATGTATCATCCATATGAAATCCACGTGACGGACATCTGCCATTTTGTCGGTGTAGGCTAATCCAAAAATGTATCATCGATAAGAAATCTACGTGACATCTCCCATATGATGAATAAAAATTAAATGTGTACCGACGTAGACGGTTATAACGTTGCAATTGGATACAACATTGAATAATAAGTTAAATAATTAAATAAATATTAATGATTCATGAAAAAATATTCACCATATCGATGTTCAAAAAGGTTTTAAAAAGTCTGACGTAGCAGTTTATGACAGTTATGCCGTAGCAGTTGGATGTGGATGTCCTTCACGCTGTAATATAATAATATTATTATAATTATATTAATGAAATAAATATTAATGAATCATGAAAAAAAATCCACCTTATCGATGTCTACAAAACGTTAAAAAAAGAAATATCGCAACCAACTGACATAGACGGTTATGACGTAGCAGTTGGATGTGGATGTCCATGTCCTACAGGCTGCAGCCAGACCCTTCTCGATGAGCCGGAGCTTCACTTGTGTGTTATCTGTGTGTGTGTGTGTGACTCAGGTTGACTGTGGCGAGTCTCTCCCCTGTGAGAGGGCATCGCTGCCACACACAGACAGAGACAGTGTGCGGTAGTCGCTCACACTCACGTTACTTAAGACAGCAATAGTGTGTGGAGATAAACTCAGGCTGCATAGCTTTAGCCTAGCCTAGCTTTCCCACCTCATTGTATAACGTTACTTCCCCCGGGCCGAAATACACTCATAAACTCTGGGAAATGAAGCGTGGGGGTTTGGATTGGGCAGCGGACCTTATTACCAACTAGATTAAGATCCGCCGTTCCGTTTCTTTGGTGATTTTTACGGGACATCGGGCCGCCGTGGTTAATGTTACCAGAGTAAACAAAGCAAGACGAGCTCACTCGCGTAAAGTTGTTGCATAGCAACGCGCTCCGCTCTGACTGCTGTTGTCGAACTATTTGTGTTGGCGGAAGCAAATACATTCTTAAATGATTAAAGATCACATTTTAAAGTTAACTCGAGGTCGCATGTTGTCGCTCTATATCAGCACTGCTGTGTTTCTCTCTTCGGCACTCGGCCTGCGGCCTCGTGCCTACGACCGAATCACAGCACTGCTGATATAGAGCGACAATATGCTCCCTCTCGTGCGCTATTGCTTAATTAGACAACTTGAAGTGTTTTTAATAGTTCCTGTATTGGCGCAGCGACACCTGGTCCCTATGAAAGGCCTTTCTTAATAAGTACACTCTTGGATGAACTTTGGTATCAATGTACATGACATTTTCTTTTTCCTTTAAATTTTTTTTATCTGTTTCCACCATTATTTTTGAAAACCTGACCATTTTGTCTTCAACAGAGTAATACCCAACTGAATGTATTGGAGGTTTGGAGTAGAGAGATGATAGGTGCAAGATGAATGGTCTCTCTTGCTTTAGCCGGCAGCTGTACCATCAACAACAACAACAACAGGCACTTTTTATATATTTGACAAAGTCACTGTCTGTCTATTCAAGCTAAAGAGACAGAGAAAAGAACACACAAAGGCGAGACAAATGAATCACACAGCTCCATGATGGGCAAGAGTCACCTTCAGTTTTAATTAGTCCAGCAGCCAATTTTATAACAGAGATACAAAAGGATGGACTTGACTAATACTAACAAATGAGGGAAAGTGGTGAAGAGTTCAGACTGTGCGCTTTTAGTTCACAGGTGGTGATCATTTTGTTTATTCACCGCCATGATCCAAAATGTCACATACAGTAGTTTAAGAAAGTCATAGTGTTTAATGATCTCCACCTAATTCAGGCCATATGTAAACTGGACTGACTTTTATGGAACATTATAAATGAAGGGGTTGAGCCCTAAACTATTCATGTGATTGTCTTTAGAATCTCTTGATGGTGATCAGTATTTTTTTTAGTTGAATGCAACATATTCCTTTTATAAACAATACTAGGTAATATCAGGATTTAAACTAGTGTAAAAAAAAAAGTCAAGTGTGTAAAGTATCCAACTTAATTAAAGGGGTCGGATCAAATAATAACATAAACCGAAGAAGGAAAAATGAATGGGGTAAGAAAACATTTTCAATCACTTTCAACACTGAAGCCAACCTCAGCTCTGTGCTGATCAAATGTAATAATATCAAACTGACTGATGTCTCCAGCGGTATTGGTGTTAGTTATCTACACACTTTCATTTGAGTTACCAGATCAGTCACACCTTTCTCCTTTTCAATAAGATCCTGCATGGATCTGGTTTCTGAAGACCCAACAAAAGGAAAAACTAAAACTGCAAACAAAACCAAAACTAAACTCGAAAAAAAAAAACGTTTTACAAAATGTTACTATACATGTAATACCTCCAAATCAAACTCTGCACTTATATACAATACAAAATCTGTTTTTACTCTTCTCTCCTAGAATCTATAAATGCTGACATGTGGTACAGAGCGTACAGCAACTCTTTTTAAAAAAAGCAACAAAGCGCACAAAATTACAACAAATACAACATTAAAACGTGATGATTTCAAAAGGCAAACGTAAAACAAAGTACATAGCGCATAGAAAAGGAAACTGAACCTCCAATTAAAGACAAACAACATACATTTAAGTTAAGCAACAATATCAAGTTCCCATTTTCCCCTTCATTCTGTGGTGTCGTGGCAATCTTGTGTCATTGTAGACTTTTGCCCTACTTTTGAGTGCTGTGATGGAGGCACAGAACAGATACTGATTGCGCTATCCTGTTGTCATGGTGAGGGTACAGTTTCACAGCAGCCCCAGTCTGTTCTCTATATACCCCTTACTCTTCTCCTCTTTACTCTCTCCTTCCAACCCTCATTCGTTCTTATTCTGAAGGCATTCAGGTGAGTTTCTCTTCAGTTCATTGAAAACACCCAGTACCCCCCTATGCAATGTTCTTAATTGCATTCTCATTCAGCTTGTCCATGTAGTTCCTAAAGTCCTTTGAGTCCCCCAGCTCGATGTCTGGACATACCCACTTTATCTCACTGGTCTGCACCAACGCTAATGGGCTGAACACAGGACATCCATTACTGGACTTGACGTTGGAAAAGGTGGTGAACTTCACCCTCTTTCTCTTGGTGGTGGGTGAGTTAAGTGACTCATTCCTCCCACTGCAGCCTCCAATGTTACCACGCGGCACGCCTCCATTCAACAGTTGACTGCCTTCCTCTAAGGTGCCGCACAGCTCGTCCTGCTGCTGCTGTTGTAAACACAGCCCCTCCTCTTGGCCCAGCCACACCCAGTCGTGGGCATGGGGCATTGCCTCTGGGGCCTCCAGGGACATCTGCTTGCCGCGGTATTTATATGCATAAGAGATGCAGTTTATGAGGAACACCAGGATGGCCAGGCAGAAGACACCCAGCAAGGCGTACATGCCAATCTCCAGGTCGGTCAGGCCTCGTCGGGACGGTGACAACAAGTCCTCGTCGATGCTACGGCTTCGAGGCAGCTCCGCCTGGTCCGGATATTCAGAGAATTCACTGGGGGCCCTCGCCCCGCTGCCTGCAGACAGACGGCCCCCGTTGGGTCTCACATGGCCCCTGATGGTAGTGGCTCCACGGTTGATTAATCCCGTTTCCATCTCAGAGATGGATCCGCCATAATACGGTGGATCAGGACGTGAGCGCCGGTCTCCAGGTTGTCTGTATTGGTCCTCTGGCTGACCAAACCTTACCTGTATGTTTGCCATTCCGGTGGCTAAGATAGTGTGTCGTCTTCCCTTCTGGCACACCTCCGATGGGCTCATTTCAACACGCACCAGCAAACCCTGACCTTCACCCTTGGCAACAATGATGGGCCACTTCCACTTGCCATTTTTCTGCACCAGCACCACCCGTTCATCCAAAGAGGTGGCTGCCAGGGTAAAATGAGCAGGGTTGTAGTTGTCCAGCGCAGTCATTGATCCATCACTGAACTGGAGCCAAGCACTGATGAGGGACTCCTATGAACATACACAAACAAACGGAAATTGGTATCAGTACAACACCGGTAACCCAAATAACCCTGAAAACAATTCAATAAACAGTGATCTGCATATTTCTGTTTCTGACTAATGCATAAAAAAAGAACAACATGGTGGAGGGAAAATTGAGCCTTAATTACAGCAGAAAGGCTCATAGACACAATTGGATAATGTAGATATGAGACTATTCTCCTGAAAGCCAACTATCATTTTCTCTCAAAGTAAAGAGAAAGTAGCCTTTTTCTTTGCCATTTGAAATTATAATTACATGAATAACAGAGCTGTTCAGAGGTTTGATATGCAAATCGAATAAAAGGCTTCACTATATCAGCAGTGACTTCATTATAAAAGAAAAAATTACAATGCATATCATAGACTCCGTAATAACCCCCTGAACTTGCAAATCAAACACAATGCAGAGTAAAGCTAATATAGTAAATATATTACATTCCCCTTTCTCTTTTCTTGTGGCAGGTAAAGGGAATGATTCATGATAGATGAAATGAAGATATTTGAATGTCATCGGATTCACTACCTGCTTGAGTGATTCGATGACCTCCTGTGTGGTTGCCGTTGCGATGATGGCCCTGTTGCTCCCAGGGCTAAGCTGCAGGGACAGAGAGAGTCCAGATACCAACTGCACCCCCAGCTCTGTCACACTCACTCTATCATCCAGCACCCTGATGCTCCTCTCAGCAAGCACCGACGATGTAAGAGGGGACAGCACCTGCAAACGCACATAAACACTTGTTACTAATGGCAGTCCATTAAGATCTATAGATGACACTGTTACTGTGAATGACGAGCCAAGAGCCAGTTTGCTAGTGGCAACTGCTGCTGACTAAAGATGTCACTGTAGTAGATGATAAGATGTACCACTCCTCCTGGATCCCTTGCATGCTTAAAATGGAGTTTTTAAAAAATGTGCTCTTTGCGTGACAGTTTTATGCAAAACATAAAAATAAAGTGCTAACAACACAGATATATAGATAGTTATAACACATATTAACCTTCAGCTTTAATGGAACGACACCACACAGTGCATTATTATACAATGAAATATTAAAGAGAACACACACATGATGTATACACACACTGCCTTATGTCACATATCAGCCTACAGCTATGCTCAAGAAGCCCTCTGAACTGAGCTGACAAAATAGGTTGTTTGTAAACCTTTTCTGATATTCAGACGCACCTTTTGGCAGAAAGATACACAATGTTGTTCCTTCCAAAGTTATTACAAATCATGGTTGTAAAAATGAATTGGTTTTATGATCTGTTTAAGGTGAGGTTAAATTTAGGTTTAGTGGTGGGTCACGGTTTGCCTTAAAATAAAGGGTTTAAGGGTTACAAAAACATATTGGTTTTGGCTTTATAAATGACCATTTTGACAAGAATCGGGGACATTCATCATCATGGCAACATAAATAGCCACTTGGTTTAGGTGGTTAACAACTGTATCGGGGTCATGGTAAAAACCGAGCCAGAGAGTGTGTTGACTCATCCATCCATCCCCCACTTCCTCTCTAGACTTTATTGCTCTACAATACCATCACCCGACATTCTTCTTGAATGTAAATATATGTTGTTTTTTTGGGCATTTGCTGAAATGTATTTATTATTTTTTAATGTTCCAGGGAGGGCGGTCTCCAAATACTTGTTTGTGTACTGGGTCGGGAAAAAGAAGTATGTAAATAGAGCAACATATTGCACTTGTTTGGAATTCTAAACTCGTATATTTCAGTAATGGAGAACAAATGAAACAGAAACATTGTGGTTATTTGAACAAATGCCTTGTAACATAAAACACCCCTTACCTAACATGCAACATATAATCTTCAACACTCCTAACATATTCTCTCCACCTCCCCGACTTGCCAGAGGTGTAAGCATGTAAATAGTTGTGATATTGTTAGGAGATGAGAATCACTCCCATCCGCTCCTATTAGCGCTGCGGTCTCTCCTGCAGCCGCACCCGCATGGCTGCATTTACCAGCCATAATGAACTGTCAGCACCGATCACTGCCTCATTTGTACAGACCTTTTTTTTCTTCCCTTTGGTTTACCTCTTTTAATTTTTCCTTTTTTGCTTCTACACATTGAAGCTGATTTCAAAATAAAAAATAAATCTAGTTTAACGTTATATATCACATGAGGGCAGATTTTGTGTGTTTTGCCTACATAAAAGAAAAGCAAAATAAGCAAAGACACAAAATTTTCTTCTGTGAAATATTGGCTGCTGGCTTGATGAAACTGCTTCATAAAACCACTGGTTTAAGTGAATCTGGCTTCCAACCATCAAAGAATATAATGTATTTTTCTCATCAAAAGTCGGCAGAATGGGCAATCGGTAAAGCTCCTACACAACTTTGCCGTAAGGTGCCTTGAATCAATCGACATTCACTCAACCTAACCCTAACTACATCCTAACAAATGTCCAGATGTTTTACCGATCTCTTCTCAGAGGTGTCAACACTTTTTTTGATTGTGTGAAAGTTGTCAGGTGCCTTCTCCTCTCCTTTATCACAGTGTTCTATCTTTGTCCAATTTTCCCGAGATGTCATGTCTCTCCTTCACCCCATTACAGAGATTGCAGGTTCTGCCTTTGGCCTATATCCATAGTCGTGAGGTTCCCCCCACTGGGCATGTGTCAAAATCCCTTACATCAGTTCTGCTGTTTACAGGTTGCTTCATTCACAGACAATTAAAGACCCCTCGCGGTCATCCCTCTACCTATTCAAAAGCTGTCAGTCCTGTCCTGTATGATCTCTGTCCAAATCTCAGATGACTTTCACCGATGCCACAAAATCCCATTTGCACCTGGATCTAAATCTGGTGCAACCAACACTATTGCAAACAGGCCAGCGGATGTCGCTCTGACTCGTCATACTGACACTCTTTCAGAGGTTAATAGCAAAATGGCATTTGCATGCAAGGAGTCAAGCCACAACATGTCAGAAAGACTTGAAGCCTTAAAAGGATTAATCAAATTTCTCCTGATACACAGTTGAACCTGGTATGTTATGATCGAGTCACCAAGTCTATGGTATGGCCAATATGCAATCTTTTAATACCTCGTGGTCTTTTAAAATCCTTGTTTTTAATTTGACTGTCAAAGTGGGGAATAAAAGCCCTACGTGTCTGTCTTGTATGATTACGAGATGGTTCTCCCTATATGTTTTAGCCCTCAACCAACATGTGAATACATGAAATAACAGAATAGGTCGGCACCATGTTGTTGAAATCAGCACACACTTGCAATACCACTCAGCGGTAAGGTTAAAATAGTACATTCAGAGTTGTTTATTATCTAGCTTGGACCTAAATGACTTCAACCTAGACATGAAAATAATCTGTTTGAACTTGACCACAGACTTCCTGATCCGCATACCAAAGAGAAGACAATTGACTGTTTGCCTACAAATGGTTGATTAAATAGTTGTCGAAATGTTATCTTTCAAATCATGTCTGTATTCTGTGGTACGCACAGATAACCTTTGTTCAGTTATATGATCAGTTATATGATTAGCATTTCAAGTAAGAGAGATGCTCTCTTATTAAAGGCAGCTGCAATCAAAATTCACTTTGTGAGGTCTACAACAAACTGCACAATAGACAAACGATATTCAAAAAAAAAGTACTCTATAAGAGCAAAGTTTGTGTGCATATTTGCCTATTCTAGGACCTGTTTGCATGCATTTCCCCCATTAATTCATAGACAAAACAAGCAGCTATCATCGATCTAATGCTGAAAAGACACTGGATCCATATCTGATGATCAAGCTGACTCATTTGAGACTTTCAAAAGAGTTGATGCTGTCGCACTGCGGAATGACAACAACAAATTGCACATATTTTCCACTTTTCTTTCTTCAGTTCAAAAATCAACACAAGGCCATCTCACATATCTTTCCAGTCTTTTCTCCCTCCATCTAAACCCTGTCCTGGCCAACAGTGAAACAGCTCTCTATCTCACACACATAATCGCTCTTGCAGTGAACACAGCTCTTCAATTGATAAATAAAAAGGAGAGTATTATAGCAGCCCATTGCATCGACAATGTGTTGTGTCAAATGTGTTTTGCTATCTTGTAGATGTCAGATTGATGTGTGCACAGGTGCATGTGCTGACTTGAGCAAGGACATGTTTGTAGTCTTAGATAGATTTTTGAGTGTTTCTCCTGTGAAAGAGAGAGGGAGAGAGAGATTGAGAGATTGAGAGATTACTGCAAAGGTGTACGTTTTTATCAGATGTGCCACGAAGACCTGTTTCTCTGTTAGCTCATGATCGGATTAGGTCTTTGTACCAGGTTGCAATCAATGTCGTTATTTTTGTTACTGCTCTTTCTTTCCATTGCAGAAACTGTACTGTCTTACTCCACATTCTCTGCATATGCTGCTTACTTCCATTCTATTTTGCATTATTTGCATGCTTTTGTAAAGCCATGCTTGTGGGAACAGGAATGTTCTTGCAAACGAAAGAGTAAAAAAAAAACATTTCCAAAATTACGTGTGTACGTGTGGACATGGACTAACTATTGGGATGTCATCGTACTGTGTCAGGGTCAGAAAAATTAACGAGAGAAGAATTACATGCACACGATCTGACGCATTTGGTTGTAGCTAAATAAACTACCTCTCTCCAACCACCCAAACAGAAAATGACTTACGTTAACATGACGTCAGAATGTATTATGAAAGTGAAATTAAATGGCAATGCTGTCTGCTTATCGGGTTACCAAAACACACACACACACACACACACACACACACACACACACACACACACACACACACACACACACACACACACACACACACACACACACACACACACACACACCACACACACACACACACACAACCAACCTGTAGTTTGGTGGTCCCAGGGCTCTGTCCTATTAGAACTTGGCCCTCTATCATTTGCGCCACCTTCGGGTCAGCCACCTTCAGAAAATCCTTGACCAGTTGTGTCACCTCCACCTGCCAGTCACTACCCAACAGGAAGTTCTGCTGGCCGTCCTCTTCTGGGGCTCCTTTCACTTCTCCGGTGTCCACCACAAAGTGTGTGAGGACACGCACTGTGGTGCTCTGGTATTGGGCCACACAACTGTTCTCTGTCCTGGCCTCTCCAGCACTGTCTTCATCCTTGTCATCAGTGACCCTCTCATACCTAAAGGAATTGGGGGATGGGGGGAAGGACAGATGAGAAATGGGACTGAAGCACGGATCAATTACTTGGAACAGTGAGGACTGTAGAGACAGCACCCACCCACGCACGCACACACGCACGCACGCAATCAGGAACACACACACACACGCACGACACACACACACACACACACACACACACACACACACACACACACACACACACACACACACACACACACACACACACACACACACACACACAAGTGTACTTCAGGGTTTTTTCAGTGGTAAAAAACTGACAGCTTTTTGTGTCTCAAAGCCCTCAAGAGAGAGAAAGATACTTTGAAGGTTATCGCCAATATAATTCTACTTCCTCCTATCAACATTCACTGTAATTCATTTTTTTCTTATCATCATTAGTGCCCATACAGTCTAAACCCTCTGCTTATATTTACTGCAGTCGAAGCCTCCACTGTCTGCTCTGCTGCAGGTTTTTCCCATCCTCCTGAAATTCATGGGGCTCCCAGTGTTTTCACAGAAATCCATTAAAAACAGCTTGCAGAGACAATACGCTGCCTTGCTCACTTTCTCATTTTCTTTAAAAGGGCAACTGATATTTTGCTCACTGTCTGCCATATATTTGGCCCACGGCGAACACTTTGCAGATAGAGCCATCTCGGGTTATGTTTCGTAACAAATTAATGTTAGCAAACCCAGTGAGGGGAATTGTGTGGCACATTTGTGTTTAGTCTTCCTTCTCGTCCTATTTAAGTCAGGTTTATAAGACCTTTTAACACATTAACATACGAAAGGAAGGTAGGAATGAAGGAGAAAGCACCCCTTTAATTGGAAACATTTGAGAAATCCTGCAAAGAGTACTGAAAGAGGGCAAATGGTTTGCCACCATGGACCTAACATTTATAACAAAGCCATTGCTGGGCAAACTTTAAATTGCACCTGGATGTTTGATTCAAGTTTCACGGTACTTTATAACACTAAAAAAGTCAATACATTTCTGCAGTACGAATTCAGAATGTATGATATTCTACTTGGCTGCATGGGTCCATTTGAATCCATACTGCTCTCCTGCATTGTATTTTTCTTAGCAGTTTGTCTTGCTCCATGATTAACTGGAATTTACTATGCCTATTTACTAAAGTTATAGTTCCCATTTCTACCCTAAAATACATACAAACTACTCATAGACAACATAAACGGCTCCCCCTGCTACTATAATGCTTCATAGTAAACAACAACTTGTTGTAATATGTCGGTCTCGTGGCTGGGCTCTGGGAGCTGCAGTGATGGGCTAAATGTGGCCTTGGGGACACGGATTCGCTCCAAAGTGTTAACAATGTCGACAATGAAGAGAAACACCTTATATGGCAATCAAGCATTTACAGGACATGAATCTTGCGTCATTCAGACATAGCAGGTCTATTTTGCTGTTTTGTGACATTGACCTTGTCATTTCTCTGCCTGGCTCTCACTCTATATTTTCCACATCGATTTCTAACTTGACTTTCCTGTTATGTATTGTTCAGCTCCTCTCTTTCTCTCTCTCTCTCTCCCACCTTTATTCTCCCTCTCTCTTAACAGTCAGGTGGCCAGGGGGGGAGTGACAGTGACAGTTTCCATTAGGTTTAATGAGGCATGGGAGGTCAGGCAAGAGAAAAGGGCTGACAGGTTAACACGCTGTGGCCCAATGGCTTGGCTTTAGTTCCTGACCTCCATTCTCCATCCCTTCCAATAGCCCTACACTACACCTCAGTGGAGGAACAGCAAACTAAACCCAAGGTGACATTTGTGGCTGGCAACAGGAACACGGGGTCAGGTCATGTTTGCAGCACAGGTCAGCTAATTTGTCGGAGTGAAATGAGTCGGCTTACGCGCTTATGTAAATGTGATGAGGTAGAAACATGCAGACATTGATAAACCTACGCCAATTATATATATATTTTTTACTTTTTATGTTTTCAACGCTTTCAAAAATATGCACAAACTCCTTCATCCCGTGCAGTCTACAATGCGGTGATGCACTTGACAGACATGATTGAAGGGACCAGGCACGGAAAGTGACTAGGCTAGGGGGGGTATTTATGTTAGAGTGCCACCCTGTGGGGTTTAGGCCAATAGGAAAGGACACTGCAATGGCTTTTTCACATGAAATGTATTATGGAAAGATGTTTTCTGGACAAAAGTTAAATGCACATTAAAGTTATAACAGCAACATTTATAACATTTACTGTTAGTTTTTTGTTTGGCCTTATCGAAATCTGATATAACGTGCACACCGACACAATCTCAAAGGTCAATGTCAGCAATGTTTGAATTTATGTGTGCCTTCCCCGTGTCATTATTTGACACTTTAAAAAGCATGTTTTTATGCCGACTGCGACATCATGTAATTGATGTATTAATTTTACAGCATAAATTGTGCATGAATGTAATCGCCTGGCACTGGTGAAGGAGGAACGAGGAAAATGTGTATTCCTTTATACGTTAAAAACACAGAAATGTTTCACCACTTCATGTCTTCACAAATTTAATATAAATACAAATATCTATTATGGAATTTAAATTAATGTTCCACAGAGATTTGTTTAGAGTTGTTTCTCTCTTAATCAGCCCTATTCATATTTGAAGAAAAATCACTTATTTGAAAAATGTTATGACAGCTGCCTTTTCTACAACTCACGATGCGCCGCACAAGTCACTGAGACACCTGAGGAATTTTGTGCACTCTCTGAAATGCTCAACATTATTGCTAATTACTTATTCAGCAGAGTCGAGCAGCTTTTGGGAGACCATTCCATTGAATTATTAGACACTCATTATGAAAACTCTGCAGCTGCACCTGCATTTTATTCCTCCCAATATATGCACCAACACAACAAAGCCAATTTATTGTAGCTCCCAATTATTTTAACAAGTGAAGAATTAGGATTCATAAAGGAATTGTTAAAAAACCTCTCAGGTCAATTGAAGATATAGATATATGTCCTTGAACCTCTTTTAAATGGCCAAGTTGTGATTTAAGATTGTTACTCACTGGATAGAGCTGCACACCCCTAGATTAGCTTGTTTAGGAGTTAATTATTATTATTAATTTTTTTTTTAAGATAATATTTTGGCATTTTTTTTATTAGACAGATTTTTGGAGAGACAGTTGAGATGGAGCAAAGCGGGGAATACTTGCAGAGAACTGCCACGAGCGACCCCCTATTTTTAAATTCATTAAAAAATAAGTTAAATCAAGTTTTTTTTTAAACTGCCTTAAAAGCTGCTGATGTAGTGCTGCAGTGTTCAATTCAAAAGTGGCAATAGACATTCAGGTCTCACCTTCTGTTGCCCGTACTAATTGGGACCCTCCAGCCCTTAATCTGGCTGAGCTCGGGATCTGCCACATCGATGAGCAAAGGCAGACGGGGCATCCATACACTCATCTGGAGCTGGGCACTCAGAAAACTGTAGGTGAAGTTGATCATGACCCTGCTCTTTCCTCTGGTCTCCTTCCCATTGACGTACACATAGTCGCACCGCTCCGCCACCTGCAGACAAAAAAAGGGCAAAATGTTAGAGTGTCGGCAAGTTTAGAGGCAGACAAAAGGACTTGACAGAAAAAGAAACAGAATACATTTTAGACTGAAAACTTGGACAAAAGATGACAAAAGTAATGAGGCAGAAATATAGTGTTTCTAAAAAATCTATAATGGAAGAATTGGTGGAATGTTGTCATCTGGACCGCTTTGAGGAAAGATTATACTCTGTTCTTTTTCGGTTAACAGCCTCTTCTAAGAACTTGGGAGTGTGGAGAGACGTGTCATTAGTTAAAAGAAAATCTCTAGCGTCAGGCTGTGTGTGTGTGTATGTGTGTGTGTGTGTGTGTGTGTGTGTGTGTGTGTGTGTGTGTGTGTGTGTGTGTGTGTGTGTGTGTGCGCGTATGTGTATTTCAGTGTGTGCAGATGCATTTTGTATCCATGTGCGTGCAGGGTAATTTGTTTTTCCAGTAATGTGACTTTGGTCCAACTTAACAGATGGAGCGGAGAGAGAAAAAGGCACACAAAGCCATGCTTTATCCAACCGGAGAACAAATCACTCACTCAAACTAAATTATGACTGGCTGGATGAAGCACGACTCCAATCAGTTAGCGCGGGTTTTCCTCAGATGCATCCCCAGCCCAGAGAAGTGATATAGGAGGAACATCAGAAGTGTCTGCCATTATATTCAAAGCGCCCTCAATCTCATCAAATATCCCTTCCCCCCCCCCCCCCTTTGAGGACCAAAATCTATTTAACAATCTGTCATTAAAATGTGTTTGTAATCGCTCGCTTTTCAAGTCTTTCCCATCTCAAACACCATCATAAGCTTGATTGGCATAGCCGGTAATTTCCAGGCACAGGTCCTTATAGGAGTGACAGTTGCCTCTTTATAAGAGAGCAGCCACAGGAAGACTGTCATCTGCCTCCACGTCTTTGCATATAACTTGGCAGCTTTACTTTCAAATGATGTCAGACCCAGCTCTTATCTTTGAGCAACACAACTGACAGCTTGCTATATCTGTCAGTTCTCTCCAGCGCCCCCTCATTCTTGCTTTCTCTCCCACTATTTCCTGCTCACCCTCAGTCGACTGCATCATTACTGTATGCCCTATGTTGTTCAATCTATCTGTAAAGCAAAGTGTCGTAAGATTTTACATTTTGCCTGGACTTTTCTGTTCAGATAATCAGTTTCTTCAATCGAATACAGATTCATAATGAAACCATCTGTGAAATGTTCTGCTCGTCATTTGAAAACAATATCCATCTAATTGTGTCTGTGTTTAATTGTTGAACATCAATATCAGACTGATGTAGCGCAGCATTATTTGATGGGATCGTCACTTTAACGTCAAAGTCAAACGATTCATTCTTACATGAACTCACGGTTATTTTGAACACGATCGACACGATTAGCTTCAATTAAAAATAACGTTTATGAAAATGTTCCGTGCAACAATGGGCCTCATATTAGTTAAAGGAATAGTTTAACATTTTTAGTACCAGAAACACATACACCACATACACAAAAAAACACTAAAATGCAGTGTTTTAAAAGGCAATGCATCCAAAGAGAGATAGATAGAGAGAGAGAGAGCTGAAAGAATCCCCTTCAGTCTTCAATAGTCTCTAAAGCCGCAGCTCTATTTTTTCTTCCTTTTCCAGTGTTCATTTTCTCTCACTCCGATGCCAAAATCAATTAACTTCAACCCCCCTTCTAACGTTTAAATCTCCGATTTTGACCCACTCTGTTTGTACATTCTAGCTCCATCTTTAGCTCATGAACCATAATAAGAGACGACCGTTACAGAGATATAATTGAGATCTCTGGTAGGTGACATATTCCGTGCTTCCTGAAACATAGAGCACTTGACTGAGCTCTGTTGCCACTGTTATCCGCTATTAAGTGTATCATACACCCGTGCACAAATCAATGTCACCTCTCCATGGAAACGGTGTATTGTTGCTAATCACGCAGGCTTGAAGTTTATCCAGAGTGACATGCACAAACACAGATAAGGACACCACAGAATCCAATTCAGAGTGCTGCACACATGGGTGGCTTTATGACTGAAATGATAACTGACTCAAACTGATTAAATGTCCAGCTCCTGAGAGACTAGCATTTGACACACAGTGTTCTGTGCTGCTGGGACATTTCATACATTTCTGCTCTCGTCATTTTCTTAAGGAGGTTTCTATTTCTTTCATTCCTTGAAAATAAATTGTCTTAACTGATATTGAGGGCACTGGGCATAAGTAAAGACTTAATAAGTAATATATCCTCGTTATAGGTTCAGTGGTATAAAGAAATATCTATAACGACAAAGACAGATGAATTATAGAAGACTTGTTTTGATTCTGTTCTCTTCAGCTTCATATTACTAGTAGCCTCAATATTCAAATCAATCTGCCTTTTAGAAATGAAGACCTCGGGGAGGATGTGTCGTAATCCCTCACTTTCAAAGTGTGTTATGTTTGATGAACACAATAGCACTCCCCTGCGGCCCATTCTCTTTCACTTTTTTTAATTCTAACTATATTTGTTCTGCCCAGGCGCAAAGCATGGATGTGACTTGAAGGCCAATCGAAAGCAGCAAGGCCCCCCTGATTTGTGCTTATTCCTGGCCTCACTTGCTTACTGTAGAGAATACTGTATGCTTCATGATAATGCAGGAAGAGGCTTTATTCAAGCTCACCAGCGCGGATCAGCTAATAGACACAGGTGTGTGTGTATGTTCTGCTACGCTGCACTACATCATGTGTAGAGGAGGAGGGCATTTCAACAGGACAGGAAAGGGAATATATCCACAACAATTCTGTCAGATTTGCTTTGACGGATATTTAGTATCTCTCTGCCGTTGTAAAGTTTATTTTTTTTAAACTTGCTGTTGTCTTTGTGTTAATGATCATGGCCCCATGGCAGCTTTTAAAATGAGGGAAATGAAAGAAAATGAAAAAAAAATCTCATCCTAACCATATTTTGAGTGTTTGGTTTTCCCAAAACAAAGCTCTTTACTTCTCAAATGTGTTTAAGGCTTACTTGAATGCAAAAACAGGCATTTTCCCAAGCAGTCCCTGCTCACCACGACAATAACCAGGCAACCATGTGATAGAAAATACAAAAAGTAAAAAACAAACAAAAGGAAGATGCCAACTGTTATAGTACGGAGCCCGAAAGGCTTGGTTTGTGTGAACAACACGGACAAAAAAAAGATATTTGATTAACTATCAAAGAAGACTTGGAAAACCACTAAATATTAACTTTGAAAAGCTGGAAGAAGTGAATTGCTGGCAAAACAATTGTATCAAATGATGAAACATTTTGTTAATCAATTAATTTCATTTAACTTTTATTTATCCTCGAGAGACCAATTGAGGGGTGACCCTCATTTACAATGACGTCGAGATCAAACAAATTCAAAGGAAAAACAACAATATATAAACAATATTCAATGCAAATACATCAAATACACAACAACAGGTGAAGAGAAAAACAATTGAAACATTTACACAGTGGTGAAGAGTGGCAGCAATTAAAATAAAATGGGTGAAAGTACAATATCGCCTAATTAAAACAGTTACAGGTAGAGTTTGGCAGATTTAAGATAGTTTGTTTAAATTGGTTAAAGGATATGAAGTTATTTAGTTTAATTTGTTGCTGTAAGTTGTTCCAGGAGTCAGGGGCACTGAAGCTAAAAGCTGTCTTTCCCAGCTCAGACCGGGCTTGTGGGACATAAAGCATAAGCATGTCAGTGGAGCGGGTCTGATAAAGCCCATCTGAAATTTGCAGCATTTCTGTTAAATAACGAGGAAGCTTCCCGGTCAAGGCTTTGTAAATAAAAATATGCCAATGTGCGTCACGTCTCTCTTTAAGGGAGGACCACCCAACCTTTTCATATAAAAGACAATGGTGTGATAAGCATCTCCTGTAATGAACCTTAAAGCAGAGTGAAAAACAGAGTCCAGGAGTTTAAGACATGAATGTGATGCATGCCGGTAAACCACATCACCGTAATCAAGGACAGACATGAAAACTGTCTCAATAATCCTTTTCCTACTAAATAAAGGGAAGGTGGTTTTGGTCCTATAAAAATAGCCAATTTTTTGTCGTAGTCGACAAACAAGATTTTTTATATGAAAATTAAAAGTGAGTTTATCATCTAACCAGATGCCGAGATATTTGTACTCTGTGACTCTTCCAAATAAAAATCCATTCTTTGTAAAAATATTAAAATCATTCAAATTTGTAGTTCTTGCTCTGGAGAAACACATATATTTGGTTTTGTCTGTATTTAGAACCAGCCTGAGGTCCACTAGACAGTCCTGCAGTGTATTAAAAGAGCTTTGTAGGTTCTGAATAGATTGGTGCACCGAATCGGAAATGCAATACAGTACTGTGTCGTCAGCATATAGATGGGCGTGACAGTTTTTTAGCGATGAAACAATGTTATTTATATAAATTGTGAAAAGAACTGGACCTAAAATTGAGCCCTGTGGGACACCATTTGTAACAGTTAAAAACTCAGATTGGTATCTTCTGAGTTTATTAAGTTATTAATGTCCAATTAATGGACATGGTTAATTTTTGTGTGATTTCTGTAAGCAAACTTGATCTAGTGATACAAAAACAAATTTGGTTCAAGGAAGCACATTTGTAAATAATCATTTGTGGTGACCAAAAACAAGATACCTAACAAACGTATGGATTATTAAATGATAACATGCAACAATTTCAAAGATGGAACCAAGAAATACATTTTTGACTAATGTACTACTGATAAAAAACTAAAAACTAAAAAAAAATCCATATAATCCTTAACATTTCGGGGAAAATGTAAATCACCTAACACTTAAAGTTTCAGAGAAATGTTGAAGAAGGAAAATCCAGATCTGCCTGATTAATAAGTGTTTTTATTTAGAATTTTTATTTAGAGAAAATAGGGTGGAGAGGGGAGGGGTACCGCTTACTGTTCCCCAACCAGTGTGTTGGGCAGGGGAGTGCGCTACCGAGGTCAGTGTCACACTGTGTGCTTCTACTTCAGTAGATAATTAAACCCTTTGAGACATCTGCCTCGTCTTTCCTCTCTGATATGCATGTTTGCTACACGAAACACACACAATCACCTCCTCAATATAGCACAGACACATGTAACACTATTCTCATTCTCTTACACATACTGACAATAAGAAACAAACTGTTTATTTTTCTCATTTCTCTCACTTCATTTTTCCATCTTGTTTCTCCTTGTGATAATACAATAGGGACATGGTGAAGGGCCAGTATTAAATCAATTGTTGCCACGGTAATAAGCTCCTTCTCCACCTATTACCTAAACTGGCCGTATTATACTGGTGACTACTTTATTTTATTTATTTTCCTGACTATAATTCATGTGTAACCTTTCCCAAATCATTCAATAAGGTTTTAGACTGACCACCCAAGCTTTCAGAGAGCCAATTAAAATCAACTTGTAGAGATTTGAAACTTGCTTGAAAAAGGAAATCAATCACTGTGAATATTGTATCACCTTTATTTGTCAAGCTATGTTACTGGCAAGTGGCACCTTGCCAATGGCTTTTGAGAAAGCTATTTTTCTTTTTCTTTTTAATGCAGGAAATGACTGGTTTCGTACCATGCTCTTCAATACATAATGTACATGTAATGCAATGACATATCAGCAATATCTGGAAGCAGGTGAAACTAGCATAGGGGAATTAGGGTTGCATCAACGCAATTCTTTTTAAGCAACATTGAGAATGAATGTAAAATGTAGACGCTGTTTTCTTGTATTTTTCGCTCCTCCTTATCAGATGAAAAAGTGCACCTCCGAGGCTACAAATTGATCAAAAACAAGAACAGACTTAGTGGGTAGACTTTTTAAAATGTCTTTTTTTAAACGAGTTGCACTCAATGCTCATATTTTTCAGTATTTAATCATAGCATAAAATCACTATTAATTTATCTTATCATATAAAACTGGTTTGCCAAGTCAACTGTTACACACACTTATGGTATTGCAGCCTTTGATGTATCAATAAATGTCCTCTTAATAGGGCTGGGCGATATATCGAATATATTCGATATATCGCGAGATGCGCTCCAGGGGATGTATAAAATGACCCTATCGCGACCATCGAATACAAATTGGCACGTAATGTGTTTTTTTTAGCCGCCGCCGCCGCCACTGGCAAACTCGCTGGTGTTCGCTTCTCTCGCTCTTTCCTGTGGCTCTCTGCCTCAGACTACATGCATTGGCAACTCACTCACTCACCCCTCCCAACCAGAGTCTCCTGGGCGCGCACCTGTGACGTAGTCTGTGCCTTGTGAGTGTTTAGTTTAATCGCCATGTGAAAACAACGACGAGGGGGGGAGAAAAAAAGACGAGGGCTCTGATGCTCTTATGACAGCCGAACGAGCGGGTGGAGGGGGCGCGAAAGACGGCGATGGTGGCCGTCGTTCATAGCATGGACCTTTTTTGTAGACGGGCGCTTGACAGCATAAGCGGCCGCTGTACACAGAGCCTGGTCCTTATGAGAGGAAGGCGAACGAGCGCCGGGGGAGTTTTTGGTCCAACGTCACACAAACACGGCATCCCATTTATTACGGGCAGCCTCTTATAATAGGTCCATGTCAGCACCAAGGGAGGTGCACACCGTTTATTAACTAAAAGTCTATGTAAAGTAGGCTACATTTGCGAGTATTTTTTATAAAATAAAACAGTGTTTTAGTGATAATGCAGGAGGGCTAGATCAATAGGTATGAATAGCATCCAGGAATGGTGCATCGGTTAGAATGCAAGGAATGATGATGATGAGACTTTGCTTTCTTTAGACTATAGGCTATTATTCTCAGCCGTATTTATTTAAATCCTCTGATTGTCTTCTAGTTTTATTTTCATTAACTAAATACAGGAGAATCAAACAGTAAGGCAGGTAACAGAGGGACGATGAGCCACCTGCTGCTTGCGCTCGCATGAATCTCTCTGGGACAAACAGGCAGGCAGAAAACGAAACTTAACTAGAGCAACTGCTCTTAAAGCGACAGTAAACATTATACATGTCAGAGCCTTTTATACACTTATGGCGCTTTTCCACCGCACATGTAGCTCGACTCGACTCAACTCGACTCGACTCAACTTGGTTTGGTAGCAGCACGGGTCGTTTTCCACCGCAAATAGTACCTGCTGAACGTGGGCGGGGTCGTCGTAAGGGGCTGAAAGCCAACTCCGGAGCAAAGTAGCAAAGCAGAAATTACGAGCAGTTGTTGCACTATTAACTGAACCAACCGCCAAAAACACGGATGAAAAATGTTTAAGAAATACCCCCCTTGTATCTGTTTGCTAAAAGAAGTTGAAGAATATTGCTACGGGCCATTAAAAGGGATGGTTGTTGTCCCGATGTGTGACTCTGCCACACAGTCAGCTGTAGGGATGTGTCACGTACATCCCTATGCACGTAAACACGGTCATGATAAAGTTGACTGTTTAGTGCTTGTTTCAGGATAGGTGTTTTCAAATGCAAGCCGTGTCTCAGCCTGAATATTTTATTGAGGTAATCAGTTCAGTCCGAGGCTTGTAATGTAATCGCTCGCTATCATGTCTGTCCCAGCTGGCTACTATTTAGCCTAGCTGCTAGCTGCCCTACATGTCTCCTCTCGTATGTAAGTAACTTCCCCAACAACCAACACTGGGTGAGCTTAGCGAATATATGGAAAATAAATTCGGATCTGTGATGCAAATCAAATGAAAGGGAGCCAGAGAAGGCTGCACGCTGCGTAAATACACTCAAAAGTCCCGGAGAGTTGGGGAGAATAAACAACAGAATGAAGCCGGTAGTCTCTGGCCACTGATTGGCCAGACAATAGTCTCTGGACAATCAGTGGCCGGCCGTCTGCCGACGTCACCTTTTAGCATCGGCTCAGCTCGCTTGGACCCTAGAGCGAGGCGATACCAAAAAAGCAGCCGCTACGTGGTACCAGGTACCATGAAATTGCGGTGGAAAAGCCACAAATGCGAGTCGAGTCGAGTCGAGTCGAGCTGATACCATGCGGTGGAAAAGCGCCAATAGACTACTTTTATGGATCAAAACCGGTTCTGCATTTAAAGTGTGGCTGCTATCTTCAGGGGGTTAGTGGTGATAAACAATTAGTAAGTGGTTGTAATGAGTCATAATTAGTGTTCTCAGTTTACAGATTAACAGAAGATGGAAAAAACTGTTTCCAAATAAAATAATGCTGGATCCATTGTATGGGAGTGGAAGGATGTGGAATAATCAATACAATGTGCAAACTCTTTGCCATGTGCAAGTTTCAAATTGTTCCAATAGAAAGCACTAAAGAATATAAACATGTTTCATGTAGCCTAATGCATTGTTAGTGCAGACACATTTTGCAGGAACTATTTAAATCATATTACTGGTGTGATGTTATGCAAAAAAATAATTAAATAGAGCATTTAGGATGTGCTTTAGAGGAGCTTTGAAAAATATCGAGATATATATCGTGTATCGAGATATAGTAAAAAAATATCGAGATATTGATTTTTGCCCATATCGCCCAGCCCTACCTCTTAATATTTTATTACTACATTGAAAAAATGCACAGTCAATAAAGAAAAATGGCATTCAGAATCAAACATCAGAAATATGCTGTCTCTGTGACTGTGTGCTTTCATGTTTCCAAAATAGACTTTCTTTGATGAACTGAGGAATCTATGGAGGAAGTTCTGTACAAGCACATGTACAAAACATGCTTTCTTCCTACTGCATCTACAACAAAGACAGATTTTATCTCAGATGAAACCTACTTTTTGCTGATTCTTTTTCTTTTGTCTGTGATCTGATCTTTGACCCGAGGAGAGGCTCAATTTCTGGCACACCATTTTCCCAAATGATAAAGCCAGGCTCTGTTTTGCTGGGGGAATGTCAGCATCCGCTTCCTAGAGTAATGAGCGCCTACCACTTCACAACTACAATTACCTTTTTGTTCACCCACCCACATACCACTGCAATATAACCATGAGGCAGAAGAGAGTGAGGACAAATTGGTAAAAGGTAAAATAAAAAAAGCATGCTGCTGAAAAAAACACACATGCCCCACGAACCTTGATAACCTGTTCATCTGTTGACCTGCACTCCACTGACTCTGTTACATCAGACACCGCTCCATCTGTTCCTACAGTGACCACCTTCACTGGCACAGCAACTGTTCGCCCAGTGAGGACAGCCGTGTTGAGGAGCTCGGAGTCCTGCATGGGAAAAAAAACAGAAAGAAGTATTAATGCTAACAACATAGTAACTTGGGACTAGTCTGGCATGACCACTTCCGCCAGTGTCTATTCGCTTGCGGCGGCAAGCTACGCAGCCCTGATGCAGCCCCCTCCTTTTCCGGTTGCTGGCTTTACCCTATTGTGATCCCCCTCAAATTCGGAAACAATTCGCTCACAGTCAACCCGTGTGCTTATGTGCAGCGCTCTCTCTCCCCACACACACACACACACACACACACACACACACACACACACACACACACACACACACACACACACACACACACACACACACACACACACACACACACACACACACACACAGGGTGTGAGAAGTCACATTACTGTAGACAGAAATAAAGTGTGGCAATACTTAATAATATTGGCGGCGGTGGTCCGGGACACAGCCTAGCCTAGCTGTCCAACTTCATTGTACAACTACCCCCGGGCAGAAATACCCTCATAAACTCTGGAAAATGAAGCGGGGGGTTTGAATTGAGCACCGGACCTTATAACCAGCTAGATTAAGATCCGCCGTTCCCTTTCTTTGGTGAATTAGGGACTAAGCAGCGGTGTTTTAGCGACGGGGAAAGATTCCAACGGCTTCCACTATCACCTAGCAACTCTTACGGCTACTTGCTGCAGTTGGAGTAGCGCTCACAACGTCAAAACCCTGTTCTGCCTGTAAACAGACGGACTACGGCTCTGACTACAGCGATAGGAGGTGATGACATAAGTTCTCGAATGCTAAAAATTCTACTCGACCGCCGTAGCCTTGCCTCTCAACCACCGATGATAATGTTACCAGAGATAACACTACGTGGCTAGTTAACTCCGGTTAAGTTATCCCGTGAGCTCCTCGGGGGCTAAAATGTATGGTGTCTTGACATGCTGGTTAGAAAGCAACACACTATGTATATTCCTTTTGTCTTTAATAGTTTTTGTGTGGCGTTTGGGGGTTTAGCCATTTCTCTGACAGTCTCTGGACGTGAAGACGTTCCATCAAAATAAGTCCCCCCCCCCGGCACTATTTTGCAGGACACCGCTGCTGCTTCCCGGGGTTAGCCCCGCCCTAGATGATTGTGATTGGTTAAACTTTAAACAAATACAAACAGGCTAGCCCAGTTTCCCCCGGTTTCCCCACCCGAATAGACGGCTCTAAACAGAGTGCTTCCAGACCATACTACTTGCTGTAGTTTGGTCTGGCTTTGCGAGACTACTTGGGACTAACAACTTCAGAATGTCATATCTGAACTTTTAAGGTGAATCAGGTCAATACGGATATCATTCTTATAAGGTCCCACTAAATGTATTACTGATCTGGCGCCCTGCAAGTGATCTGATCTGTCCTAAGTCTTCCAATTCCGTTATTAACTCCAATTGGAAGAGTAACTTCTATCTTCGGACAGCACTATAGTTAAGGTTTGTCATATCACAATACATTGCCATACAATGCATTTAGTAATATTCCACATAATTCACTGAAAATGTGAACCCATAGTTGCTGTGTGCAATCTGGGAGGTCTAAATACATTACATTGCATTATATTGATTATTCAGCAGACAAATTAAGTCAAAACTATTTAATTAAAAACTTGAATTGATTAAAAACCCAGCAATGTGAGACAATCAGCCGCCCTACAGTGGTTTTTTGACATTATATGGGAAATATACTTGTTTACTGTCTTGCTAAGGACTAAGAAGAGGAGATTGAGGTCAGTTTCATGTCAGCGCATTCAGATTTCCTCAGTCAAACGTAAAATCATCAGGAAATGATAAAAGCATCCCGATGGAGATTTTTATGGAGTGATTTTGCTTCAAACTGTACAGGGACGCGTGTGACAGTGACACTCTTTCTTCAGTCGGAGCTGCAGGGTAAAGTGAAAACAAACTCAGGGTAGGACTAACCACCTCCCAAGCAGGTTAGACCCACGGCGTATGTTGCCGCAGTAACTGACCCTCGGTTGCGCTGAACCTGCTACCTGAAACGGAAAACCCAGAGTTTCCACCAACTCACAGCGAACAAACTCTAGGTTGCCTCAAAACCAGCTACCTGAAACAGGCCCCTGTTCCTGCTGGAATTTGTTTTCAACTTGCAGACATTGCGGAAACAACTACAACACAGTTCTCCCAGCTGAATCCCTGTTGCTCTTTTTTCATTAAGAGCTCAATTGACAGCGCATTTCCACTAAATTAACAGTATAGCTTTCTGTCATTTTCTTGACGTACTAAATGTCTCTAATCAAAGTTGAAACATTGATTGTTAAGATGATACAATGGGTAACATGTTGATGCAATTATTGTGGCACACCTTCAAACTTAACCATCTCACATTCATGTTATGGTGGCAAAGCAATTACTAAGAAAAATCCAATGTGTACACATTGTCTTTTGTAGTTTTTTGAGAAAAATAAGTCAGACTTATTAAAGCTGGTGGGGGGTATTTTCATATTTTCATAGTGTTGGGCCTTTAGTAAAAGCTTTTGTTTTCTTAAGCTGGGCCGTAGAACATTAAACAGTGTTTGTCAGTAGTACTGTTGGGCTCTATTTATTTTCAATGTTTCATTTTAAAATGTGTTTAAAGGTGGAGTCAGTGATTCTGGAGAACACCTGTTGTCAAAATAAGTAAAAATCTCCTCACAATCTGCTACCTGTTCGAACAGCGTGTGTCTGCTATAAACCACATGTTACATGTTTATACAAAATTGTCTGACTCTCTCAATGATTGGTTAAAAAATATATTTTTTATTCCATGCATTCTTCTTCCTTAATCCAAAACCTTGTGCCTGCTTTACCCAAAATGCACATCAACCGCTGAAAGTTGGGTCAGATATGCAGCCTCAAACTGCTAGTCTCAAGCAGAAGGTCTGGTAAACTCACTTCATTTCAACACCAAGATCATTTTCAAACTTCTAGTGGTCAACTCCAAACATTTGGGATGCTCCCATGAACAACTTTATAATATTTCACATATGCAGTAGTACACCCGGGACCTGAAAACAGACTTTAAAGGTGCTCTGAGGAACTTTCAGTTTCTGTTCATTCTAGCACCTCATTTGGACAAAAGCAGTAGTGTTTTTACTACACCAGCTGTAGATATAGTTGGGTGAGCGTACCCATGACAAAGGGATTAAGAAAAACTATATAAAATAACATTCTTTGCACAGATGGTCTTGTTTGCTGTCACATGTCATCAGAGGAAAAATTTGAATGTGTCAGAAATATAGAAAAAAATGCTCGTAGCACCTTCTGATGTGTAAAATGGTGGCCTTCCTCTTTAACAAATGGCATACAGTGAATTAGGATCACAATCAAGTCTTTCACAGCTTTTCACCAGAACTCACCCCATGTAGAAAAAATGAAAACTATGGCAGGAATACTTTGGGTCAAATTGCATTCGTTCGAGAGATATTACGAGATTCACCAGAGAATGGAAGGCTTTTCAGAGAAGCAGGGAGAAGATAATGAGATCAATTAAGACAACGTCTGGTAATCCTTGAACTCTCAGTGTGTTGGTTGTTCAGAGGATATGCATGTACCGGCGGGTCCTGCTCATCACAGCTTAGTTTCAATGAAAGACTACTTAGAGGCCTAAACCCTCTGAAGATAAAGGAAAACTGTTCTGCAGACAACTCTTTGTTCATCAACACTGGTGCCTCTCTGTTTGCTTTGTTTCTTTGCATGTGTGCTCCTTTTGAGAGGAATATTTAATGTGTTGCTCAAGTATATTAAGGAATTCAAAGCCTATGATTAAGGGCATAGTCTATTTGTCTCTAGTAAGTCATATTTGTCTGTTTTATTATAGCTCTCTCTGACAAATGTTTGGAAGTTATTTGGTCCAGATTATCAACACCCTTTGGAGAGTAGAAAATAAAGAGTCTATTTTGTTTTATTTAGAGTAAAACTCTCACAAAACTGTCTGAAACTTTTCCTTACCCGTGACTTAAAAAGACGACCAATTTATTTATCCACCACCTTTCTAGTCCATTACCGCGGAAAGGAAAGAAAAAAGAGTTAAATAAAGCAGGACTTGCTCAAAGCACGGTCTCAGAGAGAGAAAGAGAGGACTGAGACTGTCCACCTTAGCTTTTTATTTATACACCTATTCAGGGTCCTTTAAAAAAAAAACATTGGCATCCAATCTTGGGCTTTTCAACGCATTTTTAAATTATTTTCACCTTGAACTGAAATGGTGTGAAGGTAATCAAAAGCTTCTCTGACAAATTCACATACTTTTAGCGGTGTGGGTGACCTTGCTTCTGTCAAATTTAGTTTGGATCCAGTGCACACAATTCATCATTTGTAGGCAGGGGGAAAAAATGTATTATAAAATATTTATAAAATATACACTCAACAAAAATATAAACGCACCACTTTTGTTTTTGCTCCCATTTTTCATGAGATGGACTTAAAGATCTAAAATTCATTCCAGATACACAATATTACCATTTCTCTCAAACATTGTTCACAAATCTGTCTAAATGTGTGATAGTGAGCACTTCTGCTTTGCTGAGATAATCCATCCCACCTCACAGGTGTGCCACATCAAGATGCTGATCTGACATCATGATTAGTGCACAGGTGTGCCTTAGACTGTCCACAATAAAAGGCCACCCTGAAATGTGCAGTTTTGTCTCACAGCAAAATGCCACAGATGCCACAAGCATTGAGGGAGCGTGCAATTGGCATGCCGACAGCAGGAATGTCAACCAGATCTGTTGCTCGTGCATTGAATGTTCATTTCTCCACCATAAGCCGTCTCCAAAGGCGTTTCAGAGAATATGGCAGTACATCCAACCGGCCTCACAACCGCAGACCACGTGTAACCACACCAGCCCAGGACCTCCACATCCAGCAGGTTCACCTCCAAGATCGTCTGAGACCAGCCACTGAGACAGCTGCTGAAACAATTGGTTTCCATAACCAAACAATTTCTGCACAAACGGTCAGAAACCGTCTCAGGGAAGCTCAACTGCTTGCTCGTCGTCCTCATCGGGGTCTTGACCTGACTCCAGCTCGTCGCCGTAACAGACTTGAGTGGGCAAATGCTCACATTCGATGGCGTCTGGCACGTTGGAGAGGTGTTCTCTTCACGGATGAATCTCGGTTTACATTGTTCAGGGCAGATGGCAGACAGCGTGTGTGGCGTTGTGTGGGTGAGCGCTTTGCTGATGTCAATGTTGTGGATCGAGTGGCCCATGGTGGTGGTGGGGTTATGGTATGGGCAGGCATCTGTTATGGATGAAGAACACAGGTGCATTTTATTGATGGCATTTTGAATGCACAGAGATACCGTGATGAGATCCTGAGGCCCATTGTTGTGCCATACATCCATGAACATCACCTCACGTTTCAGCAAGATAATGCACGGCCCCATGTTGCAAGGATCTGTACACAATTCTTGGAAACTGAAAATGTCCCAGTTCTTGCATGGCCAGCATACTCACCGGACATGTCACCCATTGAGCATGTTTGGGATGTGCTTGACCGGCGCATACGACAGCGTGCACCACTTCCCACTAATATCCAGCAACTTCGCACAGCCATTGAAGAGGTGTGGACCAACATTCCACAGGCCACAATTGACAATCTGATAAACTCTATGCGAAGAAGATGTGTTGCCCTGCATGAAGCAAATGGTGGTCACACCAGATACTGACTGGTTCTGAGTCCCCAGACCCCCAATAAAGCAAAAAAAAAATGCACATTTCAGAGTGGCCTTTTATTGTGGACAGTCTAAGGCACACCTGTGCACTAATCATGATGGATTATCTCAGCAAAGCAGAAGTGCTCACTATCACACATTTAGACAGATTTGTGAACAATGTTTGAGAGAAATGGTAATATTGTGTATCTGGAATGAATTTTAGATCTTTAAGTCCATCTCATGAAAAATGGGAGCAAAAACAAAAGTGGTGCGTTTATATTTTTGTTGAGTGTATATAAAAAAGATATTCTGGTGTTCTGGTAAACGTGAGCCATTTACATGCTTTCTTGCAAGTACAGTCAATGCAAAATCATTAGGCTTCAAATTCATTTCAAGGTTTCATGATACCAATTTCTGGGCGTATATGCTAACGTGTTCAAGTTAATCCATATGTTGAAAGGTTGGACAAATGAAGGAAAACATAGAAAGTATACCTAGCTTTCCATCTCTCAACTTTCATTTGAAACTACACATTATATCCACGCACACTGCATGCATTAAAGCCAACTCTCTCCATCTGAGACCTTCACATCAACTTCCATGCTCCATTCCTCCATCAAATGACAATGAACATATTCGCTCATATTATCCATAGATAGTATAATAAATGATGATATTAACACGATGAGACAAATACAGTCTCTGGTGACAAATGTTACCTCAAAAGATCTATGCTTCTACATGTGATGGGCACTGTGTGTTTTCACTTAATGAGCCGTTAACACTGGAACACTACAATGAAAAGAGAGATGGTCTTAATGAGCTCCGGCATCATGGAGACTGTTTGTGTGCCACAAAGAAACTGAATATTGAGTGAGCTGGAATATAATGAACACCATCGCAAACACAACAATCTTCTTGCCTGGAAATAATGGATAATTTAGCCAAAAGGAGCTGGAGTGACGCATGAGGCACAAAAGGCGGTCCCCTTTTCTATGAATTCACCTTACTTACCGAGCATAGCCTGGATGCCTAATACCCTCCTGGAGATACAAAGGGGGGTTGATGGTGGCGGTACCTGATAAGCCTTTGGCTTCTTCCGTCACCCTTCGGACAACACAAAGTATGATGTATGATGTGAAAGAGATAATTGTGTATTGTGTGGAATTGTCCGAAAGAATAATAATAAATAATAAATAAATAAATGGTTTGAATGCATGGGGCCTAATTTACAACAGCAACACCCATCTCCTCAAATACCTAGTATTATTTGCCCTGGCACACACACACACACACACACACACACACACACACACACACACACACACACACACACACACACACACACACACACACACACACACACACACACACACACACACACACACACACACACACACACACACACACACACACACACACACACACACACACACACACACACACACACACACACACACACACACACACACACACACACACAAACATCCTTGCTCAAAAAAATAAATAACAAAGGCAATTGCTCTCTCCTCATACCACAGCTTATCTTAACAACCTCTCCTTGCGGTGCAGAGGGGAGAGTAGGAAAATGGAAGAAAGATGGCAAGAGAAGGAAGAATCGATAAAAGGCCATTACACTTCTGCGCAGCCTTTGGTGGAGTGTGTGTGGGGGCTGATATTGTTGTGGATGAATGACATGTAAGGTAAAGCACATAACCTATATAGAAGCATGTTTAGAGAATAGTTATAGCATGTTGATGTCCGCAAGCTCAAGGACAAACACCGATAGGGCAGTAGGATGCAACGATTATTGATACAGATAGTGTGTTGATAGTCTAAGGGAAACATCACGGTTTCATAATTATAATGCAGTCATTTATTTCATCACACTTAGATGTATAGTCCGACAGGCATTATTTACTGTATTTTGTTCCAACATTATTTTTTTTATTAGTATAGGATTAACATTAACTTAATTAAAACCACAGTGTGAATTACTGTTCTCCATGCCAATGTATTTAATTTATTACATTATAAATAATCTACTTTAAATAATTACTATAGCTTTGCCTAGAACCAGGTTTTTGCAGTTTCTGTAAAATGAAATTAAGAAATACTGACTTACTGTTTTCTGAAACAAAACTTCAGGGTTTCTTCCCACAGTCATTGTTTATCTAATGATAACACATATGAGTCAAGTAGGTTGGTTTTAAACATTTACTTTAGTAAATGTCCTTTTTTGGTAAAATAAATATAGGAACAGGTATATCCACAAAAACACACAGGCTAATGTCTTTAATCCCTTAAAGCTAAAGAACTAATTCAAATATAAAGCGCTGTAACTTCTAAGGTCTTAAACTAAAACTGGTGCCAATCCATCCTAAACGTAAATGCTAACAGCATGAATGGTAACTGAACGCTTATGGCAACAAAAGAGAGACATTTTGAAGCACCATTAACAGTGAGTTTGGGTAATCGCTGCATCCCTATTGGATACAAAGGTACAAACTCTGTGTTATATAATTCTGAGATCTGGTGAGTGGCCATGGAGGATGTTTGAAAACACTTTTTAAATGTGTCTTTCAGTTTCCTTTAGACCATTTCATTCCTGAAAACTGCAATTTGGGCGGCCACCAATAGCACTACACATTCCCTTTTTGAAACCTTTTGGGATTAAATACAGTGGGTTGAATGCATTTACTTCCCCTGGATTCATCTATTTTAAATTCACACATGCAAACAGGACAACATTTCTACAGACAAGCCGTTTACAGCTGCATCATGCTCAGTATACTGTTCCAGAGGAGGCCGCCACAGATTCATCTGTCAGTCTGTCAGTGTCTTCAACTTGTGGTTGATTCTGTTTGCCTATGTTTACCATTTATGATATTTTTATGAATCCATCATCTAATGGAAATGCATTGGTGGCCTTTTAATGAACAATACATTCATAGATTCCAACTACTAGACACTAGAATGTGTGATTTAAGCATAAAGCCCAAACCGAACTATAGCTAGTTAAGCCTGAGGTGTGTTGAACTAGTGTCCTACTTATTTGAGCTGTTCCACATATCGCTACCCTAATATAATATATAATATATATGGTAGCCTACAACAAATCAATTTCTTTTTCGATCATTTCTTATTTGTGTGTCAGTGAGTCATTGACACAATTATGAGTTATGAAACATGTAAGGTTCAGTTGCAGTCTCGACTTGTAATAATTTCCCCATGTGGGTCCATGCAGCAATAATGGTCCTGATGACGGTAGCCAAAAGTGTCCAATTAAAGTCTATCCTTATGGCAAGTCAAATTTTGTCCCCCTTTTTAGCAAATCTGCTGAGGTAACTTTGCCAACCACTACACCACACTACTGCACTCATTAAAACATTCAGAAATTCTTCGAAAAACAAAATGGAAATTCACTTGGATTAAATTGTTAAAGGAAACTCAAACTGTAGTTGATTAGGTCACCCACTGCAGGCATAATACACGGCATGAGGCCGTATCTGTGTTGTGATGAGATTGATCCAACCTGAAAAAGTGAAGCAATGTGGCTCCTTGAAGAGAAAAACAACTGATTTATACATGTATCTTTTATTTTACATTTTTGACCTAAATCTCAGACACGAGATATATGCCTTTTTCTTGTAAATGTACCACTTTTATCCAAGTTTTCTATTTCAAAATATAACCCCATTCACCTGGAAAAGTAACACATACATACAACATGTGATTAGCTGGGCAGTGTGTTGGACTGCTGCTCTAATGCTGATAGGAATTGCCACACAACTAAAAATGCGACTCTCTCCACCCCATCAAGTCAAGGTAACACTTGTTATCATAATAAAATAATTCTGTAGTTTCTAACTCATCACACATTTAGCATCAGTTACAGGTGCTGTAAGCGGAATGGTTATTTTAGCTAACTCCCTGTCAGTTACTGCAGTTAGCAGTCCCCTCGCTTGTCCCTACGTCACCACATTAATGCACTGCGGTCTTCAAGCAGCGAGTTATCTAGCATCATCTCGGATCCATAAGTGTGATAAAACATGATGAAAACCATTAAAAACATTGGGAAGGATTTTTACCTCCTCCGCCATTGTAGGCGCATAAAAATTCACCCATCTGTTGCTCTGGCTTGCACCGGCAGTGAGACCTTGAGTGAGACGGGTTTCGGTTTGTAGCGTTCTCTCTTGTGATTGGATAAAAATTTCGGGATCCTCCAATAAGTTTTTTTTTGCCGATTACATGCAGAGCAGCTGACTGAGAGATCGGCTTTATGAAACGCGCACATGTAAGTGATCACTGTATGAATAAAGAGCGATTTAACACTTATATTAACATAAATAAACCGCTTACTTCACCTTTAAGAGCACTTTTGAACTGATGTACCTAAACAATCCTTTAGACAACATTAATCAAGCAGCGCAGACAGCTTCGTCAGTGGAGAGCAGAAGTCAGACATCCCAGTCAAACCCATACTTTTTCCTGTCATGTCTTTATTTTGAACAGCAAATTATGGATAGTAGCTACTATCAATAAGAGTATACCCATAAGAATAGATCGTGTAGCAACATCGGCATAAATAAAATCGTAACTATACTCATCCCTAGTGTTCAAGAGTACACTAGAATCACATAAGTGACTTATGTGGGCACCGCTCTGCTACAGCGGAGAATGTGTAATGTAGGCTCAAGAGGTTGAGCCAGACAAGTGAGTATAGAGAAGACTGATGTCTAATACAAAATAAAAAAAACTATTCAAAGGGGAAATCAGCAGGAGGGGAAGGAGACATTTGAGATATGTTTAGCTTTAGATCAGGAACCCCCAACATTGCTCAACACTGGCCGGCAATTTATTATTCATTGACTGAACAGATGCCTCTGACCCCTGGAGAACCACAGCTCAAACTATTCGCCGGTAGATGAGATTGACGGTAAGCTCACAGGTCCTGTACTGTGTCAGCCTCCGAGTACAATTTATATCGCCACGGCAGCACTCTCAAGCTATTCAGTTCGTATCAATTATCAATAAGTAAGTCCATCCCCTCCAGCTCCTATACAGTCAAGCCCCCTGCCACTCACAAACATCACACAAGCCTATATAGCAATATAGTGATAGAATGAAAGTGAGGACATGGGAATATGGACACCAACACATTTTTATCATTTGTATGCTCTTTTTTTTATTATATAGAAATAGCTATACAACAGCAGGGGAAGAGCAGCGTTCATAGAATTTAATCTTTTTATGGTTATAGCTGCTTGGGAAAAAGGCACAAGCAGGAGCCAAGCAATTCTCTACCGCGATGTGGAAGTCGGGAGAGAGAAGGCGGAGCAAGGTGCTGATAACTGAAAATGACGAGGGATGTGATAGAATGGGTGAGAAGATGGAAAATTACTTTTTTTCCCTTCTCACCTCCACGGGTTAGGAAGATATGTCAGTCATTGCAGTGGCAGCAGTATAACACTTTAAAAAATGTTTTATAACGATCCTAATTCAGGATGGTGAGCATAGATCATTGTATATTCCTTTTAGTATCATTATAGGATCGTGTTGTCAAATGCTGTATACTTGGGAGAAAAGCACCGGAGCAAGTTAGTTGAACCCAAAGTTTTTTTGGTAGGGATAAAATCAGCCGAATAATCAACTCCTGTCTCTCAATTGATTGAACACAATTGGCAAAGAGGCTGTAATTGCAGTATTAGCAAATCAAGAGTTGGTGGGGCAGTTTGGGGCACTCAGCCACGACCAGGAGTAAGAAGTACCATTACTGACTATTAAATCAGGACCTGCAGTGATTTATTCTCTCCTCATTAATTAAATTATTGATTTATTACATAACCTGTTGGCCTGACAATCGCTTGTATGTTTGTTATTGTGCACTGTGAGCTCTGAATACTCTTAGTGAGATTAAATATTAAGCCCTCAGTTGTTGTTTTTTTCCCGTCCTAAAACTTTTCCCCACTCTTTAACATTATAGGCGGTGGAAATGCCAAAGTCAGCAGTGGGTGAATTGGCATGCCCCTGATAAAAGCCTGAGCATATTACGAGGACCCCTCTCCCATTTCTGGAGCGCTTTGATTAGAATAAACCAGCAGTGCTGCACGGTGCTGGACCCTGGCCCTATGCTGGGGCGAATAAAAGACTCTCAAGCCAGATTGACAGAGTGGGTGGAAAAGGGTGAGGTAAGGCAAGCCAGCAGAATATATAAACAAAACACACAACAGCAAATTACAGAATGGACAGGCTTAGCATCAAAGTAAAGCCTGACTGACATACATAGCAAGCTGCAGGCCCCGAGCGAGGAAAGGCAGAGATGTTGTGTGTATGGCATGGCAGGAGAGAATGTGTCTAAAATACAGACAACAGGCATACACTGTGTGAGCTATTCATCCAGGGAGGGTTGCTCTTTCTCTGCAACACTGCCTCGTGCCCACAGAAACAAACATTCCCACTTGAAGATGCCATGACTCCTGCTCCGGACACACGGCTACTGCGCTGGAGTGAATGAGGGTTATTTACACAGCTCGGAGGCGGTTAGGCCACAGTTTTTTGAGCAGGAGACGCAAGCTTCTCGCTTCTTAATGTATGCAGGCTACATTCCAATCAATACATCAGCATGTGTTTTTTCACAATTATAATATACTGTGTATATATATATAATGTGGTGTCACAGGAATTGCATGCTGACATGTTCATTACTTCATAATCTGCATATTTTGTTCTTTTAGATAAGATGTACTTTACATCTTATTCTTTTTTTGTCAGTTGAGATAATAGTATCCATATTTTACCCAATGCAAAGCAGGGTAGACATGTCCTGGCTTCCAGCAGCTATAATTGATATTTGTATGATAACAGCAATGTATCAACTGACTGATTAATCTGAAGCCAGACGCTTGTACTGAGTTATCACCCGACTCTACAGTTCCCACCCGCTGAAGGAAGTAATATGGCTCTGCGGAGACCATTGTTTTGCTTTTATGGCCCACAGCTGTTCTGTTTTGCTTGCTTCACACTCAAAGTATAAGCGACTAGCTGGTGAATATAGTGGAGAATTGAGCCGCTAAAGAACAAGAGATTTCCTTCAGAAGATAGTGTACACCAAACCAATATTGCTAAACCGTGATGCAGTAATGGATTTACATTTATCAGTTGGCCAGAAACATTAATCAAAATTATTAAAAATGTTATGATTGCTTCAAATTCAGGTTTAAATATAAACACTTCAAGGTGGGGTGGAGGATTTGGGGAGAAAATGGCAGTTGGGATATAGATTCAAATCCCAATACCTCAACTGCTCCACTTGTTCTCTTTGGTCCCTTCCCTATGGTCTCTCCCTGACACGCTCTTCACCAACAAAGTCGTGCCAAAGTGAATGGACAGTCCCAACAGCCAATAAGAACAGAGAATCGGAGCCTCGCTCTGATTGGTCAAAGTGTACAGCTCATGTTAACTCTGACCAATCAGAAATCATACACTCCAGCTTTAAGCATAATTGCTGCCTTGATAATCTAATTTAGATACATCGACATGATCCATCGATATTGATCATGATTCATGTCGTTAACAAAATAAACGGGGAACAATATTGCCAATCATTCGCCTGCTAATTCCTTTATTTGATGTTTCCAGATTCTCCAAAGTGAGGATTTCCTACTTTTTGGACCTGTGGACAGCACATGAATAAATAATGGAAAAATTGGTCAGGTACAGCCCTAATATCAATATAAGCCAATATGTTGGTCAAATAGTAATGAGAAAGTAGCAAGAAAAGCAGAAGTAAACTAACAGAGTAATAAGGTTAAGGAATTTTAGATACATTGTCACAATTACATAGTTTGTCCAGGGGATCCCTGTAAAAGCAAGTATTTGTTTATGTCAAACAAATATCATTTGTATTGGCCTAAATATATACTCCCGTATCAGTCTAGCTGTAAGGCAGGCAGGGACGTGTATAATTGAGCAAAAAAGACAGAAAAACAAAAAATGAAAAACACAGCCTTCTATAAATAAAAATAAATAACCCCAACCTCCTTGTTTTCATCTCTCTTTTTGTCTCTCTCAGAAAATTGCAACTTGGGATAATCACGACCGGCGATGAGAAACAAGCCCGGTGCCTACACTGACTGAACCCACCGGAGGATAGAAACAAAGGGAAGACTTACTGTTGTTAAAATGCACAGGATAGAGAGAGAGAGAGAGAGAGAGAGAGAGAGAGAGAGAGAGAGAGAGAGAAAGAAAGAGAGAGAGCAGTAAATTAGATGCCTGCATATACCCAGGAAGACTTAATTAAGCTATAAGGGGCATTATGGCCCCATGCAGATGGCTAATGCTGCCTTGAGGACACTTAGCATGCCGGCGGATAGCCCGGCTGCACAGCCTATTAGCGCTCTGCCAGGCCATTTCCAAATACAGTTCCTGACAGCGTGACAGTGTGACTGATGGCAGCCCGCTTAAATACCGCTGGCCCCTGCCCGGATGCTGTTGATAGCTCTGTGTGTAAATTACAGATACGAGGGGCCACTTTCTTTTTTGAACATATCTTACTTTCTCTTGCCTGGAGAGGACATGACGTCTGGCTAATTCCGTTGTCCGTGTAGCCTCGTACTCTGTCACTATCTGTCAAATGCCCCGTAGCCTATATGGAGGAGGCAGGGTGCATTATTTGGCCAAACCCTAAATATTCCCAACCAAAATTAGCTCAGCCGTGACCAAAACATACAAGCTTATGTTGTGCTTCCTGCTAATGGCGCTGATAATAACCTCAGGGGACTGTGCCTGAGAACAAAGCTAATTTTATTGAGTTTTGAATTGGAGTGAGCTTTATAGAGGCTATGAATACAAATGCTAATGACAGCGTTTGGAATGTACTGTAAAGCGCTATGAGGGCCACACGGGCTTTCTCTTCTAATGAGGGAACAGAGAGAGAGAGAGAGAGAGAGAGAGAGAGAGAGAGAGAGAGAGAGAGAGAGAGATCAAGCTTCAAGCTTCTTAATGAAACACATTTCCTTGACTCCCTTCACCGTCTGCCTTGCCGGTTCCGGTTTGCACTCTCTCATCCCTATAAAAAGCCAAACAAGCAATGTAATATTCCTATGCGGTATATATATATACATATCAAATACAAACAATATACCAGGCATCGGTCTCTGTGACAATGAGCCGGCATTCACAACTTGGGTTAATTGAGTTGATAATATCACAGTAGTGTTCAAGGCCTCTCATTATGTAGAAGGGAAAAAGAGCACAGCGGGGGCGGCGTCACTAAGCACCGACAACTTTCTCTTTAGCTTCTCGTTTCCACTTTCAGAGTTTTTGGGCAATTAAGTCAATTGATTCAAAGTACCCACAGGATACACTACAGAACAAGAAGTCATCATCAAAACATAGCATTACTCCCTCACAATGTTCTCCTGCTAACATCAATTGAAGTTTTTGAAACAAATCAACGTGTTCTTTTCTTTCAGTTTTCCAATATAAAGTGTAGTTTTGTAATATAAGAGAAACAATCTCTTATTCTTCTCTATTTTGTGAGATAATGACAGCTTGAAGATTGCTGAAATAATTGCTTTTGAGAATAAGTGTGATTATATCTCACTCCAGTGCCAGGATTCTTTGCTCATTTGATGAAATATTGAAGTTTGAGCTGAACATTAAATCCCTAGAATTCTGAAATATCAAGTCCAGCCACAAAAGACACACCACTGGGGGGATCGATTGGACCACATTCCACAATACAGATTGCTGTTTAATTATTGTGGAGGGAGAAGTGTTCTGAAGTGGTGGGCTTTCTCCATTTCCGCGGAATGAATATCCGGTGCTAATCTTTCTTTCTTCTATGCATTGATTGCAGTCACTAGGAACTTGAATGAGTTGAAGAAATGTACCCTCTGGTAACAATTCATGTGGCCGTTTTGACTGGCAAAACCTTCCTTACAATTTTCTTCTTTCTAAAGCCGACCTCCTTCCCTAGTAAATTTTCTCCAATCCTTATTTTTATCACATTTTTCGTTTCTCCTCTCTCTTTACTTTTAAACGATTTTCATCTTAACTTTTAAAGATGGAGTCAGTGAATATTGAGCATGCTTGTTGTCAAAATCACTTTATGTCAAAACCAGTGAATATCTCCTCAAAATCTGCTACCTTTTTGTAGTGTGTGTGTGTGTGTGTGCTAAAAACTAATAATAATTATAGATTTAAACTAATCTAAAAAGCCAAGGTTCTGTAAATGTGTATGTAAACAATGGTTTTGTAAAACAGGGGAACCCACCGTAGCTAGAAACATGCCTGTTTACTGAACCTAGCCTGTGTATTAACACCAGATTTATTTCCAGCGCACACACAGCACTGACAGGTCGTGGATCGGGACAAGATAATCACTGATTTTGACAAAAATATATTGACAACAAAATCGCAGACTCCACCTTTAAGTCTTTCTCCATTTTTGCCTGTCGCCGTTTCAGTCAATCATCCTCTAGAACAGTTTACAGCAGCTTCTGTCAAAGCAGGACAGCAACAATGTCATGTATTCCATGTTTGGCTGGAAGATGTCGGATGAGTGTTTGAATGTGTACGTGCATCTCTGTAGGAGAAATGAGGGTTTTATTGAACAGAGGTTGTTTAGCATTATGTACACAGACGAGCACTGTTGAATGCCAAGCAGGTCTACCTACAAGTTCTGCTGCAAAAGGTGGGGCTGGATGTCAACAGATGACACCGACTTTAATCAAACTATTTGTTGGCTCTTACCTATCTGCCTTTAAAACACGTTAACTATTTAGACGTACAGTGCCCTGGATAAACTGGGAGCCCATGCAGGGACTACAGGGAATACAATATTGCATAATGCTAATGAACATAAACTAACTACTGATGCAGAGGAGTGTAGCACAGATAGTCATAAACAACACCTCTTTTCTTACAGGCAGTTTGTAAAAAGGTGTTTTCAGAAAGTTGATGATTGAGGGCTTGGGCGGAAAAGTTGGAGTTCGGATGAGGTGTGTCGTGTCGAATTGATATTGGAATCGATATTACCATATAATGTGAATATAAACTTACTGAAGTTATCAAGCATGAATGATCCACATTTCTCAATAACAAAATATGGAGAGCATCTTCAACCACATGCTTATGTTCACCAGACTGATGCAATTATAAAAGTGATGTCTCATTCTTAATAATGCAATACAAGTCAGAAAGTAAAATAATTACTTATATTTTGCCAAAGGTCACATGGAACACAATCAAAGCTGTAGTAACAAGGTAAAATCACATGTTCCTGTCACTCAAAGACAGTTAACAGAAACAAATAAGTAAGACTTGCATTTAAATTGTTCAACTTTTAATAGGGCTTCCTGCATTTACTTCTTAATATCATCAATTTATTCATTTGTTTTGGCAGTGCAGAATCTTCTCACATCATGATAATTCAACCAACAAACTCATTTCCATTCTTCCAGTTCTGATTACACTGTATACACCCACACAGCCACAGACGGACAGTCTTCATGTATTTCAACGCTTAAATAGAAATCTACAGGCAGGAGAGATTTTACGACTTTACTCAGAACCATCACTCTTATGTGATTAGAGAGGCATGCTCGGACTCTTTTTTTATCACTATCATTTGGTAACATTTCATGTAGCCATTCATTCATTCTAATCTTTTGTGACACAGCTGTTAGAGGGACTGTAAGCTAATACCATAGTCTACCATGTTTACAGGAGCTTTGTTTGCAGCTGGGCCAGGTTGCTGTTCCTTGTCCCTGCTGCTAATGCCCCACATTAAAGGTGTGCTTGTTCAATCAATTAATACACTGTATATACCAACCACTTTGATCTGACTCTTCATGTTGAGCACTGACTGAGTCCTCCTTTTAATTCTATTAATGTCTGTCAGTTACAATTATGCATTGAGTTATTAAATTACAGCGATAAAGTAAGTGGTTCAATGTTCAAATACATTTTCAAATCATTAGCCTTTCGATGATTCAGTCTTTGCTGTCAGGGATGATTTATTATACATTTAATTTTGGATAATTTATTGTTACAGCACACTATTTTTTTGTCTCACTTTTTTATCATTATGTTTGCCTGAGTTTTTAGACACTGCTCCACTGTGAGTTGGTTATTGTTATCATTGTTAACATATTGGCTGCGTCCTTTTTTTTCTATTAAATCAGGTTGTCCTTGTTGGATTCTCCGTCAGCAATAGGTTTATTCTCAAATGCGACACTTTGAAATGTCACATATCTAACACAACGTTGTCTTGATTGCATTTTCCTGCTCACTCAGTGCATATAGACAACACATGCTTTGTATATTTGTTAACCAAGAAAGTAATTCCAGCAGTGACAAAGAAAGATGTTCACCTTTAAAAAGACATTAAAAGTTGAGCAAAATAGTCAAAGTCTCAAGGCTATTCTCAAGGCCAGAAATCATAAATCAGGGCTGCCTCACCAAATTGCCATAATAAAGGTTTATGAAGTTCTCGGAGGCATTTGATTCCAACGTAGTCCATTATCAGCGAGGAAAATTAAAACTATTCTTATCTCTTTGCAGCACACCTAATGGTTTTCCTTTCATTTTGGAAAAACAATTTACATAATCATTATCATAATACAATTAACAATCTGAAGCCTCGCGCCATTCATCCATGTTGGGACCTTTCTAAATCCAGAATCAATTAACTCCTCAGTCAGCAAACTGTGAGAGCGGTATTAACAAAGTAACTGACAAATAAAAAGGGAAAGCTCTGTGTTAAAAATACTTTGAGATGTGGTTTTTTTAAAGGGCTGATGGATAATAGTACTTTTAACATATCTACCTTTTTTGAAACACACTCATTTATCTGCACAGAAATCCAAAAAGCAAGCGGCAGTGCCATGCAGGGGTCAAATGCTCATAACAATCCACAACAAAACACAAAACCCTCATTCTGTCAAAATCTGAGGATTGGCTCATTTTCCATCTCTATCCATTTTCCCCCCTCTCTCCTTTCCATTGCTTCTCCAGTTATAAAAAGTTTGAAAGTATTATAATTTTTTTTTTTTATTGTTTTGGCTCTATACTCCAGCAGACTGGATTTGACATCAAACAATTCCAAGGATGCGGAGTCTCAGCCTCAATTTGAGAGTGTTTGTATCCACACAGGATATACAGTACAGGAATGATGGGAGTTTTTGATGCACAGTCCCTCAACTTTCAGGGAGAGGAAGTCATTTCACATCCAATGAGTTCTGAGGTCTATGAATGCTATAGACCTCAGAAGACATTGGTGTCATGCGGTGATGCTCCCCATTTTGCCTTCAGTCTCGTCTTCAGCAAGTGGAAAAAAATGCTCATCTGGATTAATAGGACAGCTGACTCTGTTCTGCCAGTCAAAAGCAATCCATTCCATGCATCTCATTATCTTTGCCTGCTATCTTGTACTAATACTCCACTGCAATTCAAAGTGAAATGTTCCACTTATTAATCTGATAGCTTTAGTTATTTAAATGTTTTACTTTTCGCACACAGAACACCGAAGAGCTTACAAAGTACCGTGCTTTTTCAGATTGGTAATACTTTTGAATACAAATTTAATTTTATTATTACTGTTCTTGTATTGATTGCATACTGCATGGGCCTTTTTTCTGTTAAGTACTTTGACATTTGAATACTCAAAGTGCATCTAAAAAATTAACTCATATCCTTTTTACTTAAGGGTACGGTTTGCAAAGGCTTTTATGCAAATATGAAATGTATGTTAAAATGTATGTTGTTGTGCTTTATTTTCAACAGTTGATGCTCTGGTGCAATATGTATATTAACTTTGATTGATGATATTAAAAGGATGGTCTATGTCAGACCTGCCCCTTTATTTTGAAAAAAACAACAAACAAAAAACCCACTTTCTAGCGGTTAGAGGCACCTGTTCATGGTGCCTGTTAACCTGCATTAAAGGTAGAGTCAGCAATTCTGGAGAATGCTTGTTGTCAAAATAATTTGTTGTCAAAATCAGTGAATATCTGCTCATTATCCACCACCTTGTAACAGTGAATGGTGCAGGTTATGGTTATGGTGTGATAGCAATATCTCCGGTTAGCATGAAGACTCGGTAGGCAACTTGTGGGATTCTTCTCACGTTACTTTTATTACACATTGACCATATCAAGCCAGGTCAGTATGGCACTATATCTATTGAGCATACATGTGTTCGAGAACATAGTCCAAAGGTCCTGCCTACACCAACTCATTACAAAATAAAGAATATAAAAGGGAGACTTCACTTGTAGACGGGATACATGTTGGCGCTACATGTTAAAATTCTGACTGTAGGCTACTGTGTGTGCGCTGAAAATAAATCTGGTGTTAATACATGGCCCAGGCTCTGTAAACACACACACAAAGTACGTATAGGTGGTGGAGAGGAGATATTCACTGATTTTGACAAAAGTGATTTTGACAATATAAAGCATTTTTCAGAAGGTTCAAGGTTCAAGGTTTTTATTGAATGTCCCACGAGGGCAAATTTGTTCACAGCATATGAGGTAGTGGTTAAAAGCAGACGACAATACAAGACAACAATGGAGACAAAACACAACAGTATGTACACAAGCCTGAGGAGACATAAATTGCTTAAAACCGCTGACTCCACCTTTAATTACACTGAACATAATCACAGATCGTGATTTCAACACACACACACACACACACACACACACACTCCTCACCATGGCTAGTGGCACGATGCCTCCCAGGTCTTGCTGTGCCAGGCGGATGAGGGTGGGCACCTCACTGCTCAAGGTGCGGGTCAGTGGATACTCCACCTGCCACGTCACCTCCCGCCCCCCCTGGATCACCATCAGCCCGTTCACCTCCAGGTCCACCTGTAGTACACGCTGGTAGCCTGACGCCTCCATTCTGTAGAGGGGAGAGAGACATGGGACAAGATGTGTGTCAGGAGCAGTGGATTTAGATTAAAAGAGTAGGATATAGGAAATGGGAAAGGAAAGGAGAGGCAAAGTAAGATAAGTGGCAATCGGAAAGGCACAAGTGAAAGGATAATAAGAAAGGTGGGGGTCAAATGGTATGGGTGAGTAGCACCAACAAAGACGAGGTATGAAGGGGAAAATACACGAACATGGAAAAACATGTACATTTTGAAATGTATACTGTGTGTGTAATCACAGTTTATAGAGTACATATATATATGTGTGTTATTTAACATTACAGAGTGGTACAACGAGTAAAAAGATGAAGCCAGTCTGACGATGAATGAGGAGAAAATAGAGCAGAAACAGGGAATCGGGTTAAAGAAGGCGGAGAGACTGAGATAGAGTCAAAATTGGTCTTTATCATCCATTAACAGGAGTGCTTGATGTTGGAGGGGGGAGGGGGGTGGGTGAAAAACAACAGCCGGGGATGAATAGAACAATTTAATATGGTGTAAAGAAAACGTGAAAAACAATATTTTTTTTAAAGTAGAGCATGGTTCCGCTGCATTACATGCAGATGTTGTATACGGGATATGCTGTTCATTCCTTAGAATTAAGCAACGTATCCCTCATCTCACAATCTGATTTGAAACTAATCGCTATTGAAATTCATTCTCACATCCACACAGCACCATGATGTTGGCAAAAAAGCAATTCATTTTTCTCCTTTTTGCAATACGGAGTTCGTCTTGCAGAGATTGCCAGGGCCAAAGCAAATCATTTTCTCTCAGCTGATATGCAAACAAAGCAGAAAAACAATGAATGTAAAATAAAATCCTCCAAACTTATTTGATTTGCTGAGCACTGGGTTTGATCAAGCTGCAGCCTCTCCCTCAGGGCTTTTCTTTTTTGTTTGGCACAGTCAAAACCCAATGCAACACCTTTTCCAGCAACCACACACACTGATATACTGTGCATGATTTCTGGAAAGATCCAATTCGCACTGGCAGTAGGGATTTAGACGTGGCTCACATGTTGTGTTTAACCCATTGATGACGGCTGCTGCGCGATGCCACATTGCATCTCCTGCCTGATGCTGCATCGTGCAGCATTGTTACTTTATCTAATTTTCATGGCGTGCGCAACATAGAATGCACCGTCATTGGTTCAAATACACATGAGGTGGGTTTTGTTGATTTTTTAAGACCACGTGACCACCCAAAAAATGTGTGGTTTGCAGAAAATTACGTCAATCAAAAAATTAATAAATAAATAATAATAATGAAAAATACACCAGCTGTGTCGGCGATAGTGTATTACAGAACAGTTAGTGGCGTTCGGAGCGCAGAATCAAGGTCTAGCCTATTTTATTTCATGTTTCTATGTGCTACACAGGCTTAGATATTAAGGTTTTCGTAGACTTTACAATTCATACTATTTTTTCAGAAAACTCTCAGGCATTAAGGACATGCATCCTAGATTGCCATAGTCATCAGTGGGTTAAAGGAAAAAACAAATGTCTTTGGTGCAAAGTTACTTTTAATGTATACCCCACTCTTTTAATTGCTGCCCTCAGTAGCTTGTTTGTTGTTTGGTTGTAACGCCATTAAAACAAGGCTGGAGAAAGCCCAGATTTAGCATGAGGAGGAGTGTTGTGGGGGGGTAAGATCCAAGGTTTTCCTTGAACCTATTTTGGCCAAGACTGTACACAAAAAAAACTCCCCTTATGTGTTGGCACTTCAGATGCCAGGCTCACATCAAAGTGCAGATTTAAGAATCCACTCTGGCTTAAAGAAGTATATTAAGGATGAACCGTTTTTGAGGCTGAAAATCAATGATGATGAAAATAACTTGAATAGCAATCTCTGGTTCAGGCGGAATAAAAGCCTTTTCTGTCTTAGCAGGGTTCTGAATTATACTGAACATGTTTCCAAATAGCGAGAGGCTTTGGCTCGGGGTGATCACAGGTGAATGTCAAAAGGCCAATCTGGCCTCACAGAGAGCCTGGCTGTGCAAATACAGTTCTGTTTTTAACACAGATGAGTTACAGCACTTTTGCTGTTTTTTCTGTGGTATATTTCACACTGCTGATAATCTACCCTTTTACTTGTTCTCCTAGTTCTAGCCTACAGCACATGCATAACACCTATTCCCCATCAAAAAAACATTTCATCATTTAAAACAAAATAAAGGTTAAGGATGGGGGCAGTTGATATTTTACCTTCTATCAACAAATACCCTGAAATCAGCAATGAATGTATCCTATGAGTAGCTTAATATTCTGTTCCATAGAGCTCCACTGATGTCTGAAAACAATTAAAAACATAAATCCGTCACACCGTTGCACTGTGAGACATGTTTCTTCATTCTGATAAATGTGGCGATTTAATTTGCTTTCAGTAGACGCCACGTCCTGCTGCCTTAAATACTAAGGAGAGCACCAAATGACTATCAATCAGTCTCGTAATATAGTCCCTTAAGATGCAATATTAACTCCTGTTCAAATGATGTTATGACTGTACAAACACCTGAGTGTACGAACAACAGGGGTATATAAAACTAATCAAACACATTAATTGCATATAATCCTGCAAATGTAGTTGTGATGACATAACCAAGGAAATGACTAAATTACTGTAACATGAAAAAAAAAACACTTTAATGTAGGGTGCCATTTAAAAGTGTCCAGGCTAATTTTTACCCCTTTGAAATCCATTTCCTCTTCATCAAAGTTTAAAGCATCAAAAGCAAAAACTGAGGAACTGCTGAGCTCAAACATCTCACGCAATGATCATATTCCTTCATGGTTACTCATGCTAGACAGCTAGCAAACAAAATTGGAGGAAGATTGAGAGATAGGCCTACTGTTTTGAACCTAGCTTACATTGTTGCACCCACTAAATCAATAATGCACGGACACTGTGGAGAATTAAGTAAGATGTCTTCCTACCTTCATGCATCCCATAAACCGTCCATAGAGCCCTCGAGTTGGCCCCTTTCCCCTGCTTCTCTCTTTACCTTTCTCCCTTTAACCCACGCGCCCGGCCCGGTGAGCTACAGGTGCAGCTCCGCACCACTTCTGCACCGGGTCAAAGGGCATTATAGAAGTGCGATTAATCTGCGTTAATTTTTTAATCGCGGTAACTTTTCTGTGATTAATTAATCGAAATTAACGCGTTAATTTATATATATTTTATATATATATATATTCAAACAAAAATCCCAATTTAACTTTTCGGTTCGTGAATATGGTCTGTGAGTATCGCTCACTTGCTGGAACTTAAAGGGATAGTTCAGTCTTTTTGAAGGTTTAAGGATAGCATTTACATATGTGGAGTAAAAACATTTTTCTATTACTTTTGCTACAACAACGTCTTCCCCAAACTCCTTGTATAGTGACCATGCTGATCTCCATAAGGAAAAACACACACACTATGCCTTAGTTCCCAAAAACAACCCACCTTCAAAATTACTGAACTATCCCTTTAAACCCATTTAATCCCTCTCTTTTCCTGTTCAAGATCTTTTCTAGACAATAAAATTTGGAGTGCTTCAGAGCCACGGTGGAATATCCTCTACTACACCCCGGACAACATGCTGGGCTCAGGGATAGTATATCAACTTCAGTGATTATGTGGTTCTAAGCTTATGGTGTGCAATTACAGCCAAATCAATTATCTGCAACGGACAGTCGTGCTTAACAATGATGCTGCAACACAATTAGGGCTTTAGTGCTGAACAACACAATACAACTTCCCCTTTACTCCAAAGTCAAATTGACTTTTTCTGTGTGTTGCCTTTATCACTGTGTCTTGTTCTTGTCTTTTTTTCTAGTCTCCTCTAACTCCCACCTCGTTAACTTAATCCTCTGGCTCGCCTGCAGTGGTGTGTGGCTCCCAATAGAGGGCAGTTCTCTCTCTCTCTCTCTTTCTCTCTCTCTCTCTCTCTCTCTTCCTCACCCACTTCAACCGGTGTGTGTTTGGAATGATGAATGTCTGCAGCCCAACCGGTTGGAGAGGTCAGCCTGCCTCTCCATGTCTCATTAAAATCATAACCGCACCGAATGCCTTTCTCTCACCATATACAATACAATACAATACAACACACACACACACACACACACACTCACTCACTTGCGGATCACACCACCACCTAAACCCGACAATTGGAAGGGGATGAGAGCAAGAGTCAGACACAGAGACTGAGACTGAGCACACATGTTCAGAAAGGACTACAATAAAAACAAAACATGTCTTCTGGGATCACAGAACTACAAAGGCTAACAATGAAAGTGCCCCAGTAATCGTAGTTTGTTGTTGTGCAATGAGTTGGGAAATTTGGGTCATGTCATTTTCAGGAGTTTTTTGAGGTACATCTCCCATTTGTTAGTCCTATTGTTGGGTGTGAAATCAGAAAAAAACAAATGTGAAAATCCACTTAGAGGAAAGTACATGCACACTTTTCAATTCTGTAAGATACATTTCAAACACACCCTTGTAGTAACAAAAGGGTTGTGAGCAGAAGGAAGCAGGCATAACAGACAACAAAAATGACAAATGAGTGATATTCCTTTGTTCAAAAGCAAGCAACTGAAAGTGGCACTAAGGAACACAAAAGGTCTGTTAAACATGCAGCCATGTTTTCCTTTGTACACTCTTAACACCTCTGTGGATGTCTGGCACTGAAAGGTCGTGACAGTCTGCTGTCTCTTTTTTGAGACCCGGGGGGCTTTCCTTTCATGCACAGCAGTGATTTGGTTAGCACTGACAACAATGATACATCAAAGACCTGAATCTTTTTCAACACAGTGCATTGACAGCAAGTCCAGCAATAGAATGAGAAGGGAGCGAAGCATAGAGTTTGTGTGTGTGTATGTGTGTGAGTGTGTGTGTGTGTGTGTGTGTGTGTGTGTGTGTGTGTGTGTGTGTGTGTGTGTGTGTGTGTGTGTGTGTGTGTGTGTGTGTGTGTGTGCGCGTGTGTGTGTGTGTGTGTGTGTGTATGTGTGTCTCTTCATACAGTTCATGTGTTTGCTGCACTCAGATTAATACTGCAAATGGCCACATTCAGGTGGGAGTGGATACATTTTCTCTATAATGGGAGCCAGAGGCCTTAGGGCCAGCAACAACTCAATGGCCTCCAACTAACTGTAGATCTTGACTGCATTTTTGTTTGGTAAAATGTCTGTGGTGGATGTTCACACAAATTAGGATTTGTTTGTTTGATGTGCTGTGGATTAGAGGTTGGGGACTCAGCACACGCAGCTTTGCTTGTGTGTGATTACTGTTGCTTAGACGAACAAGATAATATGCATGTAGGTGTTATCATTGTGTATCTTTCTGCAGCTTGTAGCTTTGCTGTGGCCTGTTGGAGATCTGCTTTTTGGTGTTCTTGATTTTTTTCAACTAGATAGAGTTGTTGTTTCTGAATGAAACATTTATGACCTCACAGTGAGATCATTCCATTCTTGGTCATTATACATAATTATATTTTGATCAATTATCTAAACAATTTATATGCTTAACCAAAAAATGCACATTGTGGTTTCCTATAGAACCCAAAGTGATAATAATAGGAACGTGACAACAATATCTCAGAATATTTGAAAACCTTAACAGGAGGACAAATTGTATGGACAATAGTATGGAAGTAAAGGAGTGTCATCGGATTTTGAAAATAAAAAGCCATTGAATTTCCAGCACTGAATATTTATGCATTGAAATAATGTATCTGAATTGTTTCACTCTGAATTTAACTCATTAAATTTTAAACAACTAATTTTCACCTTTATTTTACAATTTTCTCAACATTCAAAATCAAAATGTCAGGGAATTTGTGGTGTGAGACACCTTTGCTTAATTGGAATCTCAGAAAACATGCATGCTATTTTCCTTTGGTTATTCATGATTTTTTTATGAAACTGATTAATTGTTAATGGACCTTTTGGCACAACGGAAAAACAGTTTATAGATTTGCTCATAACGTTTTATGTCAAGCTTATTTCATAAAGAGCATCATTGAAGGAATATCCACATACACAAACATAAATGTGAAAAAGTGGAGTTATTCATTGCACTTATACTTTTAGACAAGGGCTGCAGTGACTCCTGGAAATCACTGTCAGTCTTTTGTTTCCTGCTTCCAGTCTTTTTGCTAAACTCTGATTGTAGTTCCGTGTCCGTATCTGTCTCTTATTGAATACGCATATTTACAACATTTGTTGAACTATTCTTTCAATGGAATATTCATTGTGCGGTGAGGATGTTTGGATAAGATGAATTTATTCTTCTTCCTTGCTCTTTGGGTAAGTGGTCACACACATGATTTGCATTTGCAGCTGTTTTAATAATGTGTTGTTCACTCGCCCTCCGGCTGTGCATCTGAGTGTTTTCTTTATTTGGATTCCAGATGGCTTAAGAAACAGAAAATCCGTTTTGATACTAATTGGTTCAAAAGAACTCAAAGGAAGATTGGACAATGTATCTGCAAACAATGAAACCTGGTTCCAAACAGAGCTCCCATCTGCTGCTTACTACAGTGCAGTTATAAAGGTCAGCGCACATTAATTGTGGGGACTACCCTCTGATTACTGTAGTTCAGCAGAAGCTCACCCGCCACTGTGTATAATGAGTTCATTTAGCCTGGTGTAGTTGGGGGGGTCATTAGAATATTATGATTAATAAATTAGGATCTGATGGAGCAGAAACCATATTTTGTGTGGGAGAGCGTGTGAGTGTGTGCATCCCAAGGGAGACAAGGCTCCACTGTAATGAGTTTCACTATATCGGGTCTAATCTGCTCCACCATGATGCTAATGCAATCCTAACAAGCAGAACAGGCCTCCAACACTGCTCCTTTACCTCTGCACCAGTCACCAGCAGATCTGAGATGGAACTGAACAAGGTAATTTTGGAGATGGTCGTTACAGGCAAGTTAATCAGCCAGCAGGACATTTGGAGGCAGTGTGCCGGCTTGGGAGGGTTTTTGGGTCAGGAGTTAAATTAAGTTATAGTTAAGGTGCCTTATTGGTCAATTTACACAAGGCACATTGACATGAGTCTTTTCGCATATCCCATCTCACACCACACTCCGGACCCGGAGGGGGTCCAAGAGGCTGCATAATACAACAAAAAGTGCAAAAATAGCTCAAACTTGCAGTAGGCCATGTATAATCACGATTCATTCATCGTGAAAGGAATACATCACTCAAATTGTTCCCTGAAGACAGCCACGTCACGGTTGTTCGTAATAAAAATGTACAGTGCTCATAAAACACTCTATATATAAACACTGTAATCTTAACCTTGCCCTGCCTTGGGGTCAGGACCGGTGGCTTTCCCTCCGGCGATGCCTATTTCATCCGTGCGGAATGGGATGTGTTTACGGCACACGATAAAGATCGACGTATGACAAACAGATAATGAAAGAGATCATAAATGAAACCATGTCAGGAGGCAGATGAAATGTAAAATAACCAATTTATGTATGCTGGAGATTTCCCCCAGGATCCATCAAACCCGCGAAGTCAGGCCCTGTCCCTGTCATTACAGATTACTTTGCGTTAACAGTGAGCCTGCAGTGTGCAAAACGGGTTGAGGATGGTGACAAGTTTGAAAGATAAATATTGCAGTTCTCCCCCTCCCTCCCCAAATTGCCTTTTTGGTCAGTTTCTTCTTCAATACTATTTGTAACAACCCCCCATCTGTTTTGTTCTGTTGCCCTGTTTTCTTGCTACTGGGCTATTTTCTTTCTTTCTTTTCTTTCTCTGTGGGTGCCATATTTATCCCATATTCCTCTTTAACGGGGTGTGAAATGAGAGGATTCAGGCTTCCTGCATGAAACAGATGTGGCTCCACGCATCAACCAATCAAAAGGCAGTGTTTCCACTCTGCACCACATATAATAGCAAAAGCCAATCAGAGCTGAAAAAAGGCAGCCGAGGAAACAAAGACATCTCCACCGGAAAATTGGAGATGTTAACACAGTGCAAAAACTCTATGGTGAGCTCATCTTTACGTAGTTGTATCCAGGTCAGATCATGACCAGAAAGGCGAAGTCAAAGCTGTGAATTAGCTTTTTTTGTTTTGAATCATATGACCAAAAATATCAGTGAACATTTTAGGTATACCACTAGTATTACTAGAGCAGTAGTATTTCTCCCAATAACATGTCTCTAAAAATGAGTACAAATAATAAGTGGCAATTTTTTATATATTATACTAGCCTGCTTATCACATAGCAACAGGGTGCCTGCAAATTAATGTACATTGAGATTGGAAAATTCCAACCATCAAACACAAATGCATTTCATAAAGATTTCCCTCTTGTTAATATTCTGTTCATATGCAACTTAACATAAATGAAGCCCACATTATGATGTATAAACAGTATATATATATACACGCATAATATTATGCTGTATATATACACGCATAATATTAATATATACAGTATATAATACCTTAACAACTGTTGAATGGCTTGCTATGAAAGTTTGTACAGATATTTGTGTTGCCCAGAGGAGGAATCTTTCTGGCTTTGGTGATCACCTGACTATTTGCTGTATTGCCACCAGGTATATACTGTCTTATATCTCAAAATGTATAAGGTGAATTGGTACAAAACGATATTCCCATCAGCCTTAGCTAAATAGCAAACATTAGCAATCGAACACAAGTAGCACCCAACTAACGCTGAACAAAATAATTACTGCACGGTTCCTGAATTTGAAAAAAAAAAAAAAAACTTGTGCCATTCAACGTTACCCAGGTGGCAAATATAGTTTCTCTGAAATGTATGGGATGAATAAAATAAGCAGAATATCAACAGATTTCGCAGTAGAGGTGGACGTTTACAAATCTTTTACAGTTTCGGCAGTTAAAAAAGTCTTGCTGATGTGCTGTAAAGGCTAATTATTTGCAAACGGTAATTAAAATACAGGGAACACAGCAGCTAGTTTGTTTCAGAAATATATGCTTTTAACCTTTGAAAACGGGAAGAAACGCAACCGTCTCTAAACCCCTTTGATCATAAGTGTTTACTTTCTACCTCTGAGTCAGCAACACCATAGTACATGATTAAAGCATTTTCGGGGGTGAGTGAAGCCCCAGCAAAAAAATTATCTAAATACATGTTTTTCTGGATACATATTTTTTTATAATGAGTGAATTCCTTGACAATCAAGGTGTTTGAGAGACACACACAACTCTTGCTTGGGAGCCGCCCAGTACCACCATTAAACCTTTTAACTGTTGGCCACTAATCTGCTCTCAAGGATTGGGTGGGTTATACGAGGTGTGCTTTTAGATGGCGGAACACAACGCAACATAATCAATCATTAAATAAAGACCATCCTTATCCTCCGTATTGATTTCCCAGAGCTGGTAGGAGTGTTAGTAAGAATTCTCCAGAGAGGCCACAGTCGGAGCTCATCCTCTTATCCTGGACAATAAGATCAACTCAGTGTGACTGGCTAATCTCGCCCCTTGGAGTTTAAACTCTCCACCAGAAAATGACACTGATTCTTTCTTACCCACATATACCCACGGATGACAAGGGATTAGATGAAGTTGTACGCCATTTGCCTCCCAGCTGCCGCCTGTTACTGTTAATAAATATCATGATTCAAGATTTTTATGTTTTGCGGCCTTAGACGTATCTTTTTGATCACACTTGCTGGAGTTGATATTTCTATCTTTTCATCTTCTCTTTTTTTGTTTCTTTTGGCTTACCACTCCCCCTTGCCTCATTCATTTCCCCTCCTGATTTATTGGTGTTAGTCCATCTATCTCTCAATGTGCCGCGACTTCTTGTGGGAACAGAGGAAATTTGCCATGTCATCACCCCTGCCCTCCGCATTTCCCTTGTCACTCCTTTTCTACAATAATATTTTGTAATATCTACAGGTGAGCAAGACTGCATTTTTTACCCCTCCTTAAAATGTATAAGTGAAGTTCTTGACTTCTCTAGCGATATAATAAAGTGTAAAGTGCTTTTGACTCCACCGGACCACTTTCAGGTATGGCCAAAGAGACAAAACAACTTTCAACTCTTACTATGGGATAGATATCTACCTTAGAGCTGGTGTCAACTTGAAGAAATATGCCTTCCGCTAAGTGCATGCCACAATGAATTTGAAGTGATTGACTCATACATTCACGTCCTGCCCCTCTTTTTCTATTTAGTCTAAAAAGTCAATATAAGGTGGAGAGCTTTGCATTTTGGATCATTCTGAATGAGAGACTTCAGTGTTTACTTTTGTAGATGGTACTGCCATTACGTATGGATTGTGTAGTAGCAATGCAACAGATTCCTCAGGGCACGATGGTGAAATACTGATTGATGAGAAGGTAATGTATTTTGGGTAAAGGGCAGCAACCATGACTGAATGTTGAGAGCTAATGAGATGCATATCCTCTTATGGCTTCTTACTCAGGGCATCAAAGGGTGATCATGAATGTGTTGAAGTTGAAGGGTCAAAGACACTGTGTCCATGTTATCCCACAGACCCTTATGAACACATGTAAAGCATTCAATATAGACAATCACAACAAAACTTCCACTACATTGGATAACTCAAGGGGGGATAACAGAAAGCAATAGGACAACACAATGATGTGGGTTTAATAAATCATTGCTTGTTATATGATAATGTAATGAGCCCTCTGGCTATCATTTAAATTAAGTGGCAGTGGGGAGTAGCTCTCGGAGGACCTCTCATTTTCATTCATGGTAAGTAGAAGTGTTCTTGTGGCACACAGATACTGTAAGATACTTAAGCTAAACATGACATATGTGTGCGACTTTTAGATGTAAATGTGTTTAATCAATGTTTAACCTACAATTGCCTAGCAACAATCTGAGAAGTGTTTCAATTAATCATTTTTGCATTGTTGCATTTATCGGCATTAATCCAAATGAACTGCTCTCAATTGGATTTTCTATTTTGGATATTCTTAAAATAAACCAGTCAGAAGCTTGTTGTCAGTTTGCCACTCATTTACTCTGAAATATCGAAAGAAGCGTCCTCTGACTCCAGATAAAAAAATTTTAAGAATATGTATACTGATGAACTGGTTAAAAAATATATATATATATATATATATATATATATATATATATATATATATATATATATATATATATATATATATATATATATATATAATCTGGAGCCGATATTGATATACAGCACAACTAGAGAGTAATGGCTCTCTTAGTGAAATGTACTACTATCCTTATCTGCTTCCTTTGTGTATCATTGGAACGATCAAATAACCTTGCAAAATACATTTATTTAAAAAATTTCACTAAATTGCTGTCTCTTTTGAACGTACTAGAATTTCATTTATAATCCCAGGTGTTTTCATCCAGCAGCTATGCTTTGCCCGATATTAACCAGGGAGCAATTATATATGCAGGGAGCAATTATTATATGCAGGCGTTCTAAAGGTATGCTACTTTCAACCAATCCATTTGCATCAAGGACACCTGATTTTTGGCCACACATATTCCTCTCCGTCTCTCTCACACACTCTGGGAAGCCTAAATAAATATAAGGAACTGGCAAAAAAAAAACAGGCACTTGTGTGTACGCCCCAACACACACCTTAAAAAACTAAAGAAAACAAACTGCTCCCTGGTTCAGTTTATTAGATTGGTATATTCTGGACAGGGTTAATAAGAATGCTGACCCCACCATGACCTCTTCCTGGCCTTAACCTGTAGTTCTGCTCCCTTGCCTCATTAATCTGTCAAGCAAACAGACGCCTGTCGTCCCCCGGCCACTGGATGAGAGAGGGAGAGGAACACAGCCCCTTTATTTTGCCATCCCTTACATTTCTCTCCATCTGCTGTTTAACACAAGAGTTGAGCAAACAGCTTCCTAATGTGTCAATCTTGTGATTTGTCTACTCTAGACCTCACACCCACCACACGCACGCACGCACGCACGCACGCACGCACGCACGCACGCACGCACGCACGCACGCACACACACACACACACACACACACACACACACACACACACACACACACACACACACACACACACACACACACGTTGTCTTCTACCAGCATTTTATCCTTTTTTCATTTGGGCAGGTCTTTTTAGTTTTTTTTACACATGCCAGAAGGAATTAAGAATTATTTAATTATCTTTTAGTGAATCATTCATTGCTTAGTCCATGAAGTGTCCAAAAGCAGAGACTTCAAACACTTACACTTGGAAAAGATGAAACCACGACATGTTTTGACATTTGTGGGCTTAATGATTAACTGATAATCAAAATTGTTGTAGATTAATTTTCTTTTCCGATCGACTGAGCAATTAATCGACCCCTTGATGCGGCTCTATAAATCATTGGTGAACGCCTGCGTGCTGGAAATCTCTGGACAGGTTCTGCAGTATAGCTCAAGTATAAAGTACACCTCAAAGAGAGCTGCAAAGCATTAACAGGGGCCAAGGATTCAGCAGATGATTTATTAGAAGATGAAGTGGATCAGAGGGTCTGAGCCTAGGGTCCCAAGGCCTGTCTTATCAAACACCACCAGGCTTCATGGCCAATCTCCAACTTGTCAGTGGGCAACTTCCCACCAGCGCCGGCTTTGGTTGCTGATAAAAGCCAGATTGAGGAAATAAAGCTTTGTTAGGAGGAAAGGAGACTTTGCTTTACATATATTTACTTAAATGAAACTGAATATCATGGAAAAAATCCATTAAAAAAGTGAAACTTTCATATATTCTACATTCATTACATAAAGTTAAATATGTCAGACCTTTCTTCTGTTTTAATTTCGATTTGATAACGGCGTACAGCTCATGGATTCAAAAATCCAGTAACTCAAAATATTAGAATATTACATAAAAGCGATCAAAAAAAGGACTTATAATACAGTTATGTCAACCTACTGAATAGTATGTTTATTCTACAGTAAATTTATTTCACTTCATGTAATGAATCCAGAATATATTTAATATACTTTTGATACTTTTTTTGGTTTAAGATACACCTGTATATACAATGTCAGATAAATGCAATATAAATGTGGCAATAAGAAAAAAACACAACAAAATGACATATAACCTTCCTCCTGTTGTTTTCCATCTGAATTCATGCATCAGTAGCCCCTTTTACACAGAGATTGCGGCATATTGACGGAACAACATCACTCCAAAATGCCGGCTTTGCTTGCTTCTGTGTTATTTACACAGAACCAAGCAACGCCGGCCTGCTGGCAAGGCAAGGCAAGTTTATTTATATAGCACAATTCAGACACAAGGCCACTCAAAGTGCTTTACAGGGGCAAGATTAGAATACATAAAACACATTATAAAACATTTAAAAGCGAATAAAAGAAGCAAATAAAAAAAATGAAAACTCATCTTCAGACTCGATTTAAAAGAACTGAGAGTTGCAGCAGACCTCAAGTTCTCTGGGAGTTTGTTCCAGAGATTTGGTGCATAATAACTAAAAGCTGCATCTCCTTGTTTAGTCCTAACTCTAAGGACTGTAAGTAGACCTGTCCCAGACGACCTAAGGGCTCTGGACGGTTCATAACGTATCAGCATATCAGTAAAGTATTTTGGCCCTAAACCATTTAGTGCTTTATAAACCAACATCAGTATTTTGAAATCAATTCTTTGAGTGACTGGAAGCCAGTGTAAAGACCTCAGAACTGGGGTAATGTGATCTACTTTTTTGGTCCTAGTGAGGACTCGGGCAGCAGCGTTCTGAATTAGCTGAAGCTGTCTGATAGATTTTTTTGGAAGGCTAGCAAGGACACTGTTACAGTAGTCAAGTCTACTAAAAATAAATGCATGGACAAGTTTTTCTAAATCTTGGTGAGACATAAGCCCTTTAATTCTTGATATGTTTTTAGGTGGTAGTAGGCTGATTTATTAATTGATTTTATGTGTTTCTTGAAATTCAAGTCGGAGTCTATAACAACACCAAGATTTCTGGCTTGGGGTGTGGTTTCTAACATAATGGATGTAAGTTGTGCGCTGACTTTTAATTGTTCATCTTTGGCACCAAAGGCAATTACTTCAGTTTTATCGTTGTTTAATTGAAGGAAATTTTGGCACATCCAATCATTGATTTGTTCAATGGACTTACTCAGTGCCTGTATCGGACTGTAGTCTCCTGGTGATATGGTTATGTAAGTGTGTCGTCTGCATAATTATGGTAGCATAATTTGTTCTTATTCATAATCTGAGCTAGTGGGAGCATGTAGATGTTAAATAGAAGAGGGCCAAGAATGGAACCTTGGGGGACCCCGCATTCAATATTTGTCCGCTCAGATGTGAAATTGCCTATTGACACATAGTAGTCTCCATCCTTTAAGTAGGATCAAACCAGCTTAGTACAGTTCCAGAAAGTCCAACCCAGTTTGCTAGTCGATCTAGTAATATGCTGTGGTCAACTGTGTCAAAAGCGGCACTGAGATCCAGTAAAACTAAGACAGAACTTTTGCCACTGTCTGTGTTTAAGTGGATGTCATTGAGGACCTTAACCAGAGCAGTCTCAGTGCTGTGGTGTTGTCGAAATCCTGACTGGAAGACATCAGAGCAGTTATTCATTGCTAAGTAGTTATTTAGCTGTTGATAAACAGCTTTTTCAATGATTTTACTTAAAAATGGTAGGTTAGATATGGGCCTATAATTTTTCATGAGTGATGTATCTAGATTGTTCTTTTTTAGGAGTGGCTTGATGACTGCTGTTTTCAGGGCCTGTGGGAATACACCTGTCTGAAGGGACATGTTGACAATTTGTAGAACATCTGAGGCCATACAGCTAAAAACTGTTTTAAAGAAGCCTGTGGGCAGAATGTCAAGGCAACAGGATGAGGAGTTCAGGTGTTGTATAATGTCCTCCACCAGGTTTTTGTGGTTTATAAGATAAAATTCTGTCATTGCATTTGAATTGATTTTAAGAGGGAACACATATGTTGAACTTGGTATTGATGCAGTGACAGCTTGTCTAATTTTGTGAATTTTCTCAGTAAAGAAGGAGGCAAATTCATTGCAGGCCCTCGTGGAAAGATGCTCAGACGCTACTGGCACAGGAGGGTTTGTTAATCTGTCGACAGTAGCAAACAGGGCACGTGCATTGTTGTTGTTTTTGGTGATGATGTCAGAAAAGAAAGAATGCCTTGCATTTCTCAGTTCTGAGTTAAACGTGCACAGTTTCTCTTTGAAGATGTCATAATGAACCTGGAGATTTGTTTTTCGCCACCTGCGTTCTGCTTTACGGCACTCTCTTCTTTCTATTCTGACCTGACCTGCGGGGCATTTCTCCAAGGAGATCTTTTCTTACCAGAGACAACCTTCATCTTAGTGGGCGCAATAGCATCTATAACACTTGTAAGTTTGCCGTTAAAGTTGTCTAAGAGCTCCTTAACTGAGTTACAGGGGAGGGGTGGTATCGAAGAAAATGCTTGAATGAATGTTTCACTGGTATTTTCTGTAATATACCGCTTTTTGATTACTTTTGATTGATCAATTGTGTGCACAGACATTTTACTCTCAAAAAATAAACAGGAATGGTCCGTGAGGGGACCCATATCTGCCACTGTTATGTCTGAAATGTTCATTCCTCTGGAAATGATAAGGTCCAGCGTGTGCCCTTTGTTATGAGTTGGTTTGTCAACATGCTGATTTAGTCCAAAGTTGTCAAGGACACAGCACAGTTCTTTCGCACATCTGTCCTCTGGTTTGTCAGTATGAATATTGAAATCTCCGACGATTAATACACAGTCAAACTCAGTACATATTACAGACAGCAGTTCAGTAAGTTCATCAAAAAAGCTTGCATTGTATTGTGGTGGCCGGTAGATATTGATGAAAATAGCTCTGAATTTAAGGCTGAATTTAACTGTAGAGCCACATACTCAAATGAATAAAAATTTCCACAAGACATCTTTTTGCATTGCAGAGATTCTTTAAACAGAATAGCAACCCCCCCTCCTTTTTTATGCACTCTGGATTCACTCACAAAATTGTAATTTGCGAGGGCGGACTCTATGAGAACAGCTGAGCTGGCGCATCAGTTGCTCTTTTTACACAGCGTTCCGGAATGAAATAAGTGCTTGTGAACAGCGTCAAGTGTGATGTAAACATTTAGCGCCACGCCGGTCAGCTGCTTTACAACAACAACACTGGCTGGTGAATTGAGAGCAGAAGTGCTGGAGCCTGCAGTATGAGGGCCGTATTGACAGACCGCTGTCAAGGGTATAATGACCGTTGCTAAGGATCTACGTCATAGTTTTGATGGATAGACGTCTACAAACAGGGCTACTACTCGTTCAGAAAACAATGGAATACTTTTTCAACATGACTTTGCATGTATCAGGAGAGCAAGGAACAGAGGAGTTATGGTTAATGTCCGACAGGAATCCAGTCAAGACGACGTGAGTACGTTTGGCTGCATATTGACAGTTAGACAGTTTTCTCCGTGAATTGTGTTATTTATGTTGGGGGATAATGCTTTGTTAGCTAGATGGAGCGCTTGTTAAACATATTGGCCGATTAGAATTATTATTTGTAGAGTGTGCGAGTCTTGAGTTGTGTTAGCAAAACAGTAGCTCTGTGGCCCGTTCGCTATACTTTATCCCTTGCTTAGCCTTGCCTAGCTTTCCCATTGTACAACTTCTCCTGGGCAGAAATAGACTCATACACTCTGCAAAATGAAGGGCAGGGGTTTGGATTGAGCAACGGACCTTATGATCAGCAAGATTATACGCCGTTCCTTTTATTTGGTGATTTTTACGGGACATCAGGCCGCCATGGTTAATTTTAAACACACGTACTTCAACTGCTAACATGGTCGCATGTTTAGAACGTAGGCTATGGAACGTCAAACGCCCCCCCTGTTCCGCAATAACAAGCTGGAGCATTTAAACAGAGAGGCGGAACTGATTTTGTCGGGAATCTTACTACCCCCCGAGGTAGTAAAATTCCCGGAACAATCTCTCGCACCTTTCTTCCCTCGTTCCGCAACTGTCGCATTTATACAGCAGGGCAGAGGGCCGAAAGGCCGGCATATTCCCGGCTTTCACTGGCTGTGTAAAAGGGGCTAGTGTCTCTGGCTGGATAAGCCACATAGCCAAAGCCACATGAAGTCCCATAGGGCTCAATCAAGGAGGTTTCACTTCACAAGCAGATATAAAAGTTCCCTGATAACATGCAGGTCAAGGAAAGGATAGAAACCGCAATACATTATGTAATTCATGTATCAAATTGTAAAGGGAGAAGGCTAGATCAGAGAGTGTATCTCTCGGTAGGAAGATGTGGTATAAATCATTCCCCCTGAGATTCAATTAATTATAGATCATTAGTGGTAGCGTGCCGTTTTGATTTCCATTAATAACGTCAGGTTTCGAGGGGAATAAATAAGACATTTTGTTTGACTAGTTTGTCAAAACTCAGGAGGCTGCTGTGTTTCCTCTACGGAGCTTTTATGATTGCACGAGAAGACCAAAACAACACATGGGACTCATGTGCCACTCATGTGGATTAAATTACACAGGATCGATATTGTGGACCAATCTAATGATCACATATTTGCCTGCCTTGAGCAGCTGTAGAAATCTTTTTCTTAATGTGAGACAGGCAGAGAGAGCAGAGCATTTCACCAATGCATTAGTGGCCCAGCTGCTAAACGCCTGAATACAAGATGTCTGGAGGATTACTAAAAGGGATTAGGGAATGTAGTGAAATGTTTTTTATAGCAAATTGTACACTTCAATGTACCCTTTTGATAAGCCAATTGCAGAAAACTGCAATTCAAAAACATACAAATGAGACCACCTGGGAGGGTAATTGCTATATATGCGCTGTCCCTCATCAATAAAATTCAACCTTTTAAAAGCCCATTCAAACATTCAAAGAAACACAGGAACATACCTGCACAAACACACGCACACACCTTCACACATAAATGCATCTTATATATTTGACACTGTATTTTTTGTATTTCATCTCTTTCTCCCACATACACACACTTTATACAGATTACAACACAGGACAGGACAATCAAAACTGCCACGCTTTTCAAGGGCCGAACCAAAGGTAGTCTACTCGTTGATTTCCCACTTAATCAAACACATGTGAATAGGCACGTGTGAATAGGTGCATAATGTGCACACACACACACACACACACACAGTTACTCTCAGCAGGCTGGTCATTAATGTCCGTGTGTCTTGCTGATGCATGGAGAGTTCTTCCATTGGAATCAGATTGCGCTGAAGGGACCTTTGATTTAACACGGGTTGTAAATGCGGTCCCACCGGTCCTGCTTGGTCTGGCCATTGATTGCATGTGTTCCTTTGCCATGAAAACCAAGCTCTGTGCAATCAGTAAGAACAGTGTGAGGCCCCTCTGACCTCTCCCCCTGAACTGGAGAGGACTGAATATCGAGCTCCTTTCTCATTCAATCTTCACTCACCATTGTTCTGTCAATTATTCCTGCTCCTAACGACTTTCCAGCATTGAATAAAGCTGCCTCACCGACACATATTCACTAAACCCAAACCGTGTGCACTGGCCTGGGCCTCAAGGTGCAGTCAAATGCCACTGAATGAACACGCCATGCAAATGAAGTGTATCAGATCCTTAGAATTTTGAAAATAGAAAGCCATGGAAATTCTAGCACTGAATATTCATGCACTGGAATTATATGTATGAATTTTTTGCCTCTTCAGAATTTCAGACACTCAATTTTAACCTTTTATTATTATATGTTCACAAATTCAGAATCTAAACAACTTTGAAAAAAACTAATTTACCAGATTCAGAAGCACAATTCTAAGTTGAATTGTGAACATTGAAAAAGAAAGGTGAAAATGAGTTGTTGAACATTTGAAGATTTAAATTCAGAAGAAAAAAAAAATCTGATAAATAATTTCATTGCATAAATATTTAGTGCCAGAAATCCAACGGCTTTTTATTTTCAAAATCTGATGGAACAGATAATCTCATGCCATTCTGTATTCAAATCTGCTGTCGTGTCTGTATCATGTCGTGCCAGAGCTCTGCCGGCTAATTTTACACACACACATTTTCAAATTACAAATGGTGTATTATCATCGCATTCACTGTGGCGTGATGCAATTGCTCATAAAGACAAATGCATATGTGAATGTGAATGATACATTTCTGCTATTTTCTAATGACAGGCTGAGACATAATGATTGCCTATGCGTTTCATATGAAGGGTGGAGAAAGTGAGAGGAACCTGTCATTGAGATGGGGCGGAGAAGTGATGACAGCAGGAGAGGATTGCATCCAATACAAGACCAAAGGCTATTATTACCATATCACAAGCACAATCAATCAAATTGTGATAAAATGCACATGCATGTTTCCAGGGAACACTTAGACGTACATAATAAGATCACGGACACGCCGCAGCTTCCACATGTGTCAAAGACGGGGCTGTTCACACTCTTTGGGCCCCAGGTGAACTACGTTTGATTGAACACATCATGCAATACAGGGACAAGAAACCCCCCCCCCCCCATATACGTGTTTATCCATGTGCAAGATCTCTCTAGCTCTGTATACATAAGGAAGACTGAAGCTATAATCTTATTCCATATCACTTAATAATTCTACAGAATAAATATGGTATATTCCTTTAAATATTTACAACTCACAAGTTGTATTAGATCCTATCAGAACCAATCCATTACCATCCCAACTTTATCTACACTGGGGAAAAATCTAATTAAAAATCCCTTTGAGAAAAACATTATTTCAACTATTTATAATCTTTTGAGTGACAATTCACCCGAATCATCAGATTCTAAACTAAATTCATGAGAAGGTGATCTACAAAGGGAAATTACCAATGAAGAGTGGATCGTTGCATGTAGGAATGCTCAGTCTCAAACTGTCAATACAAGGTTAAAATTGCTGCAATACAACTGGTTAATGAGAGTATATATTACACCAGAAAAAAACTAAATAAATTTAGTCTCAATTAGGGTTGCAAAGGGGTGGAAAGTTTCCAGTAAATTTCCGGAAACTTTATGAAGTTTCCACGGGAACTTTCGCTCTGGAATTTTGGGAATATTAAAAATTGGGAATTATAGGAATTAACTAAATGGCAGTCATTTAAATGATTTTTTTTCATATCTAAACATATAAACTTTACGTTTTGTCATAGTCAGACATGCATGCAAAATAATACAATAAAAAAACATTGCATTTGAACAGATGTATTTGTAAGTAAAACCTCAAGTTTTCAAGTTAATAATCAAGTTTTGATTATTTTATGAACAATCAATAATTTCACTGAACAACACAAATATGAATGTTGTCTAAAATATAACACATCTTTCTTACCCCACCCATTCAATAAATTAGGTAAACATAACCCCCCCCCCCCCATGTGATGGCAGAATGCACAGTGCATGTAGGGGACGTGGCCTTAGTACCCCTGCAGTAAGATGTGTGCTATGTGCAACTTGCCAAGTGTACTTGCATGAAATCTGGTTGTTTTAGTCAAGATTTTGCTCAAATATATTTTCCCAAACTATATTTATAATCACTGTTTAAGCCTCTGTAAACCTGGTCTAGTAGAAATCAACATATGATATCAAGTTGGGTGTCTCAATAAACTTTAAAAAATTAAATGTTCATAAATACTATAAAACTTATTTGAAAAAACTTCTTTTTACTGTCTAGAACGCTTGCTAGGAATGAAAGAGGATTAAGAGGATTAAGTGCATTTGATTTGCTTCAAATTTAGTAAATTCCCGTTTATTCCCGTTAATTCCCATAAATTCCCATGGAAAGTTTCCAACTTTGAAAATTCCCGGAATTTTGCAACCCTAGTCCCAATATTCCAGACTTGTGCACTAGATGTGGGGACGACAAGGGAACACTTATTCATTGTATATGGAAGTGTCCGAGGATAAGTGAATTCTGGAATGAAGTTGGAAAGATAATACAGGAAATTTTATCAATCCAAATAATAATTGAACCTAAACTTTTTATTCTAGGCATCTATCCAAAGAAACACAATATAAGTAGTGGAAAACAGAATTTTGTAAACATTTGCCTATTACAGGCCAAAAGATTGATTGCATTAACATGGAAAAGCAATGGGAGACCAAGTATTAGACAGTGGTTCAAAGAAATGTCATTCTAGAAAAAATTACTTATACACTCAGGGACAAACACGAAAAGTTTCAAGTAGGGGAGAACGGGGTAATTTGTCACACGGGTTGGTTGTCACAATCGTTATATCTCGGAACCAGAAGGCGCTGTCTGTGAAATGTTGGTATGTAAATATCCAGAATTGGGATCAGAGGTCAAGCTGTATCCTCACTGACACCCCAGCGAAGGAAAGAATAGAGCAGGAAAAGGCAGCTAGCAAGCAAAAGAAAAAAGGGCAACAAAATCAAAACAACCCAGTGCATCCGAAACTAGACCAGCTGCCAAGGCTACAGAACGTTATGTAGGCCTATTTGTCAACTTGACAATGCAATTAAACTAGGGCTGCAACTAACGATTATTTTGATAATCGATTAATCTGTCGATTATTTTCTCGATTCATCGATTATTAATCGATTAGTGTTTTGGTCTGTAAAATGTCAGAAAATGGTGAAAAATGTTGATACATTTTCCAAAGCCCATGTTGACGTCCTCAAATGTATTGTTTTGTCCAAAAAACACACAGATATTTCAGTTAACTGTCATAATAGGATTAAAGAAACCAGAAAATATTCACATTTGAGAAGCTGAAATCAGAGAATTTGGACATTTTTTATTCAAAAATTACTCGAAACGATTAATCGATTATCAAAATAGTTGGCGATTATTTTAATAATCGATTAATAATCGATTCATCGATTCATCGTTGCAGCTCTAAATTAAACTTTCAAATTTAGTTCTACTTTCTTGCCTTCTTTTTAAGATTATTCCCATTGAGATTACATTGTGACAAACAACCCCATAGTGGTTGTCACAATGTGTAAGGGTGTCTTTGATGATTAATTTCTTCTTTATTACAATACGATAGAAAAAGTGAGGGGTACACATTTCAAGCCAACACCTTAAGCTTCAATTCAATATAGGAATGACTATTGAAAGATGTTTAGGTGATAAGCAATTCTCACTAGAGTAAAAAGTGTGCCTACTTACCCCGTTCTCCCCTAATATGGGGCCCATTCATTAACTACATCAGGGACAAGGATCTCTCTCAGATGCTTGATGAAGTGGAGGAGGGATAAGTACAACCTCTGCTTTTGAGGTCGGTCATGTAGTACCCACAGAGGATAATAGGGAACACATTGTAATGTACCTTAAAGCAGTTCGGAGGGATTTGAGTTTGAGCATTTCAGCACAATCATAATATCCCGCCTTCCTCCAATGCAGACCCACCCCCTCATTCTCAGCCCCGTTTTTTTTTTTTTTTTGAAAACTTTATTCACACAAGCAGACTTACAATACACTGCCTCCGAGCGACAAGCAGACTTGCAATACACTGCCTCCGAGCGCGCACGTGAGTTTTTGTTTACCAAAGCAAAACAATGGAGTCGGATTCAGAAGCACCGGTAAGTCATATACATTTACACATATATATGTTTCAGTTCAATGGTTGTTATATGCAGTTCACCATTTACTTGCTTTATGTTTTTAGTTACCATATTTTTTTTTGCACGCATGATAATGTTAGCTAATAAGCGGTCTCAGCTTGTTTTTAGTGTAACGTCGGTTACGGGTTAAACTTCTAACGGCTACCGCGTGGTTAACTTTATCACTCTGTTCTAAACATTATGCTTCAATGTCGAAAGCTTGAACTTCATAATAAATAGACATTTGGGTCCAACATGTGGGATCCTGGGGAGTTCTCCACAGCAAGAGTAATAACACACTGCCCTATTTATGTAGAAGAAGTCATACTGCACATAAAATTAAACAGAAGCAACTCCTCTACAAGCACATATAAATCATTTTCACACAGACCAAACACAACTCCAACACCAAGCATTTTATTATCAAATATCAAAATCTGAATAGCGTCAGAAACTCAACCCACTCTCCACATTTCCATTTCTAGTGCTCCGATGGTTCATTCACCTTATATGAAAGCTAAGCCCCTGATGAATCCAACACTACCACTATTATTCCAGTATGACAAAAACCTATATAACCAGCAGCCAAATAACACAAAGTTTTAAATACAGTGAGTTCTGTGTAAATACATCGAATAACATGAATTCTTGTTATTTTGCTCTGCCTCACTACATAATATTCAAACTTGGCAGAGATATTGGAAACACATTTTGCTATTCTTTTGATCTAGAATTTCAGCTTCATCAGAATAATTTCAGAGATCTGATTTATAGTAAAAAAAAAATATATATATGCAAAAGTGTTCCTATGTCTCTCTTCACCCTGATATTCTTATAAAGTTAAAACATTTTCTGTCTTTGTTTTTACATGTTGGTGCTTCTAGGACGACAGTGTTGACGTAGTCAGAGTCTTCCTCTGCAGTGTCCTCCTCTTCCGGCAGCAACTCTGATTGCGCCTCCATGTCTGGATGCCAAGAAGGATCGTATTCATCCTCATTGTAGTCATCGTCATCATCCTCTTCAGCATAGTCAAGGCTGATGACAGACAACCCCAGTTACATTATGTTACACATTTACAGAAATAATAAACCAGAAAATATCATGAAAAGTCTCATCTTCTGTCCTTGAAAACACTTACATAGAGTTTGTAATATCATTGAATTCGTCCTCATTGATGTCACCCAATCTTTCATGTGCTGATGTAACACTGCATTTAGGAAATCAGAAAGAGAAGTCAGTGTTACGTAATTCTAAGTTTGGATGAGTGAATAAAATGTCTGTTCACTTTAAAAAGATGTTATTTTTAAACATTTGATAACTGTACCTTGTTTGTATTGTGTGAAGTGAGGTCTCTGGTGAGCAGCTGTGCAAAGCCTCCACTCCATGAACAGAGAAATCCTCCTCTCTACAGATGTATACCGGAAAAAAATAATGGGCATTTTTCACAACATTAGATACGTTGCTGTTGTTACCACACAGCACATGAGTAGAGATGATTTATAGTGTTCTGGAAACATCAGTTACATTTCTCATGTTCTGATGGGGGTAGGGAAACTGTTTAGCATAAGCTCTAGGCTTGATTACACACCAATAACGTATCACTTTTAACAATTTACTTGTTCACGTCATCATCGCAAAACAAAAAAACATGTGTGATCCAAGTTGATGGGCAGACAATAACATTAACAAACAAGGCTTACCGTTCTGAAATTGATTCTGCAATGGTGGACAATGCTGGCGGAGGAGGCCTCTTAAAACCACGTCTTATTGGTGTCGACGTTGTATTTCCGTAACTAAAACACAAACACACACACACACAAATATTAACGTGAGTTGGCGGGTTGTAGCAGAAAGTTAAATTATGATAAACTGTGCGTACTGAACATGGAAACAGCGACAAACACGGATATGATATCACGTAGCCTACTATGATTTACACACATGGACAGTTAGCACCCTGCTAACTGCTGCCTTCGGTGTATGAATGTGTGTGTCAATGAGCCAAAACAATTTAAAGCACACTAGTGCTGTGTGAAACGGTGAGGAAGACTGTAAGCGGAGAATATGTCTTTATTTCCCGAGCAAACTGCCTCATTAGCTGGAGCTAACGGTAGGTCCGTTAGCATTATGCTATACGTGATCCCGGTAAGTGGCTGCAACAAATGGTGAATCGTAAGGTTATATGAGGTTGTAGGTTAGGTTATGCAAAATAAAAAATACCTTTCCAGCAGGAACTCCGCCACCATTTCGTCCGTTGTTAGCTCGGGCTGCTGCTTCATAAGTTCCCTCCATTTCACAAAAGCAGACCCGATGTTTATCCGAGTTTTTCCTCTTGCAGCATCAAGCTCCTTCTTTCTTGTGGCCTTTTCTGCTAAACTTGTCGTTTTTTCCTTCGGAGCGGCTGGTTCAGTGATCCACTTCCATGTTCAGTCGCTACTCGCTACTGTCTGCCGTAGAATCAAAACAAACCCTCTACTTGAGGACGCGCCTTGATGACGCGCGCAGAGTGCGCCATACAGAAGCAGGGAAAACAGACAGGTCTGTCGGCCAATCAAATCGTTCGGTCCGAACGATTTGATTGGTTGTAGTTTTCACCTAATATTATGAGACTGAAATAATTGTTTCTTTTTATTCCTGGTGGGTCTACCATGCATTTTAGAGTGTAAAAACCTTATTTATACCATTTTAAAGTCATTTAAAATAAGTGTAAAAACCATACAAAGGTAAGAATAGCTTTAATGTTTTTTCTCAATTGAATGTCCTTTTTATAAAAAATTGTATTTTTTTGTTTTGTTTACTTATTATGTATCTAAGCATTTGTATGTGTGTGTATGTGTATGTGTACATTAACATACTTTTTCTTATTATGTACTATGTGTCGGTATGCATGTATGCGTGTATATATATATATATATATATATTTTTTATATGTATTTTTATTTTACTTTTTATTGTAATATTTTATTTTATTTTATCAAGTCTGTTTTTTGGTGTGTTTTTTTTTGTTAAAAAAAATTGAAAACTTAATAAATACATTGTTCAAAAAGAAATGGTATAGTCTATATCTGTATAGCATACTGTCAGTTTATAAGAAATACACACACTCAACACAATTTAAATCAAAAGGACATCATCTTTGTTTATACAGCACAATATCACAAATAGCAATTTGCCTCAGTTGGCTTTTTTAATTTTTTTAAATGATATCTTTTTTTTTAAAGAATATATGTGTTTCTTCTTCTGTGTTCCTGCAGCTACAATTCAGCCAGCATCCACAATTATGTTTTTGGGAGCAAACCAAACATAACAAGTGTCATTATTATTTCTGGATGAATATCCTACAGACAGAGTTAAGTACACTTTATTTAGCCAACCAGCCTAACAGTATACAGCCATTCTAGTGGCAGTGTAAGGCTGTATCTTAGCACAGGGATGCTTAAACTCAATGCAAGTTGTAGTGTCAGAACACTAAAATGCTCACAAGGAAGATGTTAATATGCTGATGTTTAGCATGCAACATTCACCGTATCAGTTGCTCACACTTGCTCATCAGAACTAGATGATTAACACAGCATAGGCTGATGGGAATGTCAGTAGTTTTGCAAGTATTTCATGAAACAAAGGGTTGGACAAAGGACAAAGTTAGTAGGATTCATTTAAATGGCATCATTAATATCTTGTCCGTCCATTATTTTACAGGAAACCATCCATTCCTCGCAGCTAATGTTGATTTATCACCCCCCTAAAGAGCAAGGCTATCTATACATCTCAGCAGGTAATCTCACATAGCAATGAAAAAGATATACATGGAATTACATGAAGATATAACCGCTTAGCAGCAGAGGCAATCTTGTCTAACTAGAATCTTTATGGACTATTTATGTGGGAATTATGGCTTTCTTCCCTGGCACACTGCGGAGTATGCTAATCATTTCACTCTCAAACAAGCTTGGGGTTTTCCATTCCCCCTCACTGACGCTGGCTTCCTCTGTTTCACAGAAAGACCCTCAGAGGCTCATGTCACCTCCCTCAGCAGATGGCTGGGGCAAACACACAATGACAGGCCTCCATTTCACAGATGCTTAAAACATGATTTCACCAACTGTTAGGAGACAATTTGAATCTTTAACCTATATTCACACCGGAGCTAGCACACTGAGCAGACTTTCCTCATCAAAGGCTCAGCAGAACTCAGATACTTTTAATGCAACTTCCCTGCAAGATTGAATTTTTTTTTTTACTAAACTGCAAATCGCTTCAGCTGCAATAAATGCAAAATATGATGACATTGTTGGGTAAAATATAATTCAATTCATCCAACTGTCTTATTTCATTGTCACTCAGATGTAAGACTATTGTTTTTGTTTGTGGATTGCAGCCGTAAGAACTTTGGTTTACAGGCTTGCATCATTGTGTAGGTGTTGTAAGTCTGTCTTGTCATTCTTTTAAAGTAAGCCATACACCCACTCGCTCACAGCGGGAGTCCTCTCTAGCTACAGAAGACAAATTGGTTGTGGTGGCATGTCTCATGATCCCTTTGACTTTGAAGGTGAAAAGATGCTGGAGGGTTCCATTTGTTCACTTGTTTGTTTGTTTGTTTGTTTGTTTGTTTGTTTGTTTTTGTGTGTGTGTGCGTGTGCCTGTGTGTACTTGTGTCAGACAGCACACATGTCAATGTGTACAATTGCAGTCAGAACTCGTGTAATATTTACTGCAAGTAAAATGCATATTTAGCGAGGGTGTATTTCACACTTCTGGGCATGTAGCCTATTTCAAACATGCACCTGATTGCATAAATGTGCTGGCAATACATTACAAGTCTTGTCTGGCCCTGACCCTGGGTCACTTAATGTACAAAAGGCACAAAGGCAATGGTAGGAACATGTTTCATTACAATTACAAAGTGGTAAGTTTGGGTTGAATGCCGTCTCATCAATTGCTACAGCAGCACAAGGTTAAATAAACAAAGACCAAGACTAAATATGTCTTGGACTGCCTTCGAAAGAGCAATAAATGTGCCAAATATGTTTTCATTGATTTATTGTATTGTGCTTTATTTTAATTGTTTACCTTTTGGTATGAGATCATTGGTCTCCATAACCACCCAACCTAATTTTAAATAATAAATAGTAAGACTGATACGGAAAATTGGGAATTCCAGAGGGAGAAGGATGCCCCGCACATACTGATTAAACTCATCAATGAATTCATCATATTAGAGCTGAAGCGGTTATCAAATAATTAATCAATTTGCATGATTTGAAATGAAAATTAATCTGTACATATTGTTATGATTCACTGAACGTGACGGTAAATTCTCATGCAAAAATGCCAAACATCCCTGGGTTTAAGCATCTCAGAGGTGAGGATTGTCTGCTTGTTTTTGTCATATACAAACTAAACAGAATGCCTTTGGATATTGGACTGACGGTTTAAAATACAAAGTAGAAATTGTGAAACAAAGAGAGAAAAATAAATTATTTGAAGTTGCCATATTGAGCTCTTTGAGTATATAATGGGCATGTTTCATTTAATTTTCCTTCATATGATTATTTTGATTATACAAGTGTTCCACTCATTGCTGTTGCCACTGCTCCAAAGGTGCTAAATATTGGGCAAGCACTCCAGTGTTATCCAAAATGGTCCTTGTGTAAAAAGAGACAAAGCTGAAAATATATACTTATATATATTTTTTAACAAATTGCTTCCATGACAAAAAAGTGGCATACTTATTTTGACATGTGTATGCGTGGAGCAGAGTGACTTGATTGAGAAAAAGCCATTAGATTTGGTTAACTTTAATTTGTGGAAAGATACCACGCTTCACCTACTGCAATTGCAAATGTAACTCCCATTGCAGCTTGGAAAAGCTACTGATTGACACGCAGAGTATTAGGCCATAGCACAGCTACTGCAGTAACAACACCTTTACTTTTTTCTTCCCTTTTCTCATTTCTTGCCCTCAATCAAACAGGAACTCCAAATTGTTTCATTAAAAAGAAATAATGGAGCCGGAAGCAGCTCTAGTACCTGACACATGGCTGATCTCTGACAGGCATGGCTGATGACTTACATTGATTTTGCTATGTGATTATATGATTGGATCATCACTGTCAATTTACATGGAGGATCCAACCACTTCACCCATATCAGCATATGCACACCTAGAGGTAATGTGAACATGATTCACGTGTGTGCACTGCAAAATTCCCATGCTTAATTATGCCGACAGCTGATGGGGAATTTGAGTTAATAGTATTTGCATCAAAATGAATATGAATTATCTTGACGGTAGAGAGACGCTGCCGCTAATTCCATGGAAACACATAGTTGGATATGGAAACAGAGGGACTGGCTGATGAAGGAACACTCTTCATGTAAGTGTCTTAATAAATCTTCATAACAGAACAGGCAGTATTACATGATGACCATTGCGCCTCTTTGATCTGGCATCAGTCAGCTTTGGTATGGCCTGGAGACTTGCGCAGTCAAGTACATACAGTAGCAGCCTATTTGTGGCTGCTCAACATGAAGTCTCTTGCGTTAACAGCGGAAGAGAAATTAGATTGGTTGGTGTCATTCTTTCTGAGGTTTTGCCTCCATTATATTTTTCACAAAAGGTGTAATTTCTTTGAGAGAGTTTGTGATGTGTCATGGAAGCCCAGTATATAACACATGCATTAATTAGGCTCAATTGACATGATTTTGAATATCTGTAAAAAAAATTATTTGTATAAAAGACAAAGTATGTAACTGTATCTGCAAATAACACATATTCATTACGGTTAGGATCGGCACTGGCTCACTACAGGATCTCCTTATCTCACTGCTACCCACTCTGCAGTCTCTGCTGTCTGCATACAAATGCCCTAAAATTCAAAAGGCTGACCGCAACATTCCGTGACAGAGATCAATATAAAAAAATATTTAAAAAAACCCAGCTGGATTGGTTGTGCTTTGTTGGGCACACTGAAGCAATGCACTAACAAAACCCAAAGAACTTTGGGACCATATGGTGAGTGTACATCTTCATGCTGGGTTCATTTTAGTATGAACAGGCCAACTATTTTTCTCTGTTGTATAGAAGAAACTACTGACATGAGATATACAGTTGCTAAAAGAACATATACACACTTTAAAACAATTTTAAAAATTAATATTTAAATTGCAGATTAATAATGAACATATCAAAACTATGATATTTTATACTTTATACTTTAGATTCTTCAAATTGGCAATCGATTACTTTGATGACATCAGTCTCTCAACCAGCATGAAATCATCCCTTGGAATCTTTTTTAATTGTGTGCCTTGTAAGAAGGTCATTTGTTGCCTTTCTTATGCGTTAGAGAGTATTTTTTATAATGTGCTAAGATAGGGTTTGAAAATTGTGTTAGTCCCCATTATGAAAAAAAATATTTTAACAACCAGACTAGGATAAATTCACAGGTAACAGCCTAAAAAAATCACCAATGAATGGCGCCTCCGATTAGAGCACACACAAATACTTCACGAAGTTCAAGTAGCAGACACATCTCAACATCAATGGAGGAGACTGTGTGAATCAAGCCCTTCATGATCGTTCACTGCAAAGAAATCCATACTGAGGAAGACCAAGAAACCTAGAAGACACCTAAGGACAATTGGAGTGTTGCATCAGATGTCATGGCCTCCACAATCAGCCCACCTAAACCTGATTGAAATAATTTAGGATGAGCTGGGCTGCCGAGTGAAAGAAAAGCAATCGATAAGTGCTCAACACAAACAGGAACTCCTCTGAGACTGCTGGAAAAGCATTTCAGGTGACTAGCACATGAAGCGGGTGCATTGCGGTCATAAATACAAAATAATACCTTATTTTCTTTAAATAACATGGTTATGGCTTTCATTGTGAAGCTAAATACGGTTTCACATACTGTAATTTTGGATGCCACATAATAACCTTTCCTATCATTTTACAAGCTGTTTGTCCTTGTTTTCCCTCTCTTTTCCCTTTCTGTACAACCACTCATGTATTTCTTTAAACAGCTGAACTACAAGCTGCCACTGAATCTCCAAAGCACAGATCAGAACAGTGAACATATGGTTGCTTAAGTAACTGGACTACTGTTCTAAGGCAGACGCACACAACAAGCACACTTCTGGGAAATTACGACATATTTTCGGACATCCCATGAGTGGTGATTATGTTTTAAATGGTGTGTGCGTCTGTGTGAACGCAACCCATTTCAGTATAGTTTGTGTCTGTGTGCAACCTTTCATCAAAGGGTAAACCATTAAGCTGATACAGCTGTTTCTCTGTATGTCTGAATGTCCACAGTGCATGGCAGTGGTTCTCAACTGGTCTAGCGTCAACATCCTTCTTAGACATGAAGGTGCGACCCAAATGCCAGAAAGTGTTTAAACTGTTGTTGCTCATCAAGTTTCAAGAATATCTAAATACTGAAATACAAATGCATACTCTTCTTTAAATAAAAAGAAAGGAAAACTTATCTAGATTAACAGATGGTTTAACACAATTAAATTAAAGTTGCGATGCTCTTCCACAAATCTAACTTTAACTGAAGTAGAGATTAAGGGAGAAAATAGCCTTTCTGAACAGCATTATGTTATGAATAATTGTACTTTTCTTGAACCTCATCATGAGGCTGACATAACATAGTTGAGTTTGGGGGGATCTCATGGGATAACTATGGATGCTTTCTGCTCCTGACGAGAGTCTGAAAGTCTGGGGTGATGGTAGGCAGAGCAACTCTGAGGTCACGTCCAACGTCCAGTCTGTTTCTCTGCTATGTTTTCAACTGGACCAGAGCTGTCGTGAGCGTGTTACTTTTCCACATGAATCACTTGTCTATTGAATCCCCAAATTGGCTGCCGGTATAGTTATGTGGTCCAGTCTGCCACCTGACGGTTACACAATTGGTTGTTATGTCCCACTTTGTTTGCACAATCTGCTCCCACTTTCCATCTTTCACATTCTGTCACTGATGCTGTTTTAATGGTCGGCAAAGTGAGCTTCAATTAACATTAAGAGACATTTTATGTTTAAGGTCAATTGTCTTTTTCAAACTCCTTTGCTTGCATTTCCACATATTTCCATTAGCCCCCATTCAAATTCTGGCTAATAAAGATCTTTTGGCACTTACCCTGATGGGATATCTCTTACCCCATGACAGGGGTTGAATAAAATTACTTGCTGAGAATGGACCTTTACCGGTGAGTAGGGGAAACTATGCCAAAACGGATATCCTTGCAGGTACCCAGGGAGCAAAATTAAATTAATTTGGAAAATGTATTTCCAGGCTTTCAGACTTAATTCAAACAATCATGCTCTGCTGAAGCCTGACAAGCCAGTCTAAATGTAAGTAGGTTCCTTTTTCTTCTGGAAAATATAGAGAATCAACACAGTCCACTAGCTGGACTCGTCACCATATCAGAGAGCTACAACAGATAATGGGACTAGGCACCTCGACTCCTAAACGTTGTTTGGGTCTCAAAAAGAAGCAGGATTTGGCGATGGCAAGGCCTACTTCTTTCCTAAAAAGTAATTTAAAAAACAATTTAAACTGGACGATATAAGAGTACCGGCAGCTCATTTTGTTCCAGTTTTGGAAATCAAAAGCAAAAAAAGACCAATACAAGTCCATCAAGCAGTGTGTTTGTCCAGCCGGGTGTATGGAAGGCTCACGTTGAGCAGGGAAAGAGCAGTTTATGAGTTTCACAAGGCAACAGCTTCAATCAGGAGACACAAATTAATTTCTATTGTTTTTCGAGGACTTCTGCTACTCTCTCTCTCTCTGTAACTGTTCAATTTCATCAGAGGAGACCAAATAAAAGTTGAGTGTTTTCATAATCTCAACAATTTGACTTTGAATGATGCTTTTTTATTCACTGCTATTCCACTTGATACACAAGCTTCAGAAAGTTAAAAGCACAGGGTCACAGCAAGTGTCGCATTGCCATTTCAATACTTCAAGGTAGTCTTTTGCCCAGTGCCAACATTGCCGGCCGTAATAACAGATTCAACATGTATGACCTTGATTTGAGCATTCCTGTATAATTCAATGCGTCTCCTCCTCAGCGGGCTGTGACAGAGATGTATGTAAATGATAGATGAGCTGTCATTCATCACTGGCGTCACCTTGACACTCAGGAGGAAATAACAGCCCAGCCAGGGCGTGTCACTTCCTGTGTCCAGCTATTTTGTCTTTGCAGAAAACCGTTTATCCGTGGAGTTGAATGTCAAATACTGTAGAATGAACGCCACATGCACCCACACAAAAAAGGAGACACATAGTTATTATTCATAAATTCAAACACCATCAGGTAAGCAGCAACCAACCTCACAAGGACACATTTGGTCATAAGAAAGTTGCAGATTTTTTCACTTGCACTGTCACATTCTCTAGTCAGATGAAATCCAACTTTTCAAATTTGAGGAATAACCGCCTATAACTAGTGCATCCAAAGCCATAAATTGTCATACAGTATTTTAAGCAAAGTGGCTTCGTTTTAATATCCTCAATCATGTTAAACATTATGTTATCCTTCCTTCCTTAAATCCTAGAGTCATGCTCAAACGCTTACACAAGGGGGGTTTGGTATATTTGAACCCATAAAATAAAAATTAGATACTGTATATTCTGTGCCTCACATCAATGCCAGACACTTTCAAAGCATGCCACATGTTTTAGATGAATTTCCTTCCTTTAAAGCATCCTTTTGCAGTCAATTTTATTATTGTTTATGTGTTGGATGAGAAAACAACTTAACTGAAATATTAAATCCTTCATAGTAAACATGTCCTCGTTACATTTTTTTATGTGAAAGTTGTATTAATGGTGTTATGAGCAAGGACACGTCTTGTTTTGAGTGTCAACAATTGCTGATCAACCACATTTAATATATTATTCTTTCATCAGCCTATTCTTTGTCTTTTGCATCTGATTTCTGACAGCAAAGCTCATTAACGCAACCACTTGAAGTGCTTGGAAGACAGCACATCTATGAACGCAACAGAACAGATTTGAAACCCACGTTATGACAAGAACAAGGAATAAAAAACCTCCAGAATGGGATACATACTGTAGCAAGTCTCTGCTGCTGATTCATTTTCATAGAGCACTGAAATGAAGTAAAATTAATGTTCCTGTAGTAGAAAGTTGAAAATCGGTCCTAAAATATATGATATGCTCTGAAAAGAATCTTAAGCAGTAAAGTACATGAAACATGTAGTTAATAGGATGAAACCATTTTTCTATGTCTCAAAATAAAACTGATATTCAGACTTTTGGGTTAACTTGAAATTATTATTTAATACTAATAAAGGGTACTCAACGAAATTCCTTATTTGGAAATGGTTAATGTTGGAAAAAAGCTGCTTGGATTTCATCAAAAGAGGGGGATGAGGTATTCAAACGTGCAATAAGTGATTTTTTGTCCACTTTTGGGGCTGAAACAAGTTGATAAAAGGTTAGCATGCACTTAAACGCTGATGTCTATGTTGCAGTCACAGATAGTTTTTTATTTACAGGTCAAGCACATATTGAGCAATATTATCATTATTTTGGAGTTTAAAGCTGGGGTGGAGGATTTGGGGAGAAAATGGCAGTTGGGATAGAGATTCTAATTCAAATACCTCAACCGCTCCACTTGTTCTCTTTGGTCCCTCCCCTATGGTCCCTCCCTGACACGCTCTACACCAACAAAGTTGTGCCAAAGTGAATGGACAGTCCCAACGGCCATAAGAACAGAGAATCGGAGCCTCGCTCTGATGGTCAAAGTGTACAGCTCATGTTAATTTTGACCAATCAGAAATCACTTACCCCAGCTTTAAGTGCACCTGATAACTGTATCCAATATTCACTCACTTTAAGGACTGTTTTTGGCCTCCTCCAACTCCTGATGGAAATATCTGGCTCTTTAGCTGCTACATGCTTAGCTATGTTCACTGGCATGCCTCTAACTGTGTATATGTATGCAGTTAGCCGTCGAGCAACTAGAGTAGAGTGGGGTTTAAAAGGCTTTTTCTGTTGTTGCTTAAAACAGCTGAGTGTTGCGTCCAATAGCAAACGGTATGAGAGCAGTGAGAGTGAACCAACCAGCAGAAAAATTGCAAGCCAGACAGCTTAACAATCAACTGAAAATCACTATTCAGCTCTGTAAAGCTGAGGGGAGCTACATATTTGGGTGACACATTGCTATTACATAACAAGAAGTAATGATTATATCTGTTTTAAATTGGGACAAAAACGTTTGTAGCAGCATAGTATATTTGTTAAGTCACTTTACTTTCAGATGTACATTTGGTTCACTACTGAGTACACAGTGTTTGTGACTTGACTCAAAATGAACTGCAGTTCTCATGAAGGCAAATGTCAGCCATTGAATTGTGAGACTCAATGATGATTTTAATTTGGTTTCAGACAACAATGGAAGTCTAGGGCACAGATATTCTGTCAAACAGGCTTTGGCTACAAAGGCAACACTTGTTAAGTAGGAAGAATCCATTGTTGGTTTTGGGAATTGTTGGCAATCTCAGAAATATTGAAGATTTTTCTGAACTCATCCTTTGATGGCAAGCGAGAGGCAACACTGTATTTCTAGAACAATACGTTTTTATTAACTACACTAGGGGTTGAGTGAGGACCCGCGTGCATGGCAGTGCCAAGAAAAAGGAACGGTTGGGATGCTGAGTCATGTCCTCTTTCACCCGTTGCTCTTCCATAATTTCTCTAGCGACAGCTGTCCGTGAAATGAACAAGTGCCCCGCCGCTTTCTGATTGTTCAGCATCGTGTTCAGTTCATATTTCATTCCCGCATTGATTAATCTTATATCCCATTCATGCATTGACTAATTCCATAGAATGAGGGAGCCCCATTACCGTTGACTATAACTGTTGTCCTTCTTGCGACAGTGGAGGGTGACGATCCTGTGCCCTTCGCTCCTGATGTCCTGACTCACCGTCCACACCACAGGGTTAGTGGCTCTGGCTCCCAGGAAGGCCACGCCGTCCTTCAGCTTGACCCTGAAAACACACAGGTTCAAAACATTCTATTAGATGACATATGGAACTTTCATCAGAACAAGTTCCCAAAATGAAGTTTCAAGACTTCAGAGAAACAAATAGTTTCATTTAGTCTCTTATCTTGCTCTCTCTCTCTCTGTCTCTGGTGCACTAAACATGAATCACGTCTCTTTCATACTCTCCCGCACACACACAGACACATGCAGCACAAACACACACACAAACAGAACAGGAAGGACATTAAAGTAGTTACTCAACAAAAGATTATATCATAAATATTATAACTTATAAAAAACATACTTTGCTAAAATAAAAGCCCTTAACTGTATTTACGAAATAAAAGGGGAAAAAACTTTTGTGACTATATGACACAGTAAACTGCAGTGCTTTTAAACTTTGACTCCATTATTTTAATTGGGATGAATATTGCTTCAGGAATCTGAATCTCGCAGGTACAAGCCACACTATTTAATGAGCAGTGGTGAAACCCAGCATCAGGGCAACATTCAGCATTGGCTGAATCAAAAAAAAAAAAGAAAAAGAAAAAAAATACCCTCTGTTAGAGTGTGTTTGACCACCATAGGAGTCTCCATATTGACCAAAGGGATAATTCCCTTCACACCATGAAATAACGCCCTAACGAGGACTCTCTAAATAGGCAGAAAGCCTCAGCTTCAAACAATTTCCCTCCACAGCTGGGGTTTTGAAATGGATTCTGATCCCTGCAGCCTCCTAGCCACCTCTGCCCTACCCTTATGTCCCTGTATCACTTCAATTACTGGTGCTCACAGTCTGTGGGTGGCTATACAGGTGCCTAAGAGCCATGACCACCTCCTCTTCCACTATACTGAAACACTGTTGTTCTCCTCCGCCTCTGACACACCAAACTACCACCAAGTACACCAGCAGCTTTCAGCACTTCCTTTTTTCCGACATGACAAATTGCTCATGTTCAAACCAACGACATGAAAGGTGCAGGATATGTAATGGGGCAAAATAAGGCAGAGATGGCAAGAAAAAGGCAGATCTAAAGTAAAACACCCACAGCACAAAAAAAAAAGGTGAAGCGAAAGAAACATTTCTATTCAGCGAAACATGAATGCTGGGTAATTTTTCCCCCCACACATCAAAATAATTGGAGACTGTCCTCGCTTTGGAACTGCAAAAGACATGTAAAGGATGAAGGAAAAAAAAAACTCAACGGTAACGGGGGGATAATGATATGACAAAACCATGCAGCACACAGTCCTTAGAAGAGCACAGTCATTACATCTTCAGTGTTCAACCGGTCTGCTTTGATCTTATCCACGCCGCGCCGAGGCTGTAATAACTGGCTTGTGTTGGTCTCTGCTCCTGATGAGCAAAGATAAAGGCAGACACTTTTTGGAAGACACACACACACACACCCGATAACTAGGAGGAGAAGACAGATTGCTGTCTGCCCTCCCGTTTCCCCAGTCATCACCTTAGCCATGGCACAGTAATTACAACAAACTCACAGGCAGATTCAGCACAGACAGTGGGACTGCGGCGAGAGCGATAGTCAATGAATATGGACTAAACTCTTACAGTGCCTACGCTGTATTGATCACATATCAAATGCAAGGTAGAAATGCTTTGAGGGCCATGATGATGCAGAGCAATGCCTCCTTTAATTTTTCTCCTTTTTTTTGCTAAATGTTGTTTTACCGCTGCGTATTGGTGCTTCATTTTGTGTGTGTGTGTGTGTGTGTGTGTGTGTGTGTGTGTGTGTGTGTGTGTGTGCGTGTGATCGTTTCAGTCACCTACACATTCACTTGTTTTGTCTGCTTTGTATAATATAAATTAAACTATTTGGAGATTAGTATTATTATATGGCTTATAATAGAGAAATTAAAATGATCTTTGGCTTCTATGGTTGTTGTTGTTTTTTTGTCACCAAGTTTGACATGTCAAAGCAAATGACTAATTAGTGAATCAATGAACTTAACCAGTTGCTTGATGTATGAGCACTCTATTATGCAATATCTATGCTCCTTGGTTTCACAGCTGTCTTGTCCTTTTCTCTCATCTCTCGCTATTTCTTCAGCCTGCATCCTAATCGCTTTCTTCCTCTCTGTTTCTCTCTCTCTCACACACACACACACACACACACACACACACACACACACACACACACACACACACAGAGATGCATAACTTGACAGACAAACACAAGAGTACGCTATAGGAAACAGACGAGGGGGGGGGCTAAATTAACAAATGGCATGTTTGCAAACGAGATTGGTTTGGCTAATATGATTTCTGGTGAGGGAGGAAGACTGAGGGGTGGGGGGGAGCAATAAAGGAAAGCAATTTGAAGGGAGGTCCCCTTTCACATGCATCAGCACATGAGGCTGCCTCATTAATTCCATGAGAACCTGCATCAGTGGGATGAGTATTTACAGATGAGATGAGGTTGACAGAAAAGACAGTTTTTCAACTCTCCCTGATTGATGCGCAAAAATGACAAGCGCCAGCCACGGCCACTTCCCAAATAACATGTCAACACACCTTGAACTCTGGCATGCCTCTTGCATGTTAAATGAAATACAAATGCACATCAATATTAATGCATTCTACGCCGCAGAAAAATTACAATACAAACCTTTCCGATTAAAGTGAAAGACCGTGTGTGAGAGCACAAGGCTTGTGTTCAAACAACCATATTGTATAGATGTTACACTTTCATTGTAATAAGATGACAATAATAAAGTCATCTGGAAAATGGAATTCCAATATTCACCTGCTTTGAGCAACCAACTTCTGTGACATGCTCCATTATGTCCACCAGCTAGTCCCTAACTGCGTCTGCCTTTCCGTTTTATAGCTTTTTCTGTTAGAAATATTGATTATAGTGCTTTAAAGTATCAAACAGTGATTTACTATGTTATTACAAATATTATGTAATTGATAACTATCACTTTTATGTTGATCCAGCAAATACCACTTTTATGTTTTTTTTTGGTTGAAATGATTCTTATATCTTATGAGGCAATCAAATGTTTTGTAGGAACAATCTCAACCTGCAAATGAACTAGTTATTATAGCTCTTGGATGCATTTAGTTGGAAATGGTATAAAACTATAGCAAAGTTCAAGTTCCTCATCCGTATAGCACTTGAATTAATGAACACAACTATATAATTAGTTGCACATAGCAGTAAATAAGTGAATGTCAGAGCAGTCCTATTATTACGTCCAGTTTCATTAGACCATGTTCTAATGGGAGTGGACTGGTGACATAAGGAGTTGAATTCAGTAAGTTAATAATGTTTAAAATGACCTAAACCTTGATCATTTATTGAAAAAATATAATTGTGTAACTGCAGTATAGTAAAAGCAAGGGCAACATATCGTCACCCTCTTAAAATAATGGCCTAAGTCACTTTTTGGCTAAAATGATTTTTTTGCTTAAATCAACTCCTTATGATGCTGGCCACCTCTGGTAAAATGGCCTAATTCCTTAGTAGAACAGATCATGTGATTTTACTTGACATAGGCCATTATACGATATTACCAGAATGTCAAGAGTGTGTTTTAGGCCATTTTATTTTGCCTAAGTCAAAATTTACTATTCATTTTTTTTTTCAAGGACATTTCACAAGTGTGTAAAATGGCTTAAGTCACAAGTTAAACATTAATATAAAGGGTTTATTCCTATTATGTTACATAATTGACAGTAATTGTTATTACAATGTCAAGAGTCATCTTTTGACATAACCTGTTTGAGTGAAATTATTAATGAATATCATATATTCAATCTTTGGTTACGTTTTTTGTGTTTCCTGAAAACTCTGAAAAAATGACTTAGGCCATTATTTTAAGAGGGTGACGATATGTGAAGAGGTGCGTACCCTCGTTTGACAGCAACTGCATGCAATTCACCAGACCAACACATAATAATGACTGAAATGGCATCAATGAAAAAGAAAGACAAATGCAGGAATAGAGTAATTACATTCTCATTGAAAAAAGAGGAGAATGGTGGTTTACGGAGAGGAGCCAGGTGGATTACAAAAGACAGGTGTTGTACCAGTGTGGATGAAAAAGGACAGAGGGCAGGGGAAAACATTCAGACGAGGAGATGAGATCAAGAGAGAGCTTTGTTGGTTAAGAGGCAAGAATAAGAACGTTGTTGACAGCACTGGCATTCTGGCTGTATGTTTCCAACAATAAAGTGAGAGATATGTCAATTCCATCGTCACGTGGCCAATGGCAATATCTGAACCACTAAACTAAAAAGTCAAAATAATAATTAAGAAAAAGGAAGTAACAGAAGGAAAATGGTTCCCGGTATTGTCTCTCAGGTAATAAAAGATCATTACTAGCACAATTGAGATGAATCCAATATCCACACACGCACGCACGCACACACACACACACACACACACACACACACACACACACACACACACACACACACACACACACACACACACACACACACACACACACACACACACACACACACACACACACACACACACACACACACAAGTATATATATATATGATTTAATGTTGACTCATTGACAGAGAGTGGGTTGATAGAAAGAAGCCAGTCTTTGGAAATAATGAAAGTGAAAACAATCACTCTGATGCTCTGCCACAGAGAAAACACCTTTGGTTCCCACATCACAGAACACCCACTGCAAAGGCAGAGCCAGGTGGAAAGAAAGCTGTGATATAGATCATAAATAAAACTTGCAACAGCCCTTCTGAGGCGGCCTTTTAACTAAACCAGTTGAACATTTGAAGTCACTGAAAGACAAATCCCCACAGATGAAAAATTGGTCTCTGGTGGTTAGTTCATTCGAAAACACACAATAAATCATGGTTGCCCATATTCATTTTAAAAAGGTAGTTTAGCATTATTCAATAGCTGATAGCAGGCAAAATTGGCCAAATCGCATTGCGCTTGTTAAATTGGCCCGTGTCCCTTAATTCTCAAACACCTGCAGCTAAATCCAGTTATGCAATAAACACACAAGCTGTTGGGCATAGAAGCCCGGCTTTCTTTATGTTCATTCCATCCCTCCCTCCCTCTCTATCTCTCTCACTCAGAAACAAAATAATCTCCATCACCTCGGGGGTAAAATTAAATTAGACAGTAGCCAAAGACAGGTGAAGCGGGCTGCGCGCTGGTTCAATAAAGTCAGCTCTGCCCCAGAGCTGCTCTGAGGCAATTAGCCGAGGGATAGTTTTTTGGTAGACTGTTTTTTAAGAGGGAGCGGACAGAGGCAGATGCGGAGATAAAGAGAGAGCTAATACAATTAATGAGCTTGATGGTGTTCTTCCCATTATCAGAGCTAGTTAAACGTGCTGGTGCGTTGCAATGCTGCGAACCTAGGACAAGATTAACACAATCAGATAAAAATCACTTGCCAAGACAAAGCCCAAATCCACCCAAGCATTCTCCCGCGGTTCTCTCCCGTCTCACCCTTTTGTGTCACTGTTGTGTTTCTTTTCCAATCTCTGAAACATTTGGCGTGCCTCGCTGTATCTACACACCTATTACTCACATTGCTCTCCATCCCTCTTCTTCACAGGAGGGAGGTCTTAGCTTTGGTTGACGGAAGCCAGAGTTCCTGCAAGCGTTTCACTTCACTCAAATCACTTGGTCACTACCACACTTCACATATAATTACTAAAAGAATCAGGTATATTGTGTGGGTTTATAGTTTTTGGCCCAACACACCCTTAATTTAGAAGTTTTGGCGCACAAGAACTCTCGATAAAAGTTCTTAGCAATGCTAGCGGCTAGGCCCAAGGGCTTGGTCGCCCTGTCCAAACTGAAATACTTAGGGGCACTTTACACTGTGAAAACGTGACAGTCTTCCAGTTTTTGGTTTAAAAAAAAACCCCGTTCAGACACAATTTATCTGACATCTTCACCCGTACACAAGTTTTCAGAGGAAAAGGGCCGAAATCGCTGAAGCAGCAGTGCCAAGCCAATAGTCAAAGGTGACACAGCCTAGTGGATAGCTCTTCCGGTACAATTTGATGCATATAACCTTACTGTAACCGAAAATTAATGCCACTAACGTTCATAAAGAGGTTGGTGTAAGCTTGGGGTTACAAATATTGTAAAAGACAAGCTTTCTGTCCTCTTATTTCACCGCATTGAACTCGTAAAAACAGAAGACTTGCTGATAGTGAAGGGACTTCGTGAGCTGATACCTTCCTGTTAGGCGTACTTCAAAATAAAAGTCAACTCACGTGTGTCCAGTGAAATGCTATTAATGTTTAGCCAGTGAAATGCTTTTACTTTGAAGCCGTAGCCTTAAGGCTCCTTTTGTTGAACAGTAGCCGCTAGCTTAACCGCTGCACGCTGATAGTGTTTTTAATGTAGAGAGAGCCGTGTCCCTGGCATATAGCTAGAAAAACAGGCAGAGCACAAATCTTTCCCCAGCCAAAGTGACGGGTGGTCTCAATAACTTACTGCGGTAATTGCTTGGACTAAATTGGCGAGTGTTAGCCTATATTTTAGCGCTGCACGACACTCTCCGCTGATCACAGTGATGGTGCCGTGGAGACACCGTTCATGTTGTCTTCTAACTTTATAACTCGCTTGTGTTGTGGGTATTTTGACAGCAAATGTTATAGACTACGCATGTGTGAGGGTGGAGCCGTGACGTCAGCGTTATCAGGGGAAATGGTTTCGGTGTTTACAGGAAACCAAAACCGTTTTCCAAAAAATCCTCCCTGGGAGGTGATCTCAAAAACCTGCGGTTTCATGCCTGCGTTTGCTGTTTTCCTGTAAATGATATAGTGCAACCGCGGGAATTTTTCCGCGTTTGCACCGTTTCGTGTTGTCGTGTAAAGTGCCCCTTAAGCAACTATTGGAATATTTGCCTCTGTATTTTGAACGGACATTCAGAGGATGAAGCCCTCTGACTCTGTAAACTGTTATTGGATTATCATGCAATTGCATGCAGACATTAATGTTGTTTGTGAACTAGGGTGCTTTACTGGCTTTTCATATACTTCCATGATGTACTTATGCTGTGTATTACATTCTCACAAATCTGCTATCATACTTCTTTTTTAACTAAACTCTAAGCTCTACTTTCGGTCTATCTGCCTTTTCTGATCCACAGTAGTTTACGTGCTTGGAAAATAATCAATGTAAAAATTCAAGGACTTTTAACCTTTCGACCAAGCTGAAAATGCAGGGGATGGACACACTATTGACACCCTTTTCTATGGTGCAATCCAGTTCAATAACCTTGTAAAAATACTACCTTGTACCCAGGCTGTAGATACAACCTGTGGTGCTCAGCTCAAAAAAAGGAATCTGAGTTGAAAAAACGTTTTATTTAGAAACAAAAAAATAAGATTACTTTAAATGTTTTAAAGGAATTCTTTATGAAGCTGCCTATCATCAGTGAAACATCTAATCTCCTCTCTTTATGTTGCTGAAAAAGTGATGTTAGAAAATAAATCCCTGTAGTGTGGCTTATCCAGTCCTTCACTTTACCCTTGTGATATGTCAATATCGCTTGTAGCTGCCGCCTCTTCATATCACAATTTTTAAAGATCAATACATGTGTGATCCAAACCGCCAACAGTGAGTGGATATACCTTGAGGGGGCCACAGCTGTGGAAGGGTTAAAAGCTGGGATATGATGATGATCAAAGTGGGTTCTTCTTAAAGTGCTACTTAGTCCTTTCAACCTTGAGTGGATTGTATTGAGTGATACTTACGTAATTGAGGAGTTGCTGACTGTCACCAAACTCTAGACACGTTTACAATCTGGTGTCTATAAAAGGAACTGTGGTCTCGAAGAAAAGCACATTTGACTATAAGCTTTTTTACCCTGATAGGAGAGGAGTCAAGAGGAGCTTTCTGCCAAACTCTCTCTTCATCCATATCTGGATACTTTAATAACACACAGAGCGTGTTGATTCCTCTTCTCGCACCTCATTTTACACAGCCTAGGCTCTGTAAACGTCCATGTTGCTAGCTAGGGTGGGCCCCCTTTGTGTGCATACCTTTTGTTTACATACCAGTGTACAGAGCCTAGGCTGTGTATAAACACCTATTTTTTTTCACTGACAGATAGCAGATGTTGGGGAGAGTTCTCCGATTCAACAAAAGGGGATTTTGACAAAAAGTGTTCTCCAGAATCACTGTTTCCACCTTTAAAGATGACTGACACATAGAGTTCAGGACTAAGGTGTGGGATCAAACTCCCGGAATATGTAGCTGTCAGAGGAGTGCAGTAGATTTTATATGAGACGAGGTTCAAAATGTGAGCTGGCCATAGCCTCATGACATGAATGAATCTATGACAGATCAAGAGCAACCACATGGGCAGGAGCACTGAGGAATGAATTTGAGTCAAAATCCAAAGCCCCACAGCTCGTCAGAGGAAAGGAAGATTTTTGTTTGAAAAAGTTGGGCAAAGTTTCACTCATACAGTACATCTTAAATGCGTATTAGTGGTGAGGAAAAACTTTTTTTCTCTGACGGCCTTGGAGTTTTTTAACAGAAGCATCAGTATAATCTACAGTGACAATAGCTAGCACAATTATTCCCCAAAAATGGCTGTTTTTGCACTCATTAAATGAGAACAAACATATGCCAGAGGAAACGGAAAAAACAAGACCTTTCAGTTGTTGTTGTTGTTGTAATGGCTGAAAAGCAAATGACCACTTGAGCATTGGCTGTCAAGAGACATGTCATGCTACTAAGAAGGGTTTAACATTAAGAAGAACAAATTAGTTGTGCGTCAGGCACATATTATTGAACATGAAACAAATAGGGCTAATGGGATTCCTAAAGCATCATTTTGTAAGCGAAGGCCTCAAGAGTGCCATGATAATACTAATATGATGAGATAGCACTAATGTGGAAGCCTATTTCTGCATAATTCATGGCTGCTGTTTTGAGCCAAAGTGCAACCCATACATAAGCTTTCAAAGACGGAGTGTGGGACATAATAAAGGCATCATTTACTTAACAATTGGAAGTAGAGAAAGGGAATGAGAAAGGAATCAAAATTGTAGCTCTTAGAATGGAAATTTCAGTGAATTACTTTGTTTTCTTTCATTTGCCCCATGTCCTCATTATCTCCTCATGTCGCATTATATTTGAGCTAATTTCTAAAACTGTCAGGGAAAATGCAACAAGGAACACACATATTCTGAGCAAAGAAACAGGCAAGATGATGCTGTGTATCGACTGAGATTACAAAGAGCTGTATGTGTGTGTAGCGACTGTATACTTGAAAGCAGGCCAATGGGATGATGACACTGAGGGGTGGGACTGTGCAACACATATTGTGGCCAAAAGTCACCTCCAGTAAGGGAACACACACACTTAGGCCATCTGTATCTAGCCCAAGTAAGTGTGCCCCCTAAAATCTAGTTCGTTTGACCAGTGTGAGTGCTCCGTTCTGTACTAAAGTACGGTACACTTCCTCTGCCTTGGGAAAGTGGGGAGAGGTATGCTTTGGCACGGTACAGATGCTAATGAGCCAGCGCGTGCACAGACGGTGGTCCTGATGTCAATTTATATGAGACTGTTCACAGCAAACCCATAGGTCCATACACGCAACAGACATTTAAAAATTGCGCTTAAGCACGGTATACGGATCAGCTGAGCCAAGTGTGAGTGCGCTCCTACGCTCCTATGTCACAGCCCGACTCTCCCCAAGACACAAGACTCAAAATGTAATACTTCAGGAACATTAGCAATATTGTGCCCTATATGTCGGACAGTTAAAACCTTATTTGCTTTACAGGATTTGTCCCAAAAGCCTGGGATTTAAGATTAACACAAATTTGAGTATGTGTCCCGTTGGTTTTCCTTTTTTCTTTTTTTTTCATAAGCGCGGCGTGTACGTAAAGCAGTGTACCCAAAATGTTTTACATTTTTATTTGCTTTAATGCTGGATTTCAGGAAATCACTTCTACTGCTGCTACTAAAGATTAGCTGAAGGAATCAGGTCATGTTTTGGCAGACAGAAGCTTGATCCCTATGGCGGCCATTTGAATGGAAGCATAGCCAGTTAAATAGGAAACAGGGCAAACGCATGCAGACACTGCTTCCAGCAAAACCTATTTGATATAAGGTTGCATCCAAGGGATAAAAAATAAATAAATTTGACTTCACATTGGATTTGATGGGCCAGACGGATGATCCAGGACTGATCCAATATTTGGATGGACGCAGAAGGGTGCCAAGCAATGTAATCTCATGATGTAGTGGGACAGATTATAGCAAGTTGGTAAACCTGATGTAGGAAGGGTTACACAGATAAACATTGATGCTGTGGATTTGGTGCAGTGCCTGGCCACATACAGTAGTATTTTCTTATAGCACTGATAAAGGCCATAATGCAAAATGCATTTGTCAGACAACAAAGTTGTTGTGGTGATCACAGCTGGCTGCTGTGCGCTCCTCCTCCTTTTGCCTCTCCCACTCCCTCTGTTCTGTGGCACACCTGGTCTGCATCATCAATCAACGCACCTACTTCACCTCTGGCTTCCCTGCTGTCGTTGCCAGATCGTACCATGCACTACAGTGGTAACTATACACGCCTGGCTCCAAGTTTTCTACCTCGTCCTTATCTCGTTGTCTCGTGTTTTTGTGATCACCACCCTAACGCTGTTTCTTCCTCTGCCTGCAGTTACCCGGACCACAACCTCCAGCTTACCTACCTGCTTCTCTGCCCCGGCTTCCCCACTCACCACCTGCTTCCCCACCTCGTTGAAATAAACCTTTTTATTTATATCCAACAACTGCCTCTGTCTGCTCTTGGGTCCAGTACTAATCGTAACAGTTGTTACTTGAACTGTTGTATGTGTTTGACTTTGAAGATATTTTCCCTTTATTCTATCTACTTTGAATAAGAGCCACCATGTTGTCAGATATCTTGACATCTGTTGGATGGATTGCAATGACTAACTAAAGATATCCAATGTTGCTAGAGGATAAAAAGGATACATCTAGTGCAAGCAGCAGGTCAATGTTTTCAAATGTTCAGTGAAATATCTCAACAGACGGATAGGCAAGTTCTGGATGTTTGGGACATTTATGGTCCCTACACACCATGTGGCATGCTAACATGCTAAAGAAAGACAGCAAATATGGCAATTTTTCAACTATTATTTTCCAAAGTTTTCTTCAAGTTGTCATAACTTAAAAAGGTTTTCTGTTGGTCCATATCAATGTCGTGATGGATGAATGAAGTAATTTTAATGTAGTGAATGATATGAATTTGTGGTTGTGATTTTGTGTTGTTGTTTTTGCTTTGCATTTTCATTTGACCCGACATCATTTGAAATGCGCTTCACCCCTCAATGATCTTTTGAGTAAAAATAAAGGTTAAATGAAAAAAAAAATGAATGTCATTCTGTCGGTGGTTAAGATTTTTATTTTTTTGTCAAATTCATTCTTGACAGAAAAATATACAATGTGTCAGTTGAAACAGCTTTTGCAGCTAGCACGTCACGGAGAGGAATAATTAAAATTCATAATTGCCATATGTATGCAAATGGAATCAATCTGAGACCATTACTGAAACAATTAATCTTTGGCAATCGCTAAAACATTTTAATCATGATCGTTACAAATGGTTGACTATTCATTATGCCCTCTAATTAGATCATAAATTGTATGAATACACTGTGGTGGGAGGTTTTGAATGATGTGACACGCTGGGGACAAACACAAAAGCCAGCAAGGACTGATGAAGTGTGCTGCATTAATGGCAGTGGGAGCCCCGGGTTGCTGAGCAGGGACTAAAATGCCTGTTCTCCTTTGACTTCATGTAGAAGTGATTTATTGACAGACTGGAGGGGTTGAGCCTGTATGTATGTGTGCTCAGGTGATGCAGGTGATCGGGATCATGGGTCAAATGTAACACTATATCATTCAGCCTATCCTGACGTTGGGCACTACAGTATCAATATTTTCTCCCATGTAATTGATTAAATGTTCGCTGTTGCTATGAGTGAGTTGACTGAGCCACCCTGGCAACAGTATAGACAGCCTTCTTCTAAATGTCATATGTGTTGCATTCTGTGACATTTGTGCGGAGCCGTGGGAGAGCAGTGCAGTAAGTGTTGTGAGTGGCAACGTGACACGCAAGATGACAGCTGCCATGTTCAAGCCAAACATTTCAGACAATGCCCGTCTAAAAACTGTCACAATGGTGACAAAAAAAAAAGTTTGCAAAATCTGAGAGAAATGGCTCTTAGTGAAAAGACAATAGCCGACTCCAGATATAAAATACACCCCAGTTTTGTTTTAATTCGCAGTCTCCATTTGCGGGTGAATGTGCTACTGTTTTTTCATATACAATCCCAGCCGTCCTCCAGGGACAAAATAAAACATGTCCAAACATGTCTGCACACCCTCTTCTGTGCTCTGCCATGTGCAAATTATTGGAAAATGCTAAAGTAAATCAAGTGAGGCTTAATCTGTAAAAACCTGGCACGTCAACCAGCGCATTGGCCTCATTTGCACCTAATTATGTGCAACAGTGGGCACTGCTCAAAAGACACCACAAGCCGGCTCCATATTATACAGGGAGGCAGGGAAAAGAACCAAGTCACTACAACATCATCTGGCAGAAGTCTGGAAATGTGTTTGTGTGAAAGTCAGTGCGTCTGTGGAAGACAATAAGGAGTGTGAAAGATGTGATGGGAATGCAAAGGCATAAAGAGAGGTATTCAAAGAGAAGATAGAGTGATGATTGAGCGATTGAGTAATTGACTTGCTGCTGCTGCACCTTTGCTTTGGTAACAAAAGGGATACAAAAAAAGTGAGAAAGAACGTTCTTGTTTGACTGATTGTTTTTGGATGCTGCTTTCCTTACAATCAAAGAAAAAGAGAGAAAATCTTGCAGACATAGATTTATTTTTTTGCTGAGTATTTCTCAAAATGGAGCTTTGTTATCAGTGGCATCGAGAACCATGGATTTTTCCAAATATCTAATTTCTCCTTCCCTTATCATCCCTTTTCCTCTGGCAGGATTTTTTCTCCTAGTTTCCCTCTCAGGGCCGTGATCAGAAAAACAAAGCCTTTTTCACTGTGTCTGTGTAAACGTAAATAATGCGCCATTTTCTTTATTTTCAGGGAGCAAAGCTAATTCAAAACTGCATGGCACACATTTCTATCAACATAGGGTTTGTATGAAGCTGCAAACGACACAAAAAGTCTTGGGAGTCAGAGCAATGACTGAATTCTAAATCGAAAACATACTGTGGAGATACTGATATAAAAATTCCAGTCGTAAAAGGAGGCATTCACTGGTAACTGTTTGGCCTTCTTTGGCACCATTTGCAGCTATTGACTTGCATTGGGGCAGCATGATTTTAATGCAAAGTAAGTATACAATCATTTGACTGTGTTCACAAGCTCGCAAGACAACTGTATCCTTACAAAATGGTTTCATCATGCACAGTGCATGGTGTGGATTTCAAAAGACGCCGCAGTGGCTTATTTCGTGCTCCCTGGGAAGTGCATGCCTTACATCACCAAAGGAGATGGCAGGGTGAATTGTAGGTGGAATTGAAAGGGTTTATACACAAGCTGACCCATGGGTTTAAGGGCAGCCATATACACTCGGAAAAAAACAAATACCATCAGATTATATGCCGAGACAACGCGGTTTCTTTCTTTATTCATAAAGACAGACCTTCGAGCAGCTTTGTTCAGCATTCTAGGATTTCATTTTAATCCCACAGTACAAATATTTGCTATTACTGTGACTGTCACTCGTTGTTAGTTGCTGTTGGCCGTCATGACAATGCATAACAAATGTTCTCACATTGACTAAATCATCATCACTTTCTATAACAGTTTATTCAACTTTGAACCAAACACCAGTTCATTTTTTTCCCTGTTCATTTTGGAGACAAGACTCAAAATAGTCTTTAACTAATGATATAACACACGAACACACCCACACTGACACACTACACTACTGTGTTCTACTACTACTCCTAATACAGGCACATACAATGCCCCCAAGACAACATAGGCCTAACACTCCTCCCAGTCCTTTTTTAATTGTTTAAAAATTTGACCAAATAACTAATGCGTTTTTCTGGTGAAGAAGGACCCATACCGTGACCCACCAAGTATTACTGACTTGATGTTTTCACAAACTTGGACCAGAGGTGAGTAACTTGTAATGCACTCCTTCTACTTTGCACTCTTTCTGCAGGGGTCTAAGCCTCTCCTTACAGTGTGTTGCAGCAGTAATATAGCAGCGGCGGGGCAACGGGAGGCTAGATTTAACATGGATGACCAACTCACTTCTCTCCTGTATGCTAGTGGTGCTTATCAGCCAGCACCATGCCATGAGCAATGATTCCACTTCACAGGGCCACCAACACCTCTACTGCCATTGGATGTTTACACTGATCCCTTCATAGAGGACTCCCTTGGGCTCCGTGTCTTTATTTGTTTGTGTGTGTGTGTGTGTGTGTGTGTGTGTGTGTGTGTGTGTGTGTGTGTGTGTGTGTGTGTGTGTGTGTGTTGTGTGTATGTGTGTACGTGTTTGCGCACAAGTCCCTTGGGCCACAACACAGCTTGTCTGCATTGAGCCTGGTGGAGTGACAATGCCAGGTCTGTTCCTTCAGACCACACTCAAACGATGCGCGCCAAGGGACGGGTGATGAAAGAGTGAGCAAGGACAAGCGGTCATTCAGGCCCCAACCACTTGATGTGAGTTAAAGCGACAAAGCTAGGCATTCAATTCAATAGCAAGACTTTCAGAAACTTTTCAGGCTTGCACACACATACTGTATATTAGATTATTTAGTTTAGATACCTTAGATTCTGTATACTAGTGCAATTTGTTTGTGGTTTTAGCGGTGACTACTCCATAGGACTTTATTTTGACTCAACAAACTCCTGTTAGGAGTGATACTGTACTATACTTATGAGCAATGTAAAAGCAGCACATGCGCTTCTTTTAATTATAACTACGTATACTGTGTAAACAATGTATTATAAAGAGCTGCCCTTGAGTTTGTTAAGTAGCACTCAGCTATGAACTGAGCAGTTGATACATTGCAGTCAAAATATAAAACATTGCATTTTTTTTCTCAGAAGATTTACCATACAGTCTTCAATTATTCAGTCTTTTTTTTAACACCAAGCAAAAGACAGAAAAAAAACAAGCATCACATTGAAGGCTCAGCTGGCCACTCTGCCACTATACGACTGCGGCTCTCTGCTTCCTGTTGCTCATTTCATCACACGTCTCTTTCAGGCCTTGACACGAGCCAGCAGGACGTAGCAGAGACGGGGCTGTGTAGTGTTCTCCTCTGGCACATTCGCTTGCAAGAGCATTAGACCAACAAAAATATGTACTTTCACAAATGTTTCATGTCTATCATATATGATACATAGCGAAGGCGTTTGCGCTCACTCATCTGCAAACTTCACCTCGCATTTGGTGAGGAAAAAAAAGTCAGGAGGGTGGCTTAATTTGGCGAGAAGGAGTTCAGGTGAGCTGTGTCTGTGCACTAAAAACTGATTACCTGAACTATAAAAACTACTCGACTGTTTGCTTACCGTCTTTGGCTATGAATATTTGTTTATTTATTTATTTATCACCATTTCCTCAAATTTGATGTAAAAAAAAAGTTATTGTCAAAATGAGCGAATATCTCCTCACAATCCGCTAACTGTATGCACTGTGTGCGCATGAATAAAAATGGGCATGTTTCTCTTTGATGGGCCCCCCTTGTTAACATACCAGTTCACAGAGCCTAGGCTGTGTATTAACACCAGATTTATTTCTGCACACTCACAGTACGGACAGGTAGTGGACGGTGAGATATTGACACATTTTGCCAAAAAGGGATCTTAACAAGAAGCGTTCTCAAGAATAGCTGACTCTGCCTTTTAATGAGAAGCAAATCAAAGCAAATGAATTGAATCATTTAACAGCACAGACTGTGCGAATGTATCCGGGTCGCAGAACCTAATAACCCACACTGGAACATTCTCAATCCGAATTGGCCCAATCTGTTGTGAGCTCCAAATCATAACATAAAACCGTCGGCCCGTAAATCAACACAGACTGTTGTGTTTCCAGTGAGTGAGTTCCTCACTGAGCTGTAAGCTATGTGAATGGTCATGGCATTGGGGACATTTTAGTTGTGATCCTCTACTGGGAGATGGCTTGTAAATGGACTGGATGACTACACTACGCAGCCACAAAGTAACTGGAACTAGTAGGGAAAGAGATTTAACGAGTGCACAGTTTTTTTTGTCAGTTTGTATGTCACGAATGGGAGACAAAGAGAATGAGAGTGTGTCCTCTGGGGCAATAACACAGCTCGTCTGTACTGAGGAAAAGTAGAGTGACACTGCCAGATCTCCTCCAGTCACCGACGGTGTGGGAGTGAACAGGGTGAAACAGGGTCATCTAGAACTTTAAACAAGCCCGTACATTCACGTAAAACAACAAAAGAACAGATAGAAAATGTCTGCATTGAGGACTAATGCTTCCTACAGGGTTTTGCGTACTAGCATATTTACCTCAAGTGCCCTATACAGAGATGATAGCGAGGCTGAAAGACTGCCGTGCATAACACAAAAAGGAGTATTGCTCCAGAGTGAAGGAACCATTTTGTGTTATATTAGACTTGAAAATGAGGAGCCATGAAAATGCTGCAATTCATCAAGTACACACACTCACAGATAACTTTATTATGTGATCTACATAAAAGCAGAAATCACTGTAACTCTATAGTCCTTCACCATGTGCACTTATTCATGTACTCAGTGCTTTGGATGATAAGCAGGTATAACCCATGCCTTGAAGAATTATTGTATAATATATTTACAGACCCGTCGCCAGACCTCAGTCTTAAGGGGGGCATATGAAATGCATAGGGGGGCACAATTATTATTAGCCTACAGTATGTATATTTATAATAGTCCTATACTCTATTCGCGCAGCACGTAATCATGTTAAACTAACCAACAGCGGTAGCCTATAGCCTACAACATCAGTCCTCATAATTTAAAGCTATACATTACATAGAAGCAATGTTATGAATATCCATAAAACACTTGACTATTCAACATATTAGATGTAGCCTAACACCAGACGCATATCTCAAACATTGCATTTTAAAGCAGTCAACAGAGGGATATGATATGCATTGCCATTACACACACACACACACACACACACACACACACACACACACACACACACACACACACACACACACACACACACACACACACACACACACACACACGGTAGCCTACTTTGAGTGGAGGCAGGGCTGTGCTCTCTCCAGTCCCTTCTATCAGTACAGCGGGAGGCGGCGTTTCTCCGAGCTCAACCTCCTCATCAACATATCTCGGCCTCCGGGTTCAGAGCAGCCAGTTCGCCAATGAGCTCGTTACTGCTCTCTCCAAAACGCGCATCCATCTCTCCTTGCTCAGCATCAATAACACTGTAAAATACTCTTGAACTCAGTCTTTTCGTCTATGTCACTTTGTGACGGACCAACTGTTTCCTCAACTGCAAATCCGCGGAGGTTCTTGTAAATTGTGCGTCTTCTCGGCCGGTCTCCGGCACAGCCTCGCCCTCGATGGCCGTGGCTGGAGGAGCGCAGAGTTCCCACAGTGCAAAACTGTGGCTTCACGCAATCAGAAGTGTCACCGCGCTGAACAAGTCCATAATTTCGGCTTGTAGTAGTCTGTTGTGCGGCTCGAAAAGTGACAACAGTTTGACGATCCGATTTGGCAGAGGAGACTGTTGGTGGGCTTTTCAACCATTACCGAATATCGATTATGATGAACTAGAAATGAAATAGTAAGCCGGCGAAAACTCATCCAGCTTCACTCTCAAAATGCGCGGTAACTGTTGAGCGGCTACATTGAAGTAGTTAGTAGCCTTACTTTCTTTTCAGTAAGGCCGTGATAGGCTGTTGCAGTGTAGATAGACTCCCGTCAATCAAACAAAATCACACCATTGTTTATTTATATTTTAAATGTTTTGTTGATAAATAATGCAACATTAGTATTTATCAACACAAAATTAGCTACTATGATACTATAAAATAAAAATGAAAGTGTTTTTTTATTTTTTTTTTTGGGAGATCTGTGCCCCAAGTGGGGGGGCACAAGCATTTCTGGGGGCGGGCCCGGCCCCCTATGGCCCGCCCATAGCGACGGGTATGTATATTTAGTTAAATAATGTGTTCAAGGTGGCTACCACATTCAATCTAAAATAAATGTGGACCAAATCAAAGTACTTATATGATGCCAAATTTGGAAACCTTTTACAGTGATACCTCAGTCAGTGTCCTGAGTAACTACTACCTGCATGTCTTAATTATCTAATACTACAAAATATGACTTTATTCATTGTATCTCAATGCAATATATTTAAATAATTTTTAAACTTAAACATTACAAGTTTAAAGTCCAGTTAAAAAAAACAATCTTCAGTTGTCCTAAATCAGTGGTTTTCAAACTGTGGGGCGCGCCGGGTTATGGCAGGGGGGGCGCGGGGTTATGGCAGGGGGGGGCGCGGATGAATATGTGAATAAAAAAAGATCTTAATATAAAAAAAAAATCTATTTTTTTTTTTTTCTTGAGTTTGTGTTTTTATCAAGATCACGGCATAGCTGGACAAGAGTTCTTCTGCTTCGTTCCTCTTACTGCATTTAAATGCATTCATTATATTACAGAGAAATATGTCTTGTTAAAGAAAAAGACCGCCAAGCCCAACCCAGAGGACCCTGCACAATTTTTTAAATTTTAAATTAATATTTTTATGGAAAATCCATGTGTCCTTCTTCAATAGCTTCTAATTCATCAGACCCAGTGTCTCCAAATTATTTGTTCACACAAAATTCCTCATATTTAGCCTCTTAATTTTCCTCTCAAATTGCACCAGATTCATAGCCTGGCATTCCCAGACCTGCCACTAGGCACTGGCAAATTAAATTTGCTGCGCGTGTTGGTCTGGACACGCTCCGTTGAAGCTTTATCAAGAAAGCCAGAAATCTGGCTATGGTTTCAATTGGTTCTATCTAATATGGGCGCGCCAGAGCCCCTTATATGGTACTCTGGGGAGGACGTAACCGGATGACGACAGTGACGTGCATGCAAAGTCGAAGCCGTGATAGTAAACATCAAAGATGGCTGCGGATATGTTGTATGAGTTTGAGACTGCTTTGGCCTCGACCCTTAACGATTTGGAAGACGGCACTCAAATCTTTCATTAGCAAGTAAGTGGAATGTTCTATTTTGCCGACCGACAACGGCAAACGTTTAATTTAACAGTTTAACAGCTGTTCGCTAAACGAAAGGGGCTTACGTCGCCTTGCGCATCGCTCTGATTGGTTGTAGTGCTATCCAACTGCGTGCAGTGGCATTTGAAATGCACGAGTAGGAGCCGCCCCTTGAGTTGGAAATTACTATTGATCGTGGCCAGACCCTCTATCGTTCAAGATATCAGGGTCTGGATTTCCAGGCTACCAGATTAATGCATTTCACTTTAAAAAGGTGAAAAAAAATCTCCCGGGGGGGGCATACCCCCAGACCCCGCTAGGAGGGTCTGGTTCTCCACTGGCTACTATTTTCCTTCAGCAGCACATTGGAGGCACTAGCGAAAAAACACTGGATGTGTGAATGACATTTAACTAGTCACTAAGTCAGCAAGTCTGTCTATCTATCTTTCTCACTCCGCTGCACACTCAGTCACTACTATCCATGCTTAAAGGAAGCAGGATTAAAACACTGGATTTAGATGTTAAAATGTATTAAAACATTTTATGCACAACATTTTTTAGAATGTTTCAAAAATATGTTTAAGTTTGTAAAATAATTAAAAGATCTTTCAAAACACAGGGATTTAGAAAAAAATGGGGGGGGTCTCCGCTGAAATTTGTTCTCTGAGGGGGGGCTCACCCTCTCACACTTTGAAAACCCCTGTCCTAAATGATAGTCTTTTTGTTTTCAGCAGGATTATCTTTTTGAATTCATAGCATACTGATGACCCTTTGATATTATATGAACAAAGAGCAACCTTTAATGAGGTTTGATCCACCAACTGGAGGTGAGATTCTCTGTGCAATGATAAGGAATCCAAACAAAATATAACATACGAGATCAGTTCATCTCCATCCAATCCCACTGGCATATACAGCAGTGATTCCTCCCAATTCACAGGAAACCAGAGTGGTTCTAAGAAACCTCAAAGTTGTCCAATTAGTTCCCAACTTGATCCAACCCCAAAATGTATAATCTTTTAGCGCAAAGGATAGTTGCAACACCTTCTGTGATGCAATCAAAGGTAATGAGTGTCTTTTAAGAGATTACACTGTAACTGAACTATAATGGAAATTGGAAATTGGAAGGGAAAAAGCCTTCTGTTTCTGAGTTATAAACTCAGTGCTTTGGATGATCTAAAGTAAAGTTATAAACATTTCATCTTTTGTTTTGTGTTTGAAATAATTTTTCTTCAGATTCAGTACATACACATTTCTTTGTCAAACGTTTCAGTCGCACTGCCCACTTTAAAGGCCCTCAGGAGTTGTTTATCCACAGGTAGCACTATGTAGCAATGTTTTTATGAGTGGGTCCTTGTTACAGTTCGTAGCTGGCACACAGGCAGGAGGAGACCAGGCATGTGAGATCACAAAGGTGATGGTGGGATACAATTACATTAATAGAATCAGGAAAGGAAAGACGCCTGTTCTACTGAACAAAATTATGAAAATGGGGGTCCACGGCTGAGTCATTTGAATGGCAGGGATCCGGAGAAACTTTTCCTGACACTTAACTTTAACATCACTCAAAAAGAGACACTCCAAGTCCCTCAATTCACATCAGCTCACACATTCAAGTCAGAATGTCCCAGCTATTTACCATCAGTTCTCCATCAGACATATAAGGCATCAACTTTGGTAAACCTGACAAGTTCACCCTGTCGATTAATAAAAACCATCCGTTCAAATACTTATCTATTACTAATCTTCAAGCCAATCATAATGTTTTCAGATGTGAACAGAAACCAGTAGGCTGCTGATGGTCAGTTACGATTATTTTCTCTCTCTCACTCTAGCCAGCGGGGGCTCTGGCTAACAATAAATAATATATAAAAAATCACACAGATCACATGCATCAAACAAACCGAACACAGCCACATACACAGTCACACCAACAAAAAAAAACCTTTGCATCTTTTTCTCGACCAGCGTACACATGCAAACCACCGAGCAGATCAAGGCTTATCTACCAGCAGTGGTGGTAGCCCCGCAGGATGATGGAGGCTTGCATCCAAAGTACCAGCTTAAATCTGCAGATCAATGGCTGACCTCCCAACCGGCTCCAGCCAGACTGACCAACACTACACACAGCTTAAAGCCCAAACCAAAGGCACTGCTCCAAACTGCATGCTGAATATCATATTGGCCTAATGATTAACCCCAGAAGCCCATACTCTGTCAGCTTGACAGTTCTTTTTCACTCTGTTGCTCTCTCTAGATATTTTTCTTTTTAAATTTTTGCTATTGTCACTGCTTCAAACTCTGCCTGTGTCTAGAAAAGAGAAGGTGACCTGTTTGGGGAATGATTGCAAAAGACGTAAATAATCAATACTTTTCAGGGAGCAGAAAGGCGAATTTTAACATTATGTGACTATCATTTCCAATGCCAAGAAAGCGCTTTGAAATGTGTGGAACATGGAATGACACTACAAAGGTAATAAGACCGTGCAGGGTTATATTCAGACATCAACATGCCTTAAACCGCGTAGGCCAAAGGCAAAGCTCTTGGTCGACCAAGCAAAAGCAGCATGAACGTTATCAAAATCAGACTTTCCTTTGAATAAACCATCTCAAGTGAATCAAACAGGGTAACAGCTTACTCTTAACTTCCAACGAGCTTCAACCTAACGTATGTATTTACACGCTCTAGTCTTTTTCTTTTAGACTTGTGTGCTTAACCATTATAACTTATTGGGCTAAGCGGTGCCAAATTATTTTGAGTGAACAACATTATGGTGGCTACACAGATGAAGTTTAAAGTGCTGCTGACATGATGCTTTCGCTGTGTGGCTGGTGAAGACAATAACCACTGAAAAGAGTGGGTTAATTGGCCCTGTGGTGTTGTAATAATTAAATAAAGGGCCTATAATTGACAGGAATTTGGCATCATGTCCTATTCCATGTTTAATATTAGTACTTTTATTGGTAGTTGTAGTTATAGAAGCATCATACCTGGCAGCAGCATGACGAGGGATGGCGATGTCTGGAGTCTACCTCCTACCATCGCATTCTTACAAAGTTGTGAGTTTCTTTTTTTCTCTCTCTTTTTTTGGAATATTTGGTATTTGAAGGTTGCAATAAAGACATATCTGTCTATGTCTTCATATACCAGGTGTATTGATGTAGGGCTATCACCTCCAAAACACTGATCTGAAGTCCCTTTTTTTCTAGCATCATGAAGTTGACATTTGTGCTTTTGAGTAACATTTAATGTCCAGTATGACCAATACTTTGGTTCATGACCCTGGATTTCACCGGGGTTGTACTTAATGTTTAAGCTTACTTGCGATTGTGAGCATGCTAACTAAGATGGTGACCATGATGTCTTCTCAACGTTAGCATTGGAACATCTTTAGCTGATGTTAGTCGTTACCAAAAGACATCGCCTGAATTTTTAGAGGGAGCAAGAAGGAGAAAGTTAAAGCAGAAAAGTTTTAAAAGAACCACAGCAGGAGAAGCAACAGGGAGAAAAAAACCCTCAGTCAACAGGACCAGAGGTAACAGGTTTGCACAGATAACACCAAGCCAACTGCACAAACAGACCCTCGCTAACTTAGAGACACAACTTCTTTAGATTTTTTTCAGCCAAAGCAAGGCATCAATTGTACTTTAATTGGCTAGTCACTCACAAGCTCCTTTCCTTGGTTTCCACAGAGATCACAAGGGTTAAGTCATTACTCAATCAGATTTCGTCAGCGCAGGGCAAACATGAAATATTTTTACTTCAAATTAACCAGTAGAAAATCATGCTGGCTGCCTCCCTCGGCTTTCTTCTTCTGCACCTCATCTCACTGTCCTCCTCCTCATTTATTGTTGGTTTCACCATGCTTCAATCTCTGTAACACGTCTGGGGGTGAAGCAATTTCGTATATAGCTAGGACGAGTTTGTGGCTGACTGTCAGTCTCTAAAACTAGCTCCCTGTGTATGACAACCACCGCATTTCATCATTTCTCCACCCTCTTCATTGCTTTGCCTCGAGTCCAGATTAAAATATGCATGACTTTGAGTTTGTGTTACAGCTGTCAAGTCTGTGGGATCAAACTAATTTAAAAAAAATCCTTACGAGAAGCATCAAGATTAAACAAGTGATTAGAAGGCCAAGCTTGGGATTGTCTTGGAGCGAAAGAGACCAAGACACCAACCAGCAGCTAGCCATCAGAGCTTCTTCTGCCAGGCCTACTTCACTACCTTATCCAACCATGTTTGTACCCCCTCTAGCCCCACATATTTCATCTCAACTAAGATTGGCGGAACTACAGTTGACAGTGTTGCAGAAGTTGGAGTAGATGTTTTGCCTGAATATGTTAACAACAGCATGATAAGGAAAGGAATTGCAAAAAAAAACATCCCTCACATCAATCTCCTCCAATAGATTTATGATCAAATATAATTTCGTATTGAATGCTGACTGGAATCTGAGGCTAATTTTGCCAGAGATTGCAATCTGATTTCCAAAAAGTAATGTAGAGACTTCAGTGAAAATTGAGGATCACACAACTCATATAAAAAAAGGTTTAAGATCTTCATAAATCAAGTGAAGGTGAGTGAGTTATTCAGTCTTGCTTTTTGCATCTGAGAAACGACAGATCTTCCTATATCTGAAAAGTGCAATTCATTATGAGATTTTATTGATGCCATTTCAATTTTTTAAAGACCTGGCTCAAGCATATATTAAATGTATTTTCTTACAATGTCAGCACAGAAGACGATGTCTCCAAATAGGGAAGTCTCGATCAAGTTTCTTTGGCCCTGATACCGATCCAAGTCCTTTCAAATATAATATCCTATCCAATACTTTTTTTTTTCTTAAATGATGATAAAATATATATATCGGACACAATGGTACAACAGCTGCAGTACTTCATCTTACATATTTACTTGATCCAGCTACTGGAGAGTGGAGACCCTGGTTTTAAAAACATTACATTTATAGGCGTACATTATAAATATGATATGAATTAAATATTAACTGGGGGAAAGCGACTCCTGAGCAAACAAACCCGTCAACAGCCAAGTTCAATTTAGGCCTGTTCTCAAATTACTCATGGTGTGCCCAGATGATTTTTCACATTCACACACTCTAAAATTCACTTGCTTATGCAGCAGAATGCTCACACTGCGGAGTGGGGCTCTCATAAAGGACAGCAGCACTGCAACACTGGCATGCTGAGGTTAACCGAACACCATAGAGAGAAGGAGAGAAAGGATCGGATTTGATCTGCTTCATTTCAGCAGATTCCAATCTACTAACATATGCCTGTATTGACTCTGGAAATCATTCACTTTGACAGTGTAACATGGTCTGAATAAAGCATCCCGGTTTCTAGAGATGAGATTGATAACTACTGAAAGAAAGAATAGTGTAGATACAGTGGCTTATTCAAGAGACACAAGAAACCAAAACTGTGTGATAATGAAAGCAAGGACGACATGCCATTCACTGTGGACATGAGAGGATACCTTTATGAACCAGAGTTTGATAAATCAAACTTCATGGTGTATTTTATCATTACCTGTAATCACCCGTACTGTTTTTACATCAGCTTGTGGACTTATACAAGTTGAACCAAACCTCAGAGGGATAGCTGCACTCCCTTACCGCTCGTCCCTCACCCACCACTACGGTAATCCTGACAATCGACCAGATATGGAGCACTCCTCTCTTGGGAAGACCCCACTCCAGCTTATTTCATTCTCCCTGCTGCTGCCCTTATAAAAGCCCCCAAAGACTTTCACAAGTTCAAAGCACCCAGAGAGAAAAACCGAAGCCCACTCTTCACCCTGTCGATACTCAAAAGTCTCGGAGGCTTGTGTCACTCTGAATGGTGCGGAACATTCCAAATCTCTCGGGACATGCAGCCCCTTTTTCCAAAGGCAGATGGACGGAGCAAAGAGCATAAAAAATTAAAAATGAAGACAGGCAGCAGGGAACTGGCAGAGCAATATATTCTGGGCTTCCAAATGTCCAATAAGTTCCTCAGTTTAGACGCAAGTTCAGGAGGCGACAAAGTAATGGAAAATCATTATGGTAGAAAATACAAGGATTGAAATGACTTGCCTCGGGCAACTGGTGATTGCTTTGTGCTGGCAGGGCCCAATAGAGAGGAGGATCTAAATAGTGAACGGTCTCCCGAGGCTGTGAATCACTAATTACTTATTAATGAGTAGAAGGGGAAACTGAAAGTAAACACTCTTGAGCGGGGCCAGCTGAGCAAACGGAAAGCGGCAGCTGGGGGAAAGAAAGAGGGGCAGGGGACAGGGTATGGAGACTTTTAACTATACGTCGAGACGGAATTGACTTTTCATTTAAGGCAAGAGACTTCGTTTAAATAGGCAAACAATGGCGTTTTTTTTTTTTTTTTGCAAATGTTGCAGCACGAAGAGGAGGGACATGTCAAGCTCAGGGAAAGCAGGAGTGTGACAGGACAGGGGAGTACATTGTGAAAGGTTAGGGAACACAAAGGAAGGCAGGGAAACCAAGACAGAGACAAAGACACAGATAAAATACCGGGAAGAGTACAGAAATGGAAATGGTAAAGAGACAAGCCTATCTCGGGCTGACCTTTACCAAGAACTGAATCAAAGAGGAGTGCAGTCAAGATATGGCTAAAATAATGTGGAGATCATCTTTATTCCAATCCTTTTCTTTCTCCTGCTGATAGTTTAGCGAACAATGGCCAAGGTACACAACCTGTTAACCTGAGCTACGTTATGAGGATCAAAATCCGCTGACGTTACGCTCTGCATCATGTTTTGTGGAACTCCGAAACCGACCTCAAGCTAAATCCACTTCTGTATTCCTATCCCAACACTGACCCCTGCCTCTTCCACGTGCCCAATCCCTGCATAATAAAACAACTCGTGTTGACTGCTTGGGCTGGCACAGCATAAAGACTCATACTAGCGCACACTCACACCTTCACACTATCAGATACCAGGAATTAATTTGCATTCATCAGCAACACTGTTCACCCAGGGGGGATCTGTGCAAAATATGTTGGATTGTTTAGTCAAAATTACAATACAGCTGGGGCAATTTATCTTTTCAAAAGCCTGTTAATTTGTTCAGGAGGAAACGGTGTTTTCATTTGCATGTTGAATAAGAAGAAGCTGGATAACCCTTTTCCAACCTGTTACACCACTCTCTCCATGGCTAATGAGGCAGCGAGCAGGGAATTACTGACTCCACTGGGAGCCCTTAGCATGACAAACACACCGTGACTTCTCAGTTGGAGCAGAGCACGTCCAAGCGCGTGTTTGTGTGTGTGTGTTTCTTGTCAGTGTGTCCTTAAACTATGAGTTTATGTATATTAACATATTCATGACTCTGTGTGTGCACAAATGTCAGTGTGTCTGGGATTAAAAACCTGCAATTACATTCAAAATAATTCAATTAGATTAGATTAGATCAGATCAAATACACCCAATTACACAATAAAGCAGAGAGGAAAACGGCAAATTAAATAGCTCTTCCGTTAATTGTGCTAATTTTGCTGGGCAACCAAGATAAAGAAGCTGGTTAGGCTGAATTCAGGACACATTTTATATGCAACAGGAGGAACCTGAATTATTCCTATGTGAAATTATAGGAGTAGGAATTAATGTACACATGACTAATTTAGAATAGTTATTCTGCATCTTGCATGTTTAAGGACGCTTTTTTACATTATTTTCTATTTGTTTTACCATAGTAACAAAAGAAAAATCTCATAACATTAATGTTAACAGCCAGTATGTATTTCTCAACATTTTGAAGCAACCCTATTTCTTTTAATTATACGCTACATTATTTTTATAGAATTCCAAAGAGTTTTACGGTCAACTCAAACAACATTTACAGTAAAAAAAGAAAAGAAATACTGAATCCAGTTGACAGCACGCGCACGAGGAATAAAGGCTGTCTGTCACAAGTAACAGTAGACTGTGGTGAAGGACAGGGAGTGATATGGATAGCGGTGTGAAGGGTGAGATAATGGGGGAAGAATGGAATAACTCCAAGGAACATCCCGTAGATGGTTAATGATGCACACCCACGCCAATGCATAGACAAACACTGGCCGACAGTACACAAACACATATACACGTACAACATACCAAGTCATACACATACAACAACAACATATTCTCCAGTCTCAACATCCGGTGATCGGAACTTCAATTAGACCACCATCCAGGGCATATCAAGCGCTTAAAGGCTATTTAAATTTTTTTTCAGGAAATCCAGCAACTGAGGGAAAAAGACATCAAAAGCACAGGTTAAAACCTGTAAGATAAAAGCAATGCAACAGTAAAGCTGACCCGAGATTAATGATCAGCATTCGGATGTTCAGTGTCAGAGTTTATAAGCTGGCAATCAAGTCATGTGAAGTAGCCGTGTGATTTTCAAACACTTTGAGGTCTAATCTTTTGGTTTGCTAATGAGGTTTTTTTGGTTGTATTTTAAAGTCCATACTATCCCAACGGATAACGGAAGAAAAAAAAGACGAATATTTGAACCTGCAATACTGGTGCAAAAAGAAAAGAAAAGAGGCGCTAAAAGAAAAACACCGGCTTTAAAGTTCCCATTCACACACATGCTGACAAATGTGATAAACACACAGTGCGGGTGCTAATACTTCATGGGAGTTCATCATCACTGGAGTGAGAGAAAAAGCAATGAGGCTTTTTGGCAGATTTCCTGCTCACCCAGGGTTGACAAATTGCCAAGGCTCTCTGTCACGGCCCCACTTTAAGGCTTCTAACTGTTTCAACTGCCATGATTTAGATCTCAGGCATAAAAGTAGCCGGCTGGAAATGCATATTTCTTTTACGCCTTCATTTGCATCGCACAACACGGAGCAATTACAGTCACTTTGAACGGTAATTTGTATGAGACAAAGCGCAATGAATCAATAAGCACTTTGGTTTTTTGTTGCTTTGCAGAATCGCCTCAGATAAACATTTTCCTCAGACAAGGCCATTTTGGTGGTGAGTACATGAAAACAATAACTAGCACAACGGTGTAATTAAGGTGTTAACTAGTCAAATCAATTATTTTCAGAATGTCAAAGATGGAAGGTGTTGAGCTCTACAAGAATCTCTCTAAATAGACTTGGAAGGTTACAATAAACACAAACAAACATTTTCTTCAAAACTCTACATATCTCTGAAGAGAGACCTGGGCATACATGTGATACTTGTTTCTGGGGGGGGTTCATTCAGTCAGAAGATTTCATTTAATGTAGAACTAGTGGTATAAATAATATATACACAGTATATTCTGTAAATGTTAGACCAGCCATGCCACAAGTGACCCATTTCTAAAAAACAGTACCATATATGAACTCTATTCAGACTTTTAGCTCTCAGTTTTTAGCCTTTATACCAAAGTTGGACGTGACCGAAATAGCTTTCTCTTGAAAGCCTTGAAACGAATACCAAGCAGTTTCAAGTTGGTCCAGGGCCAAGTCGAAAGCGTGGCGGGCTCTTTCTGTGTGACTGAAATAATTTTTCAAAAAGACGGCAAAAGCAAAGCAGGACAAAGATGAGAAGAAGAGAGAATAGAAGTGTGGTTTTTATGTGGTGTTTCAAACTATAAAGCCAGGTTATACCATGCAAGGCACTCTTGGTCAGCTCTTTTTTGATTAAACAAGCTGATTCAAATAATGTTTGCATATCACAACAGTCTGGTAAAAATACAGGATTTGGCTCTAACTGTGACTCCATCAAACTCTGCTCTCTTGAACGGGAGAGCAGATTTGACACGTTTGCTTAATCAAGCTATATACGGTTCAGTTTTTTAGAAACTAAGAGGCCTTGTACTAGATTAGTTATGCACTCCATGAATCACTTCAGCATACTACTTGGCCAAACAATGGCATTTCATTTTTTAAGAAATATCTTTCTATTGTATGCTTCAGTCCCAGTTTCATTAGTTGACAGTGTGACATACTTTGAATGTTATCGTGTACTTTCGAGGACTCTAATAGGTTTAATCTATCACTGCTGCTTTCTCTAAGAGTCTGCAAATGTGTTCTTTTTACCTGCTTCTGTGTACAATGACATTCACCTAATAAGTTTGTAAAATTAGAGAACATTAACATAGCATTAACAGAATTAAGTGTGTTCTCCTAGGAGGAGGAAGGCTGACTCACCTGAGGGTGAAAATCTGCACTGTAGAAAGCGTGGACAGCGCCAGAAAAGTGGAGACTGTCTCTCTCTGCCTGATGGGCTTGGACGGTGCCATCACCACAAAGTTATTGTCCAGCTTGAGCTCCAGCATCGGTTGAAACAGCCTGACACTCCCTATGCGCTGCATCGGCGTGTGCCCGGCGAAATAGCCCATCGGCCTCTGCTGCTGCTGCTGGTCTTGGCGAACTGAGCTGTCCTTTCTGGAGTCCTCAGAGTTGCAGTCTCCGTTGTCCGCAGTTTGAACCATGTAGTAGAGCTCCACGGGGGTGCCCTGGGCCTGCTCGGTGGTCCTCTGCCTGCCTGGTCTGATGGTGGGCGGGCTGAACCAGCTAGCTAGGGGCTCCAGCTCCGCCACGCATATCCCCAGCTCACCTTTCAGCCTGCACGTGCCGCGCACCTCTTGGGTCTCGTGGAAGGCGAACATGCGCACGCAGGGCAGCTTGTGGGCGGTGCTGTAGTCGTCCCAGTCCCTCCCTGCCACGTAGAACAACACCTGAACCTTTGGCCAACTGGGGTGAATCCTCTCGCTGATGATATAGGTGTGGACCTTCCAGTTGAATGTAAAGAGAGGTGGCGATGATGATGATGCCAATGTTGGCACCGATGAAGATGATGATGATGACGTGAAGGAGGGTGCGTTGTTAAAAGGCCCTGGCCCGGTCTGCAGCAGCTCCAGAGGGACAGGCTGCTGGACAGACAGAGGGCCGTAGCTAGCGTTGATGAAGGGCATCTGCCGGGCCTGGTGGATGAAGAAGGACTCGGTGCGAGCCTGCAGGCTGGAGTTCCTCATTAAGTCCTGATTGGCCTCCTGGAGAAAGAACGCTGACTCAGCACCGAGTATCCGGTAGCTGACAGGCAGATAGATTGGCGTGGGGCCGTATCTCTGCAGGCCCTCCATGATCACCTTGCTGTCCAACACTGAAACAAAGAGAGAAAAATGGACAAAGACAGGAGTTGTTATCTACCCGTTTAACTATGTTTCACTAACTAAGGCACCTGGAATAATAATTCAGGAACAGCGATGATCATGCATCACGGTACTTGTCAATGCATGAGGAAGATTTATCGTCTAAAACCATATCAACAAAGCCCCGAGCCAGGCGTGAAATCAAAAGGGCAGAATGAGAAAGATTGGACAAAATAACTCAGGACCTGGACGGTGCCACTTTATATTTTATCATAACATTTGCATGCATTGCCTGTAACCTGAGGGATTCATATCTACAGTCAGTCCTAGTGGTGAATGTTAAATGGTTTGTTGGAGACATTTCCATTTGATATCGCTTTCATGAGCCGCTGCTTTCATTTAACAGAATTTGTTAGACTCCATTCAAAACACTTGCGTGGTTCCGATTCGCTGGCTTATCAGGCTTGTCCGTGTTCCTGCTCTCGATTTCTTTCATTATGACTCACTAAAAGGACCTGTTTTTCTCTCCCCTTCAACCTTTCCTTCTATTCCTCTAGACTTTCTTTTTACTCCTCAGATTTGATCATCTGTTTCCTTCCTGCATCCTTACCTCCATCAATTAAACCGCCACTTTCATTTCACTACTGTCAAGTATGGAAAAGTTTGCATCAAATGCCATGATCATATTCTTAAACTGTGTCAAAATGCCAAGCATCAATTGTAATTCTAAGCACGTTATGAGTATATTGTGCATTCACAGAGGGACGCTGACACAATGACATGTTCTTAAAAAGTCAATATGTATCCTATAACAATCTCTGTGCTGTTGATGCCCTTTTGTTCTACGATGCAATACATAAAAAAAGAAAAGCAATTCACAGCGGTAAAAGATTCAAACAAATCGTGCTTGGTGGTTAGACAGCTCAAGGGAGAGCTTGAAGAAAACAAGTATTATATCTTGCTAAGGTTTAATTGGAAGTGGCACATCAATACTGCAGTTTGATTGATGTCCACTGTTTGCTCACAATAAATGATTACCTGTTAGAACAAACATTGTTTACTGCCGTATTTTGGTAATGGAAGCAAAAAAAAGATATTTCCGAAAAAATCTGTGTTTATTCCTCAGGCTAAGGTATGGGTTTTGATAGTCTGAAGCTGTCAAACTAGATCAACTGACTTCCCGTTGTTTTCAGAATACCATCCCACACTTGTCCCATTCAGTAATGCACTACCTTTGCCTTATGCATATCCTTCACGGCACTTATACCATTCAGTACTAGTAAGTTAAAAACAAAAGAGAAAAAAGGATCTGTTTGGTAGGGTTAACAGAACTCCGGTATGTTATTGGCACCATTAGGGAAAATTTTCAATTGATGCCCAGCCTAAGTTGCCTCCCAATCACTCTTACTTTCTCTTCCCATGTGTGACTGTGTGTTTGCATTCACACGGCAAACTCCTATCTTAAACCAACCAGTGCCCATCCAACCTCACCAGAACCTGGCTCTAAAAACCTGTTTCTATCCCACCCTCTCTCTATCGTTCAAATCCTCCAAATCCATTGTTTTTCTTCACCATCAAGCTCCAGATATTTGGACTGATGAAGTAGCCAATAAGATCTCATTGATTTTCTGTCCCGAACCCTCCATGCTGTTGGAGACATGGCTAGGCAGTGACAAATCCACAGCATCAGAGCAATGGCCCGGCTTGCAGATAGACAAGAGCAGTGCTTAGCAAAATGAAACTAAATTGAAAAAAAAAGTATTGTATATCGCATAATGACAAACAATTGCCTTACGTTTGTGGCTCAAAGAACAAAAAACAAAAAAACGTAATGCTCACATAGAATCACACAAACATCTCAAGAAAACAGTGAGTAAAAAGACCAATGTGTCTTAAAAACAGGAGGAGGGAGAATGTAGTGATGGTTTGCCCCACCTGCTCAATGTTGGTTCTGTGCCATACATTAGGCTTTAAACAGTAATTGATCAGACTGTAGACAGTTCCTGGTGCTGAAAAGACATTTTCATTTTTTCTCCTTAAACTGTATGTCCTTAGGAGATGTTCATTTATCAAAAGGTGCTGTCTTAGACTGTAACCCAGCCTAATGCGGGGCCTAATGAATCAATTGGAGGGACAATATTCGATCCAAGTATACTGTAGCAGCTAGGTCTATTTTGGTGTACATACTGTATATCATACAGGCCAGGCCATGGACTTAAACTGGAAAAAAATCGAAGAGCATCTAAAAGTCCATTTTATTCCACCTTTATCTCTTCCACAGCTATGAAAATTGCTGCACGAATGAAAGACAGCCACACAGCTGAACCTAATTAAAGACCTCTATTCTATATAATCATATCCATTTAAAGGAAGAAGTCTGACACTGATATGGATAACAAAGCCATGAAAAAAATAAAAATGAATCATACATATAAACTTAAATTTGTTTCATCAATCTGTAAGAAGATGCTTTTTTGTTTGTATTCATTTTGCAAACCTTTTTCTACTTTCTTCTCAAACCACATAGTTTTTACTGCACCTTTTATACACCACTGTATCCCTGATGGTTAGGTATACCAAAGGATATAAAGGCCTCCACTGTGACAGTTAACTGCTGCTACTCAATTTTGACTGAGACAATGATCCTTACCCTGAAAAATGACAATGTCATGCGCGGGGCAGGTGCCTATAGTGGGTGCTGTGGATTTTCTCTCATTTTGTGTCTCTCATTTTCTCCGGGGGATGTGACACACTGTCCCAGTTTCCACTTTCCACCATGACACAGATGGAACTAAATGCCTCATTACGGCAGAAAAAGGATGTAATTTGTAACCTCCGATTTGGAATACGTCCCTCTCCATGACACCAATAGGCTGACGTAAATAGAGAGGCAAAGTCGGTGTGATTTGTAGCCCTGAGTTGCCCTTGGATTTCATGTCTGCGGCTATACTGTACTTATAAATCATGTCTGCAGGACTGTTTCTGCAAATGAAAAAGGGAATGATTTGTGCAGATAACATAACCTACGTGGTAAATCCTGGCCGTTAACTCTCGTTGAGGATTTCTCTGGCCACCGCCGGGCCCTCAGGATGCGAAGCTGAGGAGTCTGATCACATCTTAAAACATGCAGCTGAATGGGACTGGCCTCATCATTAGACATATGTTTGACTCAAGATTTAATGTCTTGATGTTATATTCATGCTGTGCGCACTAGGGGGAAGGGGGGAGCCCTAAGGAGCACGGAACTCCAAATGAAAATACATT